>CAXIVR010000001.1:82042708-82672708 GCA_964035755.1 Teleogryllus oceanicus | reverse complement strand
TGCACCACACATTACTATTTTATTCGAAATATGAAATAATAAAGTATTTCATATATTATAATATATTTCATATATTATTTGTATATGCAATGTTGTTTACCAGGAGCCGGTGTTCAAGTGAATACAAGTACTGTGAAGTACCCCGGAGAGAGGGGTGGGTAAGAAACTTATCACTCCTAAATCCTACAACGCGATAAAAAATGATCTGTAAAAAATATTTGTTACTTTTCGAGTTACGTGTGGGCTCTTTGAAACATGAGCAAGCACATGGTTAAAATAATTTTTTCTTCACAAACACCTGCTTACCCTTGATTCCGAGAACGCGGTTTCGGAGAAGCAGGGAGGGGGGGGAAGTTTCACAAATTATGGCGAAGATACGGTGGTTTGGGAAGCGCGGTAGCATTACATTGCTTTGTAAGAAAGACGGTTCCAGTAACATATATTGCAAGCTCGAACGTGAAATATTCCGTTAGATGTATAAATATATTAACACGTAATAAAATAAGTAAGAAATATGTGTTTTTTGCTAAAATTGTAATAGTACCAAAATATGTTAAAGAAATGTTTTTATTAATTCCGAAACGAGACAAAAGGACAAGAGGACAACATTGGACAAGAGGAGAAAATGGACAAGACGGAAAAATGAGTCAGGGGACAAAATGGACAAGGGGTAGGGATGGCAAAAGAACATATTTTTTAAAGAAGGGAGTGTTTCACCAGAAACATCGATATTTTGTTTTGGATGTTTTCTTCACATCAATATTTTTTGCCAAAACGTCGATGCTTTTTTATTTTTAATAAAGTGATATCGATGTTTTGCATCATCATTACAACGCTGCATATTTCGCCTGTGCAATATGAGGAAGTTTTGGAGCTGTTCGCGTTATGAGTGTGTTATCGGTAGGCCTGAATGGATAGTAGTGTTAGAAATGGCCGTCAACATTTTCACAGGTCGTGAATCAGACTCACTCCCCTCAATCCAGGGAAGCCCCACAGTAACATTACACAGTGCTGTAATTAAAATTGGATAGGAAAATACCAATTTTGTTACTTAGTCTATATTTAAAACATCGATGTTTCTTTGTCGATGTTTTCATCGACATCGAAAACCGTTAGCGTTGTATCGATACATCGATGTATCTATGTTTTGGTAAAATTTGCCATCACTAACAAGGGAACAAATGGGACAAGTGGACAAATGAGACAAGACGACAACTGAGACAAAGCGACAAATGGGACAAGGGGGAAAAAAAGGGGAAGGTAAAAAAAGGAGGCAACGGAAAAGAGGGACATAGGGACAAATGGTACTAATGGGACATAGGGACAAAAGGGTCGAAATGGGACAAAAAGGTCAAGTGGGACACAAGAGAATATTTACCCGAGAGTACGGAAAAATATTTTTAATGAACACTCGAGCATTTATGAGTTGCTATGGACGCGCACTTAATGCGTTGTTTAGATGGTTACTTGCTAAAGAGCTAAGCGCATGTTTACCGATGTAAATAAAGAAATTATAGAATGCAGATATCTTGTTCGTGTAAAAATATGAATTTACTTGATAATCCGTTCCTTAATTACTAGATTAGAAAATGTACTAACAAATAAAACCAATGTTCAAGCAAATACTAATAAAATACTATTTAGAAGAACACAAGAAGTGTAATTCTATAATTATTTTGCAGGACTCAGAGTATTGTCACCTATTTGGGTATTTTTTCATTACTTTTGTCCTACTTTTTAAATTTGTTGCATTTTCATGAAAGAGAATTATTTTGCAGTGAATTAGTAATAGCTGTACTTGCAGGAATCATATACATTGCAGTTATAAAACTTAGCACATACCATAAATATATCCGCTGCTTCCAATAGGGTAGGTTGCTGAATTGCAGCTATAGCGGTGTGCAGTTGGTGAACGGGTGCAGCTAGTGCTTCGAGAAGAGACTGAACCTGTGCGTCCGGCAGTAGCTTGACACTTTCTGTGTGTGCTGCTGCTGCTTGTTGAACCTGAACAGAAAGTCAAAGTCGATTCAAGTTGCATGCTTATTCATTATCTCCCTGAAGTGACTTGCGTTGTGTTTGGTATTTATTCACCATCAACTAATTAGACACGAAATGGAATGAATTCGATGTATGGTGTATCCACTCCCACCCTGTTCTCAGCCTTCGTGACCTGCCCTGTCCCATCTCGTCCGACCTCATCCTGCTCCAAACCATCCTCCCAGGTTCACCCTGTGCCTCCTCCCGTCCCGCCCTAGTATCATTGCTACGATCATTGTTGCTACCACCATCGTTGCTATTGGCAGCTGTAAACAGATGCATTGTTGCATGTTTCCGACAAACTCCCAGTAACAATTGTGATCTTCTATTACTCTAAGCCTAATTGCGTTACTAGAACGAATTAGTTGAATAACTAATTAGAAATGCATTAGTTTCTTGTGCTTTCAAAACTGTTTTATTTACCTTTTGTGAATTTCTTCGCTGTTTTCGAAATAATAGCAAAAAATTGAAAGAGTGCACAGTTACATTGTGCTTTAATGGGAAGATGGAGGTAGTTTTAAGTTGTATCATATAAAGACTAAATTTTCTATTGTTTTGACGGACGCACAACATTTCATTAAGATTGGAACAAAACAATAGATTTGCTTACAAAAAGCGATGAATACATTGAAGATTGTTATTTATGTAATAGAGAACAATAATTTGAGAAAATTAGCCTAACCAAGCCCACCAAAACACAACTTTTAAGTGAAAACCACTCCTAAATCGGTTTAGCCGTTCTCGAGAATACCCGACGGGCAGACAAAAAATCGTAAAATCAATTGAATTGGGTTTTATGTCGTCTATATAAACATTTAAGATTATAAAATCGCAGTTACTTTAAAATATGTATACACATATATTTCAAAATATATTACATGCATTCCGTCCTCTTACAAGCAGGTTTGAAATCTGCAATCACTAGAACTAATTATGTGAATAGGGATGAAGAGTAAATTATTTCTGCCTAAAATTTATTACTCAATATGAAAAGCAAAGTACATAAGTAGTATCAATAAATATGAGTTAATCATGTTATAGCAATTCCAAAATTTCCATGAAGGACATACAATCCCAATAAAAGAACTTTATCACAGATCAAACAATTAATTGCATTGTAAGAATGTACTAAATTACAATAACAAATTATTATGAAAATTATTATTTCATTAAACAACGCATTTTGATAATTTGATTTAAGTTTCAATTACTCGAAATCAAGTTAAATTCGAAGAGTTACATGCTACAGAAAAAGTTATCTTCGTTATTTATTTTGTTTCCTTCCCGGGTAAAAGAATCTAACCACTGACACAATAACATTAACAATTGACACAATACTAAACTTTAACAGGTTTAATTGGAAATATTTTCTCCGTTTAGGTGCTGCATTTTAATAGCCACTTCACATCGAGCTTTTAGGCATAACCATTGAGTTTGAGAAAATTAGTTATTTACATTATTCATACCTGAGCGATGAACATATGTAGTTGGCGGACAGGAGCCGCAATAGTTTTGAGCAATTCCACATCTGTACATTCTGACATAGGCTCCAATCCAGCTTCAAGAACTTGTTGGTGAACTTGGGCAAGAGCTGACTGAAGTTCTTGTACAGGAGCAGCTAAAGTATGCAGCTGAGACATTGTAGTGCGTTCTGATAGGTCTTCAGCTCTCGCCTCCATCATCTATGCACATAAGAAGTAAATTACTTTGAGAGATGCGTGAGATTAGTATATAATACTTTACAAACACTTTTAAATTTTATTTTACGTCAAAACAGTAAAAATTGTGTGTGACGAGCTACAAGGAGAAGTGTATTGTGTGCACGTTTTCGTAATTCTGGGATCCCTATTAAATATTAGAATATGATTGGTTATTCAAGGTATTTTCAGAAATATTACGTTTAATATTATCCTATTAAAAAGCGTTAAAACATGTGCTTCTTAGATTATTTAAATTTTCAATTGAATGATCTCAGGTATAGTTTCTTCAGTTATGATATATAATTTTTGTCATGTGTGTATATATAGTAAGTGATACAGACCGTACGAACATTGTGCAAGACATGATGAGTTCAGTTTTACGTAAGGTTTGGGGATTTTAATTTTATGGTTCTGGTGTGGAACACTGGTGTTATAGCTTTGGCAATGACAAGTCAAAAGAAAACGTCCATAAATAAAATATCTTAACACTGACAATTTAATTTATAGCTTTGTTTAAGTGCTACCCATAAAATTACTACATTACTTTTGATTAATATTAAACAAACGCAATTAATCTCATCCAATTATTACCTAAAAGAATTATCCTGAAATTATCTCAGAGCAAGAAACACACCGTTAAACTACCTTAACTAGAATTAGTACCATAAAATTGAAATATATCTTGCCAATTAAAAATCAAATAACAAATTTGTGGCACAGAATGGGACTTACATTACATTAATACGTGTATAATTTTTATTATTTTATTTTTTGATTTTTCAATTTCTGCACAAAGCTCCTGTGAAAAATGATGTCACATACGAATTACTTGAAACCAGTTGTGACTGCTTAAAGGGAGACTAGTATAAAATCGTAAAATTATCGATCAATATTTTTCTCTAAAAAAACGTCCAAACGTCCAATACACAAAATAACTCATATTACTATTTTCCAATGAGCTCGGAAGTTGAAAGAAAACTACGATCATTTTCCGCCCATATGAGTGGTGTTTATGGATTTGTTAAATACTAAGAAACTCGGAAAAATTTCAACTCATTTAAACAGTTTGATCATGGCTGAAAATGCAAATATTTGATTGTCTATCTTACCTGTTCTCATACTGCGCTTAGAGACTGAATTCTCATGTTCAGTGCGTAACTACTTACGACACAGCAGATGTCAGGCAGCCATTAAATATTTGCTACTTACGTTAAGCGTTATGGAACAGCAAGTTTTTGATGTTCTTGGTATGTAAAGAAAAGTACTTCGTACACACCGTACTCTTTCATTGCAATAATCGTGGAGACAATTTTGGTTAAAATATTTAATTTGTATCAGTGTTATACGAAAGCATTTTATTTGTTGTTCTTGTGAAGTGTGCTTGATGCTTCTTGGCAAACCATTTTGAGTGGCTTTGTCAAGCAGCATTTTTACTGCTACTAGATGTACATATTAATTAATTTTGGATGGAACATTTGCATACAGAACTCTTTTAAACTCAGGAGCTGTGAAGGAAACCAGTCTCTAGTAAATTTCTGACCGTAAATTTTTCAAATGATGCAGATTTTTCGCCTTTCATCGACCACGATAGACAAATATTGACAGAGAACCTCAACATTTTCTACTCTCTTTATCAGAATTCCATTAACAGCAGAGTTCATCTTTTACTGTTCATAATTCCACTCTGATTTTACTATTCAGCTCTTTGACTTCAGACCATTGCTTGAAACGTGATAACTCGGGGTTCGTCTTTTGCCACGTTATGGAATATACAGCACTAATATCTCGACACCAAAGAAACGAGACATAAATCTAAAAGCAAAATATAGCTCATCAAAAACAATTCTAATCGGTTCACAAATCAGCTCCTTAGTTGTTTTCGTATGCGATAGACACGAAGAATATTTCGCATTTTGGATGCACGTGATTACCACTACACTACTTGCGCCGCAGTTTAAGTAGAAGGGATAAGAGATGTCGCATCTTGAGAGAGCGCCGATTTGCGCGCGCTTTAAGGTGTTACGCTAGATGTACTACCTGCCAAATTGCTTCTCACTACAGTACTGCCAGCCGAACCAGATGCAGTGGTATCTCTTGCGGTGCGCGGTCTCAAGAAATTTCCTGACTTTGCAATGACATGTTTATTGGTGGGCGACAGCGTAGAAAGAAAATCATCACGTCTTAAGTAAAGTCAGCTGCTGGCGCCATCACTTAGTGGGAAGCGTAGACATCCTAATCCATACTTTTTCATCATATCTGTGCATTCGACCAGAGCTAACTATATTGCGAGATAAACGGTACAGATTGTACTATTCTAACCTCTTCTTCTTTTTAACGTAATAGTCGTTTAAAGTAGTCACGTTGTTGTAGTGCACTAATAAAATATATTTAATATTTTCTACCAGGTATCAGTATTTTTTGCCTGATGTATTTTCTTCTGTATTTTCCTTTGATATTTAAGACAATTTCACTTTTGGTTAATTAATTTTAAGTACTGAAATTACTGGAAATCTTAAGCGCACGCCACTCCAGCTCAGCATAATACGAAGTCCTACTAGTTGCATGTGTGACGTCATGGATAAAAGCACACAGATATTTAAAAGTATATACAAGTTTTATTTACAAAGAATATACAATAATTACATTAACTGCTCCGTAAATACACACTTTTCGGTATTTCCCAACCGTCCGCCTGTGGATACACCACATATTGTAGTGAGGCCCCGTCTTGAGTGTACGTTTCTACCGCGCTACTCCTGTGACTTTTGTCTCCACGAACACGCTTCAGCCTGGGCGTAAATTTTGCGCAAAGCACGAGGTTTCCAAATGCAAAACCCGCCGGCGTGAGTGAGTCGGCTCCTTTTTATACCTGCCGTCTTGCCGTCACGTGATCGCTATTCAGAGTGGGAGGGAGGTTTGCATACTACCACGTGACAGTCCAAGCAACGCCGGCGTCCACCTGCTCTTAGAATATCCGTACCCAACTTCGTGGCGCCAGGCTATTCAGTTCTCAGGTATGCGAGCTTTCCGCGTTCTCCTCCCATGCAGGGCCGCCAACGTGACACATGCACCCTTTGTGAAAAAATCCATCACATAATGGAAAAGAGGTTCAATCGTTATTATTTGGTTTTCAAAAAGAAATAAGAACATCTTCTGTGGTTTCCAAAAATCTGACATGCCACTAAACGGAACATTTATGAACATTTTGCAAAATTTAATGATAAATTTAACATTAAAATTTATATAAGTGCCAGACTTGTTGTGGGTTTGGTCAATACATGCTGTAAAATTTAGTTTGTAATGTGGTGTCACAAAACACTGCGTGATCACACACGCTACATTACGGCATGCGCCTTCTTAGGGATTAAATTAGCCACCGTATACCCGCACCTACTGGAACCACATAGACATCCGGGACCGAGGTTTCGTTAGTTCATCAGGCGCAGCTGCGCCCGATCGATGATGTGTGCCTGCGAAATCCCGGGGACGCGTGACCTGGACCCGGCCTGCTCCTCTGGGACATGCGCAGTCCCTGACGCCAGCCAGCCTTTGCCCCGGCGAAGGCGTAGGGATGGACGTCGTGCTTGAGGGGTGTGGTTCGGGGCGGAGCTGGGCAAGGGCGGTCGCCGGAAGGGGGTGATGCTGAACGGGCCGGCGCGGAGCAGGCCAGAGGGTGAAAGGGCGGGGAGCGACGTGGTGGGGAGAGGAGTAGCGTGGCGGGTCTTAGTGTGAAAGGATGGGGAGCGCTTCGCTCGGCATGCGTTACCAGCACGTGTGGTCTAATCGCCTGTTCCCTCCAACCTGACCAGTCCTGACATTCGCGATGGAAGCTATCCCCTGTGGCGGCATTTTCCTTGAAGACATCTTCGGATCGTTTAAATATTATTCTGCACTCCGAGCGGAAAAATAAGGCGGGAAAATGTTGTTTTATTTCAGCAGTTAAAAGCAAAGCAACTGTTTTCATTGCTATATTGGGATATATTTTTCAATATTTTTGATTACTAGAGAATTTAGCTGGTTTGTCCGCATGGGGTGAAACTTGAATTTACGTGTGGTAATATCGGAGGAACTGCTGTGGTTAGAACTTTATCCCCAGAATATTTCAATTCTGTATACTTTTAATTACAAAGAAAGTGCTTGGTATGGAAGATAACATTTTCTATTCCATTTTTTAAACGTTTTATTCCATACGTTATTATTTATCTTTCTCATCCGTAGTGTTGGTAAGTGAAATTATTTAACGCTGTAATTTTAAATATTTATTTGTTATTCTACGGAGTGTATCAGAAGTAATATGACAAACTCAAAATTATTCTCAAGTAAATGTAGTACTTTATCTGAATGATTAGAAAGTTCACGTATGTTCCTTTCTCGATTGTTATCTCCGCGTTTTCCTGCTCCCCTCATTCCGCTCCTGAACTTCTCCTGTCTTGGCATGTCGCCAAAAACCTAAGCCTGACAGAGGAGCAGGCAGTGGTATTTATTGATTAATCGGCTCAAACGTACTTGGGCAACGGTTTTCTTCTTTTTTAAAGACTAAGTCGAAGTATGAAGAAGAATACAATGAAAAAAATTGCCAAGTGTTTGAAATAAATATTATATGTAATTGAAATGAACGTTTGCAATGGCCTTGACACTGTCGTTCACTGGCGCCAAATTTGAATGCAGTTACAACAGGGGTGAACAATACAGGAACATTGTTGAAGGTTGTCTAGGATTTTGCGTTTAATTCGATTTTTTCGTTTGCTTTTCATTAGAGCAGACACAACACATGTCATCGGAAATTCACATGCCTAGACCGAAGAATTAAGAAACTCTACATTCATGTAACTAATATTGAACTCCGTATTGTAGCAATTAATAATGTCCCATTAATAACACTGGAGAATACATGAATCGTCATGTGAAGAAACAAACAGTTTTTCAAAAATAGATTTCAAATTGGAGCGCAAGTGGCCTGCAGAAGACTAAATGATTTGAAGAAAAAGAAATGAAACTACCCACTATCCTTGTGTTTAAACGATTTGTACCGGAATGTGGGAAAAATCAGAAAAAAATACTATTGTCGGGAAAGAATTTTTTTATTAATTCTAAAATTAAATGGAAATTGTGAATGTGCTTTCTACTTTTTCATTGAAAAATAAATAGTTCGCAAACAAATATATTGAGAGTATACACTGCTTAAGGACGCAATATTGTGCTGAACTTGAAAAGGAACTTACATAGTGGCAAGGTGAATCTGAAGTCGTTGATATTAATTTTTTTCAGACCTGATTCAGGGGAATTGAAGGACGAACGAAAGGAGAAGTCCATTACACTTCTCCATGCCCCAGCTAATAATTAAATGTCTGAGAGTCTTAAAACGTTCTGGACATCACTTCGAAACTCAAAAATCAAAGCATAATGTGTGTAAATTTGATAGTCTGTAAACACATACATGTTTGACTGGCAGATTACACAGAAAATGTTTTTTGTTTCAGATAATATTTTTTAAATATTATGAATAATTTAAACTTCAGTCATTTTATAGTCGCTTGACTTACGGTAGGGGTTTATTCATGAGGTTTTAGATCCGCAATTAAATAATGAAATTAAAATAATACTTTTTTAAAATTGAGGAAATGTTCAGCATTAACTGAACTTATTCGTATTTCATCGAACTTATATCGTTCTAGGTGCAGTATAAATTTGAACTGTTCTCTGCTTCTAACTTAAGCTCTGATGAGATCTCGGCATGACTAGACACGTTACCTCAAAGTAAATAAATTTATTTTCCATAAAAATCAAATGCGCAAACTTTGATGCGCCAAATCATTCTATCTACTGAATAATCTTTTATTAAATCTTATCCAGGGCTTCAGAATGTTGGGTTGATTAATCCTAGTTTTTCTAAGATCTTGTTCTCTGTTCCGCTTTTATATTACAACGAATATTTCGTATGCATTATCTTACCTTCAACATGCTAAGTGATAATATTTTCATGCTACTATGCCTACTACACTACAATTTTGAAAACAACTTTATCGTATTTCAAATAGAGTTTATGCTGCAAGTCAATTACTAGGCGTGGAACGAAATTCTTCCCGAGTCCTTCCCCAAAATCGAATGCGGGCGTGGGCCTATTCGATGGCCCACAGCCTCCGCGTAGATCCTGGGCGCCTGATCCTGGCGGCCCCTTTCGCCCTGTCAGGTCGCGGAGAGGCCGCCGAATCTGGGTCACGTTCACTTCGTCCTTCACCCGCCAGGGCAGCGCTATCTGGAGTCGGCGCGTTATTCCCAAACGACGCGTGAATAATGGTTTTTGTTCACTTAATGAAGCTTTTTATGTACTCTTTCGATTACGATGGGTGTATATACGTTATGCAGCATTTACTCCACACATTTACGAACTTTATATTAAAAACCGGGTTCATTAATTTAGGAATCTAACTTGATTTAATCAACCTGGAGTTTTATTCTAAAAACCAAAATAGTTCACGAGTGAATTATATATCACTGGGTGATAATCAACGATAAAATTTGCACATTCATTGGTAAAATGTTTCTATTATCGACATTTAATAACTAAAATAAATGTGTTTAATACTCAATATAAAAAAAGATTCGGTTTTTAAGTAATCCATAATCATGTATCTCAATTGGAGAAACTTGGGAAAGCGAGATATTTCAGATTTTCAGCAAAATATATATTAATTTAGCTGAAGAAACTTTATCTTTCCTGATTTGCATGTATGCTGCAGTACATTTATATTTTCTGCAAATATTTAAGTAATGCTGTTTTCACCATACATTATTACATATGACCTTCTTTACTTCACTATGTCGAGAGGCATGATTTCCTGGCCCATATCACAACTCTAGGTATCCTGCGACAAATACTTTTAAATTTTGTGTTTCTGTATACCTTTAAGAATATTCAAGATTGTCCTTTGATGCATGAACACAGGGCCACTCAACATTGCTACACAAGAATGGCACTATTTTGTAAAATAGATTTCGAAGATGTGTGAAAAACATTCTAATGAATACAAAATAATATTTCGAATCTATATACTGAATACATTTCTATTGGATACCTAGGAGAAATAAGGGCCCGAAAATCACATAACATAGAAAGTTCGAAACAAAGAACAATGGTGGATGTTTGACATCACTTGAAAGTTAATGGGGAGAATAAAAATATTGCCAAGTCCTCATCGTACAATATTAGTATGTATTTGATAAAAAAAATTCTGATAGAATATCTGAACGAATATACTGATTAGTATCTTGCGGACTTTGGAGTGTTTACTTCAATTTTCCATTGATGCAACAATGCGTGAAATGCTAGTTCCATTGAAATGTTGCCGAGCACCCGAAATCAAATGCAATTGGTTCCACCTAATGCAAAGATTTGGTTACACGTTATCACTTTTGCTTCGTCCTAGTTAGTTGGAAGCAGACCAGGTATCCTGAATTCCTGTTAATATCCATTATCTTCGGTACGTATTTTAATGTTCAATTGATTTGTACGATCCAAAACCAGTAGTGTTGGCATCTAATGCACAGATACTAGGTTGATCTCCATTCGTATTAATGCAAACTAGTGTTCTATTACTCGGGGGAGAAAATTTATGGTTTTCATATGTGTTCATACATATAGTTTTCATACGTCATACCACTCTTTGTTGATACTTTTATTCATAGTTGCGGTATTTATAGTTAGAAGGAGGGGCAGGGATTCTGGAGCTCAATAACACATGCGCAGACTGAACTTCTCCCCAGCTTGCCACAAACAGGTTTTATTGCTTTTGAGAAAATAAGTAAAATAAATGAAAAGCAATTTAAAAAACCAATTTCAGAGGTGATGAAGGTTAGAAAAGTTATGAGGATTATCGTCTTTCCAGAGCTCACACTTTGGTATGGGGTATATATTTGTAAAGAGGTGTTGCTAAGAGGTCAAGTCCCGCCCACATTGGAAAACTGCCGTTGTTTCATTTCTTTCCACTGGGGGATATAGAATTCACTGTTGTGGAAATGCCACGACTTATTTTTAAAGGCGAAAATTTCAATGAAAGTTATTTTTATAAGTTGGCATTTTTATGATATTTGTTACTGTACGTTCAAAAGAAACTTCTAAACATGATTGGGTGAAAAGCTTTGCACTCCTGTTTCACAATACCTAGATTCATTACGTATTGCATTAAATCAACGTTGGAAAACCACAAACGATAATGATAAAAAGGAATATTGTTAGAATTTCAATATGGAAACATGACATTGAAGTGTTCCAAATATAAATCTATCCACACAGAAACTTTTACGAAAATCGCTTAATCGTTTTTGCAGAACTTTTTTTTCCTAGTAGTATATGACTTTGTGTAGGGATCACAGAATTTTGAAAAAGTGCACCCAATTCACTTCTCCTCATAGCACGTCATACGCAGTTTTAACTGATTTTTGGCGTAAAATAAATCAATAAACAAATAAATAAACTTACAAACATAAATCGGCTTAGGTAGCTCAGAACTGATAGCACTGTAGTTCCTCTGAGCGGGAGGTCCTGGAATTCTAGTACCGACGGCAAGATTTTCGACACTAGCTAGATAGGATAAATCCACCTGCGGTCTGGAAAATTCTAGTGGCCGGCTACTCTGATCAGTTCTTCCGTTATTTCTCCGGTCACCTCCAAGTGAATGCCAGAGCAGTACTCTAACAAACGGGCCACGGCCCGAGCACAATCTTTCCTTTCTTCACGGTGGTCTATTCTCATCCCTTCCCACACACACGTAGGGAGATCAGTCGCACCACACTAGTACACACGTACGGAGTCCTTAGAGCTTGTTCCGGCTAGGGCGGTGCCCCGCTGATAGAAGATACTTGTCTTGGAAAAACTCCGCAAGCCGACATGTAGGTCAGGGCCGGATCTCACCATCCATCGCGACAAGAATGCCCTCCCCTCCCGTGATAAAAACATGCAATACACTAACAAAACTAATGATCATAGCAGCTGACGCGCCCGGAATAACGAAATCAATCATTCAACACAAATATACATCAATATTTATTATGTAAAATTCAGAAGGGGAGCAATTACTCGCGTCACTTTTAAAGACAGGTTTCATACGAAGTGGAATCTGAGTTTAAGACTTTCAAGCTAGGAATTAATAATATAGATGTTTGACTGTTATCAAAGATACCAGCCCATTAGAACCACAAAATTAATTTCTAAATAAGCAGAAATAATTCTTGAAGTCTTTGAATCTGAATTAATTTCACATTTATTTATCTTTGTTAGAGTTGTGTTACAGAACGTAATGGTTGCGTGCCGTTTTGTGATACAACATTTGAATTTTGGCGCTCCAGGGTCCACGCATTTATTGATTACGTGTCCTGGTTCCCGTCCCGAGTTGCCACCTTCCGCCTTATCATAAACGCCTGTTATCGAAAGCGTAGCCTATCCTGACATTCTCACCAGAGCAAAGCGACAAACAGACTCAACTTCTCGTATGTGTTGCTTTTAGATCTATTTATTAATAATATCTTCCTTCTTTAACTTAAATTCCTCAATGTAATCATTAAAGAAAATAAACTACTAGAAGTGACAATAATGTGACCATAAAGAATCGAGTATGATTTTGTTCTTAAGACACCGTTTTCTGAATGTTAGCAATGCTGATATTTCACGCGCGAGATTTGAACTGACAACTTCATCCATCAAAATAAAATATTTCTGTCAAATGTTCAAAAACTTTGTCTTTAAGTATATTGGCATTTTAATAACTCAGAAAATTGGATGCAAATTAGAACAGAAATTATTTATCTTTAAATTAATTACAACGGAAAAGATATTTTTCTTTGGAGGGCGGCAATCACATTGCTACCTCCTCAGGTGTTCTAGAAGCTTGTGAGTGTCAGTTCATCTTATCCTGACGTGGTCAAGAGAGATGCAGTTCAAGGAATGTTGAGAAGTAGTGAAAATACTTTAAACTTGCTTGGTTTTACTGAATTAAAAAGTAATAATAATGATAAAATATAAATAATTGATTTTATAGAACTAAAGTAAGTCACTTTGCCTGGTATTCTCAATAAAAGTGATATTTCACAATATTTAGTGTATAACCTCCGGCGCGAAATTCAAAGGTGTTGATAACAAAGTACTGTTGCCAGTGAAAGAAATTAACGGATACGAATATGAACTGCAACTACTTATTTAATTACATAAATTTAATTTTTTTTACGAAGATACAAAATATGTTGAAAAGTTTTGTAAAATAGCCAGCCTAACACTGTAAGGAAACACATTAATGAAAAGATCATTCTATATTCTTCAAATTACGGCATTAAATTAAAAATAAAAAAATATTAAAATTATGAAATAAGCGAGATTTTAAAATATTTATTTATCCAAACAACATAGGTACTACTACGAGGGTCAAGGTTTATGTTGGCACGTATCCCTAAACGCGACACGGGCAACGGGTTCGTTACTCCAAGCGTATCATGAGCGCCTGGGACCGCCAGAGTCTCCGTTAACACGAAACACAGCAACAGGTTTGCAGTTTCTCTCATGACCTACATATTATATATGAAATACGGCGAATGTCATCGTCATCGAGAGACATTGTGGCTCATGGATCCGATGATTTTGGGAGCTTCACGTGCCCACGTCTTTTCTTTTCTATAATTAACTCACTGGCAGAAAAAATATCAGAATGTGTTCTTGGTCTGGAGTTTTCAGATTCTTGCAGATTTCTTGCTTCAGATTCGACAATAAACAATAGTTTGTTCATAACTATTTAAAAAAAGAATTTTAATTAGTTACTATTCCAATTTTAATCAAATTCAATTTTCATAATGAAAATTAGAACAATTACAACATGAAATAAGGAGAAAATGGTTGGCACGCTGATATTTCTCCATAAAACTCATTATCCCTCAGGTTCTGAATGTGACATGGACAAAAATACTTTCCTGTTTAGAGCAATAACGTAGCTACATATAAGTGAAGCAATCCGAACGTTCTGCGTGGCACGCTGTAATGGAGGTCCGCAAGCTGACGCATGCATTTCGACGGCAACCGGAGCTGCTTTTGAAGCTTAATGGCGCTTTCCACCTGGCGTCAGTGACGCAATTGCACTGCATCCGCTAGAACGCGAGAATGTGAATCTTGAATTAACATCGTGTCTGCACATCATGCTTTCTCTGACGTCATCTTGCGATCCGCTGTTGCTGTAGAAACTCGCTACGTAGGGTGCTATATAGAGTAGAATTTCGCTTATCGGAACTCTAATTATTATTATTATTATTATTATTATTATTATTATTATTATTATTATTATTATTATTATTATTATTATTATCATTATTATTATTATTAAAGCTATAATATCCCTATCCAGGGCAAAAGTCTCCCACTCTCAGGTAGGGTAGCTCACAAAGAAGAACTTACCAGGTGAGCTAAAACCTGATGAAGTTAAATGTTTGCTAATTTAACATTTACAACTATGTTATATAGAATATGGTATAGATATATTGTCCACCAGTTCTTAACACAACTTTTGACTTTTCCTGTAGCACTTTTCACTGTTTCACAATATTTTGTTATCACATTAGTTTCACTCATCACACTCGCTTATCTTAAACTATTATTTATACTTCTACTTACAGATATTGATTTACAAATTTGTTCTTTCTAGAATATTATTAGTCACTTTTTCCACTTTACCCTGCCTCTAGATATGCGGCCCCATAAATTACCTATTTCACTAACAAATTCGTCTTGCCTCCTTTTTCTTTGTCTTCCTACGTAAAACACTTCTCCAACCTATTCTTGGTTCCCACTAGGTGTTTGTGTAAGTATCTTTCAGGGTCAAGTCGGCTGATACGTCCTCCACATTTTCATTTTAATCTTTCTGCCTCTTGCGCTGCGTTATTTAATTTTGTCTTGTTTCTAATGTCAACATTCTTGACTCTGTCTCTTGATATTCAGCATTTTTCTCTCCCCCTTCCTTTGGCATATCTCTAAAAGGTTTCTCTCTTTTAGATTAAGAGACATTTTTTGTGCTCCGTAAATTAGGACAGGTAAAACGCAGCTATTAAATGTTTGTCTTTTAATTGCTATGTCTTCTTAATAACATTCTAATTATATTAAAACATGCTTTCAGGAATGTAGGGATTTAATTTAAACTTTCGACGCAATGTACTCCAAACTAGTCTATTTAGTATGTGCAATATTAGTTCTTCTTATGTACTCGTACATTTTAGAGTATTTACATTTTTTTATAACTTATGTGTGTGAAACTAAATTTCATGATACCAGTCAAATTGTTCTACGTCTGGTGTGACGGTTACATATTTCCTCGGGTTCATTCATTGTTTCGAATTCCCCCCTATTCGAATCGGCCTAGTCCTCGTTTAATTCGTTGACTGAATGTTTGTTGTTTTGTTTTTTGATCCGGTAATGAACTGCAGGTAATATCCCTGGATGTGACCGTGTTTTCAGCCCTTTAGAACGAGAGATCCAGTGCTGACCTACACATTACATTGTTACCTATCAGCCTACAGGTACCTCTCCCAGCTAGACACCGCCTCAGAGCTATAAGCTTCCGACAGGCCTCCCGACATGTCTGGTAATGTAGTTCATGCACGTGTAAGTGCCATTGTAAGAAAGGGATAAGGATGAGAAAGGGAACTTCTCAGGCGGTCAGTAGCCAATTAAGTTATTTCTCCGACATTCGACTGGTAATGGAAGAAACTACGAAAACAACGTAGCCACTGGTAATGGAAGAAACTACGAAACAACGAAAACAAAGCTCATAGCAGCCACCTCCTAGAATTCTCCTCCAGAGAGCGAATGAATTCGAACCAGCTATTTTGCTAGTGTCGTTGCAAAGACAGCGGGAATACTGTCCCTGAGCCAACTCAGCTGGTTGTTGAACGGGAGTTTGTAGAACCGTACAGATAGTACAACAGATACGATTGTAGAATCGAACCGCTTGATGGGATGTTAACGGGAGGAGTTTTTCGAGCCGTACCTGCTGCTGGGCCTGCACCAGGTGCTGCTGCAGCTCGTGCAGCGGCTGCGCCAGCGTGTGCAGCGCAGCGAGGGAGGGCGCGTCGGCGAGCGACGCGTCGGGGGCCTCGGCCAGCTGGTGCTGCAGCGCCGCCGCCACCGCCCGCGCGGGCTCGCGCGCCGACTCGGCCAGCGTCGCCAGCCCCGACGCCGTGGTGCGCTCCGACAGCTGCGACAACTCGGCCTCGCCCTCGGCGGCGCCCTCCAGCACCACCTGCGCCTCCAGCTGCGCCAGCCCGCGCTGCAGCTCCAGCAGCGGCTGCGCCAGCGTGGCCAGAGCCGACGCCGACGCCTCCGGGGACAGCGCGCCGCCGGCTTCCAGCACCGCCACTTGCTGCGCCTACGCCGGCAAATCAACACCAGCTAGGTCACTTTTGCGGCATGTAAAAGAACTCCGGCGAATGCCCGGCAAAATTAAAGGCCCATTCACAATGCAAACATAAGCATAAGCATGGCGTTAACATAAAAGTTAGGACTACGTCTACAAGTGGACTCGTTCACAATGCGTTCGCATAAGCATAACACGTAAGACGTTAACTTAAGAGCTTGCAAGCTTCAAGCTTCTGTGCTTATGCTTATGTCAGACATAAAAAATGAGCCAATCACAGTTCGATAACTTAAAATCGAGTATCGACGTCGAAAGGCGAACTATTCGTGTCGATTCGTGTGCTGCGTGGTTGTGTTTGTCGTATTCGTTTTGATATCTCGAAATCGATTCTCATATCCAACCAATAGTAAACTAGAATGTCTCATAGCCAATAGAAACTCTTATTGTGCCTATGTTTATGTTCGACATTGTGAATACGCCAACTCTTCGCTTATGTTAATGTCTATGTCTATGTGTTATGCTTAGGTTTGTGATTGCATTGCGAATGAGCCTGAAGTCCATACAACATCCCGCCCAAATTGGATCTCACTTTCTCCCAACCAGTTCGGATATACTTAACTGACACTGACATCTAACGGAGAAAGTGAGAGTCAAAACCCAGGCGCTTTTAGGGGACCGCCCGCGAGGTGTACCTGTTCGATAAAGGTCCTCAGACACGCGTCGAAGGTAGGCTTTCAAGGAAACTTGGGTCGAAACTCGGGTGCGGAATACTGCCAAAGGAAAGTCTCGCCGCTAAGAATCCCACACGTTAAATAAAATAACTTGCTGCGCCTGAGCATGCCGGACACGCGCATCGCCAGCGTTAAGGGGAGTCAGAAAGCCCTAACTCCTATGATAACTTCAATTACGGAGAGTTATCTACAAATTATCAGTAATAAGCTGTTTCCCTTATATGAAAGACAATCAAGGATTAAATTATTTCAGTGCATTACACGCTCATTATAAGTCGTTATTATCAACAATGACGTTTCGGAAGTCGATGTACTTCATCTTTACACAAAATACACACTATTATACCTTTTTACTTCCTCGCCATTCTCCTTACACACGTAGTGAAGGGAAAGTATTGTAATACTGTAGAACAGGGCTGCTCGAGCAGAGCAAATCGGGAGCGCGGAGCAGTGTTGGTTACCGAGAGCACGACACCGGAGGCCCAGCGTCGAGCGGCTTGCGATAACCCTTGTCACAATGTCCCAATAACTCCAGTGGGGGAAACAAGAAATTCGACGCGAGCGCTTCGCACACCAGAGCGTCGACGCCGACAATTTTCAATGCAGCAGGGGAAGAAAAGTATCTTTTCGCTGATTGTGGTAGCTATGGCAAATGTTGAAAAAAGTGCTTTAATAATAAGAAATTCTAATTTGCAACGACATTGTGCGGTTAATTTTGCTGAATATGACAAGTACGAATTTTACCTCACAGGATCTTATTGTAGAGCGAGGGAATCAAATAAGGGCCCTGCTTACGGAGGTTCGTGTATTTACGTAAGAAATAATATTGATTCTACCTTCTTGTCAGAATTCAATTTATATACAGTTGAAAAAGTTTTTGAAATAACAGGCGTACATCTTACTACGCTCAAAATTATCTTGCTTTGCATCTACAGACCTCCAACAAAGCGAAATTTAGATTATTTCAATTTCTTAGAATATCTAGAGATAATTCTGAACAAAATTAATAATCTCCCTCTTAAATCCATTTTTGTAAGTGGAGATTTCAATATTGATTTTCTGAGCGTATCCCACGAAAAAGAGCAGTTTCTCAATTTAATTCATTCTTTTAATTTAGATATTACAGTGAACATACATACACGGAATACACTTAAATCACAACTAGCAATGGATCAAATTATAATTAACCAAACCACAACTAGATATGAAATAATAACGATTCCTCCTAGGAGCGGTTCCTCCTAGGAGCAAATTGCTGGGCGGCCCTGTTGTAGAGGAAAGTGGCGATTTTTTGACAGCAAAAATCGAGTTGTGAGACTTTGAAAATTGGATAAATCTTGTTCCTATACTTAATAAATTACTTTCTCTAACGTAGGGCACTCAGAATCTGATCGTTAAGAAGACATTTCTATCAGGATTAATAAAATTATGTAAATAGTTATAGTATTAAAAAATAAAAATTGTTTTCTCTTAATTTCGTAAATTATTCTATAAGCTATCTTATTTCTTATTATATTATTTCCTATCTAATTATCTTTTAAATTTATTTTATGTTAAATTCCCATACATTCCGTAAACGAGGGTTAACTAGTGTTCCAGACAAAGTAAATGCCTACCTGTGCTAGACCACGCTGGACTTCTTCCAGAGGTTGGGCAAGAGCAAGCAATTGCTGGGGATCAATGTGCTCAGACAGCGAATCTGGTCGTGGTTCCAACACCACTTGCTCCAGGTGCTGCAGGCTACTGCGAACTGCTTGCAGTGGTTCAGCCAAAGTTTGTAGAGCTGACAATTGCGCCTGAAATTGATTTTCATGAATCAATGAATTCCATCTTCTGTATCTACTCTAAGTTGAATTGATAACTACAATTTACCATGATTTTATTGTAGTATGAAATATTTAACTCGGCAACGAATGGATTTGGTCTGTGAGACCCACGAGGTAGCAAAAACTTCAGCTAATCACATACTGATAGCACCACCAGCCTGTTCGTCTACCTCTATCTTATTTTCAAATTTAACGTTCAGTGTGTCAGTTATTGCCGTACAGGTTGTATGCATGATTATATGCTTAATTTATTTCGTGATTGGTCTCTCAGACCCAAACCATCCGTTCGTGAAACTGTAATGACAAATACCATATCACCATATAAATTATTTGTAATTATTTCACTGACGACAATACAAAGTTTCCTTTTTCTTCAAGAAAAGGAAAATATTTGAAACAAAATTATAATTATGATACTTAAAACATTGGTAAGAGTTAATTTACTTAAGTGCTCTTGATTACAATCTCAAAAAAGAAAAAGAATGTTCCATTTAAAAAATACTATACGGGGATTAGATACATAATTTTTTTACTCTTATTTAAACAGTGGTAGCAGGTAAAACTAGAAAAGCTGCAACATAACATAGTTTCTCGCTGTATTTGGAAAATTTACGTACTATTATACTACTAGCTGAACATTTGTGCCACATTTTCACCACCAGTGACGAGTCACCTCCCTCAGAGGTGGAGCTTTAGTATTTTTAACATATGATTTCAAATGTAAAATTTACATAGGATTTTTTTTTGTTATTGAAGTAGATTACGTTTGGTATGAGTTTTATATTAAATATTAATATGTAACTGCGAGCAAAATATTATTCAGTTTTATTATTTAAATACTTGTTCATGAAAACATTAAACTCACTTTGATGTATGGAATTTTGAGACATTAAAAAAATTCTCCCTGATTGTTAACTATCAGTGTGGTACTCAGTGTGTCCATGTGCGGTAGTCAGTGAGACAGAAAAACACATATTCTAATAAAACTTTTAAATCTCAAAAGTTAAGAAATCATAATGTGTTACATCCTTATTATAACGGTTTATTATGTTAGATGTAAATAAAGCTGTAAAACTTTTAACATTAAAATAGAAGTTTTTAGAAGTCATTCAGTTTTAACGACAAATAAATATGTATTTATCGCATGGGTTTATTTGCGGGGAGACTGCCCTTAGGTAGTTGTTCCGCATCCAGGCTTCCTTGGAAACCTACCTCCGACGCGGGTCAGGGAATCTTATCTAAGCAGGCGCACCACGTGGGCGGTCCCCTAAATGTGCCTGGGATTTGACTCTCACTTTCTCCGCCAGATGTCGGTCTCAGTTAACTACTGTGCGGTATATCCGAGCGGTCTGGTTGCGAGAAAGTGAGATGTCGTTAGGGCGGGTTGTTGTCGGAGGGATTTAATTTTGCCAGGCATCCGCCAGGGTTCCTTTACATGATACAAGCGTGACATGGCTACTGTGGATTTTCCGCCCTACGAAAATCCCCGCACCGGGGTTCAGAGAAGAGATGGGCTTAACAGCTTTTCTTCAATAACTGTTATCACAAAGACAGCTGACTCGTAATAGCTGTTATTAATAACAGTTGAAAAATAACAGGTCCATAACCAGCAATCTAACATGGCCGACTGCTAAGAGTTAAAGTAGTTATAGCGACTGCTAAGAGTTAAACCACGCAAAACGAATAACGTCGGCAGCACCGTAAAGCTTGTGCAGCTAGCTACCTTACGGCACTTCCTTGTACTGAGCTGATATGAACGAGACTGGATGAACTGCCAAGGATGAATAGTAATTCATATGATGGGTAGCGAATGTGTGTAGAATATAGAATATTACTAAAATGTAAGTGATTCGAGTTCAGATTGCAAATATTCTTTTAAATATGCAACTTGTGCATAGTGAATGCCAAATATAATGAGGAGAAACAGTGTTTTTGCATATCTATAGCTAAGTGTTAATGACTGTCGAATACCAAGTATAATGTGAGTTATTTGACCGTAACTCATTTTATTTTATCCGACCTAGGGAAATATTAGTTGATCCCGCATATGCAGAAATGGCACAGAAATAAGTTAAGATATTGGATGGACTTAATTAAAAGGACAAACATCTTGTTGTAGTGTATACAAAAAATATAAAACTATTGTAGTACATGGTGTGTAATAATGAATTATGTAATAATTCATCTATAATTTGAACACTGGCAAATCATGATTGATTAGCTGCAATGAAGCTATCGTACAAAATGCTTGTAGTAGTTCGGATTAGGCCCAGTAGGTTGCAGTTCTATGCATTTCAACCGATAACAGTCAATAACAGAATAAACGAAATAACTGTTATTTCGCGTAAAAGTTACGAAACGTTAACGGTTAAGAAATAACAGTTTAGCTGTTAAGAGCACATCCCTAGTTCAGAGGTCAGTAAGCTAACCCCTCACACACCGAGGCTCGCTGTAAAATAAATTAATAGAAAAAGTTGGTTAAGTTAAAGCAGGTGTGCACAACACCTGCTCCTGCAGGCATTCTGCACCCAAGCCACGGGCATCTACCCGCGAGAGCGGCGAAAGTGCATGTAGTGGGGGTTGAAACCTTTGCTGGGAGGGGAGCTGCCTGCCATTTGCACAGAGGGGTTGTCACGGCGCGAAGATTGAATGCTTAGGCATCTAATTTAATGATCTACGCTGTGAAATTATTTGCCCACTTACTTCAATGGGCAATCTCCCATATTTCTAGCTACAATGACCATATTTCACTGTTTATGTTCTTTTGTGTTCTGCTATGAATCGACATTTACTTTTACTTTATGCTTGTTGTGACTTATAAACGATATTTTAAAGCTCTTTTTAAAATTTATTATGTAATTCTAATAAATATTTACAATTTAATTATTTATTTTCAACAGGAATGTTATAATATTCGAATGATGGCAAAATTAAAGAAAATTGAGAGCAGTCTCTTACATGGAGATTGATATTGTGACATACCGATATGTCACGTTAAAAGAAACTAACATTTATTTGTAGACAATATGGTGGAACATGCATTACGAAATATCACGAGAGCTAGAGCTTAGCAACGACCGTGAATAAACAATGTAGTTTTTGTTTTTTCTAAATGCATTAAGAGATGGCTTGGTGCCGAAAGTAGAAAATTTGGGATTGGGCGAAGAAGTTTAGACGGTCAGCTACACCAAAACATAACAAACGTATGGATTGGCTGGGTGAGAGAAGGACGGTCAAATGTTATGAAAAAAATGAAGGTAGTTTGATACGAAGTCTTCGAGGGATGAATCATGCAGGAAGATTTCATTCTGCTCGGAAACGCGCTTCTGAACTGATCGTATGTTCGTGAGAGGGAACGAGTACAATCTAGATAGAAATGGGTTATCAGTGAAATTTTAAGGACAGTGAATGATATTGCAGATATTTTGATGTGGAAGCAATATTGATGTATAAATTGGAACTTTGTCGGGAGTGGTAATCGAGTTCGGGACTATGTCATAGGACGTAATCGGGACTGATAATTTTGATAGTTGGAGACCAGCTTGGATAGGGGCAGAAGAGGATTTCTTGGAACTTTGGACTACGGCAAGATCGCAAGATATTTCGACTGAGAAGTCTACGAGGGACATCAACGAAGAAAAGATAAGTTAACCGCGGTATAAATTGTAAATTGAAAGATATCTTGATCAAAGGCCTAACTTAAATTCATGAAATTGTTTGATAAAAAGGTAAAAATAAACTTTGTTGAATTTTGTTCTTTAGAAAAGAAAGTGATCTTTCATTTAGTCAATCCAAACAGAAATGAACTAGGAATAGAATCATTCTATTTCAGATTCCCAGCTGCGCTGTATAGTCGGCGGACCCTATAATCCATTATAGAGGTAATAAGGATTATAATATATCGTGACCCATTGACCCAGCAAGCCGGACGCTAAGATCTTTAGCAGATATAAATGTAGAGAGAGGAAAATTTTGGTATATCTCAATATAAAAATGAAATATAGGCCATTCCAAGACGAGTAATATTCGGCAGCACAGCGGACTTAATGATTTTACAAGATGTAAAATAAACGATTATGAATAGTGTTCGTTGACTTGAAATTAGAAATATGTAATGCACTCTTGTCAGAAATTTAAAGCAGAAAGAAATCATGATTTTTTAAAAGATTTTTTAGCATTGATAAAACAGTTTCATTCAATGAAACACAGTAACTGAAAAAATAATTTATTACTGCCATCATCAAAGAAAAAAGATTCATTATTACAATTTTGTGTTTAGCACCATGCTAGATTTGCATACTACATTATCAATTCTACTAGGAATTATAATATTTGGTATCCAAACCAAATATGTATGTCTGATTTCGTTCAGGTTCATATATTAAATTTTAATATATCAACAATAAACATTTCCAAAATAAAATTCATTTCAACTTGAACTGTTTGTAACAGTCCGTCATGTTCTCGCCGATTGCCATTTCAATTTACGTGCTACGGTTCGAAAATTCCGCAAGCTCATTGGCGGTCCCCACTCCGAGAATAGATCTCATCCCCACCCTTCTTAGCTTGTATTTGCACTCAAGTTGCTCGCGCGCGGCTCCCACGGTCAGTCAAGGTGCAAAATGCTCTACAAGCCTGTGCTAAAGTAATAGATATATAGAATAGAAACGTTAAATTCTGCATCCTCGTCATTATTGCTACACACCTCAGTGTAATAATATTTATTCCACATGTGCACTCACTTGCTCGGAGAGAGATCCAGTAGCAGGCTCCATGAGCGCTATCTGCTGCACCATGGCCACTCCATGCTCTAGTTCCCGAAGTGGCTGAGCCAGAGTCTGAAGCGCAGATAGCGAAAGCTGAGAGCCTTCTGCCAAAGAACGGTCACCACCTTCCAAGGTTACTTGAGATTCAACCTGCGAAAAAAGAGAGGGTGACTTATTACACACCTATTTGCTTTGTTTTCTCAGTTGTCTGCTGAACATGTTAATTTAATCTAAACATTCATGTATAAATAAAACGATAATAATTTTTAACACAATACAATGTTTAAAGGTTGAGAATAATTGAGTGGAAAAGCACTATTATTTTACATAGTATACATTTACTAGTTATTGGGTCAATTGTTTAACTTGACCATGATATTTAATGAAACATTTAAATATCTATGGGGAATTTGTATCCTCTATGGGCAGAGTACAGGGAACAATGATATATTCCTTAGAACTGCACAACTTCACCACTTTGAAACACTTTCGGCGCCATAGTTTTACTTTCATGCGTTACTTCATTACAAGTTAAAGTATCGACGTCGTGCGCCGGAAATCGGCGAGTTTTCGACAGAACAACTCTAATTGCGGGGCCCTGATAACGAAAAAAGAGCATAAACTTATACATGTTGTTCCTATATGTAGTAAATTGCTTCCTCTAACACATTGAGTGGTCAAAATAAGTTTGTGGGTAGGCTATTTGACATCGAAAAATATATTCATAGCAAAACGCTTGTCTGTTTGCATGACTGTCGTTGGAATCTATAGATCACGTAGTTTTCGACTAAATATGAATTTTCAAAAATTGAAAAATTAAAAAATGTTTCGGCGTCTACAACTGCAATACATAGATTTTTCACAATTAAATTTATTTTTCAAAATCAGATTTTTAAATAAAAGCATGTCTTTGAAAGCAGGTTAACAGGGCTTGGTCAGAAAAAAATTCACTAGTTGTTTGCCAACGTTTCGGAAACTTTTATTTCCATCCTCAGGGCTAATATAACAGAAAATGAAGACGACACTGTTCAAGAATAATGTTATCAAAAAGCGACGTATGAGAACACACTTTGGCTAAGTTACAGAATATTTACAATTTCCTTATTATCTATTACAGAAAAAAATTACATACGGTACCTTGCAACATCAAGAACAACTCAACCCATTCAATGCACCATCCTCCATCTCCGGCACCTCACATGCAATGAGGGACACAACATCACCCTCACCACATCAACACACAGCATGACTGATACTAGCCAGATGTTGGCAAACAACTAGTGAAAATTTTTCTGACCAAGCCCTGTTAACCTGCTTTCAAATAATAATTTATGGTCGTAAAGTACTCTTCATAATAAAATCATATCCTCCTTTAACACATTCACTTCGAATTCGAGTCGTTTTCGCATATTTTCGCATGAAATAAATGCAACTTAAAAGAAACATGTAAGACAAATTTAAAACCGGCTCCAATTTTTTTTCTTAAATTTTTTTTTCGGGTAGAAAGAAGTATATTTATAAAAATGGGTGAAGTTTCCCACATTTTCGAAAATACATTTTTGCGAACAAACATTTTATCAGTATGCCCCTACAGTAATTTTAGACGCACCTATAACTTGTCATGTTTGGGTCTCTATATTCACACTTGGGAAGGAATAACCAAAGAGTATAGTGGCCTGTTGGTCGACGAGTATTGTACTCGATTTGGGTGCGTTTGGTTCCGGGTTTGAAAACCCGGACAGACCCTGTTATTTTTGTCCTTCTTTTAAGTATCGCATTGAAAAAGACATCAGGGAAACATCAGCACAAGCTGATAGATTGCGGTATAACTTTTGCGTAGGTTGAAAAACATTCCGCCTTCATACCCAGACAGTACGTATTATTGACTGTCCTTAAACGCCGGGATAATTCAAGTATTAAGCACTCTCTCACAACTCCTCTCAACACGGCCTGTTGGTCTAGGGGTATGATTCTCGCTTCGGGTGCGAGAGGTCCCGGGTTCAAATCCCGGACAGGCCCTATTCCTTTTGTCCTGCTTTAAATTCTAGCATGGAAAAAGACATCAGGGAAACATCAGCACAATATGATAGAATGTAGTATAATTTCTGCGTTGATTGCAAAATATCCCGCCTTGATACCGGAAACGTTCATGGATTACGCTGCCTTCTAAAAGCATTCTAACGAAGGCCTGTTGATCTAGGGGTATGATACTCGCTTTGGGTGTGAGTGGTCCCGGGTTCAAATCCTGGACAGGCCCTGTTCCTTTTGTGCTGCTTTAAATTCTAGCATGGAAAAAGACATCAGGGAAACGTCAGCACGTTATGATAGAATGCAGTATAATTTCTGCGTTGATTGTAAAACATCCCGCCTTGATCCCGGAAACGTTCATGGATTACGGTGCCTTCAAAAGCACTCTAACCAAGGCCTGTTGGTCTAGGGGTATGATACTCGCTTTGGGTGTGAGTGGTCCCGGGTTCAAATCCCGGACAGGCCCTGCTCCTTTTTTTGTCCTGTTTTAAATTCTAGTATTGAAGAAGACATCAAGGAAACGTCAACACGTTATGATACATTGCAGTATAGATTTTGCATAGGCTGCAAACTATCGCGCCTTCATATCCTGGAGACTACATATTGTCTGCCAATAAACGCTGGGATAATTCCAGCATTAAGCCCCCTCCGAAAACCCCTCTAACAAAGACCTATGTAGTCTCCAGGATATGATGGCGCGATAGTTTGCAGCCTATGCAACATCTATACTGCAATATATCATAACGTCTAGGGGTACGATTCTCGCTTCGGTTGCGAGAGGTCCCGGGTTTAAATCCCGGACAGGCTCGTTTGTTTTCATGTTCATATACAGAATATCGGACGGGAGAAGGTATCAAGAGAAGACAGACAAAGCCTGTTGTCATGGAGGAAAGATTATTTCTGTTCGTGTACGTGATTATGGTTTCAAATCCCAGTTTGCCCTATAATTTTTCGTGCTCTGCTCTCAATATTCACACGTGAGAGGGAATAGCGAAAGCTCATCGTGACCTGTTGGTTCTAGGGATATGATTCACTCCTCGAGTGCGAGAGGTCCCGGGTTACAATTCCTGATAGGTCCTTGTCCTTTCGTCTTGCTTTAAATTCTCGTATGAAGGACGATATCGCGGAAACCTTAGTTCGTCCCGATTGATTGCGGTACAACTTTTGCGTAGGTTGCAAAATATCTCGCCTTTATATCCCACACCGTACATATTCTTTACTGTCAATAAAACATGGGATATTTGAAGGATAAAGTCCCACCCCAATCCGCCCTCACCAATGCCTGTCGGTCTGGAGGTATGATTCTCGTCTCGGCTGCGAGAGGTCCCACTTCGAATCCCGGACAGGCAAATTTGTTTTCATGCACACACACAGAATATCGGAGGAGAGAAAGTATCAAGAGAAGACAAGAAAAGCGAGTTGACGTAGAGCGATTATTCTTTCTGTGTGTGTATGTGATTATGGTTTCAAATCTCGTTTTGCTCTATGATTTGTAAAGTTCTGCTCTCAATTTTCACAGTTAAGAATGAATAGCCTAACAGCATCGGGGCCTGTTGGTCTAGGAGCATAATACTCGCTTTGGGAGCGAATGGTCCCGGATTCAAATTCCAGGCAGGCCCTGTTTCTTTTGTTCTGCTTTAAATTTTCTCATGGAAAAATGCATCAGCACGTTATGATAGATTGCAATATAGTTTTTGCGTACGTTGCAAAACATCCCGCCTTCATATCCCGGACAGTACATGTTCCTGACTGGCAATCAATACCGGAAAAGTTCAAGGATTATGCCACCTCCTAAAATCCTTCCCACCTAGGCCTGTTGGTCTAGGAGTATGATACTCGTTTTGGGTGTGAGTGGTCCCGGGTTCAAATCCCGGACAGGTCTTGTTTTTTTATGTCATGCTTTAAATTTTCGCATGGAAGAATACATTAAAGAAACGTTAGCACGTTATGATAGAGTGTTGTTTAGTATTCGAGTAGGTTGCAAATCTCCCTTTGATATCCCGGACATTACATATTCTTCACCGGTAATCAATACTAGAATAGTTCATGGATTAAGCCGCGTAAAAAAATCACGCTCACCAAGGCCTGTTGCTTTCGGGTTATGATACTCGCTTTGGGTGTGAGTAGTCCCGGGTTCAAATCCAGGACTTATCCTTATTTTCTGATGTCTTGCTTAAAATTCTGGAATGGGAGTCGACGTCAGAAAATTTCAGCACGGCCTGACCTATCACGGTTTAAGTTGTACATAGGTTTCGAGACACTCGGTCTTCACATCCTGTACAATACATATTTGTATGCCTGCACATAAATATGTACATAGATGAAGTATTAATACATCACCCGAACCACCACCTATGTCTTCACATAAAATATGGCATATTAGACGTTATCAGGGAAACCACTGCACCGCCTGATGATGTAGTGCTCTGGTTCTCAACGTGATCAACAGTGTTTCCATATGGGTTGTAATTTTGAAGGAGTCAATGATGATCAAGGGTTCGATTTTTCGTTCTGTAGATGCATAAAAATCGGGTATTGATAGGTATAATTAAGATCTCAATGATTTCAAAATATATTGTTTGTACTGAACATCAATTGATTTCTATTAGAGAGCAACAGTACATAATAATAAATAACAAATCCGTTCCTATTCTTTCGTATCCGTCGTTCTCCCTGAGCATCAGGGGCTTAGCGTTGCTGGCGCAACCGGTGGACTTAACCGGTTTCGCGAAGAAAGGGGCATTTAATAATGATCCCCACGGATGGACATCGGCTATGAGTAAAATTAATTGCTCTCTAATTCTTTTTTCTTCCTTTCGCCAGTTCTATCATTATTGATTTCGATTTAAAACACTTCATATTGATTGTAGACGAGGACCCAATTTCGACTTTCAGCACCGGGGCATCCAAGAACCTAGGTACATAATTGTCGGAATGATTATTTTTCTGAGTGTGAGAGATCCTGATTTCAAATCCCGGATAGCACCATAAAGCGTCGTTTCCTACTATTCACTATTGCTATGTACTGTAATATTCGCATTGCATAGCAATTAAACAAGCCACAAGACGATCTCTTGGCATACGGATCTGATTCTCGCTTTGGGTGCAAGTGTTACCGGGTGCAAATTCCATAAACGACCGAGTTGTCTTTTGTCCTCCTCTAAATTCTCGCATGGGAGAGGTAATCAAGAAAGAGTTCTCCCTGATAACAATATCCCGTTAGTTTGCCGCTATCGTGCCATCCGTTTGAATTTCTTGGTCGTACAATATTGTAAACATAATAATAATAATAATAATAATAATAATAATGGTATTATTATTATTATTATTATTATTATTATTATTATTATTATTATTATTATTATTGCATTTGATTTTTGCACTCTAAGAATTTTCCACTCAAGATCCACCTCCGTCATATGAACGGGGTCGTTGCATTGTTTGTTGTACGTTACCTGCGCGACGCAGCGACGTAGTTCTTCGACAGGCGAGGCGAGCGTCTGCAGGGCCGAGAGCGCCGTCTTGTCGGTGAGCGATTCGGCGCTGGCGCTCAGGGCCACCACGTGCTGCACCTGCGCCAGGGCCTTGTGCAGCTCGTGCGTGGGCGCTGCGAACGCCTCCACGGCCTCCTCGGCGGCCTTCTGCGGACTCACCACGCCCAGGGCCACCTGCACAGGTACACGATTCGTTGACTGATTGGTGACATTGTTCCACAGTGAAATTTGGGCCAGGCCATCAACCGATGGCATTGCAGTGCCTTTGACCGGGAGGTCCTGGGGTTCGAGTCCCGACGGCGACAGGAGTTTTCGACACTAGTTAGATAGTGAGGCCGAATTCAGCCGCTGTCTGGGGGAGAATTCTAGCGGCCGGCGGCTCCGATCGGTAGTTTACCGTGGTTTTACAATTATCCGACTTTTGGCTGGTAGGCGAGTCCCTAGACCTGGGTTCTGTTTCTATTATCCATGTCTGGAAGTAAGGGAGACATGTTGCAAGCATGATGTACCCTTTCACCATATCTAGCATACTTGAACTGACCTGAGCTTTTCTTTTATCACACAGTTACGAAACTGAAACGACTTTGCTGGAAAGTTACAGCTTTGTTTTTGCCCCGGTCCTGGAATCGAACCCGAGACCGCCCCACAGAAATCTAGGGCGCTGTCCACGAGCCAGCCGAGGGCCAAATAATAAAAGAAGTAAATAAATAAATGAAAGGTGAGCGGCAGCCACCGACCTGCTGCTGCACCTGCACCATCTCGCGCTGCAGCTGCACCACCTGGGCCTCGGCGCGCGCACCACCTTGGAAGCGGCGGCCTGCGTCTCGGGCGCGGCCTCCGCGGCCTCCATCACCAGCTGCTCCGTGGCCACGGCCAGGCCGCGCTGCAGCTCCTGCACCGGCGCCGCCAGCGCCTCCAGCAGCGACGCGCACTGCGCCTGCGACAGCGGCTGCGCCTCCAGCGCCACCTGCACCTGCAGCCGCACGCGCACAAAAGGAAGGCTGGAGGCGTGTTTGGCCTTCGGGTTGGTGCTACACTGGCGGATTCAGGGCGGGGGCGGATTCAGGGCGGAGGGCGGATTCAGGGGGTGGATTGGCGGATTCAGGGGGCATGGGGACCAAGTTTATTATTTAACAAACACCTACGATGCCCCCCTCCGCCACAAAAGGTAGTCCTGATCACCCCAGTGCTGTTTACACAAGCCTACCAGAGGGTGGGAGCAGGTGAACGACGGATCCCAGATATATACCCCGGATTATATATCATTTTCCATCAATTACATTGCAATTTATTCTGGGTTCCGCTGTTGCCTCGCCCTATTGGTTTTCTCTGGGTACCGAAATTGCATATGTAAGTGACTTACACGTTCTTAATTCTCAAAGAAGGTGGGGTCCGATGTGCCGCCCAACTTCTATTCGACAGTTTGTGAAAAACCTCTTCTCAGGTGTCTTTAGCGAAAGTATTTGTATTTGAGGTTTAGGTCGTATGACCGAGAAGAAATCAATAACTATCTACTAACAATTTTTACCGTCACTACTTAATTAATTTAACATATTTTCTAATATTATCACTGATTTTTATATCGAAGTCATTAATGGGAATGTTGGGCTGACTTCGTTTGCCCATATCCACATGAACGGCGAATCTCTGACCTTCGCCCGCAATAAATAGAAAACAAACTTGTCTGCCATTTTTACTCCAAAGTAGTTTTATGCCAAATACTGGTTTTCGAATTAAACTCCTATGGAAAAGGTTACATATAACACAGCACACGTTCCTTGGCATGCTTTTAAAAATTCATTTATACATTTCCACTAACTTTTCACTGATAAAGAGATCTTCGTCTACGTAGTCTCAAAATCTAAAGCTTTGCATAACCTCTCTAGCATTCAATACTTATTGCATTCTTTTTTTATAATAGAAGTAATTGAATTTATATAAGTTTATTTTTATATGTTCTTATTTCGAAATTTAGGTGTAATTTTTAACTTATCGCGATTTTTCCTTCACAGCACTGAAGATGGTAGTTAATGCAGCCAACTGTGTGCATGTATGAGTGAACTACGTAACTACTTCGAAGTATGGTCATGAATGTCACCTTGAGCGTGAAGTCTTGAGTTTGTCTGTGTGTATGTACGATAATGTTTGTGTTTGCCTATGTGTATGTAGTTCATAAATGGGTGAGCAAATGCCGTTTGCCGATCGCTAAGGCTCCAGCGCCCGCCCTCACCTGCGCCTGCGCGAGGCCGCGCTCCAGCGCGCGCAGCGGCTCGCAGACGGGCTCCAGCGCCGTGGCGGCGACGGCGGCGGCCGCCTGCGGCAGCTCGGCGGTGGTCTCCAGCGCGCCCAGGCCGGGCTGCACCTGCGCCAGGGCCGTGCGCAGTTCTTGCGCGGGGGCTTGCAGAGCCTTCAGGTCGCCCTGCACGGCCTCCGCGGCCTGCGCGCTCTCCAGCCCGATGTGATGTTCCATCTGAGCGAAAAGACGAGCGCAGTATTTTCATTTCTCGAAAATACCTTTGTAACGTTTAGTAGTATTTACTAACAGTCTGCTGAGTTAAACGCTTTATTGCCAATCCTCTTCTATTTCATACTTGCTAATTCTGAGAAAGGTAATCTCACTGTATTTTTTTACTAAAAGTGTAGTTTTGAAATGCAACCACTAGATATATTTATGATTAATTTTAAATCCACATCTAACTTGAAGTTAACAAATACCAGGTGTTCTATCTACTATGGGTCACCCCCGCAACTTCTAAACGGTTCAGAGTATCAGAATGCAGTTCTCGCTGAACAATAGGGCAAGTAACATGCAGTAGAGAAATTGAAAAATTTTTAGTTTTCGAGAAATTTAATTATCTTTGATTTTTTGAAAATAGAACTATATATTTTTATCGCCAGCATTGGAGAGATCATGAAAATAGAAATAAAATGATGCATCATATGTTAGTATTTTGATAGTAATTTGCGTATAAAATTAGATTTTCTGGCCTGTTATTTTCAAGCTAACGGGCTTTTCCTTTAGCAGCCCTTGCAACAGCCGCGATTGGGGGAAGGTGGCCTTCGCGGCATCTAGACTGTTTCGTGGAGAGCTCCATGATGCTCCATGGTTCCACATTGTTCAGCAAAAACTGAATTTCGATATCCTGAACCGTTTAGACATTATGGGGGTGGGCCACACTTGGTGGGACTCTTGTGTAATCACACAAATGCTGTCAGAGTATTCCTTTTTCCATCCAGCCCCTCCTCCCTAGATTTTTAATCCTGTCATTCTTGTGAGGAAATCTTTTTTCTCATCGCGTACGTATTTTCTTTAAATAACTTTTTTTATTACGTACTATTGTTTTAAATTTCGAAACTACCCAGGCAGAAGAGCAGGTCCAATAGTCTTAGCCACGTCAGCAATAGAGGCTATCAGTATTTATTTTTTAACATGAATATTAAATAAATACATCTTGAAGGTGGTTACCTGGGCGATGCCACGGGCGATCTCTTCCACGGGCGAGGCGATGGCGCGCAGAACGGCCACATCAAGGGCGGCGGTGGCCTGCGCCGCCTGCTTCTGGATCTGGTCGAGCGTCGCCTGCAGCTCCTGCAGGGGCTCCGCCACCTCGCGTTCTCCTGCGCTGCGGCCATGACGCGCTCCACGCTCTGCTCGGCGCGGGCCAGCGCCGCCGTCTCCGGCGCCGCCCCGGCTGACCCCGTGGCCGCGGCAGTGGCGGCGGCGGGCGCCTCCAGGGTGAACACGCCCGCGCGCTGCTCGTCGGCCACGAACGCCTGCGCCTCCGCGATCTGCGAAGAAGGGTGCGGGCGCGGGCGTTCAGGTGCGTGGACCGGTACTTATGGGCATGGCATGCTATGAGCGGGGGCTTCATTCGACTCCGGAACCACACGGGAAAGCTGAGAGGGCGGCCACGCCCAAGCTCAATGGCGTAGTCGATTCCGAGGAGTGTTGCGTTAGTGCAAATCCAAGGAGGTGAGGATAAACCTACACGTCAGAATCCCACCTTGCGAGGAATATGCCCCCTTTTATTAAACTAAGTATAATAGAGCTTAATATACTTGGAGCTTATTATACTTATAGCCATATGCCAAGCAGGTTGTAACTGCCATGCCAGACGCGCACGCCCTGTTGCAAATCTTTATTTACATGACTTTGGTTTCATTTTGATGTTTTGTTTGTTTTAAATTGTCTTGCCTGAGGATGGGGAAAAATGAGTTCCCGGAAACGTCGCTCCAAAATATCCTACCAAAACTCTGTATGTTCATTGTATTTATTATGTAAATTAATAATAGGATATTTTGTATAAAGCTGTCTGTCAAAATCTTGTGTCAAAATTCATAGAATTGTACTTCATTGTATGTAACATTGTGCCCGTCAGAATTCCCGAAATACGAAAGACCAACAGGAAGAAAATAAATTTTTAAAAAAACGTTCCCGTTCTCCGCATTGTCGCAATCGGGTAAACAGCGGGGACGGGGTGAGGGCTACTCACGTGCTGGCGCAGCACGTTGAGCGGCTGCTGCAGGGCGGCGAGCGCGGGCGCCTCGGCGACGCGCGCTGTCGCCTGCTGCGTCTCGGCCTCCAGCGCGTGCAGCGCGCGCTCCGGGCATCGCGTGTGTCATAATTCCTCGAAATGCGACACCGCAGCACACGTTCCGAGGGCGATCCAATTGCGTTAGCAAAATTGACACTTTTTAAAACTCATGCGTGATGTATAACATAAATTCCTCGAAATAAACGTATCCACATCGACCCCACTTCTTCCTGAGTTTAAACACAGTATCGTCTTTAAAAATTGGTGAAACTTTGTACGTTATTCAACGCACTTCAAATGAAAAACTAGAGTTGCTACAGAATGGCATACACTTCTAGTCGTATTTTTTTAATATATCTCACGCCGTTAATATGCACATTTCCAGAAATTTGTAAATACTATTGTATCTGCGAGTTACAGTATTCCAAATGACTTTAAATGAAATTTTTCGAGAACTCAAAAATTTTCTTGTTAAAAGATAGTTTCAAACTTCGCATTTACAGTAACGCCTAAACGCCATTTTCTTAAAAATGGCTCCAAATGTTTCAATGAAAATTGACATTTATGGCGAGGTTTTATTCTTTAGTATTCTTAAAGTAATATTTTGGTTATACTATTAGGAAACCGAAAAATTGAGAAAATGTTAAAAAAATGTACTTTGGCCGGCGATAGATGGCAGCAGGCAAAAGAATGGAGCAGGACTGTAAAGCCAGTCCACACCAAGGAAATTAGATAACTATTATTGGAAAGTCTGTGCCATTCTGTAGCACCACTAGTTGCAACCCGAATTCACGATCTTTCGCAAGGAGAGACCTCCACATTATCCAAAGAAATACCGAAGCCGTTGAAACACGCGTGTGCGTCTACAAAGCTGACGGGAAATAAAGTGACAATCGGGACAACGACAGTGCAGGAAGAAAATTCACTTTCTGGAGCTTCAGGCGACAAACTAATTACGAATCGGATTTTGAGGCCTAACAACAAGTACTGAAGTCATGAGAATGCGACGTACTTTACTAAATGTAACAAGCGACACAAATCATATTGAGAGGCGACAGAAAGCACGTTCAATCTTGTTTAACCCAGTAAGTAACCAACCAACCATCCAAGTAAGATTCAACCCAGGGTTGGAAAGTCTCGACGACTTTCTTAATCTGGCAAATCAGACGTGACACGGGACTGGAGCATGGATGAAATATTGTAAGTGAAGACACGCACCTGCAGTTCTTTGCGGAGTTCTATGAGCGGCTCGGCGAGCGTCGCCATGGCGGAGGACACGACAACCTGCGCCTTCGGCTGCTGGCTCACCGCAGTTGCGGTCGCTTCCATCTTCTGCAGGGACTCGTCAATGTTAGTGGTGAGGTCCTGTGCTGCCTGAGCGACATCTTCTAAGGCTAGAACAGCACCAACCTCGATGGTCTTCGCTCTCTGGGGAGCAGTCAATTTACTCTCCTCGACGGTTACGAGACAACGCTGCAGTTTCTGTAGTGGCTTAAATAGCACTTCTAGAACTGACGGTGCCTCTGATATGGATAGTGCACCCGATTCTAGTACAGCTTGCTGTTGCACGACAGCGATTTCTTTCTTCAGTTCTTGAACGGCCTGAGTGATCACTTTGCCAGCTGCAGCTCGAGCCTTTTTAGCTTTCGGTTCGTCCAACTGTTCCAAAGTAAGCGTTTCTATGGCTTCCAATCCCGATTTCAGGCTCTCGATGGGATTCGCTAGTCCTCCGATGGCGGCAATAGTAGAAATATCTGGCAGAGCTTCCTCCAGGGCAGTGGTGACGATTTGATCCTCCACAAACTTCAATCCGTGTGTGAGTTCAGCCAAAGGCGACCTGAGGCCCCCTAATATCGCAATTCCAGCCTTCTCTTTCGCCACTTCGGTCTTCGAGCACTGCTCGATCGCCGCCACTTTCACGTGCAGTTTTCGCACGCTGTCCTTCACCTTGTGCAGCGTGTCCAGCCTTTGAGCTGTCTCCTCGTCGCGGACGACGCCGGTCTTCACGCGCTCCAGCTCCTCCAGCCCTTGCTCGAACGCCTGCAGAGGCGCCTGCAGGAGGTGAAGGGCCGTGACCTTGGCCTTGCCGTAAGCGACCTCGGCCTCGCGACCCGCGCGCGCGTTGAGCACGTTGATCTCCCGGCGTAACTCCTGGACCGGCTGCGACAGCTGCTCCAGCGACGCGATGACCGCGCGACGCACTTCCGGACTACGCGCGCGCTCGCCGCCCATCTGCACCTGCTGCGCCTGCTGCCGCTGGATCTGGGCGAGGCCCGCCTCCAGCTGCTGGAGCGGGGGCACGATCTTCTCCAATGCAGAAAGGTTTTCAACCTCCGACTGAGGCAGGCGAGAGGTTTCTTGTAGGACCTGAAAGAATGGAAATGCCAATACACGATAATACACATAATACAAATGCAAATACTTCTATTGAAAGTTTTGTAAATTGTATTATAAGAAAGTAAAGTCAAGAAATATGTCACTTTACTAGTCGAGAATACACTTGAATTGGAAGTAAATATCAGTAATTCCTAAAAGTATTTAATTTCGACAAGGAAATATTTTATTTAAATGTCTTTTTACAGTGCATCAAAGCACATTTCTCTATTTCTATCTCATTTCTCTAAAAATAAAATAATATCAAAGTATTACGATAATTCCTATTTTTAGCAAACACATAAAGACGAAATACAGCCATGTGAATTAAAAAGAAAGAAATGTGATAAATATTACTTGTAAATCTAATCGTCATAATATTAATATAAATGATTATAAATATTTATATTCGAAAATCAAACATGTTTCGTTAATAGCAGAAATCCTGGCGATCCGTGTTGTACATAATAGTAAACGGCGAACATTAAGATGCTGGTATACGAGACAACACGAAAGTCACCAGTATAGCCCAGCGGTCTGAGGCGTCAGACTCAAGGGAAACCTTGCCTGTTCTATCAGATCGTGAGAATTCTGGTCCTCGTTAAGGGCGTGGGTTCGAATCCCACTCCTGACAAATTTTTGTTTTGTTCATAGCAGAAATTCAGGCGATCTGTATTGTACATAATAGTAAAATGCTGAAAGGGAATATACAGTTATAATACTTTGACTACAGTCATATATATACTTTGAAAATTGTTTCTGTACTTGCGGTAATGTCGGCGAATTCACAGGTGGCTACGACCTTTTTTTTTTTAGAAGAACCATTTCAACATTTACTCAATTGCTTCGGATATGCAACTGTTATCTAAATCGATTGATGCTAAGAATAGGTTGAAACGTGTGTATGGGCAGGTATGGTTGTACCAAACTAACCTTGCTAACGTTTGTACCAAAGCAATTACTAATGGCCGTCGGTTTCATATTGTTTTGAAAACAGTCGACGAGGGTAACGTACTAATAATAAAAGCCCTAAACGATAAAACAGTAACTACTTACCTAAAAATACAAGAAATACCTACGTCGAGGTCCGTCGTGGACCCCTTTCGCATTGCTATGCGACAATTAATTAAATCTATAAATAGAAATATTATAATATGTTTGATATTGTCACATGGACGGCGTAAATGTAGATATTAAAGATTATATGTTGGAACAAGCAAGCATGTAGGTAATTGTTACCCAAATTTATATCTTTATATTTTTTCGCATCCGGAAAAAAAATCGATTTTCGGACCTTGAAAATACGGAGATTGCAATATACTCCGAAAACATGAAGGTTGGTCCCGCTGAAGTGTCGCCAAGGAGCCCTAGTGACACGGCTGACCAAACGCACCGCGCCGCTCACCTGCTGCTCCACCTGGCCCAGCCCTTGCTGCAGCGCCAGCAGCGGTGAGTGCAGCTTTTGCGCCACGTTGACGGCGGCGGCACGGCGCTGCCGGGGCTGGGCGCGGCCGGGGCGGGCGTCAGCTGCGCCTCCACGGCGGCCAGGCCGCGCTGCAGCTGCTGCAGCGGCTGGAACAGCGTCTCCAGCATGGAAGGCCCCGCCGCGTCCGTCACCACGCCCGACTCCAGCACGGCCCGGTGCTGCACGGCGGCGATGCTCTGCTGCAGCTCGCGCACGGGCCGGTTCAGGGAAGACACGGCGATGATTTCCGACACCTGCGACCATTGGAACGGCCATCGCTCAACAAGTACTTGAGGGAAGATATTGTGTAAGAATTCATTTAAAGCTTAGTGAAGTGGGAATGTGTCAAAAGTGCAGCCCCATTAAATAAACTATTTACAATATTAATATCACTCTAATTTTTTTTCTTTCATTTTTTATTTCTTAGGTTATCATCTAAAAACAGAAAAAACTTGTGACGCATTGTGGAGAAATATAAACTACGCACGCTTTCTTGAGCTTTACAATGTCTATCCCACCCTTTTCCTGTACATAGTTGAATGATGAATACAGTTATCAACAAGGTGTGGATAGCAACATTAGCAAGCTTACCAAACACAGTTTTAAACTGTTTTTGACGTCAAATAAAAAATCGCTCCTGAATAATAGATAACCTATTTGCATCGGTCAACGAACTATAGATTTGATTTTATAGTGTTGCTAACAAAATAGCAACCTACTCCCCCGGCTCTACATCTACTACAATACGCCAAAGAAGAACTCAACAAAACGCGTGCACTGTAATTTTTACAATATAGGTGAGTTGTTCACAGTGAGAAAGAAAGTAAACTTTCGAAGCTCGATCTTTTAATTCGAGGCTCCTGTACTCTTCACCTCAGTTCAAAAACCACTCGTACTTACACTTTTACATTTCGACATGATACACAAACCAATATCAACCCCCCTTCACGGTTTCACGCAGCCAAACCCCCCAAGAGCTCCCAACCCTCACCGTCTCCTTGCCGGACTGGATGGTGGCCTGCTCCTGCACGCTCGCCAGCCGCTCGTCCAGTTCGTGCAGCGGCCCGACAGGGCGGCGACGGCCGCGATGGCAGTGGTGGTGGCAGGCGCCGCCTTGCGCTCGGCGCCCGCGGCCTGCAGCGTGTGCACGCCGGCCTCCAGCCCGGCCACCCCGCGCCGCACGCCCTGCAGCACCAGCAGCCCCGGCCGCTCCGACGCCGAGATCTGCGCCTCCTCCAGGCCGCCCGCCAGCGCGTCGAGCGCGCGGCCAAGCGACCCCAGAGACGCGGCCTGCAAGCAACAGCACCAGCCAGCACGTCTCAAAGGGTTCATCGATTAAGGAGTGTTTCCGGGCCCGTCAGCTCAAGTCATTCATTCCTCAAATGTATTTTTAGACAGTCACTACTAAAAGTAGCGCTTTCAGAACATGCGTAGCGTGCTGAAAGTACAATTTTTAGCACTAGCGCAAAGTGAGACGATGCTGAACTGTTCTGATAAATCTGTGAATGCAACAAAGAAAACAAAATACGTCTAGCCGGAAGGACCTAAATATCCAAAAAGGACAAAGAACAAAGGGAAAGGTACAAATCGACAAAATTGGCAAAAGAAACGGATGGGACCAAAGGGACAGAGGGAAAAAAGGGAAAGGGAACAAATGAGACTGACGGGCAAACGAAGCAAACGAGACAAAAGGGACAAAGGAGACGAAGAGGACAAGAGGGAAAGAGGAAAAGCAGGGCAACCGGGATAAACGGGACAAACGCGACTAACGGGGTAAACGGCGTAAATGGGGCAAACGGGACAAATGGGGCAAAAATGACCAGTCATTAAGGCTGTCTAAAATTCAGTGTACAACACATGTGGTAAAAGTGCTTTTACCACTTGTATGATAAATAACTATTATAGCGAGAAGTGGAGGTGATCTCTCGCTGGATGGTGAGATTCAGCGCAGACCTTTATGTCAGTTTACGAGGTTTTCCCTAACCAAATATCTCCTACAAGTGGGGCATGCCCCAGCCGAGACAAGCTCTATGTTCCCGACTGGTCCCCTGACATATGTAGTAGTGTAGTGCTTTTACGTGTGTGCATGTGTAGGTAAGGGGGTGAGGAGAGTACAAGGAAGAAGGAAAAGTCGGTCACACCTTCTCCCGAATCATAATTTCTGAGTTGCGTCACTTTTATTTAGTACCGGAGATATGTTTGAGTGCATTGCACAGGAATATAGCAACAAAGAAGAAGCGAATGTTCCGAAGAAGAAACATATTTAATTTATGTACTTGGCAGTGCGGGAGACGCCGCGTCCAAGGCACAGGTGCCGACGTTTCAGCCATTCTGCATTACACCCTGAGGAAGGTCGCAGAATTGCGGCCGAAACGTCGGTCCCTTGCCTTGGACGTGGCGTCTCCCGGACAGTCAAGTACATACTGACTCCGGCCGCGGAAGCCTATGCTCTCACTATATTTAATTTATTGCAGTGTATTTTATGTTAAGTATTTTATTTGTTGTTTATAAACTGAGTGCGTGCTACTTTTTGGGAAACCATTACGTGCATGAGCAGAAAGAGAAAAAGAATGAAAAGTCGAAGGCAGGTCGAAGAAGCGCGGCCTCACCTGCGGAGCCTGCAGCTGCAGCAGGGCGCCCCTCTGCGCGGCGCGCACGCCGTCCTGCACCTGGTGCACGGGCCTGGCGGGGCGCCGCCCCGGCCCCCCCCGGCCGCTGCCCGGCCGCTTGGCTCAGGTGGATGAGCTGGCGCTCCAGCTTGTCCACGCCCTCCTCCAGCTGCTGCAGCGGCTGCGCCAGCCCGGCGATCTCCGGCTGCATCTCCTGCAGTCGCTCCACGGTGGTGAGCGTGGCCGCGCTGCGGCACACGCGCACCAGCTCCTTGCGCAGGTGCAGCAGCGGCGGCTGCAGGGCGTGCAGCTGTTGCAGGACCCGCTTTTCGACGTCGGTGGCACCGCTCGCTGATCTACGAGGGACCCAGCGGGAGAACGTTTCACGATGGGCGCAATGAATATGGATTGGTTTAATTACAACTTACATTAAATCTGTTTGGATTGGGACTTTTGTTGATCGCTCTTACTTCTGAAGCTTTCATATGGACTAGCGTTTAATGGTCAAAAAGAGTCGTTTTCACAAAAGATCACGTTGAAAATCAATTTCAAAAATTAATTTATATTTTCTATTTGAATTTGACGTCAAAATTATTTGAAAAAATACTTTAAAATTCAACTATTGTCCCCATATCTGCATTTATTTGCAACCTGATAAATGCAATAGAAGCTGAGAAAAAAGTAAAATATGAAAAACTCGTTTCTTGTATCTCTGCAACAGATTGCCCCAGGAGGCTGTTTTTTTGGACTCTTTGATATGAGTATCATAATTATCGATTTGGTTTGGGAGCAGTTTTCATTGCCTTATTCGGCTATATCCTTTGTACTACGTTTTCTCTGTAAGTAAAATAATCCTATTTCAATATGTGAATTGAGTCGAGAAATATCTGTTGAAATAAGTTATTCCAATACGAAAAATTTGCCCTTGAAATATGTTTAAAATTGTCTGTAGGCAAATACAACAATATCTGCAATTATTAAAATGTTTTAAATAAAACCAAAGGTATAGAAAATTATGTAGAAGCAGCGGAGATTTTGTGATAATCCATGATTCAATATCCGGGATATAAGAGATATCAACCACAACAGTAAGCTATATAGATTTACTTCGCAGAAAATTCAGCCATACACGTATGGCAGAAAATTCAGCCAAATACGGACATTATTCAATGTCCCCATATCAAAGTAATTTAAGGAAGAAGTTAACACTATTTTACAAATAGGTTAAAATAATGGTTACAACCCCTCCATCATTAAAAAAATTATCAAAGAAAATTAAATTACATTAATAATTAAGAAGGCCTTCTAACAAAATCTACCCCCTGAAATGAAACAGTTTGTAAGTACATATACATAGGTCCCATATCCAAAAAGATAGGTAGAATATTTACTAAAACTAACATAAAGGTTTCTTATTACCCTTAAGAAAAGTGGATTACTATTAAAATGTAACCGTTTAATTCTCATGTAGACAAACAGGTAGAAGTTTTCCTGTAGGCTAATGAACACCTCAGATCATGGAGACTGAAACAAGAGCACTCCACATTTGCCAACCACCTTATTCAAAATAATCACTCTTTCGACCCGGATACCAATTTCAAAATTCTACATTTCGAAAATAAAGGGAACAAATTAAATATTTTAGAAAATTTAAAAATTTTAAAATTATACAAAAATCCTAACCTAATACGTCTTAATTGAACAACCCCAATTTAAATCCAGTCTCATCACAAATTTACTTATTGACTAGCTTTCCCATCCTGTTATTTCCTCTCTCAATTTCCCAGTCTGCCTTCGTACATCGTACATAGCAGAAAATGGCGCCATGATAGGACAGTTCACTATGGTTAATTAATGCGTTTAATCCATGTTATTTGGGTAAGTACTCTAATTAAATAATTTAATTTCAAGTAGATTATGTACTTCCTTGTAAGATATAGCTATTCATATGTTAATTTGTGAATTTAATTTTATATTGTGGAGCCACTGATGATGGGAAAAATTTCCCGAAACAGTGTAGGTTGAATTTTCTACAAAGTAAATTTATATAGCCTACTGTTGTGGTTGATATCTCTTATATCCCGGATATTTTATCAAAGGTACAATGTATTAAATTAAAACGAATGGGCAAAAGACGGGATGTTCTTCACAGCAAAGTAACACCGCGTATTCTAGAATTTTTGAGTTCTGACTAATGAGGAGCACATCAGAAAAGTACACCTGTAATATAGTGTTCATTAAGTACCGAACTCAGAGTTGACAAACAAGCAATTCCATTAGTAATAAGAGCAATTAGCAAATAAGAGCATTAGCAAAATAACTAGTCACTAATCGAATTTGCATTTCGTAGATGCCTCTTACGGGATTCATCAGTTTTCACAATTTCGATTTATTATTAAAACATATTGATAACGTCACGAAGGGACATAATATTTAATGGGTAATAGAAGCACGAATTAGCAATTCATAACGGAATAGGGAACCTCTGATACTGAGTGATCACTTAATCGTTTGCTCATTGCAGATCGAGGGCTATTTGTAAATTATAATGAATTACGTCAGAAGTACTTATTTATGCATTAATTATTTACTATTCGTAAATATTTTCCCGTCGATAATAGATATAACTAACTCAGATGACGTTGTAGATAGACTAAATGCAACAAAACTTTATCTGCGCGCCCGAGATCAGTCATGGCAACTCCCCGCAAGGAATGTCCGGCAGGCGATGTTTTATTCAAGGTACCTGTGTGAGCTTATGGCGCAAGTATTTTGCGAGTAATAATTTCTGTTCATATTATAAAACAATCATACCATTTTGCAATAATCAACGTATAGAACCTCAGTTGTTTGGGTGGTCATTTCACGGTGCCGGCTGGTGTCCCTGGGTAGAGGGAGGTTCTGCCTCCTCGCGAGCCATAGGCGCCTGCTCCCGGCGGAGCGCCTGGTCCCGACGTGGTCACGCCGAGGCAAACCGCCGCACGTATTGATCGGGTGCTCTCCCTCGTTTGGATGCTGGCGCGACATTCGAATCCGCGCTGCCAGTCATAAGCTCTCTCAAGTGGAAACACGGAGAGAATTTTGTCTTAGTATTTTGAGTTGACCCAGGAGACGATCAGATAAGTCGACTTAAAAACGTGAACTCAAGTCTTAGTTCGAGTGGTAGTGGTTCTTAATACGAGTGGTAGAGTTTGACGAATTTTGCTTATAATAACTGTAATATTAAAATTCTACAAATTTACTATTTCTGATGAGGCGATTTTTAGCATACTTGAACCCTATCGATCTACAGTATAAATTAACTTGGGGTAACCCGTCATAAATTACGAAAAAAATGAACTTTTGCGTTAGGAAAGATTAAACCTCCTTTATATTTCTTAAAATAAAAATGCAGTGCGAGTTGTTTTATTTTCATTTTAAGATTTCCTTCATTCTACATTTTCCCCATCATAGCGATTTGTGACTGCTTTCTTTCGAACTCCAAAAAGTTCAGAATTGTTTCAAAGATTACAGACATGATACGTAAGAATAGTCACGTTCTACGTGAACCTTATTATGATTAGCGCGTGCACATCGTGTATATTTACAAAATAAGTCTTCACTTACATTACCAAAATAAAGGGGACTACAAAATGGATTGTAAAAATAATCAAAGACCACACTGAATCTACAAAAATACACGTAGGAAGAATGGGAAATTTTAATATGGGACAATTTTTTCACAAGAATATAGAATTATTCAAGACATTTCAAAAGAAAAAAAAAAGAAAAATAGTGATTAACACGGTTGGGAAATTGGAGGAGAGAGCTCAACAAAAAATGAAGAAATAATGGGAGTACAAGAAAGGGAAAAATAAAGAGAAGAGAAAGAAAATACTAACCTACTGTTGCAGTAGTCCAGAGGCGATGACCGAAGAGGGGGAGAATAAAAAGAAAATAAGGAAGGAAAGTCTAACTGCCGAATTGTTATTCACGGTCACCAGGAGGTTTAAAAAAAAAGGGAGGCGAAAGAAGAACAAGAGGAGAGCAAGAGCCCGGCAAGAGGAGCGCTCACTTGTCTGCTGTGGCGATGCGCCGGCCGAGCTCCTGGGCGGCCTGTGCCAGCTCCTTGAGCGAGTGCAGGTGGCCCGGCGCCAGCAGCAGCTCGGGAGCGGCCTCCAGCACGGCCTGCTGCGTGTGCGCCAGCCCGCGCTGCAGCTCCTGGAACGGGCGCGCGACCTCGGCGGCGTCCACCGCCACGCCCGCGCCCGCGCTCGCCTCCGCCTGCAGCTCCGCCACGCCCGCCTGCAGCCGCTCCACGGCCGTCGCCACCTGCTCCAGCGCCGCAACCTGCCCACGCAAACGGCCATCGTGCACCACATTTTCGGCATTTTAAACATTTATTGGCTTGCAACGTCATAGAAAAGGAATGTACACACAGACGTTTCTGGATTTTTTAAACTGTATTTGCAATAATGAAATTTCATATTTCAAAACAAAAATTGCAAATATTCATTTTTGGGATTTGAAAGGGACTCCTAAAAATTGTTTTTTTATTTAACTATTAGTAATATTGTAACCACCTGTAATATTTATTCAGTTTTCTTAATTAGGAACTGTAGAAGAATTAGTTTTTGTGTTATACAGCCTATACGGTTTAACAATGTAGGTTGAAAATTAACCAGGATTATAATATAACACAAATTTTTTATCGCTTTTATCTTATGTAGTTTATTGGTGAAAACATTGATTTTTCAATAATAAAAAAATATCGTGAATACGAAACCAAGTTGCTAAACCATATTATTTGATTTGTGCATGTCAAGTTGTATATTTCACCCTTATATCATTTTCAGAAAAATAGACAAATGCATGTATCAGTTTAAAAGAGATCTTTGAAAAACAATTTGTAAAAGTTCGTTTTGAGAAAATGGAATAAAAAATGGAACGGCCCTGGTGAGAAAATAATGGATTTCACGAGAGTAAAAGTTAATTTTTTCCTTGATAATTCGCAAACAAGTACAGTTATTGACATGAAACTTTCACGTACACGGAGATGAATGCACGTGGATTGTTTTAATATGATGTTGGAAATATGCATTCGTGGATCTAGGTAGATCTACTCCCTTAAGACTCCCTGATATCGGTAATCGGATATCGGTAATCCTTGATATCGGTTTTAATTATGGTCAAAAAATGTAATATATTTTTTTACTGACAGTTTCCTATTATAAACCTGAAGATGGGTACAAATAGTTCCGAAAACGTCGTTCCGATAAAAATCACGCAAATGAAAAAATTAAAATTATTTTTGCTGGCCAGTACTTCAGTTGGATTGCTGGCCAGTGCTTCATTGGGATGATGTTTTCCCATCCATTTTGATTGTCGAAAAAAATGAACTTAGAATAAAATAGTTACTTGAACGACTAACGATTATTTTAAAGAAGAAATACTATGGTAGTATTCATGAAACAATCAACTGAGTAGTGTATGAACTGTCATGTTGGTCATTTCATATATCTTGGTGAAGTCAAAGGATGAATGTGTAACAAAACGATATTGCAAATTGGGAATGTTTAGGATAGAGATAAACTACAAATCCCAGAAGAAAGGTCAATAAAAAGTATAAGTGATAAAAATTATTTAACTTATGCTTTAAGTGATTAACGTGCTACATAACTTAATATGAAGAAAAATCCAAAAACTCAGTTAAGTTGTGAAAAACCGAAAAGAATAAAAAGTATGTTTTCGAAAACGAGATCCAAACTGCATGTCAAACTTCACGCATGTAATATCATGTGTTAGAGAACTAGGGATTTCATCATTAAATGCCAAAAATTTGTCAATTATATTTATCATCCACGTCACGTACCTGAAGCGGTACTGCCTCTTGGCTCGAAATGTCGCTCTCAAGATGCGACTCTACCGCCGAGAGACCATCCCGGAAATCAGCAATGGCCGGAGCAAGCTTTATCACGGCCAATTGGGCGGCATGAGTTTGATCCAAAGAGCGCTCCACGCTCACCAGTTGCTTTTGGAGCTTCAGCAGCGGAGGGGCCAAGTTACCCAAGGAAGCCAGGGCCTCGGATTCGCCTAAAATAAAACAATATTGAAGATACGAAACAAAAGACCAATATGTGCGTGTATTTCAGCATGTATTTTTGCGATTATAATTCACAGTTTTATCAGTGACAATAGGCCTAATCCAGTAGAGTTCTATTTCATTATTTTCTGTAACCGATGAAGTTGGGTTTTTGTAAAATGGTGGAGGGTTCTCAATTAGTCTATAATTTGATGCCAATTGTCTATGGATTATTTTAGCTACTTGATTGTGCCTCCCTAGATATGCAGCGTTGGCAAGAACTGGGCATCCTGCAATCACATGGCCGATGGTCTCATTGATTACACATTATGCAGACATCTTTTTTACTGCTCTTCAGTATGTGTTTATTATCATTGCGTGTTTTTATTACTCCATCTTGAATTGCTATTATAAATCCTTCAGTTTCAGGAAATAAATATCCCATTTTCAACCACAGGAGAGAAGAGATTTTATCAATTGATGGGTTATTTAAGAGATTAGGATATTTTCCATGAAGGGTCAAGACCCTTCTTCCAATCTGTCTGCATGTTACTTATCTGGGAAACAATTTCAGTGTTGGTTTCAGTCTTTTGGAGATTTAAGGCTGAATATTTTGCATCTACAGCAACTAAATTCTTCACTAATACACTATCCGAGTCGCATTTTCTTTTCCTGTGACCTGCAAAGATTGAAGATATTAAGCAGGCCTCTCCCTCCTTGGTTTCTGGGAAGATAAAGCATTTCAACAGCGCTCTTCGGATGATGTATTCTGAATTTTGTGAGGGCGGTTCGAGTAATCGTATCCAGTTCTCGAAGTCTCGGTGTCTGAATATTTCAGAATACCAAAGGAATATATCAATACAGGGACAGCATAGGTGGTAATGGCACTTATTAGCACTATTTTCTTGAGTACAATGTTTCGTTCATCAACTTTGTGATTCTTGATTTGTACCTTTCCTTCAATATCTACTCTATATTTGATTGGTTCACTCGTCTGTTTTGTTGGATACCAAAGTGTTTAGTGTCGTGGCACAATAGCTGTCGAAAATCACAAGTTTCATGAGGTATTTCGACCAATTTACCGTTTTTTAGGTGTATTTCGGCACATTTATCGAATCCAAAGGACATGGCAATGTCTTCACTAAATACACGCGTCACATACTTCAGCGCTTTTGGGGGGTTTTGACTCTCGGCAGTTTAACCTCCATCCAAAAACAATAAATAGCTGATTCGGGAGCTATAATCTCTCAGTCTGAGTCTGTATCCTAGAGATTCCTTGTTTAGAAGCTGTGATAGAGGGTTTATAGCTAAACAAAACCATAGAGAGCTCAATGAATCGCCTGGAAATATTCCTCGACGAATATCAATCTTAAATGTAAAATTCTCCAAATGAATCTCCGTACACCAGTTTTCCATTAACGCAGCGAGCAGGTTTACAACCTTTGAATTTATTTTATATTATTATTATTATTATTATTATTATTATTATTATTATTATTATTATTTTGAACAATATTGATGGTGCGGAATTATTCCCACATTTCAGGTTCAATATTTGTTAAGCCGAGACGTACCTTCCGTCTCCCCGGCGCCGGCCTTGAGCACGGACAGCTTGGCGATGGAGACGATCTCGCGCGTGAGCTGCTGGATGTTGTGGTCGAGGTCGCGCAGCTCCGGGGAGGTGGGCGCGCGCGGGGGCTGGGCGGCGCTGTCCGCGGCCGCGGCGGCGTCGGCGCGCAGCCTTCGCGCCACGTCCGCCAGCCCGCGCTGCAGCTCCTGCACGGGCTGCGCCAGCGCCCGCAGGGCGGTCGACTCCACGCCGTCCTCCGCCTCCAGGGCGGCCTGCTGCTCCACCTGCGCCACCGCGCACTGCAGCTCCTGCGCATGGACGCCGCGCCGGCCGCCTCATGAGATGGCTCTTCCAATCATAACGTTTATTTATCTTAAAGCAAGTACACGCGGCTTAAAGTACAAATAATGCGTTATAAAATTATGAAATCGTTGTTCCTGCAAATGGACGCCGGCGAGCCCATGAGGCGGGTATTGGCCCTTATCAAAAAGTTGGGGGAAAATTTTAAACATAGCTCTTATAAATGGACGCCGGCCCAAGATTCGAATATTCACTCTCACCGCACCGTTTATTTATCTTGTGACGGGCACAAACGGCTTAAGACACAAAAATACGTTGTAAAATTATGCGGGTTACCAAAGAATAAAATAATCTTTATTCGGAAACATTAAGGAGGTACAACTAGCATTACAATCCTTCAACTGCAGTCGGTGTCAGATATAGCAAATTCGAGGAATTCTATATCCTTATCGTAACGAATTTTATTTATTTATTTATTTTACGACAAAAACAGATAAAATGTGTATGACGTGCTATGGAGAGAATGTTATGGGTATGTATGACGTGCTATGGGATTAATTCTGTGAATATTTTCAAAATTCTATTATCCCTACACTAAACCATATACTACTTGAATTTTGAATACAGAAAAGAAGGAAAAAACGCTATTTTCAAGGATAAATCAGTCAATTTTGGGCTCTTATCCATCATGTTCTTCATCAAGAAATAATACTTTCTGCCGCGACAACATGGAAACGATAATTTGAATACTTATATTTCCCATTGAATTCTAGAAGACGTGCACAGATAATGAAGTTACATTTATGTCCAGAAGCAAAACAAGCGGCAATCTCAGCATTTGCTCCATGGATCAGGGAAACTGGACCAAAAACCTGATCGAGATGGTGGTCATTGTCCCGGAGGCTGCGGTACAATACTTGTCGAGTCTGACTACGCGAGATGGGTGAACAAGAGCGAAGTTCGAGTCGAGAAAACGTAGAATTCTGTTTCGCAGTTCCAATAAGATTGGCGCGATTCAATTGATTTGAAAAGTATTTTCGCATAAAGTGAATCGATACTTTGCGTTAGACACGCTTAAGGTTGCTTAAAGTTATTCGCGTAGACTGAGTAAGGACGACTCGTCATGATTGGACACACATTGCAAAATGACTACGCTGAGTGAAGTTTTCGAAAAACGTTCTTTGGAATAAAATGCGTTGGAAATTATTCGTTAGATAGATTGAAGTATTTTTTATCATATTCGCGAAGGCCGGAATCTCTATATTCAATTGGACACAGTGTAGCAAATCGTTAACTGGCCTTAAAAGTCCGAGGTTACAATTTCAAAGTTGAGCTCGGACGTGCTGTTGTTCGCCACGTTCTCGCGGTAGAGAGCCAAATTCTCCACTTTCTTTACGATAAGGGAAAAAGAAGTCGAAGAGAAAGAGAGGATTTCCCCTATCATTCCACTGGGCATAAAAAACATCCAACGCCGGGAAAACCGGGTAATCAAAGCAAAGATCGAAAGACAACCTGCCTTGGAGGGCATCCTAGAGCGCTAACATGAAGAGTGTTTACTTGTGTGTGCCTGACATGATGTTGCCTCAAAACACAAGAAATTCCGTTATCACAGACGGCATGTGTTCAAATTTGGCTACTGGCAAGAATATTTTGAACCGTCTTCAGACAGCATTTTCTCTATCTCTCTTTCTTCTATCGACAGTAACAGAAACAGTAATGAAAAAGTTCCCGCTCATATCCGCTATCAGGATGACCGAGAGTTCAAGGCGCCAGACTCAAGAAAATCCATGCCTGCTGTATCAGGTTGTGAGAAATATGGTATACGCAGAGGCTTTGAATCCCACTCCTGACAAAAAGCTTTTGTAACCTTTTTTAAAATTACTTCCGTCATTTTTCAATCGACATGCAAATGAAGCTTTAGTAGTAAAACGGTCCCGGTAACGACAGTCGTCAGATAGAATGAGCGGTCTAAGGCACTAGAGTCAAGGAAATCCTTGTTGCTGTTTCAGGTTATGAGAATTCTAGTCCTCGCATAGAACCGTTTGTAAAAATACATTCGTCTTTCTTCAATCTACATGCAAATGAAATTTTAGCAGTAAAACGTTCCCAGTGAAAAAAGCCGTCAGGATGACCGAGCGGTCTAAGGCGTCAGGCTCAAGGAAACCCTTGCCTGTTGTCATCAATCAAGTTGTAAGAATTCTGGCCCTTGCCGAGTGCGTGGGTTCGAATCCCACTCCTGACTAGAAGCTTTGTAACAGTTTGTAAAATTACTTCCGTCTTTCTTCAATCGACATGCAAGTTTGCATTCTACATTCAGTGGTTTAACGTTCCCAGAGCAACAGCCGTAAGGATGACAGAGCGACCATGGAAACCCTTGCTCTACCAGATTGTGAGAATTCTGGTCTCCGTAGAGGGTGTGGGTTCGAATCTCACTCCTGAGAAGTATCTTTTGTAACCGTTTGTAGAATTGCTTCCACCTTTCTTCAAGCTACATGCAAATGAAACATTAGTGGGAAAACGTTCCCACCGACAAACACCATTAGAGCGGCCGTGTGGTCGAAAGCCTGCGACCGGTGGGATAGGTTGCCTCTTCTCAGAACTGAATCTTGTCCATAGTCCCGACACTGACATATCGGAAGCTTTGGCACAGTGCGGAACTTTATCTTTCTGGTGGGAATATGCTTCTGACGAACAGGATATCACACACGACTTATCACATCATGAGGCTACAGTCACTCGCAGCTTCGAAGGCAATAATGAATCACACTGTACAGAGCGAGCATGTCAAGTTAACGGAGTAGGTAACTAGAGAATGTCGGTGTCGCGTCGAAAGCATCTACAGCTTGACTTAATAGTAATAGTGGTACCAATTATTGCGGAGTGTTGGCACGTCACTTTATATCTAACCCAAGAACTTTTTGTTGGGAGGTTATTTGACATTGTCACAAAATCTGTATTAATTTACATATTTTCCACTAAAGCAAAGAAATTATTATTTATTGAATTATGTAATTAATATTTGTAACGTAATCAATTGATATATTGATTGAAACATTAGTACAGAAGATTATTATAGTAAAAGTTGTTTTTGTGGGCATGAATCACAGGCTTCTGGGAAGGGGCTGAAATCCCAAGATTCCTTTTTTTGGATGAGTCTCTGGTCATATTTCAAATTGAGAATAAACAAACATTTTGAATCGAAGGATCTTGATTTCCTAGTCGCGTTTACTTAAGAGTTGCAATAATTGGGTTAAATTCGTTCGTTCAGATAAGGAGTTGAGAGACGCCCATCAGAGAGAATTTTTAATTTACAGTCTTGTTATTTTGGTTCAAATTTAACTACAAACAACAAATAACGGAATCAATAATAATTATAACCCAATATGAAAAGACATAATGAATTTCAATTCAAACACATTCCATCTCCAAGGCAAAATTTAAAACGAAAACTATCATGGAGTAAGTAATAAGTTGGGGCAGATTTTAATGAAATGTCATTTTTTCTTTTCACTTTAGAACAATGCCTTTTAGTATAGACATTAATTTCATGATATGAAAAAAGAAATGACGCGATATAATACATTGTTTTGCAATTTTCTTATATTTGGACCAATAAGTCATTTTTACCTTTTCAGTCATTTCTTTAAAAAAATCGCTGATTTCATTGTTTTAGTGTAATTTTAATGGTACTTGCTTCAAGTCATATTAGAGAAGAAAGTAATCATGATATTTTTAAGAATAAGACATTTTGGCTTTGATAGAACCATTTCATTCAATTGAACGTAGTTAATGGCAAATAGTTTATTACTGTCATCGTCAAACAAAAGTCATTCTATATTAAAATTTTATATTTAGCACCAACTAAATTTGTGACTATATTGTAGCAATGCGAATTACATTATCAGCTTTACAAGCAATTAAAATACATGGGCCCGAAATCGACACCAAACATTTGGAATAAAACAAAAGGCATTACTTGAATTATATGTAATAGTCCGTCATCTCGTACATTTTTCTTCCAATTTATGCACTACGTGTCGAATTGCTCATTCTCATTGGTGGTCCCCACTCCTTCAATTAGTCTCATCTTTATTCTACGTATTTCTCCCCATTTGCACTTGTGTGACATGCACGCGACTCCCGAGGTCAAAGTGCAAAATGCTGTGCAGCCTGATCTATAGTAACGAAATAAGTTAGGTTGTAGTAGGTCTGTGCACGAAACGAGACGACATAAGAAGTACATGTTTAATTTCTCACAACAGAATCACTTTACATTGCAATTCCTCACATTAGAACGCTCTCGAAAATGTACAAAAGGAGCAAATCGCACCACACGCATAGAAGACCAGAGAAAGTTCCAAAAAGTGACGTCACGAGGTTGTAGTCCAACTGAATCTATACCGAATATCTATACCGAAAAATGAATCATTATTCATCTTTTCGTACAAATTACATCCAGTCTGGCCCGTCACTTTTACTGTACCGGTGAAAAATTATGAAACCATGATAGTCTAAAAGTGGCCATGGCTAAGTCACCTGCAGCGGCTGCACGATGGCCTCGAGGATGGCGAGGCCGACCTTGCCCTCGGCCGCGGCGGCGGTGGCGGGGGCGCCGGCCTCCAGCGTGGCCGACTGCTCGACGAGGGCGACGCCGCGCCGCAGCGCCGCCAGCGGCGCCTCCACCGTCGCCAGCGCCCGCAGCGCCGGGCAGCCGCCGCCGGCCGCCGAGGCCGAGGCCGTGGCCACAGCCTGCTCCTGCTGCAGCCGCGCCAGCCCCTCGCGCAGCGCCTCCACGGGCTGCACGATCGCCTCCAGCACCTGCGCAAAGCACGCGCCCTCACGGCTGGTGGACAGCCGGCGATTCTTAGCCGATTGATAGATTGATTGTTTTCCGGAGCGCCAACTGCCAAGCTCATTACTTCTGTAAGTGTAGTGCGTGATTTTTTTATTGGTTTATTTAAGGTCGCTTCAACATCTAAGGTCATTAGCGACCACTATTGCTGTTAACGGTATGGTAACTATGTGGATGAAACGATATGGTGATTGATGATAAGGGGTGAAAGGACGAACACAATTACAACCATGCCCGAGGCGGGACTCGAACCCGCGACCCTTCGGTCCGAGATCACTACGACACTACTGCCTTAGCGATCTCGGCCACCGGGCCGGCTGCGTGATTTTTATCGCGAGAGGTAACGGTGATCTTCGCAAGCTGGACGGCGAGATCCCGCGCTGACCTACACATTGACTGGCGGAGATTTTCCCTATTTGATATCTCCCACCAGCAGGGCACCGCCTCAACGGAGACAAACCTTAAGCTACCGACATGTGAGAGGGACTAGTGTATTTAAATGTAGGTGTGTGTAAGTAAGGGGTGAGAACAGGACAAGAAAGAGGAAGGAAGGAAGAACCCGTTTGTCAGGGTACGACTCCGACATTCGCTAGGTGTTGATTGGCGAAACCACGAAAAACTACCGATCAGAGCGGCGAGCCGCTCGAATTCTCCTCCAGTCAGCGTCTGCATTCAAACTAGCTGTCTTGCTAGTGACGGAATATTCTGCCGTCATAATGGGATCCCTAGGACCTCTCTGTCAAAGGCACTGCAGAGACGTCAATGGATGACTTCAGCCACCAAATCCGGTCAATAAGTAGTGTTATCTGATGCGTCAACTACTATGGTCATTCGTCTCATGAGTGTAGAGAATTTTATGTCGAGGGAGGTGGCTGAGTTCCAACCTCGCTGGAATGTGAGATCCGGCCTGACCTACTCGTCAAAATGCGGGGGAATTCTTCCTCCACTTATCTCTCTCAGCGGGGCACCGTCTTAGTCTGGACAAACTGTATGACAGTATAGTTCATGAGTGTGTGTGCATGTGTATGTACATGAGCATGTGTATGGGAGAGGAGGGGAGAAGGCCAAGAAAGGAAAGATTTGCGCAATTAGGCAAAAGATGTTGGTAATATCCGATGAGATGTTACCGAATGTAAATACTGAAATTTGGGTTGAGAGTTTTGTACAGTAAGAATACAGAATATACAGTGATTAAATATAGAACATATTACTTTCACATTTCACATTAAATGTACAATAATATTACTATCATATCACTTTTACAATGTTCATGCAGGTGTCCCAGCAGTATGTGAATACCCTGAGGGAGTAACCTCCGCGACTGGCCGAAGAAGCTTTCTTCAATGACGATCCGGATCTCTCGCTTTTAGACTATCATGTATTTAGTCCACTAAAGGAAGCTATTAAAGGATGATAATTTGCAGACAATTTGGATATATTTATTCTCTGTAGTTTTCTTTCAACTCTTATTCTGAATGCTTACCCCACTGGTACCAATAACCATTTGTCAAACCGATAGCAGTAGTACTTTAATTTGGATATCCCTTGTACAATTAGACTCACAACAACTGGGGAACCCCCGGCACATAAAACTTGCAATGACGGATAACTTTTTGAGAATCTACCACGAAAGTACTCTTTCAAAATGTTCGCTTATCAAAATTTGAAAAGTTTAAATGAAATATTCATAGGATAATTTTATACGATAATTTATGCGTTCAAAAAAATTCATCGTGTCATATACATAGTTTTTACTCTCACACAATTTAATAATATTATCACATTATAAAAATACTTTTCCAATTTCTCATTTGGTTAAAAAACGGACCAACTTTATTCTAATTTCGAGGAAATCGATATCCAAACAACCAAATAATATGCATATTTGTCATATAAATTGGTTTATCTTTCGATATATAAGACTGACCTGATAACCCGGAAGCGATGCAATATCACTGACGAAAGCAAAGTCCTGTTGCTGTAGTATTTGTTGTTGCTGTTGAATCTGCTGCTCTTGCAGCTGTTGCAATCCAAGTAGAAGTTGATCAGCGGGCGACGCGACACGATCGGCCACATGAGAAGGCCTATCTTCCTCGACCTGAAAATCGAAACATTTTATCACTTCTAAACATGTCAGAATCAAAATCCTAAGGTGATTTATTGTCATGTTGGTCTTAAGCTGATTAACGTTACCAGTAAATATGTAATATTTATATTTTCTTGAGTTCATTTGTTACCTCCAATCCCAATACTTTAATTGTATATTCACTATTTTCCCATTCAAAGAAAAGTAAACATTTGTGGATTGGAGACAACCAACACGGGATATCTGTTAAGCCAAAATCGATAGTATGTGAAGAAATCAATTAGACAAACAAAAAATAAGATATTTGGAGAAAAAATCTGTAGAATGTTAAAAGAAACTGTCTAGAACCAGATGGATGAATAAGGCGAATGGTATCACGTACATTGGAAGCGAAGTGAGACATGGAACTGGCAAAAATCGTGAATGGTGCTAAATTTCAAAGTAAGACTCGGGACACTACGCTCAAAAGGAACCAAGAAAAATGGGGAGGGAGACAAAAAAGCAAAACAGGAGAAGACAGAAAAAGGCAATCAAGAGAACAACACAAATGCAAGGAATAACGAACAGAAGAAAAAGGATGAAGGAGTAAGAGATGAAAAAGTGAATAACGAATAGTAAGAAGAAGAAAAAAACGAAAGGAAAAGAAGGGGAGGATGCATAGAACAAGGAGTACGAATAACTAGATGTGAAGGAAAACGAAGAGGAGGATGAAAAGGAGGGGGGGAAAGAAAAGAAAAGAAGAAAAAGGAGGGAAGAAGGAAGAGGAAGAAGAAGAGGAGGAAGAAGAGAAGAGGAGAAAAGAACCCGGGGATATACGAGGAGGATGAAGATGAGGAAGAGCAGCCGTGCGGGGAGGCTGCGAGCGCACCTGCATGGGCTGTGCGAGGGGCGTGGGCGTGTCGGCGAGCGCCAGCCCGGATGTCCGGAGGGGCGCGGGGGCCGAGGCGTCGGCGGCCTCGGCGCGAGCGGCGTCCTCGGGCGTGGGGCTGCTCAGCGTGGGCAGGTCGATGTCGGCGGCCGACAGCCGCTTCATGCGCTTGCCGGCCGCGGGAGAGCCGGGCGCCGCGGGCGAGCCGGGCGCGGCGGGCGCGGCCGCCGGCCGACGCCGGGGCGGACGGCGCCCCTGGGCCCTCGTCCGTCCCCACCGCCGCTTCCACCGAGGGCACTCGCTTTGAACCCCGCCGCTTCACCCCCTTGGGCGGTCTCGTAGGCTGGCCGTCTGGCGGTTGGACCATGCCGGCGGCAGAAGCGGCATCGCCGGATTCCTGCGACACCGACTGTCAACACAAGAAAATCATATATGAAAACTTAAGTAGAAATAACTGGCATATAATAATAATAGTAATAATAACAACAACAACAACAACAACAACAACAACAACAATAATAATAATAATAATAATAATAATAATAATATACGACAATAAGTTTCATAATGATGTGGTTAATTTGTTGAGTGCTTTTCACTAGACAATCTTTCTCTTGTCTTGGAAAGACCATCTTACTAATGAGATTAAATACTTTCCTGTTACGAGAAAACGGATCTAGTACAAATTTTTTCAATTATCCATCAAAATTGAAAATGAATATAATATTTAATAAGCAGCATTATTACAGACGATAGTACAGGTAAAAATTGTGTACATATTCGGTAGTACTGTTAAATGATATTGACAAAATACATTTTTTTTAAATTGATTTATATTTGAGAAAAAATATTAAAGCAATACAATTTTACATGAACTTGTGGTTCATCTCCAAATCGCAGAGAAGGAGGTAAAATACCACAAATTGATCTTTTGAAATATGCTCTCAGTAGTAAAAAACAATTGAACTATAGGGAATTTCGAAACATATACTGTGAAAACATGAATTGAAAAAAAACAATAGTTTTATTATTCGAGTGATATCTGACATTCGGCAAAGGGGTCACACGATCTGCAGCCTTTCGAGAACCATTTTCTCATTTGGTCTGTCACATCAGTCATTCAGTTCAAATTTCACTCTTTACGGCATTCTTTTCACAAGCTACCGTCTCCTCGGCCGTCAAACGCTAAGTCATTGCGCCATGGGGCTGGATTTTATGTCCTTGGTCCCAAACAGCATGAACTTCATTCTCCATGTTAAAATTCCGCACTTTACAACTTGTTTTAGAATGAAACCAAACTGCTGAGAATCGAACTCGCAACATTTCAAACAGGAGCCAAACATGCTATCAGGGCACCACGAAGTCACCGTAAATACCGTTTTACAGTACTCAAAGGCTATTATATTCACAATTTGTCCCATACTGTACTTTTTTGGGGCCATCCAGTCGATAAAGTCTTTACAATTCTTCAGATGCCATTTAGTTCACTCGACGGGCCCCAAAATTGCACAGTTGCGAAATTGTATAAATAAAAGAAACCACTACAGACTCCGAGATGCGTTTGAAGAATTTTCACATTCTGCAAAAGCATTTAACTTCCCTCTTCGTGGCCAAAATTGTATTATTCGCTGGTAATTTCAAAACAAAGGTGTTACTGACCCCGACGTGATTCGAACACGCAACCTTCTGATCTGAAGTCAAACGCGCTACCGTTGCGCCACGGAGTCGACGGCCGAATCTTCACATTCTTCAAACGCATTTAACTTCACTCTTTGTGGCCAATATTTTATTATACGCTGCTAATTCAAAACAAAGGTGTTACTGACCCCGACGTGATTCGAACACGCAACCTTCTGATCTGGAGTCAGACGCGCTACCGTTGCGCCACGGAGTCGACGGCCGTATTTACACATTCTTCAAACGCATTTAACTTCACTCTTTGTGGCCAATATTGTATTATACGCTGTTAATTCAAAACAAAGGTGTTACTGACCCCGACGTGATTCGAACACGCAACCTTCTGATCTGGAGTCAGACGCGCTACCGTTGCGCCACGGAGTCGACGGCCAGAACTTCACATTCTTCAAACGCATTTAACTTCACTCTTTGTGGCCAATATTGTATTATACGCTGTTAATTCAAAACGAAGGTGTTACTGACCCCGACGTGATTCGAACACGCAACCTTCTGATCTGGAGTCAGACGCGCTACCGTTGCGCCACGGAGTCGACGGCCAGAACTTCACTTTCTTCAAACGCATTTAACTTCACTCTTTGTGGCCAATATTGTATTATACGCTGCTAATTCAAAACAAAGGTGTTACTGACTCCGACGTGATTCGAATACGCAACCTTCTGATCTGGAGTCAGACGCGCTACCGTTGCGCCACGGAGTCGACGGCGAAATTTTGACATTCTTCAAACGCATTTGACTTCACTCTTTGTGGCCAATATGTATTATGCTGGTATTTTCAAAACAAAGGTTCTGACCCCGACGTGATTCGAACACGCAACCTTCTGATCTGGAGTCAGACGCGCTACCGTTGCGCCACGGAGTCGACGGTGAAACTGTTCACATTTCAAATCAATCGTATGTTTTATCTTCGCGGGATTCGTAAACGTAACCTTTTGATCTAGTAAGACGCCACGATTCATCAAAATCGAATCTTTCCATTCTTCAAATAACGCTAACTTCTTTGTTTGTTCACAATTTGAACAATTAATGGATTATTTAATATATATTTTTTAGTAATCTTATTGCGAATCGAACACGCAATGTCCTTATCCGGAGTTAAACGCGCCTCCATTGCTTATCTTCACTAGTTCTCAAAACACTCTTCGAACTTCTATGAAAACTGGGATTTAAATGGAATTGGTTTCACAAAGGAATATTCTATTCCGAATGTGAGGGCTTTTTACATTTGAAGCTACGCTCTGGCTGCTCATCTTTTTGTCGATGTTTAGTATAGGAAGGATTTGAACAAATGTTAACATTTGAAGTTAAAGTTAAAGAACACAGTTAATATTTGAAGTTAAAACTCATGTCGGTTTCTGTAGCTGTATGAGGAAGAGAAGCTCAGGGTGGCGGAGTTTTCTGGTTATGGTGAAGGAAATACGTCATGTTCGCCACCTGTCACTTTTAATCCCATCTCTCTCAACGTGGGATTTAACTATGCCTAGGCGTGGAGACACCGTTAGCTTGCCGGCAAAGTCGGACAATCGACCCAAATTCCAAATACAGACGTATATACAATTATTCTATTTATTGATTGGTCTATTCTTTTTTGTTTATTTGCTTGATTTTCACTTTCACGCTACGGAGTAGAGAGAAAGTTATATAATTCTGCCAGAAACAACGGCAACTTTTAGGCAGAAAAACTCTTATTGCAGAGCCCTGGTAACAAAATGTGGATAAATCAAGTTGGAAATTTCGAAAAAATATCCTATGAAACGTGCTGTCAATGTTTTGTGGGTCCATGTTTTACTTGCATCCATGTTTTGTGGGATACAGAAAAATCGAATGACGGCAAAACGTATGTCTGTCCGTAAGTCTGTGAAAAATAGGTTGTCCCAAGTCGTAAGGGAGCATTTTTTCGCGTAATCAGATATTTATACCCTCTATATTTTTTCTATTTGACCTCAGAATCTCAAATAATAAATATTAACAACACACAACACACAATTCACTTTTCCCCATAGCACTTCATACGCAGTTTTTAACTGTTTTATTGACGTAAAATAAATAAATAAAAAAAAATAAATAAATTATTGCGATTGGTTAAGGATAGCCCGTGCAGACTTCATGCCAAATATTTCACTTGAACGTTTATACTGAGTTAATAAGGAAATATTCTAATTTTTTAAAAACTAAATTATATCTATTTAATATTTAGAAAATATTATTTTGTAAATTTACTTTCAAAGTGTATTTTTCTAGGCAGGATAAGCCTTTCCTACGCAACGTTATAACAATTGCTTTTGTTCCTGTTTAACCGTAATTAAACCCTTAAAGTCTTGCATCAACTTGACCGGTCATTCAGCTGAATCATTCCTTGATCTAAACGTTGGAACCTTCTTTCTATATTCTTCAAACGAATCATTATTTGTCCCGAAAGTGAGACCATTGTTGAGAAAACTCGTTAATTTTATTACGTTCAAACAATACATTGCTTTTCACCGAAATAAAGTCATGTTTTTTTCTTATTCTTTCTGCGTTGGGATGTAACGTTTACCATAGTTTGATACATTTCCATTGGTTAAATTTACGACCGTTTTTACTTTGTTTTCTTGGTCCACATCACCGTCAAATAGAGACAAGGCAGATACTTCATCAGTCAAATACTGTAAATGCTGCCCTAACTTATGTAAAACTGTCTTCAAGATATTAATTTTTCAGTAAGCCTTCATTGACTTCAAAAAGCACTCATCTTGGTAAAGTGTTTTTACTGCCAAAATGAATTGCATTCGTGGATTGACATGAGATATCACGATGAACAGGCACATATCTAGCAGTGCTGCCATCAAGATACTTAGAATTAGCTGCCTAGAATAGGTGGCCGTATCCTTTCTTGTGATTGTCAAGAAGGCACAAAACAATGACATTTTCAGGGAATAAATCGCTGTCGCCATCCATTGAGCATGATGAATGGCACTTGGAGGTCGAATTTTTCATTTTCTTTCTGTGTACGCCCGAAAGTGGCTCTAATAAAGCTCTACTAACTTTCGACAGTCACTCCTAACTATTTCTTTTCTCAGTTCAGGTTGATAAAGCGTAAGCACATTGCCAATTATGGAAACAGGCACGATATAAGCATTGCTCTGTATAGCACTATATTTTATCGGGATCGACTCGTTTCCAGACACCTCGGAAGTTTTTGAAGAGTGGAGTATCAGGGTATCAGGGTTTTACTCATTTCACTTGAGAAAACGTTTTAGCACCAATTCATACACATGATGGCGACAAACAAAAATTAGTATTTCCCTTTTAAAGTTTTTGTCGTAGAATCACGCAAGCTCCATTGATACCACCTGTATTTGAAGCTGTAGCATCACAACAGATTGATTGATTGATTTCATTTATTTAAAGTCGCATCAACTACAAATGGTTATTAGTGACTACTTTTACAATTACACAGTCAGTAAAAAATAACATTAACTCAGAATTATACATATATTGTTATATATTGTTATACACTTTAATTTCCCTTATAAAGCAAATGAATGTATTGCACTGTTCTTTGTTATTGAGGTCTTTAGGAGAACTTAATTTTTACCTGTTTTTTGAACTTTCATATTTAGGGCATGCAAACAAATGTTCTACTGAGAGAGAAATATTGCATACATTGCAGTTATCAGCACTAGTCCTGTTCAATAAGTAGCCGTGAGAAAATTTTGTGTCCTATTCTGCATCTTGTCAAGACAACCTGATTGTTTCTGCGGAAACTGCCCGTTGGATTATAATCTTCAAATTTTTTTGTGCCCCGTAAGTTGTTCCATTCTTTAGTGTCAAGATCAGCTAATTTGTTCTTGACTCTCTTAGATATTCTTGATAGCTTCCTGGTATATCACTTCTAGCTACGCTTCGTGCTGCTTCTTTAGCTTTTCTGTCTGCCAATTCGAACTCTGCAATGCCAACGTGCGAAGGTATCCGGCTCAACGCTATTTCTTTGCCCTTACTGATCATTTGGTTGATTTTTCCAACTATTTCTTGGACCAATACATTATCAATAGATAGATTCATTATAGCAGATACAGTGCTTTTAGAGTCTGCTATTATCATAAATCTTTTCTTATTGGCCCTTGTAATGTATGTATGGGCCTCTACTATGGCATATAGTTCACTGAACAGCACTGAAGAGTCACCAGGTAATTTTTTGGTGATCACCTCACATGAAGCTATTACTGCGCAATCTACGTTGTTTAGATTCTTTGAGCCATCAGTATAAATTGTGTTGTAACCATCATATTTTGCTAATTCATTTCTTATTTGGACAGAAATTTCACGAATATTTGCATTGAGCTTGTTAGGGATGTTCGCAAATTCAATATCGTTGATGTCTCGTATTATCCAAGGAGCATAGTCAGGTAAGGTTGTAATCCTTAGAAATGGAATTTTCTCTTGTATCTTCTCCAGTATCTGAATTGCCCTTATTGCTAAGGGCCTCGGGAGTTTCTTTTTATAATTTAATGTTCTATAATGTTTGTATGCATATTCGAATACTTTGTTTATTGGATTCAATTTGTTGGCTGCTACTTTGATCGTATATCCCATAATTAGGTTTCTTCTACGTTTTTCTAAAGATAATAAATTGGCTTCACACAAAATACTCTTAGTTGGGCTGGTCTTAAAGGCCCCACACGTCAGTCTCGCTCCCATATTATTGATAGGATCCAGCAATCTCTTGATATTCTTCTTGGCCGCATCATATAGTATACAGCCATAGTCCAATTTGGATCTAACTATTGCCTGGTAAGTTCTTCTTATAATCGTATAATCCGCTCCCCAGGATGTATGGCTAATGACTTTAACAAGGCTCATTCTTTTGGTGCACTCATTCTTTAAATTCTTGATATGTGGATCCTATGTCATCTTTTCGTCTAAAATCATTCCCAGGATTTTAATTTCCTTACTCTGTTCCAACTTATGCTGTCGTATTTTCAACTCAATATATCTTCTATAAGATCGTTTCCTAGAAAAAAATATGAACGTGGATTTTGTCTGGGAAATTTCGAACTCAGTGAAAATTCCACGGCTGCGTCTAAGATGTTTTGCGCCTTTTCTTCTAATGATGTAATATCTTTGCCAGGTATGCTAATATTGCTATCATCCGCATACATATTGATAATTGCTGGAGGTTTAATTTTGTTCTGGAGATCATTGATAATAAGTAAAAGTAGAGTTACACTAAGTACCGATCCCTGCGGGACGCCATTCATAACTTTATAGCTGTCTGACAAAATTCCGTATACTCTAATCTTGATTGAGCGTTCTTTTAAGAAATTGTAAATGAACTTGCTAATGTTGCCTTTAATCTTAGCCGACGTTATTATATTTACAACCCGTCTTCTCCACACCATCTCATAAGCTTTTTCTATAAGTTTAAAACTAATATGTTCATATTATTAGCAAAACCGTTGTATATGCTGTTTTCTAGTGAAGCAAGACAGTCCATTGTTGACCGATTTTTTCGGAAGCCGCTTTGATATGGAGTAATCAGTTGATGCTTTCCCAAGTATCACCTCAATCTCTGATTCACTATTTTTTCTTCAAGCTTATATAAGCAGCATGTTAAATGCAATAGTCCTGTAGCTGCTTATCAACAATTTATCTTTCCCTGGTTTATGATCGGTACAATGATAGCTTCGACACTTTTTAGGAAATACATTGTGAATGTAAATAGATTGTATATATGCAAAGATACTTTATTGCAGATGAAGGCACTTCTTGATGAATAATTGGGAATTCATCAGGGCCGACTGGTGTTTTTAAGTTTGCGTATTGCTTCATGTAGTTCTCTGCGTGTGATAGGTGCGTTTAAATGTTGAATATCATTATCTACTGTGCTTCCTTCTTCAAGATCGGGTTCAATTTTCTCAATTTCTTCTTTGTACTTAATGAAGATTTTATCATAATTTTGATCACTGGAATTTGATGAAAATAATGTCTCAAAGCTGTTTGCAATATCACAAGGGTCATGTAAGTTGGTACCGTCGGAAGTGTAGAGTGAAGTAATGCTGGTACTTTTGTATTTTGCATTGATGGCGTTGATTCTTTTCCACGCTTCATTGCTGTTTATTTTGGAATTAATGGATGAAATAAATTCCCTCCAACATTTTCTTTTGGCCTCTTTTATTATTTTTCTTGCTTTTGCTCTGGCAGACTTGAAACGGATTTTGTTTTCATCACTATTGTGCCTCTTATAGATATTTAACAATTGCTTATATTTCTTTACTGCCTCCTCACAGTCACTGGACCACCACGGTAACTTCCTTTTGCCTATTTAGCCAGTAGTTTTCGCAATCGTTTCCTCGGCGGTGGTCATTACTATTTCTTCAAATCTATCTAAGGTTACATCTATCTGATTGGAGTCGGAATCATCATTACTGTTTAAATGATTAATTTTTTCTTCAATAATTCGCTGATATAAGCTTCAATTAGCCTTCGAAACAATCCATCGGGGCGCATAAATATTCTCAGTTTCCGGTGTGTCCTCGAAGGTCACGGTGATAGGATAATGGTCGCTGTTGAGCTAACCGATCGAAAACATTCCATTGTAAATATCTTACTAGATTCGGCGTACACATTCTTAGATCGATAGTGCTTACATTTCCTGTTGCCACGTTTAAATATGTAGGCTTATTGTCTTTATTTAATAGAACAAGGTCTCCTTTCTTTGAAAAATCACCTACTATTTTCCCCCTGATATCCGTTCTTCCTGAGCTCCATTGTACATTGTGACAATTAAAATCACCTACTAATATCAATGGTTGAATTAAACTTTGAAGTTTTTTGAAATCAATTAAACTTTGAAACTTTGAAATCAACTTGTTGAATTAAACTTTGAAGTTCACAGCAACGCAGTTGAAATGACCTTGGAATGTTTATATTACACAACATGATGTTCCTAGCTCCTATATTTATCGAGATAACAACCACTTCAAGATCACTTGTTATTTGCACTTCATTACTCACTAACGATTCACGAAAGTAAGTTGCCACACCTCCACTAGCATTCACGCATGACGATCTGTTTTTGTAGTAACACTTAAAACCTTTGATATGCTTAAAATGGTTAGTTTTGAAATTAGATCCCTTTATGCAGAAAATAGCGAAGTTATTTTCATTTTGAAATTTCTGAAAGAACTCGTATCATGTCAGGAAGCGTTCCATTGCAGAATTTTGATTTTCATTCTGCTTCTTCACTTGATGAACATTCGTTCTCCGAAGATGCTCTTGAGGAATCAGAAACTACCGGATCCTTCAACCTCTTCATGATTCTCGTAAAACGAGACTTCATACCTCTGTCCTCTAGCAATGGGTACATATCTCTGAGCAATGCAATCAATTTATCATTCCTTTCAGTTTCCTAGTATAGTTAATTTTTTTGTAAGTTAATATTCTTTTAATCTCTCGAAAAAATCTTTGAGTTTTTCATAATTAAGAACTTTCGAGGTTACTTCTAAATTTTCTTTAACTGGAGCTAACTGATCACTAATGTTTTTTTTCTCACTTTTGTTTTCAGAGTTGTTTTCTTGGTTGACCTTTTTCTTCTTTTTGGCAGGTTAAGCAAACTCATGTGTTCTTTCTTCCGAACTATTCAGAGTTAGTTCCGATGTTTTATTGCTAGATGTACTTGTAATCTCGCAGTGTTCTTTTAGTTGTCTTCCCATTCTCAATTGGGGAAAGCTTCATCAAAAGAGAATTATCGTTGTTTTGTTCTCAACGTGCACGTTTGTTTCTTGTACTAAATCTACATTGCTGTTGGAATTAATATTGTCTACATTTTTACAGTTTCTTCCTACATGACCTTCCTTGCATTGATAACATTTAATAGTGCCATAAGATATATAAATCCAATTTCTTTCTCTTTTATTTTTTTGTCTTCCGGCAATACATTTGCCTACGAAAGCTTAAAATATGTATGAATTCTTCTTTTCCGAACCCCCTCGAAGGAATGACACTTGTGAACTTCGCACCACGTTCAATTTATCAAGGTCTTCTTCAATTACAGCATTAGGAATCATTGGATAAACATTTGATAGAACTACTCGCCGCTGCTTACTAAAAAATGGTCGCATATTTTGATCACTGCTATCAATATTAATAGATTTATATTTATCTGTTACTTCATGAACTAACTGTTTACTGCTGAGAAAGATGCACACTCTGCTGTTCGAGATATTGGACGCGTATATTATGTTTCGTGGTGAAATAATAGTAGCTAAGGCTTCTACATATCTTTCGAGTGATGTACTGTAGTCCTTCCCATCAATTATCAAATCTTGTTCATTGTCCGGATACATAGAATTCTGTACAATTTTGCTCCAGTTTGTGCGACCTAAGGCGAGTTGGCTCCTGTAGTCAGAGGCCTTCCCTTCTGCCGATGCTTCATGCCGTCATTTCACGTCTTCTTATCCCCCCGTAGGGGAGGAAAATAAAACAGTTTTATACTTCTCTTGTAGTATTAGCTGTTCAATAAAATGTCCACTAGCAACACTCAAACTAAAGAAAATCAAACGCTCCACGTACAACCAATACTGTCACTGCGTGCAGCACAATGTTGACTCGACCGCTGCCTGTGACGAACTGCATCACAACAGAGAATTTGCACTTTATGTTCAAATTCAAGATCCCACTCTACAATCGCGTTGCGAAAAGCTTGCGGAGAAATATTTAGCACGCTGTTTTTTTTCTACAATAATTCTAAGGTAAGTTCTTTCCTCTTATCAGTTTCATTTTAAGGGAAGTTTTGAACACATTATTTGAAGTTTCACATTCCCTATTAAAAATATACTCTTTTTAGAACTGTGTAATGCCACCGGCATGATAAATAATTGAAAAGGATTCGTTTATTAACAAAATAACAAGTAATTACTAGCACGTTAATACGCCAGCTCGCGTTAGGCTGAGCCTGCAAATACTGGCAAGTTTCGATGCAAGTCGGTACGGGTTGTTTGGGTCCTGCGTGCACGAAATTTCATTTACAATTGTTTTGACACCAAACAAAAATATGAGGGTATGCGTTTGAACAAAAAAGACTGATTTTTTTAGGTCACCCTCACGAACAACGCTAGTGGCTAATCCGTTCAGATTTTGTCTAAAATTTAATTCCCCAAGCGATCTGGCTGATGTCGCGGCCCCTTGAATTTGAAACCGATGTTTTTTAATACTGAGAAATACTTTACACGAAACCCCTTGGACATTTCAAAAATTTTGAAAAAAATTGTTCCATCGTTTTTGATTAAATTTTGTTATTGAATAGTATGACGGACGTTTAAGGTATGTCTTTTTTCCTTGAAAACTAATTTTTAAAAAATTTAAAAATTTTTTTTAAAGAATTTTCTTATGAAATATGTTCCTTAAACATAGATTTTGAAATGAGATCACGTACGATTTCTGGAATATTTGGGTACTTTTGGCGTAATTTTGCGTGAAAATATAGGCAAGAAAGTACGTGCTGTTTGAGCACCCCGAGTTGTTAGTTGGATTGTTGGGGCTTACCTGCACGCTGCCCCCGGCGCTCTTGGCGAGGTTCTCGAAGGAGTCGCCCTGGCCGCTCTCGGCGTCCTGCTTCCTGGGGCGCACGCTGCCGGCCTGCACGCCGCTGTCCACCTTGGGCTCCTTGGCCGCGGTGCGGCCTCGCCCTCGGGCTCGGCGGCGCGCCGCTTGCCCTCGCCGGCCGCGCCGCCCTCCTGCGCGTGGCGCACCAGCTCCGCCGGGCTGCTCTTGGTCGACTGGTCCACGGGCCCCAGCCGCTCCTCGATCGCCGCCACCTGCGCCCGCCCCCGCGCGCGTTATTTTCTAGTCCACGTACTCTTTGCAATTATTATGGGTTTCAAACGTTTATATACTGTTTTGTTATTTGTGTCGGTAAACACGCGCTCAGCTCCTTAGCAACCAACCATCTAAACAACACTTTAAGAGCGCGCCCATACCAACCGGCCGTTATAATGCTGGAGAGTCCATTAAAAATATTTTAGCGGACTCTCGGGTTTATAATTTACAAGTGGTCATAAATTTTCGAATAAATATGTCGCTTTTGTCCCACTTGTCCTTTTTGTCCATTTTGTCCCCCATATTTCATTAGTCCCACTTTAGTCCAATGTCATCCCCTTTTCCGATTATCCTCTTTGTTTCATTTCATCCATTTTGTCCCCCAGTCACAACAGTCCTCCTTCTCCCACTTTGTCGCCTTGTCAGGAAGGTCCGCTCGATTTTGCTAACGCTCAGCTTCGCAGTTAATCTTCCGGCCTCGATATTAAAAACTAATTTAGAGAATTTGGTACATAAATAAGAATTAACGGTTGTAGGTGGAAAAGTACGTCTCACGGTTTGATTCTTACCAGTAATTATCTGACTGATTATTTTATTTATGACTGTATTTTTATTTATATTCTAAAATGGCTGAAATTAGTCTAAATTGTCTCACTCATAAGGAACATCACAGATAAAATAATATAACCGTTGTTGCGGTGATTATCAATTTTAGTTCGGCCATTATTGATAGGATTCATTCTTTTTTCTGTCTAATTGTGATAAATAAAAACGCGGGTAACCCCGGCTTTTGTCAGCTACTTAACAATTAATGCGTAATTCAGAATAAATATTATGCATCCATATGTTATAATATTTAATTGCTTGTGCACCACCACACTATAAATGACTAGTAAAAGAGTCTTGTAGGTTACTTGTCTTTTATTTGTTGAAGCAGAGCAAACACAACAGGGGCACTTACACAATACGTCCGAGTATCCTCGCGGACGCTTATATCCACTGTTCGTGTTTTATCGCATGTTTTCAACGAAACAGTTTTCACTTTAACATTTTTAACAAAACAATTCCTGGTACAGGTTCGCAATTAAGATGCAGTGAACCACTATCTTGTATCCTGACGAAAATCAAGAGCGACCGATATTTGTTCGCGAGATCTCTGTACGGGATTGCGGTCACACTTGCTAGGGTTAATCCGTTCGGATATAACAATAGTGTAAACACTACACGTATCCCGAACGCGTATGAGTCCTTTTAAAACTAATCGGCTCACATTTCACTAGTGGAATGAGTTATGAATAAAGCAAGAGCCTCACGGGGTGGTTGCCTCACCTGGTAAGCGGCCTCTTCCTTGCCCCTGGTGAGGCTGCCCTTCGCGCTGGCGTAGGTGTCTGCTCGGGACGGGGTGTCGTAGACGGAGGCGCGGGCGTCGCTGAAAGACATGTCCTCTTCGGAGTCGGGGGACCCCGAACCGCCCACGGGTGCAGCGGCGGCGCCTGATGCACAAGATCGGGAGTGGACTGTAGATGTACCGCACAGTAAAACGGCGATAGCGTCTCGTGAGACGTAGGGGAAAAGTTTCGAACCGACTTTTCGTATTCTCTCTACCAAACTGGTAAAAGAAAAGGTTGAACAAGAACAGGAATTTTCTGTAAACCTATCACATAGTATAAGACTTGAGGTTGGGGTTTATCTCCCCAGGTATAGGTAAGTGTCAGACATGGGCAAGAGGTTCTTTTACTGATTCTATTTTGTTGACAGAATCCCTGAAAATAGTATGATTCGTATTTGAGGAGAAAATAAATTAGGATATTTATTAACGTTTTTGCAGAATTTCTCGTATCTCTTATCTAATCATTGTAAGGGTGTAAAGTAAGGACCGCACATCTTAACTTTTAATAATTCATACACTTGCTCATAAATGCGTCCAGCTCTCTTAATCTAACGCAATCATTTGTGCTAATGTCACACGCATACGTACGGTCGAGATTTTCTTAACTGACAATCGTCTTGTTAAATAATCACATACATAAAATTCATCACTTTTCTTAGACATCTTTGTGAAGACGTTTTTCACAATTCGACTTTAACAAAAGAGCTACGAGAAATAAGTAGCCAAATTATCCCAATTGCTGCTTCTCTGGGTCTTATTTTCATATGGAATATGGTGACCGGTACATATATAACTGCCAAAGAATAGTGACGAAAAGTATATTTTTGAAGTACCTGTTTTCCCCTACTTCTCGGACGATAATTTTTATTTATTAACACAATGAAAATTTACAATCTATTTCAATTCGAAATAAATATGATAATTCAAAAATAAATGATCAATGAAACAATACTTCTCGGACGATAATGAAACCCGAAATGTTCATTCGCGTTTTGCCGAGCGTTCAACATCACGACCACCAATCGAATTTACCTTTGGGCGACGCCGAGTGGAAGGTGTCGCTGCTCTGCTTGGGGCTGGGCTCGCCGCGGCGGCGCGGGGGCCGGCGCGGGGTGGGTGCGCCGGGGGGCGCCCGCCGCCGCCGCCGCGCCCGCGGCCTCGTCCTCGGTGCCCGGCAGCGGCGCCAGGGCGCGCTCCAGGAAGTCGGCGTTGAGCTTGTCGTAGGGCACGCCGTCCTCCTCGTCGGGCGGCAGCAGCGCGGCCGTGTGCGGGCTGTCGTCCGAGATGCTCAGCTCGTCCACGTCGCGCTCCGTGCGCAGGTCGTCCTCCGCCGCGGAGAAGTAGTCGCCCGTCACGTCGATCACCACGGCCTCCATCAGGATCTTGCCCGAGTGCGACGACTCCTTCACGAAGCGCATGGGCGGCAGGTCCACCACGTTGTGTTCTGTGGGGCGAGACGCCGCGTGAGCGACGCATGCTAGTCGTACACTTTCAATGCCCTGGTTATGGCTATTTTACTATTAAAAATACTCTGTCCGTAGGAAGTTTTGAAAGGACTTAAATTACCAGGATTACTGTTAATAAACAAGTTGAAATTGAAAGAATATTTTCAGATCATAATGAACAGTTTATTTACTATACTTAACGCTAATTTATTATAACATGATTGAGAGTTCTGTAAATTCTTCAAGGAATGCAAAATAAACCTCGTTATTTGAGAAATGTGCATAGTTATGAAGAATCAACATTTTTATTTTTTAAAGGCGTTTCTTTGTTAATGAATAGAATGAAGCATTTATTACCATATTTTTAATCTTCCAACAAATTGGATATAATTGATCAAATTTATAGCTTCCCAAATTATCTGTCTGTACTCAGAGCAACAGCCCGCGTACGGGCCATGGCCTACCAGCAGCGTCCCGGCCTCGCAGCCATGGGTTAAGGGGGTACGTGTTGTTTAATACGAAAACATCCCCACTGGTATTCTGGTTTTCTCATCGTCACACAGCAACATATACTGGGACATTGCAACGAAAATGCATATTGTAATCTTGCCCAACCGGGAATCGAACCCGGCGTCGTGTCGTGGAAAGCGAGCACGCTGAGCTAAACCGCGAATACTTCTTAAATTATAATGTTTTTAAATTATTGGCATTGCTCTACATTGTATATCTTTGTACCTTCTAATCTCAAAGAGGGGCATTCAAAGCATTATTTATGTCAGATCAATTGAGAATGGGGTTTCGCAGGTTGGGTTTTGGAGCCTTTCCTTTTAACGATGTGTACTCGTCCAATAAAAATTGTAAGAACTCTTTGCTGATGATACAAAAGGTTTTCCCAATTAATGGTAAGTAATGTGATTTTAGATTTTTTAAATTATTTGTTTCCGAATAATAAGTTAATACTGAAAGAAGGGAAAGCTGTTTCGAAATAAATAATTAAATTCTCCATTGAAAATTAAGGGCATGCAGTTGACTGATATTTAAGTAAATTTTTTAGACTTTAGTTGAGTGAAAGAAGTAGAATAGAACAAATAAATGAATTGAACACAAAATTTACTATTTCAGTATGTTACGAATTTTATGTTATTATGTTACAAAACTTATTCAGTTCATTATGTTACGAATTCAGTTTTTTTTTTCAAATTCAGTCCTAAAATAGATCATTGTGTATGGATAGCAAACACTCTTTCGTACCCTAGAAATGGTAAAATAGGCTGGGGAATCAAATCGTGTAACGTAGAATTTTAGATTAAAGAAAATTGCACGAATAATAAGCCAATATTATCCTCGCGATTACTGCAAGTCTCTCTTTACTGAGCTTGGAATACTACTATTGCATTTCCCCTTCATTTACAAATCAGTGATTTTGTCAAAACTTGCTTACTTTAGGGGGCCCTTTTCTCATGAAACACCTATAATCATAACGCTCCATGTAGGAATGATATTCATTAGGTGTCAGTAACAACACCCCACGAAATTCACTAATACAACAGTTACGTTATTTTATAATACACTATTAGATGCCATGAAACAAGTAAAGTCGATGCGCAAGTCGAAATGCAAACTCTTTTCTCCCTCCTCCAACCAGAAGCCATATTTAGTATCAAAAGCGAAAATAATGTTGATATTGTAATAATAGCAATGTATTCGTAAGTTTTACATTGCATAAGACTAAAAGATTGAATTCACCTGTAATAATACTGAATTATTTTTACTAATTATTTCAGTCAATTACTGGGGCAATTCACCCGCTACATGGAGCAAATTTAACAGATTTATAAAATTAACTTCACGGAGTTAACGTGATCAACATCTATCCAGAGAATTTCACAAATATTTAGAACACATACAACTGTCGTCAATATTAAGAGGTACTTTGTTCACCCAGCTGTTTTAATTAGATTAGGTGGAATAGCAGATGTAATGATTTGAATCTTTACACTTCATGTGAAGACAATCTAACTGCGAGTATTTCAGTCTAAATAAATCTCACCCTTCACTCATTACAGAATATAGTAATTCCTCTACCAATGTAGTTCAACCATGACTGTTTTAGTGCATCCATAGCCAATTTTGAAAAATTATTGAGGATATCTGCAAATATATAAAATAAACCTGTTGTTTTGCCACTAATAAATAAGTTTTCTAAACATTATAGACTAACTCTTTCATTTTTTGGACCTTCCACTTTGAATAATTCAAATGAATAATATATTTCTGACAAAGCAACATGATTTTTTTAAAAATTTTATCTGAATAGTAAGGTAAATGGGTTGACATCTAAATCGCACTAACAAAATATAACAAATAGACAGCAGTTGTGAATACTTGTTTTTTCTTAAAATAGTTGCCTATATTTTACATCAAATAATTTTATAATTTTGAAAAACACCATTAATTTCGGGTATAAGAACACGCATTCTTTGTCAGAGCTTGCTTGTTTGTTTTCGATATTTTAAGCAAAGTAGTTCAATAAACCTTTCAAGAAACCCAAATTACTCTGATTTGTTTCTCTTAGTAGCATTCGCTCCTGCTACTGCGCAACGTGTTTGCAGTCTCAGAGGACCCTTTAACGCGCCTTCCCCTCAGTGCGTCGGAATGCGCAGGAGAGAGAATTTACGTCCACGAACCGGGCGCCCGTCAGAGGAGTCAGGCGTGCCTCATAAACCCGTTTTTTGTCCCCTAAACTTAAATATGCTTCCTTTTTCTACGACCACGCTATTTGTGTTCAATCCGTAAATGTATATGGAATTTAGATATGAATTTCGCTTTATATGAAACCAAGTTTCCGACTTGGAGCTAAAAGACAGCAGGATGCCTCTTTAACAATCAAAACCGTATTTATTACGAGAACGCTATTCTTAATTATTATCATTTTCATTACGAAAATCACCGTTATTTTCACAGAATTAATGAAGAAAGGCATTACCTACTATCGCCGTTATTTCAAGTGGGCGGTGCCCAAAAAACACACAAGGACGCCAATCAAGGATGCCATTTTTAAAGTCTAATCCACACTCCTGACCTTTAGTATGCAAATACTATACGGCATTTTAAGAGTTTTACAAGAATAAATTTACATTTGCATTGCATAAAAAATTGAAATAATGATCAAAACATTTAAACAATGGATGACTGTAGGTAGTCAAAATGCTTTTGAACCCATATTTGCGGAGAAAATCTCATCCAAATTATTTTTTAATAAGAAAATATATTATCGAAAATAGCTTCCTTGTAGTCTTAAGAAAAGACCCATTTTTTACTGTGTATACAATATTTGTGATGATTTTGTGTTTATTTCGCTTAAATATTACAGGACTAACATTACCAAACCCCACACGTGTATTAAACAATGTTTACGGACTTTAAGCTTTACATCTGAAGAAGACTCAAAACAATATTGAGACGAAATGGTGTAGTTTTCAATTTAAACTTGACATTCACTCATTGGTTTGAATGTTTGGCTTAATCTTTTAGCCTCTCTATTATTTAACCTAGTTTTTATTTGACGTACGTCTAATTTAATATTAGTTTTAACGTATGTCTGTGTGTTAATACAGTAATTATCTGTTACGGGTTTAATTGATGGATTAATGTTTCCGGGCACGTCAACTGCTTTCATCTTTAGCCCCGTTGGTAGACCCCCATCCTGAAGTGAATATTTCACGGGAGGAGGTCGTGTCACCCCTCCTCTCCCCCCTGAATGATGAGAACTGGCACCGACCTACAAGTCGGCTTGCGAGCTATTTCCTCTCTACAGATATCTCCCCTCACCGGGGCATCGTCCCAGTCGGGACGAACTGTAAGCTTCCGACTAGTTCCCCGATATGTGTGTTCATGTAGTACATGTAAGGTAAGTGTGTAAAATTAAGTGGTGAAGATAGAAGAACAAAGAGAGAGAAAAAATTGCGCGCGGTTCGTATTCCGTTTGTTAGGGTACTTCTCCGGCATTCGCCTGGTATTGATCGGAGAAAACACAAAAAGTATTGATCAGAGCAGACAACTCCACACAGCGACGGAATTCGACCTAGCTATCTAGCTAGTGTCGAAAATCCGCTACCGTCGGGATGGGTAGCCTGAGTCAAACTTAGCCCGTGTGTGTAATTATTGAGTTGTGTTTTTTAACAATTTTCTTCTAATTTTGTGTGCGAATACGGCAAACGGAAGTACTCACCGGAGACGTGTTCCGACAGCTGCTCGGCGTACATCTCCACCACCTGCAGGGCCTCCTCCTCGGTGAGGTCGGGCGCCGAAGCGCCGGAACTCGGCCGCTCCTGGCCGGTGGAGAGCGACGGGTTGCGCGCGATGGGGTGGCCCGCGCCGGGCGGCGCCGCCGCGCCCCCGTGCTCGCCCGCCCCGCGCGCCCCGCCGCTCTTCGACAGCATGCGGTCTGCGGCGCAACACACCAAACAATACAATACTCGGCCTTCGACTGCGATACGCGACTCAACTGGGAGCAACGTGTACAGGTAAACACTCAGGAAGCCAAAACTAAACTAATTCTACAACGACCTGCCATCACAGTCCACTCTCCACATCTCATGCTCTAATACTCTACAAAGCAATGATCCGGCCGATATTACTATATGCTTGTCCCATGAGCCAATGCTGCCAATACCAATCTAAACAAAATGCAAGTGATCAAAAATAAATTATTAAGATAAATTACTAAAGCAGCACGATTCTTCAGTAACAATCGACTGCATAATGATTTAAATAGAAACCCAATAAAAAACCAAATAGCCTATCTCGAAAACAATTTTTACACAAACCTTTCCCAAATACAAGCATCCTCCTCCTATAAACTGGGCAAAAAGCAATTGTTTGATGAGAACTAATTACATATATCCCCTTCATTCATTCTATAAAATGTTCAAAAACGTGGAATAATACTTATCTGAGGTGCCTCCTCCTTCCTCTCCCGCTATATTTTAATACTATTTTATATAACTATATATTTTATTATAGATTATTAATTTTATTATAGATTATTAATTTTATTATAGATTAAGGCCATCAACATTTTGCACAGTTAATATGTAAGCTGAACAACGTAATATCAACCAAAAGTAAAATTACAATAAAAAAATTTGGTCTGCGGGCAGGGAACAGCTTAGCGCCGAAATCCCAAAGGAAAACAGGGCAAATTTTTTTTGAAAGCGTAGGCTCCCGCGGCAGAATCAGTATCTACTTAGCCGTCGGAGAGACGCTGCATCCTAGGCACAGATACCAACGTTTCTCGGCCGTCATGCTGGGATCGACTCCCGGCCAGACATGTGAATACCTTCATTTTTACTGTAGTATTCAACTTATCCAAAACAATTACCAGATATTGATTGCATCGCATTTCTTTAGCTCCTCTAGTTTGATATTCATGGTATGTAAGTAACTGTTGAATTGCAGCCTATGTATACTGTAATATGTTATTGCAGTTTTCGTGGAAACTGATTTGTAAAATATTAAATTTATTTAGTGTAATACGAGAAATATTATTTTTTCTTAAGCAGTGCGCGTGCTACTTTTTTGAAAACGGTCTATAGACGCTACTCTTTTTCTCAGACGTTTTGCTGTAAACAATTGCGTTTTGCCGAAGGACAACATGGATAAGAGCCCAAAATTTATTGCTTATTTATCCTTGAAAATAGATTTTATTACATGAGAGCTTTTTAATTTTTTTTTAATTTTTCAAAATTTATGTAGTATATGACTGTGTAGGGATCACAGAATTTTGAAAATGTGCACAGAATTCATTTCTCCCCATAGCACGTCATACGCAGTTTCAACTGTTTTTTGACGTAAAATAAATAAATAAATAAATAAATTTTTCAGTATAAAGGATCTTTAAAACGGAATTCTGACCAAACAGCGTGCCAGAGTAGGTAATTTCTACTTATAGAAAAAATATTAGGCACTTTTTTCGGTATCAGATCATCAATACGATATTTTCTGATGAAAAATCGCCATTGTGTGCTACAGCATTACGTAACTACATACTACGTTAGTATGCGAGAAAGGAAAAATGTCCAATGGACACTTCAATAATTATACATTTGCCCTAATTTAAAGCACAAGAAAAATATAGAAAAAATGTTTAAAAATGATTGTGTATGATAAGTAGTAACTTATTAGGAAGGGGTGCAAGAATGTGATTACTAAAAAAAAATTATCCTTTCAAATTTCATTGATAATGTGACGGAAAATTTTCTTTTTTTCTACTGGTTTTGTGTAATATAAAGTATTTTTATAAAATAAAAAAACTATATAATACTAAATAATATATTGAATTATAAAGCAATGCAGAATCAGTCTCAACAGTACAGCATAAATATCAATAGTAAGTGAAGAATGCACGTACCCTTTGGGTTGTCAACCGGAAAGGCCAGCATGTTGAACAGAAATATAGCAAGTATATTCCAAACCCAGAAGTGAACTCTTGTGAGGGACATAAAAAAATTAATTTCTGATATACTTTTTCGATAAAAATAGCCCTGGAATGAGCAGCTTTCCTTAAAGATCCTTTGCCTCTTTAAGAGGCCAAGGGTTGGATCTTTCCCAGATGGCCAAGAACACGTAACAACGAGCGATAGAGTCGTGCACGGCGGTGTGGGGCGCGTAAACGCCGAATTTAGACCCCTCTATCTGCAGTGGCGAGGGCGGTGCGGGGGGGGGGGGCGGAGAGGGGAACCCTCTAAGGCACTCCGACAGCCCTCTCCACGTAAGAGGGCGATAGCGAGTGTTCACACCATGTCCGACGCAGAAGCCGGAAGAAAAGTGTAGCACCGCCGTTATCGCAGTACGTGGTAAAATGATAAATATCAGGAAAATGAATATTAGTGTGATTCGCATCGTCATTACTCTCTGCGTTTGGATAATCCACAGAAATACGTTTAATACAGTAAGCGATTATCCGTGGTGTGACCTTGGTACTCTGTGAAAGGAATATTTAACACTTCATATTGTTGAAAGCGTTATATACATCGACCGAGAATAGAAATTGGATCCCCTAGTCTCCAAGGTACTCCGAATCAATGTGACTAATCTTTTAAAAAAATTGAAGAAAAAGTTGTTATTTTTGCAAGGTTAAAATCTCTTCGATACCTCCTCATTGTAATTCAAAAGTAATGCAAAGAATGTGTTTTTATTTTAGAGCAGTTAAACAATATTAAACTCACCCACCGAGCCCTTAAACTTTTTTGAATCATTTTTGTATTTCTTCTAAAGAAATAAAGAATATAGGTAATCATGTATACTTGTATTAAAAGAGTTCACAATTTTCTGAAACCCACATTTTTTTAATTTTTAACGCAAAAATAATATTTTTAATAAAAACGTGAAGAGGAAACTGAGATTGATACTCAAGCATCATTCGAGTATAACGCCATAAAGATCTGATTTTAATTTCTCTAATAAATTGAAAACTAAATAATTTTAGGACTTTCTATTGATTTAAAATTAAAATGTAGGAAACTATACTTTATTTTCCTAATATTCAGACAGTATCAGAATGTTTAAATAGTTTGGTATCCAATGAAATATTTGTATATGAATGTATATTGTTCTAAAATAATCCGTACTTTGAATATGCCCAAAAAAAGACTACTGTAAAGCCATGATCGAAGTTAGCAATTAAAAATATGTATAGCCTACAAACTTTTACAAAAAGCTTCTCTCAAAATTTTACAAAACATACTCATGCAACTTTTAAATTCGTAAGTTAAGCAAAGAAGCGCAATGGTATGAAGTTATTTATTTATGACATCCGCATATATACACATCTTTCATACCGAGTTGCGATCAATGGCAGGAATATATACGCGAATCACATAAGACTAGATATTTACAAAATATTTTGGTTTTACTTTTATTTTGAACAGAAAAGAAATAAAAATACCAATAAAAGTACGTTGTTGCTCGATCTATTCTTAGCAAAGTATGTCACAAACGTCTGCGCACATCCTCTATTTACTACCAACAAACACATTACTGCTTCTATTCCAACCTCCTGAGCTAATTTCGAAGCAGTTATATAACGAACGCGTCAGGACACACACCATGTCCTACGTCTATTCTTGTATCTAAACCACTATCCTTTGATGTCTTTCTTTGTTTCAATGAACGTATGAATACATGAATTCCGACTCAATGCAGGATTAACAAATAAGTAGGAATATCTTCCAACCACTCTACAATAATATAACCGTTCATGCACACTTAAATCACACCACAATTAATTGCTAAAAAATATTACTTGGATTTCTTCCGCCTTTTATTTATCTAACTTAAATTTAACGGGCGATACAGTAAAAGAGAGGGTACGGGCCTCTTTCAAGTTCCCACCAAGTTATGACAATTCGCTCCAGAAAACAGGAAGGTAAATTAAATAATGGCTTTGTACGGCTTCACGTACCCATAATTCTTAGTCGCTCTTGACTTTGGGAGAACTCTGAGAGGAAAAGTATAAAGGAGAAAAAAAATCCCAGCAAAATTGAAAAGAACAGAGGAACAAACGAGCCTCACCCTCGAAGCCGAGGAGCGACGCAGAGCTCGCCACGGTGCCCATGCAATTGCGCGCCTCGCACGTGTATGTGCCAAGGCAGCACGTTCCATCTTGGCCGGAGATGATGCGGTGGATGTCTCCGGGTTTCAGTTCCTCGCCGTCTTTGTACCACCGCAGAACTGGTTGAGGCACTCCAATTACCTGCAGAAGCACATGGCTAGTTATCAGTTTCAGGAGAATCTTCTCTCACCAAAATTTTACAGCAAAGTCTCTGAGAAAGATGGGATTGGAATCCTGGCTCTCACAAATGGTTCCTTAGTTGAAATAGATCGATGGTATATCATAAAATGTGTTTGTCTTTTGATTACATTTAATTCCATTTAAAATCCTGGTATCCTTTTGGCGCAATTTGAGTATCTCCGAATGTAAAAGAATATTTTCCTTAGAACTCCAGAAGTGTAAATATTATGGCTTCTGATCACACTGCGTCGTTTACAAAACCTACAAGTTTCTAAAAGTTATTTATACAATAAAGTTCTCAGTAATGTTGTATACAATTTTTTCATTTACTTTTTGTAATTGTGATAATAAAATTGAGTAAAAATAAATAAAGGCACTTGACTCCAGTTTTAGTAGTATTGTTGCTTCTGTAGAAGCAAAATTACCTGTTTGTGTGGGCTGCTCAATAAGTTCAATAAGCTGCTCAATCAATTATTACAAAAATAATAGTAAATTATGGTGAATACTGAATCCAAATAATTCATTTTATTTTTTTCTTGAATGTTTGCATAAATTTCGATAATACATAATACAAGACTTTTATATCTGTATTGCTTCTAGGTAGCTTTGAATGTTTCTCGAATGCAAATTTTTCTAGGATGTGCTCCTGCATGATTTTACAGAACGTTCACCAGTTATTAAAAGTTGAATTAGGTATGATAATTAATTTTGTTCTTTTAGTAGTTAAGATGCTACTGTTTTATTTTTGAACAAGTTTGTTCATTTCAATTCTCTACGGAGAGTTAAAGTTACATTAACACCCAAGGGACTTAAAGTTCTTTCCAAATTCTCCTGTGAATAAATCTACCCTTTACCATCGCGAAAGTAGTGGTAAACGTTGCACTTCAAGAGTAAGAGAAATATACACAACCATTCGCTTTAAAGCTGTGATGTAATTAAGCTCAATTTAGAAAAGACATTGTACCATTAATTAACAATTTCAATTTCGAGAAATCATATTTAATAGGTGCACTATTCAACATTTTAATGAAATTGATTTCTTTGTATTAATTTGAATTGTCAGAGCACACAATGCAACTTACCTTGCATTCTAAGTTGACGGCTCCTTCCTCTGATAATATGGCCCGCAGACATTCCAAGAAACGAGGCTTCTTGTAATGCTTCGGAATGTGAAGCTTGAGGAAGCACGATGTCACACTGTGGCCAAATTCGTTCGTTGCGACGCATTTCCACTCCGCCTGTGACATAATAATTTATTTGCCAAAAGGATTCGAGTTGCGACTGAAAACTTCATTATCAAAATTAAAGATTTGAAATTATTACTGCTCATGATCCATTCATTTAATTAAAAGCTATGTAGTTAATATAAAATTCAGTATAGGATGAGTGTTGACTACAAGGGCACAAACTAGTTTTAGAATGCACAAGTGTTGAACTACATCGATTAATCTATATTACTAATTTTCAACGCGCACAGAAACCAAACGAAAATTATGTCCCCTGCTCTGTGAGTGGTAGCTATGGTTTTGTTAAATACCCGCCCCCGTCATCATTCGGCGAGTACCGACTGAATTCTCATATTCAACGCGTCAGTACATACGACGAAGCTAACGTCATGCGATAGCAATGCTCTAAGGAAGAGGCTGCCCGCCATTAAATATGTTCTATTCACGTTTTCCATTATGGAGCAGCAATATTTTTGATATTTATGGTATGTAAAGGGGCTGCAATGTGTACCCGTGTGTACTATAATATTAAAGTAAACTGTCGTTAGCACGAGCTCGATTAACATGAATTTCGCTCTAACAGGAACAATACTTCGGTCTCGGTAAGGAATTACGGTAATACGGATATTTATAATACTCGGATAACCCGAACTCCGATTACTTTGGTCCCTTGAAATTTGATTTAATAAGGGTTTACTGTATTGTACTGAGGGTAAGATATATGGGAAATTTTAATAGGTGGTTGGTCAAGGTATAGTTCTATTAATTTGCCGATGTTTCGGAACTGTGATGGTTCCCTCATCATGCCTATGGAATTGAAAATCCACCCAAATAATACAGCTCGAAAACGTCGGCAAGCTAATAGAACTAATTTGACCAATCACCCATTAAAATTTCTTATGAATATACTACAAGTGAGAATATGTTCATGAGAATATTTTATTGGTATATTATTGCTCCTTTCGCGAACACGGTTTTTGTTAAATGTTGATATTACTGTACTGAAACTATATGAGAGTATATTACTTGTTCTTGAGCAGTGTGTGACTACTTTTTGGAAAACCAATTTCCGCTGTTTTCTTCAGCAGATTTTTTGCTGTTGCAAGCCACCAGTTATTAATACAGTGCAAACAATTAGGTAATAAAATGTGACTTTACGAAACAAAAGAAACATGAGCACCAGAAGTTCTTAGAAATTCTTGTCAGAAACGGACGATGAGAGAAAATACCTACTTTAATTTGTTTATTTGCAAATTTCATTAAAAATCACTAGTAAACACCTTACCTCACCCTCCTAAATGAAAAAGAAACCAACGAAAAATCACCAGCGAGCTCGCTTTCAAAACAGACTCCCCAACGGAAAAGAGAGCAGAGGAAAGAGGCGCTCTCCCGCGCGTAGTTTCGTTTTATAACATAATATAATTTATTTATTAAGTGATTGGAAATTACACAGATCAGTACTAAATTACTATCTCATGTGCATTTGCTGGCTTACATTGTAACTTATACTAAACTTAACACTAAAAACTTAAAACTAAACTACCTTACTATAGGTGTAGGAAACTACAAGAGCCCCTACTATGAACAATTAGTAGAGAAAATGTTCAAGAACGCTTCGGAAGGAAATCTATTCTTAATTCTAGTAGGGAAGTCATTTATAGTGGCCAGGTTGCAGTGGACGGCTCGGTTAATTGTATTTAGGTTGGAGTAAAAATTATTGGAAGGATGGGCAATATGACCCGCGCGTAGTACTCACCTGGTCCATGATTTCCAGCGGTCGGATGTCCAAATGGCACGTGCCCAGATGCTCCCGAGATAAGTGGTAGCGGTCGCTGTCCACCACGTTCTCGTCGTCTCGATACCACGCTACTGTTGGCTCAGGTGAAATGCTCACTGCAAGAAGACGTGATACAGCTCTGTAGTTAGATGACGTATTTAGCACATATGGAAGAATTTCAATTCTACGAATTTTATGGAAATCGGGCCGTTTCTGTTATAAGAACATTAGTGTAGTTGGATAAATATCCAAAATGATGTCAGACGTCAAACGTTGAAACACTTTAATATTCATGAAGTTAAGCTTAACAAAACTAAGGCCCAGGAAACGTAAATGCTGTAAGATTTACGTAAAATAAATTCCGTCCCTTCACAAGTTTTATTTTTCCAATTTTGACACTTTTGTACCAAAATCGATTCGGATAATTCGCAATTCGGAAAATAGTACTTCGTATAATTAGAGTTCTATGGTAATAAAATATTTATGTTATATTAATCGAAGTGTGTAGTGGGACAAAATCTTCACTAAACAGATTATCAAAATACTCGAATTCGATTTAGTTATTCCATTTCTACTTGAAGAAATGTCGTTATTTTATTACAGTAATTGTATGGAAAGGAAACTATAATTGATTCAAAGAAATCAACAGATGAATGTCTCCACATTTAAAATAACCACGTGCGCTCAAACTATATCGGATTATTACAGTTAGGTCGTGTTTAATTTCAAATGAAAGTGTCAGTCAAAGAATGCTTAAAATGCAAATGATATTGAAAATTAAAATAAGTATTTCTATCAAATTTACGGAAAGTTATTTGTTTTTCTTATTTAGATTTATCTTAATTCCAATTTACTAACAAACTCCACAATTTCAGAATAATAATTTTAATTTTTGTACTCTTTCTGTGGAATTATCATAGATAATACCACGGGTGCTTTGGAAACTGTCGATAAATCCTCGACTGGCGAAGCGCGGAGGGGATTTATCTGATAATTTCCAAAACAAGAGTGGTGTTCAACAGAACTATTCCACGAATGAAATTACGTCCAACACAGTTCCAAAGTACGCCAAATATTGAAAATTACTGAAAGCATATTAAAATCAAAGAGGTTATGTAATAGTATATACGCAGTTTACTGCACGTCAACACACCGATCGCTATAGACCGACTCCCAAGATAGATGAGTCGCAGCTTATTATTGGCCAGTAGAAAGGAGCGATAAGAAAAATCGGATAGAAAAAGCGATATTTTTTTTTAAATACACCGCACTGATTGGGGCATTTTCTGTGTGTAGTTAAACTCTATTGGTTTTAATTCCGCGAGTGAAATAGCCCGCTTAAACACATTGTTTTCGTTGTAGTCTTTCCAGTGGCAAGAAATCATGATTTCAAAGAAAAAGAGATAGAATTCAAAGAGAAAATAAATATCTATCTTATCATGAAGAATTTTAAGACCTTTCCTGCCCGAGAAATATAAGTGTGCGGTCGCTTTTAGACTTGTTCGCTCACGCCGTCCGTCATCCATGACCCAGCACCACGCTGGTTTGACTGTCATACATTTAAATGCAGCTTTCCACGGCACTCTGAAAGCAAAGCAATGGCGTCGTACCGCGCACCGCGCGCTGAACAATATTGCCGCTTAAGTCTTTCCAGACTGGACAACGTGCGCTGTGTACGTTGGTGCTTGTTATCTCGCTTCTTCCCTCCACGCAGTCGTTCATTGATTACGTCGCTTCAATTGTAGTTGCGTCGAGATCAGTGGCGCACCCAACAGAGCCTCAGTCCCCGCTCAAAGTTAGCTCAGCGTACCGCCTCCGAAGCTGATGCCAAGATATTCTCAAGTATAGTTTTTACTAATTTACTGTAAAATTCAATGTTATTCAGCAGCCCATTTGATTATGCTGTAATTACGTTTATAAAAGTCCGTCGTTATAAAATCTGCGCAGGATCCATTGTCGTCGAGCTCAGTATTTTCGAAAGTTACAACTACACTCACAAAAATGGTACAGGTCCCATTTTCGGTGTACTGTCTGTATTTTGAAAATTGAAAACGTTCAAAACTGCAAAACTACATTATTGATGGTAAAGCATTTTCCTTTATACAACCCGTTCAAAAAAATTAAATCGTTAAATAAAATCACGTGCATTTCTTGAAACATATGAAAAGCATTCCCGCAATTTTTACTTGAAGTGAAAGCAACTTTAAAAAGGTTTTCTCAAAAACGACTCTAATATTTTTAATTGTTTTTGCGGAAGTATCGCAAAGTAAAGTATGCTTTAAAAAATGGCGCACGACCATTTTCGTTGATTTCTTTGAATTTTCGAATATTGTAAAGGTTTAAATTTCTTCGTACAACTACAACTTTGAAGGTAGATATTTTTATTGAAGATTATTGTTCAGAATTAGAGTGAGTAATTTTAAGTGACCATTGCAAACAACGAGAAAAAGTTTGGACCTCAAAATCTGGAAAACCTGTTATTTATGTACTACAACCAGTACAAGTATATCAAAGTTTCTTTCTCCATCGTAACTCTGTACCGCGAATTGCCACTATCTTCTTCGACACGGCGAGCCGTTTTCTCCGCAGACGCCGTTCGATGAACGGCGAGACTTACGGATGCATAGCACACCTCCGTTCACAGCAGTGCGCCTCGTCAGAAAGCGCCTGAAACGACTTATTAAAATATTTTCAAAAAATACGAGTAAACCATGGAGAAGAAATGGTAAACGAAACTTCTACCGAAAGCGAATATAAGATTTATTTCATAACAATGATACAAATGCACTAACTGTTTTCGTTATTATATGATTCTAAAAGACGGAATACGTCTGGTACAACTATTCTACAGCTCTGACTCCTTGAATTCTACCTCGTTCATCGAGGTTTCCTTGATGAATTGAGCAAATGCTGAGATTGTCACTTCCTTTGATTCTGATCAGTAAATGTAGCTATTCTCTCCCTTCCCTCAAAGGCTGTTTTTGACGTTAAATAAATAATTATTACTCGAGCAACATTTCTTGAACTATGGCTTGAAGAAATGAGGATGGAGAGGCGGTATTAACTGAAAAATTAATCACTCGAGTTTATGAAGCAATGCCAGCAATTGGAAAATCAAAGTTAAACCTGTTTCCGCGGCGAGGTCATCGCTCTGGGTAATCCAAAGCATCAATGATAGGATGTATTAGAACCTTGTTTTCTTTTTCTAACTTGCATGACTTCGCAACTCTCTCGTCATTTTGCGTTCGCCACTATTATACGTTCTCCTCACTTTCTGAGGAGCTCCGAGGAATCTCCTGTGAATAATCTGGACTTGTCTCGGCCACTACAGTAGATTTGTTTTTGTAAAATGGGAAAAGTAAAAAAGAAAAATGACTAACAGCTCTGGTCTGCAAATATGAATGGCTTCTGTTTCATGCCCAAGAAGATATTTTTGACACGTGGTAAGTGTTTGCAGCGAGTTCATACCGTAAACTGTTCATTGCACTAGGAAAGGGGAAGGTAGGTTATTGGTCAAGAACAGTTTCGCTGGTAATACCTTGTATGGTGAGTCGGAAGTCTTCGCCGATACGGCCCTCGCCGCTCTTGAGGCCTTGCACGAACTTGGGCGGCTGGTTCTCGGTGAACAGCTGGAGGCGCTCCTCTTCATTGAGTTGGCTCTGGATGTCTTCGACGGTGAGCTCGGCTGAGCTGGTGGCCTCTCCCATGCAGTTTCGCGCGATGCAGGAGTAGGACCCTACGGAGGAAACGTGAAGAAGTAAAAATTAGTAGCTGTCATTGGCGAAAGAAAAAAATGAAAGTCATAACTTTTACAACAGCTAAAGTGTTTCCAGAATTGATGTCATTTCTCAAACTGCATTTATGAATTCATGACCTTTTAATATTACACGATAAATTTTATTTTATCGTCGTGACTGATGCAAACTTAAGAGGTTAGTGGATACATCCTTATAGTTTCAAAGCAGAGGTTTTTAATAAGACCATTTAAAGATTGAAATCATTATATTATATATGAAAAATATTATTTAACAAAAATAATATAATATTAAATAAGTATCAGTTTTACATTATTATAAACAAGTTTAGGTTTGCTCAGACGACAAAAACATAGCTTTAAAACCAGACGGGTACGGTTGATTGATTAGTGATTCCGGGCGCGTCAACGGCTAAGGTCATTAGTCCCGTAAATGCAGTTCATTTGTTTTCCTCGAGAGGTTACGGTGATATTTTCCCACCGAGATGATGCGATGAGACTTGCACGTCGGCTAGCGGAGTTTTCCTCAACCATGCATCTCCTATTAGCGGAGCACCGTCTCAACCGCGACAAGTTCTAAGCCAGTTTATTAGGGTACCGCTCCGACATTCGCCTGGTGTTGATCGGATAAAACGCGGAAAACTACCGATCAGAGTAGCCGATCCATAGAATTCTCCTGCAGATAGCAGCTGTATTCGAACTATCTATCGAAATATTGTCGAAAATCGTACCACCTTCGGGACTCAAACCCCAGGATCTCCCGGTCATAGGCCCAACAGTGACATAAGTTGGTGCCCTGAACCACCTAAGCTGATCTTACGGGTATGGTCTCTAATTTGATAACACAAGGGGAAATTCTTAAAATTTTGGTTTAAATTTTAAAAGTAAAATAGAAACTACTGCTAATAAGTTTGCTGAATCTTCAATTAATTTACAAATAGGCAAAGTAGGCAAAGTTAATGTGCTAAGAAGAAAACAATAATGTATTATTTGTATCCGGGGGTGCTATGATATCGAAAAACTCGAATTTAAATTTATTTGATTAAAAGTTTAGAAAATCTATGCACTTTCGGTATGAGCAAATATTACTTTGAGGAAAATTTACATTTTGTTTTGACAAATATTTCTTCCAAATTTGGAAAGCAACATTAAATATTCACTTATGACATCCCTCCAAATCTACGCTGCATGATAATTATACCACTTTTCTATAGCTTAGTGTAATATTTCGTTACATACAGTGTCATAAAGACCAGTATGTCTCACAACGAGGATGTACACTGTTGCTGGATATCTAAAATGACAAAACGTTTTGCGTGGATTAAAGCTCTGTATGAATGTGAAACATGGAATATGAGGAATAACGAAGAGAAACTAATCCATGCATTCGAAATGTGGGTACGTAGAGAGCTTGATAAAATAATTTGGACAGAGCGAGTGGCAAATGTAGTGACTAACATCGTGAGTGAAAGAGATCACTTTGAGGGGTTTGAGAAGACCATGTATGTTAACTGATGCTTTGAAGGGAATGATGAAAGGAAAAAGGAGTATAGATGTAAGAAGATACCAGATGGTGAACATAGTATCTAATAGAAAAATCTGCCCTCATCAAGAGCACAAAAAGGTAGGAAAATATAGAGAGCTTACAGCACTTGAAAACTTGTCGTTAAGGCTGAATACTGAAGGAGTATATGAATCATGATAACTCTGTTCGTACTCACCCAGTGTATTGGTGCCTGTCAACTGATACACGTCTCCTGGTCTGAGTTCTTGTCCGTCCTTGAACCACCGCAACTGTGGCGTCGGCGATCCCACCACTTTGCATTCGAAGGACACAAGCCCCTCCTCTGTGAGGATAGCTTTGAGGCTTTCCAGGAAACGGGGTTTGCGATAACTCTTGGGATCTACAACAGAAGACAATACGTAAGAATGAAACAAAGATCCAAAGCTCATCTCGCGTGCACTTTCGTGAGTATTACTCGAAAAAAAGTTCACTCTCTTTTAATAATAATGGTTCCTGAACCTCGTATTATGTGCCTTGTCATATAATACAGTGAATGATGATTACTGCATTTATAAGCAAATACGACCCATTATCCCTAAAGATATTTATTAAGAACTGGAAAATAGGATTAACTGACAATTACACCGTAATCAGCCAAAGACACTACACTTTTACTTTAATAAATTAATAGGGATGCAAACATGTGACACAAAAGATTCCCAAAATATAGGTGTCCCAGGATAAAAGGAATTAAAATGTCGTACGTATATTGTATATTGATAATATGAAAAGTAAAATTGACATTAATGAGCATGTTCTCTGTATATTTTATATATAATATATGGTATGATTGATTAATTATATATTATCTATGGTGAAATTATGACTACTGTAAACTACGGTGTACAATTATATTATTTAGTAGATCTACAGTATCATTATTATCAAACAATGTATCATGAATTTTACAAGTACACTTTTATTGCAAACGTGTTGCAAATCTAATTATATACGTATGAAGGGAACTCATACCGAAAATATGCCTGAGTGAGTAAATATTCCGAGTTTTGCATCTGGACAATAAGTACAGTACTCGTTCCCATAACTCGTACTTCTCATTATCTTCCAATTTAAATCAATTTCCGCTCTAATCAGTATCCATATTAGATCAGACATGGAATTACCCAAGTAACTGATAAATAGTATGACTAAAACTGTTCATGTGTTAGTCGCTGTCAATGTACATAGAAGGGAAAATGTAGTTGGTAGCGATCGGAGCTCATGAGGTGTCAAGTTCGAAAGTTGCCTGCAATACAAGCAATGATGCGATTGGGCCAATTAACAAGTTTCCACAGTTTTTCCGAGAATTCGAAAGAAACAAAAACAAATTTCAAGAAATAAGTAAATACACAAATAAATACTTACAGGACACCTGAACGTGCGTGGTAGAGATGCCGACGGCGCCTTCGTTGCTCGTGGCCACGCACTTCCACTCGCCTTCGTCGATGGCCTCCACGGGGTTGATCTCCACCATGTAGCCGCCCAGACCGTCCTCCATGACATGGTACTTTTCGCTGGCTTCGACGCGGCCTTCTCGGTTGTACCATGCAATAGTCTTTGGCCAGGGCGGCACTCTCACTGTTGAAAAAGTACAGAAGGCAAACATGAAGACATCCTTGTATAATTTTTGAGTAACCTGCCTCTGTCTGTCTGAGCGTTCTTCCTGTCAGACAGACGAACTCTCTGCCTGTCACTCACAGTTAGATCCCTTTCCGTCCAACAATCGAGATAAATGACGTGTCATTCAATGTGTCTCGGCGAGGAACTGATGATTTGTTTGCAGATCCGTTCAGAAGATTCTAAGAAATGTCTAAAACGTGACTTCGCGTTTTTAGCCCTGCGATATAGCGGTGGTCTCGCAAACTGCGAATCTCAGGGCCTTGCTGTCATGCAGCTGCGACGACGCCAATCCGACGGCCTACACTCCCACGCGAAGAACAACACAGGTCGCAGGATAATCATTTTGAAACAACATTCACGCTCAACAACACACCAACTCATTCCGATCATGCCATGATATTACAAACAGTTTCAGCCCCGAACTATGATGTACCACAGAAGATAAAATTCATATCCCCAAATGAAGTGAACCACATAATTAAAAAACTTCCACACAAAAAACCCCCTGGTCATGATAAAATCACTAATACGATCCTAAAAAACCTCCCAACCTCAACTATAGCCTATATAAACAACATCTATAACTCAATAATAAGAATTGGATATTACCCTATAGTATGGAAAAAATCATAATACCCATTCCAAAACCATATAAAAATCATAGCAGTGTAGAAAACTACAGACCGATAAGTTTACTGAACACACTTTCAAAACTTCTCGAGAAACTAATTCTAAAAAGGTTAAATAGCTACCTCCAATCAACCCAAATTATACCATTACACCTGTTTGGCTTTATAAGTCATGTATCAATTGCACACCAACTACTTAAACTCTCAGAAAATATCCACACAGCGTTTCAAAACAAACATCACACAATAGTTTCATTTCTTGACATTTCACAGGCGTTTGATCGAGTATGGCACGAAGGACAATTATACAAGCTCCGAACAATGGGAACACCAATCTATTTAGTAAATTTCATCAAAAGTTTTCTAACTGATAGATCCTTTACAGTTTCCGTAGAAAATCACATCTCCAACCCCCGAAAAATAATGGCAGGCTTTCCACAAGGTTCACCACTCTCTCCCACACTATTCAACATATACACAGCCGACATACCCACTACAATACACACCCAATTAGCACAATTCGCCGACGATACCGCAATCTACAAATACAGCCACTCACTGAAGACCATTATCGATAGGATACAAAATCACTTAAATGAAATAGACCAGTGGTCAACATTGTGGAAAATCAAACTCAACCCAACTAAATCAACTGCCAAAATATTCTCACTAAGACCATTTTCTCACCCACCACCACTACACATTAACAAACACAATTCCATGGACAGCACAAAACCAATCAGTAAAATACCTCGGGATGAATTTCGACACAAGACTCAACTGGAAAACACACATAACACTAAAGCAACAACAAGCAAAAATAAAAATAGCTCAACTAAAATGCCTTATCAACTCCAAAAGCCGGCTATCAGTCAGACCATTAATGCTCTACGCTTGTCCCATCTGGATCAATGCATCTATTTCTAACATTAATAAACTTCAAATTGTACAAAATAGATTCCTCAGATTAGCAACACGTGCCCCATGGTTCATCTCTAACGCCCGACTTCATAAAGAATTGAATATATCACCGATCATCAAACATATTGCCCATCTTTCCAATAATTTTTACTCCAACATAAATACAATTAACCGAGCCGTCCACTACAACCTGGCCACTGTAATTGACTTCTCTACTAGAATTAAGAATAGATTTCCTTCCGAAGCGTTCTTGAACATTTTCTCTACTAATTGTCCATAGTAGGGGCTCTTGTAGTTTCCTACACCTGTAGTAAGATAGTTTAGTTTTAAGTTTTTAGTGTTAAGTTTAGCATAAGTTACAACGTAAGCCAGCAAATGCACATGAGATAGTAATTTAGTACTGATCTGTGTAATTTCCAATAAATGATATAAAGTTTTCTTCTGTAAAGTATGGATCAGAAGAATGTAATTATTTTTTTCCGAATTAATGTCACTCATACTTTCTAAAATACGATTTTCCAGCTACTTAAGATTCTTTCACTTGATGAATTTGCGGAAGTATTATGAAATATTTTTGATGTTTCCTCCAACATAAGGTGAATTGGATTTTTCATTCCCACTTCTTCAAATAATATCTTCTTTATAAATTCCAACTTCCCAGCAATTTTAATTTTGCGTTTCATATTCGAAATAGCACTGCACTAAAGTACCGAATGTGAGACGTTCGGTTTTGTAGTAGAGGGATTTTTGCTTGTGACGACGAGAAGAGCAAAGCCTTGTCATACTAGACTGCCGTCTATCGTAGTTTGTGTTAACTGCCGTGGTTCTCGAGCAAAATAATCTAGTAAGTGTGACTGGCTGGACCTTAAAAAGTATACTTTCGAACTTCATCAGATTTCCGGCTAAATTCCTTAACTATTTACAGAAACTGATGGTACTGAAACAGCACGTACTTTTTTGCCCAGATTTTCACGCAAAATTACGCTAAAAGAACTCAAATTTTGAAAAAATTGCGCATTGTTGTGTACGGCGGTCGTTTGAAACTGCTGCGCGCACCATGGTCAACGCGTGCTCTGTGGGCTGCTAGTAGCAACGGCAAGGCCTGGACACGCACCGTCGGCTTCCAGGGCGTGGTTTGAGTCTGCACCCGCGCTGCGCAGACTATATAACGGACCATCCAGCGCCAGGTAGACAGTTCGTTCAGTACAGTGCGTAGTGAGTTTTAGTACCATACCGTCGAGGGCAGCTGTAGGGAGTGGAGAGTATGGTTCCCTGCGCCATATGGGAGAGCGCGTGTGAGCGCTGAGGACGAGACGGGGCCCAGCCAGCAGATGTGGGACGTCACTCTGGGGGCTGCGTGACCGCCCGGCGAGGGGCGTCGCGAGCACATCGGAAGCTGCGGGCGGTCCAGGTAGGCCCAAGCTCCGATCGAGTCGTGGAGCGCTCGTAGGCGACGATTGCGCGGGAGTAGGGAGAGACACTCACCCACGCCACAAAACGACCCAATTGGGGTCGTGACCCTTGCGACGACAGAGGAGACGGCCGAGGAAGGGGATGCTGAAGATCGGGAAATCCGCTCTGCACGATCGACGGTGACGCCGCGGAGTGACGAGAGTAGCGTTACCCGCCGAGAGACGGAAGATTGGTTGTAGCGGAAAGTCCCAGCAAATGTAATGAGTTTGGACTGAATAAATTTTATGTTAAATCTTCTTCCATTTACTAAATATAACACACATGACTTTATTTCAAAATCTATCCTTAAAGAACAGATTTCATTAAGGGAAAAAATCTCTTATCTTTAATATTTTAGTTGTAGGAAGAGTCCAAAAAAAATTTGAAATTTGGCAATTTTCGAAAAATCAGGTCTTTTAGAAAACATGAGACCTGGACCATTCTCTTAAACGTCCTATACACTATTCAACAACAAAATTTAATAAAAAACGATGGAGCTATTTGTTTGAAAATGTGCAAAATCTCCCAGGGGCTTCATGTAAAATACTCCAAAATTAAAATATCGATTTCAAATTCGAGGGACCGCGACATCAGTCAGATTGAGTTGGGTATATCAATTTTAGCAAAAATCGGCTGAACGATTTACTCGCTAGCGTTGTTCATGGACGGACAGATGTTTTTCGTTATCAAGGATTCACAAAACCTGGTAGCTACACCACGTGTTAGAGGAATTTTTTATAAACTTAACTGGATTTATCCATTTTTTCGTTATCAGGGCCCGTTTCACAGTTTCTCGCCCAGCATTACATAAATTTCTCTTCAAGAAGAAAATAAGCAAGAAAATAAATTTAAAAAAACAAAAACTTTCTCTCTACTCCGTAGCGAAAAATAACGAAAACATTCATCCCTGGAAATGTATATTTTCCTGATAAAATGTCAAAACATGTTCATCAACGTTCTTTACATAAGATTCATATATAACTAGAGCACTGTTATACACCTCCATTTGCGATCGATACATGGAAGATTCTCCCGCTAAGGCAATGGAATTTTTAAAAAGGATCGTTTTTTCATCTTTCATCTATTAATAGTTAAATTGTTGGGAAGGGATTCTGAAACTCAAGAAAGCGTGCGTAGATGATTTTCTACCCCATACATCACATACAGTTTTTTTATTAAATGAATATCTAAATATTAATCAAACATATAGCAAAGTAAAATTTGCTACCATAGTTTTATTAAAAAGTAATTTCGTCATCACTCACTCTAATCATTATCTTATTCTGAAAATATGGAATAAAGCTATGAAGATAGTATTTTTAACTCTAGTAAATTTTGATTTATATTTTTTCCCGAGATATTTAGAGTTACAGAAGAATATATTTCAATCATTTTGAACCGCCAAACTTGAAATTCCTAGATATAATAGGTATCGCATTTTAAAGAACTTCATCATTTCAATCGTTTTTCGCTAACATCAGTTTCTAGATGTTTTTAGAAAGGTTTATAAACTATGAGAATACTTCAATTTGGAAAATATAGATTTACATTTTTCAGAGCATTTTAATGAACAACGCGTTAAAATATTATAAACAATATCCCTAAGAACAGAAATTAATTCCACAGGCTTCATATAATATATTGTCACGATTTTAATAGATCATTTCTTTTTAGTTGTCTGTATAATTTCCGTTGGCTCCATGGAGGGAAGGGGGTCAAAATGTAAAACCTAATGTGGATATACCCCACTTTAGATACAACGTTAAACTCCTCAGCGACTAGAGTATTTGGACGCTATACCAAACTAGACTAGATGGCCTGTTAGCTATCATTCCCACATCGGAAAATGAAGAAAAATGGATTAACATTAACATATATCTTGAACAAGCTGGAAATGAAGCCTTGGATAAACAGAAGATCTGCAGAAGAAGGATTGGACTCAGAATATGGAACGACGACATAAAAGAGGCATTGACAGGAAAGAAAACGGCCTATAAGAAATGACTACAGGAAAAGATAGAAGAAAGTTGGGAAATATATAAAAGAAAACGTAACTCGACCAAAACTGTTGTCAGGAATTCTCACAGAGAAAGCTGTGGAAACTTCATAAGCAGTGTGAAACAAGATGTTTATTGATGACAAGACTGTCTACAAACGTCTTCGTAACTTGTATATAAGAAATAAATACTGCCAGAATTAATACGAACGATAACATTTATAAAAAATTTAAGATAATGTAAGATATGGATAAACTCAGTATGAACGAAATAGAAACAGCTCTGACAAAAATGAAGAATAGAAAAGCACCAGGAACGGAGGTGTTGAATGCAGAACTAAGTATAGTGTCTATTTCCTTAAACTTAAGCTATTACATTTCCTGAACATGTGCTGGAAAATGGAATAATTCCCGTAATCTGGATGAGTGCATGCGTGCCCCAGTTTCAAGAAAGGAGATCGAAGTGAACTTGGAAACTATCAAAAAATCAGTGTTCTCAATACCGGTTTGTAAGGTATATGGCAGATTCCTAAACAAATTATTAAAAACCATTAGTGAAGGACACCAGTTAAATGATCAACGGGGATTCCGACAAGGCCGCTCGTGCTCTGATAATATTTTTACTTTGAGACAGATAATTGAAAAGAGAAATGAATATAATTTGGAAACCCATCTTATCTTCATAGACATTTAGGAAACTTTGGATGGAATTCGAAGAGTGGTAAGAAGAAAGCCATGAAAAAATTAAAGACAAGAGGATAAGCAATTAATAGCAAGAATAAAGTCATATAATGAAACGGACGTAGTTATAAGTATGAACTATTTAAAGAGCAAACATTTTTACTAAACAGAGGAGTACGGCAAAGGTGCAGTTTGTCCTCAACACTTTTCAATATATATTTAGGAGACGATCTTAGAGTGTGGAAGAGAAAATATGCATGTGGACTCTATTTGGGAAATTGGAATTATTTATTTATTTAGTCAAAGACAGTCAAAAACTGTATGTGTCGTATCGGGGGAGAAAATCATCTACGCACGCTTTTCGAGCTTCAGAATCCCTTCCCAACTATTTAACTATTAATAGTTGAAAGATGAAAAAATAGTAATAATAATAATAGTAATAATAATAATAGTAATAATAATAATAATAATAATAATAATAATAATAATTAATAAATTAAAAAAAGCGAGATATTAACGTTTCAAAAACTAGATATTTTCGTTGCCGAATTATAGAAAACTTATTTGTAACGGTAAATAAACTGCAGATTTGATTTTTCTGTACTCACCCTAAGCTCTACTACCACTACAAGCAAACTGAAAGCTCAACAGAACGTGCGCATAGTGAAGCTATATTTACGTCCAGAAGCAAATCAAGGGGCCATCTCAGCATTTGCTCAATGGATCAGGGAAACTGGACGAAAACCCGATCGAGATGGGGTCATTGACCCGGAAGCTGAAATACATTACTGTTACAGGCATTTAAGTCTTTTTTAAAAAATATACAATGCAAATGTAAACTAATTCATTATACTATATCATTGTTTTGTTAAAGTAAACATTATTTTTCTTTTTGATGATCAGTATAATCTCTAATAGTATAGAAACAGTTTTGCAGCAGAAAATATTTTACTTTTAACTGAAATTTGTGTACCAATTTTAATTGTTTAATTTCATCTGGCAATGCATTGTAAAGTAACGTACATGTTTTGTATGTGGATTTCTTGTAGTGAGCTGTTGATACTGACACTTCATGAACATGATTTCTACGTCGAGTGTTGTAACTATAAATATCAGTATTACATGAAAATATGTTCCCACCGTTAAGTAAGTTTTGACAAATGACAGTTTTGTCAAATACTACAGATTCGTAAATAAATAGGCAAGGCAATGGTAAGACTCCCAGCTTAATGAAAAGAGGCTTGCAGGAATCACATGGATGGCATTTTTTCATTATTAGGATAATTTTCTTTTGCAATCTAAATATCTGGGCAGTTAAGGATGAGCTTCCCTAGAATATTATGCCATATCTCAGGCGGGAATGTACATTTGCAAAATACACGCAACGAGCTGCATGAAGGCTGACAGAATTAGAAAGAATTCTGAATGCATAACATATTGAGCTTAATTTAGTGTTTAATTCTGTTATGTGTACATTCCATTTGGAGTTTGATTGAATTGAGAGACCTAGAAATTTTGTTACCTTAACATCAGCTAATAGCATATTGTTCATTTTCAATGGAGCATACGACTGCCGCTTTGAAGCGCAAAATTGCATTGAGACAGTTTTTCCTTCGTTAACTATTAATTTGTTATTACAAAACGAATTTGAAACGTCTCTATTTAAATTCACTTATTTGCAGACAAGCGGGATTTAATCGCTAGAAATGTTGCGGCGATATACGAGGATTCGTATCGCGCGGCAAATCGGCAGCGCAGGACGCAGGCTACCGAAGGCAGCAGGGCCACAAACCGGCGCGAAGGCCGGCCAATAGGACGGGAGCGGCTGGCGAGCGATTCAGCAGCCACGAGGCGACACTACGGCGCGGCGTGCTTCTTAACCGGCCGCGCCGGCCAGAGGGACACATAGTTCTGAAGTGCGATCCAGCAGTGACCCCGTGTATAGTGTACCTAGTGCGAATTCGGCTAAGTAATTGGTTTCTCTCTCTCCTGGTATTTTGGACGACTGTGCGCGCATCTTGGGACTTCTACTGGATTGGATATTGGACACCGTGGCATTATACAACGGACTACGCTTCTGGATTTTGGTTAAGGAGATCACCACTGTAAAAAGCTTGATCAATAAATTGTTATTGTTGACTTGTGTCTTTTTGCGTACATAACAAGAAATAGAAATTAAATCCAGAAAAATGCTTATATATTCAGTAATATCTTGGAAGATTACAACCTCAAAATCTCTATAAAGAAGTAAAGTATTGGCTTTCCAAGGCAAATTCCCGGTCAGATAAAAAAATGTATCTACAATTCAATGTTGAAACATGTAAGTCATTTCAACTACCTTGGCTGCGACTTGAGGTATTACGAGAAAGACATTGATATCAAATCCCATCTTTTCCCACTAATATTCGGCACTACAAGACGGACGCTCTCGAAGAAGACAAGAAGAGAGACACAAGTAAATAGTACAAAGTGATGACTACCAGTTTTACTGTACGGGAGAGAGTCATGTGTATTGACGAGATCGAAAAGTTGTACTACACAAGCTTCCAAGATGAGATTTCTAAGAGTAGTAAAAGGCTGTAGCCTCCTAGACCAGTTCAGAAATGAAAACATCCGCGAAGACCTTAACATTTTCTCCATATTCGACAAAATAAAGGAGAAACGTTCTGCGTTGACCCAACACCTACAAAGGATGGAAGACGATAGGCTCACAAAAGTGGCCTACCATTATCGACCAGCTGGAAGAAGAGATCCTGGTCGACCTAGGCATTGATGAAATGAAGTCGAAACAGACCTTCTGACCTACGCCGTGAAAGGATGTAGATTATACGGTATATCGTAATAGATAATGAAATGAGTTAATCGTGTCTTTCTACGTATTTTTACTTGAAAACGCACCATTTTGAGAGGCAGTATTTTTTTTGTTACGAAAACTCCGAGAATGATCAGTAAGCATGATGAGAGAGATTAACCTACCTTGACATGTGAGAGTAACAGGTTCTCCGATTTTGCATTTAATGGGCAGGAGGTCTTTGACGAAAGCAGGAGCGGGTCCAGACGGCACTAAACTGGAAAGAAAAATGTATTTAGTTTCACTTTCAAAAATTAAGATTTAATTCTACGTAAAATTAAAGTTAATATCAAGTTATTGTCAGAGACAACTAACCACAATTGTAATAAAGAATAAGAAAACCCACACAGATTGTGCTCTTCCCCCATAGTACGCCACACACGGTTTTCCATTTGCTTTTGTCGTTAAATACATAAATAAAAATAACTTATGTAAATATAGGAATGGCTGGAAGGTGATAGGCGCTTCCGAGGAGATTATTCGAATATCCGGTGACCACTTCAAAAGTAAATGCACAACAATTTTTTAAACATTCAATTTATTTTCCATGCCTGTTCTATTATTACAGTATATCGATAAATCGTTGAGGAACAAAAAGTCATCTCTCCTCATTATCTCCATCTCTTTCTACTGCCTTACGCCATCTTGGAACAGCGGCATGCCTACTCGCACGGTCGACGTCTGGGCCAGAACGTCTGAGCCACTGTTTAGCAGCCCTCACAAGATAGTCATCTCCTGGAACCCACCTGGCACACACCTTTTTCAACTGCAGTTCTTTTAATATTTTGTACACTCTCTCTTCTCCCGTTCCCAAATTCATTGACAATATCTTTCACGGTTACACGTTTGTCAACCAAAATGAGATTGTGATTGCTCTGCACAGTGTCAGGAGAATGTGAAAAGCGTCGTCTGGCACTGCGGGGGAGATCCTGAGTATTCGCTTGCCCTAATTCACCATTGTCACTGACTCATTCTCACAGCACGGGAATTCTATCACAACAGGTGGCTTCTGACGAATGTCTAATGCTCAGCCATCTTAAACGAGTGCTAGAACAACACTTGCGGAAACAGATTGAATTTGAATTCAAGCAAGAAGAATGATTCTACAAAATCTGTAAAGAAGAAAGTCGTAGAAAACAAAATGATTTCTTTTTAAATTCATGTGCATAACTTTTGTAGTGATTTTACCTTTTTGTCACTTTGATAACAAAATCCAATATGCGTCTTAACATAACAAAATCAAATCAGAAGTCTGGAGAACGATAGCAGTTTCCTTCTAAATCTCTCTTGTTATTATCTTGTACTTATAACTTTTCACGCCATTTAAGTGTATTGGTGGAATCTCTCAGAGTATTTATTATGTTGAAGTATGGCACAAATACTCTGAAGTACAGTGATGAATAATAGTATACTGAAAAGCTTCCAGGCGTGAGTCACGTCAACCTCAGCGATTAAAGGAATATGCGTTACACTCATAACGGGTCCTTTTACTTCGGTTCCCTATCTTGGTATAGGAGCTTCATAAGAATGTACGGGATTTTTTTTCTCGGAAAATTAAACATGAAAAAAAGGATAAGTCTATCCTGTCACCCTTCTCGTAAATTGTGGGCAGAGTTCAAGTTGGCCAAAGCAAAAGTGGCCGTTCAAGTTGGCGCGCGCGAGCAAGACGTCGCGAGCATACAGTTCAGCGAAACAGTATGCTCTCCTCCAAAAAGCTAGCCTTCTAAGCGAGTCTGACAGCAGAGGCGACGCGTATATAATGGGCGGCCTGGCACCCGGAAAAGTAGATTAGAATTAAACTGCGCTTGAGTGCGTTGAAGTTATTATTGTGGATTCCGTTACGCCAACTACGCAAGTGCTCCGTTTTTTTTTTTATTTTTTCCTGTTGGAATTGTTAGTGACTAGGCTCCAAACTTCTACATCTACAGATAAAACGGCGAACGGCTACGGACTTCGTATTTTCTCTGCTCGGTTTTCTCTGGCGAATGGTCTACCCTGGCATTGTTTACTGTACGGTTTGATGTGGCATTTTTGTAAAGCTGAAAGTACAATAAACTGCCATTGTTGGTGCTCCAGTCTTCCTACTTTTTTAATACATTACAGTACATTTTCCGCCTCATTGCTGGAACGGCCCTCAAACTTTTCATCGGATAACAACACATATTGAAAGATGTATAGCAATATAAAGGATGATCAATTAAAATTTGGTTTTGAAAATAACTAGAAAAGTGCGCATCAGAACAAGAAAAGTTGGTAATAAAACTTATTCATATCGACAGGGACCATCCAATTACACCAAAATCACTTCCCACCCCTACCCCCGTCCACCCCTACCCCCGGGGGTGGGGGTAGGGACAAATAAAAAGCGTTAAATGGGAATCCTAATTTTTTATTGCAGATTTGCATTCTCCAGAAAGATGAATACATAACTTTTGTATCTAACGTTTTTTTCGTTTCGTGATAGAAGGCATTGCAACCAACAAAAATCAAAATAAGCAAAAAATAACAAATGAGATTTTCTCGACAACTACACATCAAATCGAAAAAAAAAGTGTTCTATAATTTGCAACAAGCTACTATGGTACTAAACGACGCAGTGTGGTTAACAAAAAACTACTTTTAGTGTGATTCAAAAGAGAAAGCAGCGATATCAATTATTTCTGAAATTGTCAACATTTTAGTTTTGTTGTGTAATAATGTGACTAATTAGAGTTATAATAGTAAAGTGACGACTGAGCACACTGAACTGATTTTTCTAAACCTCTGTAGTTTTTCAAACGGCCAGAGAAGTGCTGCTGTCGGCACTTCTCATTCATCCAACTTAGGAAGAGAAGGGAAGTTGTCCTATGAAAGTAGGCACAATGCGACATTTGGTATCATTGAGTATCTTATTTCAAATTATTGACCTCGTATTTTATTTTTTATTTGAAGTGTAATTGTCGAAAAAGCTCGTATGTTAACTTTTTTGCTTCTTTTGAATTTTGTAGATTACAACGCGATCTATTTCGAAACGAAGAGAACGTTAGGTACAAAAGTTACGTATTCTATTTCCAGGGTAATCCGAATCTGCAATACAAAACGGGGGTTCCTATTTAATTTTATTTTTTCCCAACCCCATCCCCGGGGATATGGGTAGAGGTTTTAATTTTGGTATAAATGAATGGTCCCCGTCAATACGAACAACTTTAATTATACACTTTTCTTGGACCGATGCATACTTTTTGAGATAGTCCCAACGCCAATTTTAAATGGAATATTTTGTATATGCTCGACCTTTTAATATTTCATTACCTTTTTCTTAAATGGGTAGTCAGTGTTTTGCTTGTCTTCCCTCACGCCACGACCCTGAATTTAATGTTGACAGCAATATTATGGTAGAAACTACTGGTAGTAAACAGCACATACTTTCTCATAGTATTTCAATTTGTGCAATTATCAAAAATTCAGTTTTCAACGAAAACGAGACCTGTGCCATTTTTAAGTGTTTTCTCTCTGTTTTCAAAGAAAAAATCTGAAGAAAATATTTGGAGCTCTTTATTAGATGTTTTATTAACGATCTTCATTAATTTCAAGCAGAAATTACAGGAATACTCGCTGTGTGCTAAGTGCTGTTTTTTAAACAGATTGAAGACAAAATTAAGACAAAAATCATTGTCTTTAATATTGTAACTTTGTTTTGTTATTTTTCTAAAATACAGAAAGTTCGGCAAAAATGGGACCTGATCCATTTTTCGTCCTTTCACTCATACGAGGAGAAAATTAAAAAAAATTGGACCTGTTTTTCAGAAAATAATTGTTTTCTTAATTAATTGTTAAATTGCCTATATTGCACGCAAAATTACGCAAAAATTATTCATATTTTCGAAAAATTGTACAGAATCTTATTTTAAAATATGTCTTTATATCAATCAACGAATTCAACGAAAAAATCTCTGGTTTCAATATTGTAGGAAGACACCGAAACAATTCTAAACTTTTGCGATTTTCGAAAAATCAGAAATTTGAAGGAAAATGAGACCTGCGTCAATCTATTAAGCGTTCTTTACGGTACCCTGTGACCAAGTCTAATAAAAAATTGGAGACTTGTTTTTAATTTAAAGAAGTTATTGAGGCTTAATGCAAAATACCCTCAAAATCAAAATATCCGTTTCAAACTCTCAGTGACTTGAGTTCAACTAGATCGATTGGGGAACGTCAATGTTGAAGAAAATTATCTGAACGGTTTAGGCTCGAGTGTTGACCACAGACAGACGGAGAACGTTTCACCGTCAATGTGTTTTTATTTCAGAAAATTGGATTCTGACTGCACACGTATAGTAAGTAATTTACTACTAATCTAGATGTTCCAAGTAATCTACATATTGCAACTAAATTTACCTACTTTTTTCGTTTCCAAGGCTCGGTAATAAAGGTTTCCTCGCAAACATTATCGATTCTTAGCATACGATAACAGTACTTTTCTCTTTGGAAGTATGGCAAGAAAAAAATTACTGATATCTGGGAGTAAGCACACATGTATTTATGTAGAAATTATTACGCAAGAAACTTTTTTTGGCAATAATTTGATTCTACAAGGGTTAAAGACGCATTGTAATTCTGGCTGGAGTAAAGCCATACTTAGCCATGAAAAGTGTAATTTATATTTTCTCACTACAAAAATGTTCATCATTTATTTGATGTGAATGATCGTGTGAAACGTCAGGCATACTTATAACAGGGAAGATGTACCTACTCTATTGAAAAAAAACTTGAAAAATCTTGGAATACAAGAAACAGTATGTGACGAAGATAAGTAAGGAATAACATTGCCTCATGATTTCTGCCGCATGATTTCCAAAAATAATACATGTTGTCAATGTCAATTTTTTCGCTGTAATTGTACTTCATGAGTATTCAAAGTTGGCAAATGCAAGAAAGGAGAATGAAGAAAGACCAAAAAATAGTTATATGTTTAAAGTATAAAGATTTATTTTTAAAGAATTCAAAGCCTATCTGTTTTGACGTATTAGCAGCATAAAAATCGCAGAAAACAAAAATTTACATTTTTAAAAACCCATGGAAAATAATAATCTTCAATATTGGACCATTTATATTCAGGGATGTTTTCGTATATTTTTTATCTCTTCAAATATATTGAACCATTTAGGAAACTGTGGTCGAACAATTGAATACGAGTCTTTGTGTTCTTGGTCTCACTTGAGAAATTAGGAATTAAAAGGTGGAATCAGATGCCCAAGTTTAAATGAACGTCTATCTAGACAATTCTTAACAGCGTTTTTGATTTGTGTGTCAGTATCATTTTAGTCGCTTCTATATTAAGGTCTACGTAAGTTTCAGAAAACATCCTAGAAATCTTGACACATTTAGAACCCTGCAGGCAAGAAAAAATGCGATGCCTACAAAAGAGTCGTGGACGAACAACTATAGCATTGTGAGGGTGCATTCACGCGAAACGCTCATTCGTCTTTCTGACCGCGTTCTCATCACAGAGGCTATCTTGCGGCGCTGTGCCATACTATTTTTCCTTCTAGACTGAATGATCTATAGAGCAAGAGCTTCTTCTCAAACTTCTTAATTCCGTTTTTGAAATAACAATATAAGTAATAAAGATTAGGGTTTCATAAGTAACGACCGCATGAAAACATTATTGACTCAGTGTTGTTTGAATAAGAAAAATTAAAATATTTTAATATTTTTTCATATAATATTTTATTGTCGAGTTCATCTGTTCAAATAATTGTAGGGTAACGAAATATTTTATACACAATTTATCACCAATGATTAACATAATCCCTCAATTTTAGTGTTAAAAGTCATATTAAACATTATTATTATTATTATTATTATTATTATTATTATTATTATTATTATTATTATTATTATATATTTTGTGGCGAATTGTACTCCCTAACTTTCTTCATCATTTAAATATTATTTAGATGTTGCACAACTAGGTCAATTGTATGAGAGTTCGTTTCGATATCGAATGGAGTTAGTGTTAAATAGCAAGAGATCATCACATATTTTCTATATTTTTTAATTTAAAATATAAAATTGGATTGGTCGCTTTGTGATATATATGACTTGTCATTAAGCGAATCCAATAATTAGAAGAACTCTGATCTAACGCTTCCTTTTTCTACACGATATAACCGTATAGTAAAGCAACAAGCTAGATTTGGCAGGCAACCAAATGTAAGAGGTGAAATGACAACATACAATGCCCAATGTCCTCCGTGCAGGCGCCAAAGGACAGTCGATCATGTAACATGTAGAGGATCGCAATTCATCAACGATTGGTATTTGACATTGAATAAGAGGTTGAACAATAAAAAGTATGGTGTGAGTGGTGCTTGAGATTAAGAAATAAACTCTAATGTGGAGAGTCAGGTGGACAGTCAGTACGTGTCCAATATGAGCTACAGTAAACTAGAGGTGCTTACAAATAAAAAAAAATTGTAACGACTTCACAATTATATGCTACTACACAAATATGCAAAAGTTTTCAACCAGCAATTTGTTTTCCGCGGCGAGACTTAACTCAGATTCATCAAGTTAAGTCGCCCTGAGTTTTACCCTACACCACGCAGTCGCTCGGCCGAAGTTACGTTTGCCGACGCTTAAAAACTAATAGTTTCTCCCATTCATACATCCATAACGCAATTTTTAAAAATTAGGAGAGTTAAACGAAAATGGGATCCGGGCCGTTCTTTTAAGCGTCCCTTGTTTTACCTTTGGAAAGACATAAAGAAAAAAATTGAAGCGGTTTTTGAGAAAATGTTTTATTTATTCATTGCATTGATTTTAAGCATAAATTACAATGCCCATTACTTGTTTTTTCAAAAATTGTACTTCATGATCTTTTTTAAATATCTGATTTTTAGAATAGATTTTATGAAAAATCTATACCTTCAACTTTGGAGTTTTGAAATGTTAACTTTTTGCGATGTTCCAAAATAAAGAGATTTCATCGGAAATATACTAGAACCATTTTTTACTCCTTGGAAATAATGGAAAAAAATTGGAGTGGTTTTTGAGAATAAATATTTTCAAAAAATTTCATATGACCGTATTTCAAGATCCGTCTTTAAATATCAGATTCTATTAAGGAAAAAATGCCTATTATCAATATTCTAGTTGTAGAAAACGCTGAAAAAGTTTTGAACTTTTGCATTATTTGAAAAATCAGAGATTTCAGAGAAAATGAGATTTGCATTATTCTTTGACGCATTTTTTACGCTGAGGACAGAGTTTAATAAAAAAAATTGGGAGCTGTTTTTAAGAAAATTCTTAAAATGTTCCTGAAGTACCCCCCAAAAATCATAATATCCATTTGAAACTCAGAAGGCCTCGACCTTATTTAAATCGATGTAAAATATTATTTTTTTGTGAAATTGCCTGATAGATTTCGGCGTTCATGTTGGCGAAAGAATGTAGGCCGATGATTTGCCATCAAACGATTTTTCGGTATCGAGAGTCTACGAGACATGGATTCTGACTCCTGTCTCCTTCACAATCTGTTAGGAGTAATTTACTACTTATAGAAGCAAGATTTATCCATTTTCGGCGCACAAATAGTACACTTTCTCTTCTTACGAAATACGGAGTGAAAGTAAAAATACAGAAAAGGAGTTACAGCCCTTGAAGTTTAATGGACTCATATAGTTAATGTCATTATCAAAAAATTAAGATTCCGCCGTACACCTACAAAATACTCTTTATTAAAAATTTATCCAGATAAAACATAATTCAAACCATTAAAAAAATTAAAACCATTGGTGCTAAAAAAGCGAATAGTTTTTCGCCCGCAGATTCACGAATTGCACGAAAAGTATTCAAATTTTCGAAAAATTGTACCCGACTTCGTTTCAAAATCTATGTTAAGGAATATATATCATTAAGAGCAAAAATCTCTATCTTCATAATTATAGTTGTGGGAAGACGCCGAAAAATTTTGAATTTTTCAAAAATCAAAATATAATTTCAACGAAAATGAAACCTGCACCATTCTCTTAAACGTCCATCACACTATCCAACAGCAAAATTTAATTAAAAACGATGGAGCCACTTTTTTAAATTTTCAAAATGCCCCGGGGGGCTTCATGTGAAGTACTCCCCCATAAATTAAAATATTTGTTTCAAATTCAAGGGACCGCGACATCAGTCATATCAATTGGGTAATATCAATTTGGAGAAAATCGGATGAACCGTTTAGTCACTAGCGTTGTTCGCAGACGGACACAAAGACAGACGGACACACACAGACAGGCACAGGCAGACACACAGACACACACACACACACACACACACACACACTCAGACAGACACACAGACAGACACACAGACAGGCGTATTACCGTCATTCGAATTTGCGGTATCAAGTAACCTGAAAACATGGATTTTGGCTACATTTCGTTTTAGAGGACTTTTTTCTAAATTTAGCAACTTGATTTATCCACTTTCTCGTTGCCAGGGCCCTGTAACATAAGTTTTTCGAAAAATTCCGGGTTTTCGCGCAGCACTACATAACTTTCTCTCTATCGCGTAAGCGATAGCAAGAAAGTAAAATATATACAATATTTAATTTAAATATCTCTAAATATCAGATTGATTGATTGATTTGATTCATTTAAAGTCGCATCAACTGCATATGGTTATTAGCGACTTCTTTTATAATTTCACAGTCAGTACAAAATAACACAGTAACTCCAAATTATACTATATGGTTAAAGATTGTTATACACTTCAATTTCCCTTATAAAGCAAATGCATTTAATGCACTGTTTTTTTTATTGAGGTCTTTAGGAGAACTTAATTTTTACCTCTTTCTTGAAATTCCATATTTAGGGCATGCAAACAAATGTTCTACTAAAAGAGAAATATTGCATACATTGCAGTTATCAGCACCATCCCTGTTCAATAAGTAGCCGTGAGAAAATTTTGTGTATCCTATTCTGCATCTTGTCAAGACAACCTGATAGTTTCTGCAGACTCTGACCGTTGGATTATCATCTTCAAATTTTCTAACTGATCTTAATTTGTACCCCTGTAAGTGTTCCATTCTTTAGTGTCAAGATCAGCTAATTTGTTCTTGACTCTCGTGAGATATTCTTGATAGCTTACTGGTATATCACTTCTAGCTACGCTTCGTGCTGCTTCTTTAGCTTTTCTGTCTGCCAATTCGCACTCTGCAATGCCAACGTGCGAAGGTATCCAGCTCAACGCTATTTCTTTGCCCTCACTGCTCATTTGGTTGATCTAACTATTTTGGATTTGGATCTAACTATTGCCTGGTAAGTTCTTCTTATAATCGTATAATCCGCTCCCCAGGATGCTAATGACTTTGACAAGGCTCATTCTTTTGGTGCACTCATTCTTTAAATTCTTGATATGTGGAACCCCTGTCATCTTTTCATCTAAAATAATTTGTAAGATTTTAATTTCCTTACTTTGTTCCAACTTATGCTGTCATACTTTCAACTCAATGTTTCTTCTATAAGATCGTTTCCTAGAAAAATTATGAACGTGAATTTTGTCTTGAAAATCGTGAGCCGAGTTTTCTTTGAAAACTCCATGGCTGCGTCTAAGATGTTTAGCGCCTTTTCTTTTAATGATGTAATATCTTTGCCAGGTATGCTAACATTGCTATCATCCGCACACATATTGATGATTGCTGGAGGTTTAATTTTGTTCCTAAATATCAGAGTTCTATTGTACATCGGGGCTAAAGCCCGCGTGATCTTTCAAACGGTTTTGGCGTTTCTCTTCGTTTGCTCGTACTGGTGGTGGTCACCAATGGCAAGGCTGGATTAGTGGAGCGTGGTATCATCTCACTTCTATTATCGGGTTTCAAATACCATTCACTATTACCACATCTCCTTTCATCTCCGGTAGAGATGTTCAAAGGTATGCAATGAATGGTGACTTGGAAGGAAGTTCCCTTGTAATATTAATCGACACTCAGGCTGCTTCTGCAACCGCTATAGAGCTAAGTGCACTTGTAGGAGACGTGAAAGTTTGCCATGTTATCAGATTATCATACTTCTGTATTACATAGAATACTAGACTTAGTTGAACAGAGGGTAACATCCTAGATGTGAACCTAAATTTTCGATTTACTCTCTGGTCATAATAAAATAACTAAAGAGCGAGTTATTAATGCCGCAGCGGAATGTATCGATTTTTTATTAAAAAAAATCTTGTATTCTGGGGCCCTGGTATAGAAAACGTGGATTAACCTTGCCTCCATACTAGCAAATTATTTCCCCTAACACGTTCTGAGATCATAATGCACGTTTTGTGGGTTATTGATACCGAAAAATTGGTTGACGTCGAAAATCTCCGACCGGCCGCCCGTCCTGTCGTCCGCCTGTCTCCCTGTGGAGAATGCTAGTATGTTTCAGATTTTCGCCAAAATTGATATTTTGCGATCGATCTAGCTGAGATCAGGTCCCGCGAATTTTAAACGGATATTTTGATTTGGGTAATACTTTACATGAAGCCTTCACCTTAGGTTTACATGAAGCCTTAACCTTAACTTTTTCAAAATTTTCACAAAAATAGCTCCGGAGTTTGTGATTCATTTGTTTCAATTGAGCAAAGGAGGCTGCCTCACTTTTGTTGGAATTTTCAAAAGCTGCAGAAGTTTTTCGGGGTACAACAACAATATTGAAGAGATAGTTTTCCCTCAAAGAAGTGTGCTCTTCAAAGATAGATCTTTAAATAAAGTCATATAGAATTTTTTGAAAACATGAGTAGTCAAAAACTCTCAAACACGGCTCCAAATTTTTCTTTATTCTTTGTAATAGATGTTCGCTTATAATTGACAAAGGTCCCAATTTAGCGTTCAGACAGTTAATAATATTGTGTGACGTACTATGAGGAGAAGTGCAATATGTGCACATTTCCTTGAGTTCCGGGATCTGAGCCCTTATTTGCGTACATATTTAGTTGAATTATGAACGCAGGGAGTAACGAGCGTTTTTGTCAATAATTGGTATGAAGTTAGTCGCACTTGTGTAATAAAAAATATTTTCAAAAGCAAACCAGCTGTATATTTTGGCAAATATCCATCATCGTGCCCTTACTGACGCAAAAAGCATGGAGAAGGATTATGGGAATTACTATATATTCCACTGAGCTCAGACAAAATGCGCAAATACATTTAAAAGATACATTTATGTCCAGAAACTGAGCAAAATTTCGTCTATAAAAATTTTTACTAATTTGAACGTTAAATAAGATAACCAAAAAGCAAACAAATAAGAAATAATTTTAGTCGACCATACAAACACTTGACTTAACTGGAGCAGCAGCACCGAAAACAAAAGACAGGCGGCTAAATACGAAGTTGGTCACATGGATTGGTGATTATTCTGTACCGATCGATTGCTGTCAATACAAACTTGCACGTAGGACCAATGGTATCCAGGTGTATTTATTGCTCCCTTTTCTGATACACAAATTCTGTGAGAAATATGACATGATGTTCAGATTATTATCTTATGGAAACAACGATATAAAACAAACTGAAGAACCGATGTAAACAAATATTGTTACTTCCAGAAACGGCCGGTCAATATTTTTTCTGACCAACTAAAATTATAAATAATAAATAAATAAGTACTTAAATAAATAAATAAATAAATAAATTAAAATAAATAAATAAATAAAAATCATATAAGCCTAATGGTGTGTGAGCACTCACCTGTCGGCCGGCTGGAGCGAGCCCTCCCGGCTGCCCTTGCCCACGACGTGGACGCGCGACGACGAGTAGGTGCGGCCCATGCAGTTGGAGGCCTCGCAGGTGTAGGTGCCGAGGGCGGTGGGGTCAGCCGGGTCGGCGCTCAGGGCGAAGACGTCGCCCGCGCGGATCTCGCGCCCGTCCTTGTCCAGCGCGCGCGGGCGTCGGCCCCCCACCGCACCCGGCCCTGCTCCGTGAGCAGCGCGCGCAGCTCCTCCACGAACTCCGGCGCCTTGTACGCCTTGGGCACTGCGCACACAGGCACACGCACGACCACGTCAGCACGGGAGCGGAAACGGCGGGAAGGATAGGGGGGTTTATTTGAAGGCGTCCAGGTAACAGCGATAACCGAAATTGTATTAACTTTTTGTAAAACCTTACACAAGTTGTGTTTTATGTGTTAGTTCACGCGTTGGTGTTTTCAGTTTGTAGTCAGTTGTTCAGTTCATACGTACTGTCGGCTTTCTATACTCACATTTTAGTTCTGTGTACATGTTTGTAAAAAGTTTGGATTATATTTGCTATTAAAAAGTAGTAAACATTCAAATTGCACAAAACATTAGTCACACGTACTGATCATAGAATCCACATCTGTTTTACGCACTGTTGCATTGAATTACACATCCTCGTATCTCCATATTACACAACATTGTTCCACACTTTATCACACAGCTATCGATAGACGTCACCACTGTTTTCTTGGGTTTTTAATTACTTTTTAATGTCACATTTGTCAAAATATTCGCACTCTCACCAAATCGAGTTGATAGATAAAATCCTCTCCCACTAACCCCTTCAAATCCCATGTGTAATGTGCGCGTGCGCGCTCACTCACCGAGCACGTTGAGGTAGGAGGAGCAGGAGGAGCGGCCGGCCGTGTTCTCCGCCATGCACGTCCACCGGCCGCCGTCCTCCACCATGACGGGCGCCACGTCCACGCAGAAGAAGTTGCCCTCGTGCAGAAAGGTGCGCTCGCCCTCCAGCACCCGCTCGTCGTTGCGGTGCCAGGCCACCTGCGGACGCAGAGGAGTCGGGGCCCCGTACGCGCACGCTCGCACGCACGCACGCACGCACGCTCGCACGCACGCTCGCACGCACGCTCGCACGCACGCTGGAACGCACGCTCGCATGCACGTCCCACAGCTGGCTTGCTCGCAGTGCTGGCGCTAGTTTTCTTATTTTTTAATTTTTCATTTATAATACATAAGTTTGGAAAATAAATCCGGAGCCGACCTTCACGTCGGTTTGCGAGGGATTTCTCATCACAGGTAACTCCGCTATCAGCGGGGCGTCGCCCCAACCGGGACAAGCTATAGGCTCCCGCCTAGTCTCCGGACATATGTTGTAGTGTAGTGCATGTGTGTGTGTGTGTGTGAGTGTGTGTGTGAGAGAGAGAGAGAGAGAGAGAGAGAGTAAGGAAAGAGGATAGGACAAGGAAGTGGAAAGAGAGATCGCACGCGTTCCGTGGCCCGTGTGTTTGGATACTTCTCCGGCAATCGTCTGGTACTTATCGGAAAAAACGAAAAAAACTACCGATCAAAGCAGCCGTCCGCTAGAATTCTTCCCCAGATAGCGGCTGAAGTCGATCTAGCTATGTAACGACAATCCTAACTCTGAACTAAAATTATCCGATACACTTATTCAATAGTTCAAGTGAAACTACATGAAAAATATGTTCGAGATGGAATCATTTACCCGGGCGCCTAGAAGATTATTATGATGTAATAACTGTACATGTGTTGCCATCCACATGTTTCTATTGAATAGAGATTGGTGATTGGAGGGAAAGGAATTACAGTCCATTCGACGGTTCATTCTTCTTTTCCGGATGTTTAATCTTCCCGAACGTACGTTCACTAATTTGAGCCTAAATTTAATGATTTATGTTTACTTATTTACTACTTAACTAGACGTTCATTTGCCTATGTTTGTATTTTCATCTTTCCCTCGCACAATTCCCTTTCATAATTCCCTTCGTAAGAGAACGTGTAGCATCACATTCAACTGTGTTCATAATTACCTCGTAACCAATATTCTCGCGATTCAGATACGTTATGCAGATATTCAGATAAAGTATGCTATATCTATATCCTTATCATAGGCAATAACAAGCAATAAAGCAGTAAATATAATAAGGTAATAATATGCCGTGGAAACTAAAATTATTATTTCACAACACTGTCATGTATTCCTCCGCAGGATCCACAGTTAATCCTATGATTCTCTCCCACACGCATGGAAGACGAAGGTCACCAAAAGCACGTCACAACCAAGGTGAAAATAAGTTGTGGTTTTCTAAATTCAGACGGTTAAATAAATTTATACGGTTACTTAAATTGGAAGAATATGAAACAGCAAAGGTGTAAGAATTTGCAAATATTCGTATTTCCACGAAAGCTATTTCACGCACCTATTATAGTACGGAATGTTGGCGCTCGAACTTGAATGAATGATGGAGAATACTTTAGTATCATTCAATCAATTGAATGGCATCAGTGTAACATTTTTGTCTCTGATATATTCCGTCATATTTCTGCCACGCAGCATCTTTATACAATGTGTATCTAGATAAATGACCATCATTGTGCAGGCGGGGAGATTACCAGGAATTTTGTTGGTGAAAGAGGGGCCATTTTGACGGTATATCCATAAAACAAATATGTTAATCTTTTGAGCGTATGCAGTCGAAATATTGTGAACATTCTCAGTGAAGTAAAGAAAATAAATAATGTTCCACAAAAATAATTGAATTTTCATTTATAAGCACATTTTCTTTGGCTACTTATAACGTAAACAACATTATGTAACAATATAAAATAAGCGAAATAGAAAAACAAAATTATAAAAGAAACATGCGAAACCATATTAAGCAGATATGGTGAGTCACTAGGATAACTGACATTCAAATTAATGTCTATTCTGATGTAAACGTATTTTATTCCAATGATTTAAATATGTTAACGCCTGCCATGCAACGCACTTCACACATGTATCGCAAATTGCCTACAGCTCAGGCGGCGCTGACGCGGCTAACATGAGACTTTCAGTAAAAAGGACAGGATGCAGTAGAATCACTGTTTCGCCCTTGGAAGTTATTTTAAGTCTATATATACAATTAAAGTTTTAATATATTGTTTCTTAACTTTATAACACCTCTGAATTTTTACAAAAACAAATGAGAGAGCCGTACTTGCAGTAAAATGTGATTCGTGTTGAAGTGTTTAGTCATTTATAAGCGTTACCTCGTATAGTCCTCTGGCACTTTATAAGTTCTACTAAATGTTGAAATAGTACCAGTAAATTACCGAAAAATATAAAAACATGTACGTGAATCACGTGAGGTTTTAGTACTTCATTGCCCTGTACTGTTATGTTGGATGTACTAAATTACGTAACGCCTTATATGAATTTTTCACAGGAATGAACAGTTGCAGCAGCCAACAGACATACAATCGTATTCATGTAGCCCGTAGGTCAAAAAATAAAATTAACTTTTTTCTTGATACACACTAGACAATGCTTTCAAATAATCAGAAAATTTGGTACTACTATTCGTTCAACATTATTGAAACTTCGTAAAAACCTCTATATATGTAATAAAAATTTTATATTTGAATGTAAAGTATTTTATAACAGACATTTATGTATTATTTGCTTGAGACTTTATATGGGTTAAATTGTCCTGAAGTTTCCAAGAAACAATTTATAAATTATATTATGAATTATGTGATTTCATATGTGATCGAAGATAGGAAGGAGTGATATTCAAATTCAGTAGTGCGGATTGGGCGTGGCTCAGATAAAATCTCTCGCCCAGGCGCTCCTCAGGGTAGTCCATTGATTATGTCCACCCTGGTGATAGAAGCGCCCTTTCAGTGTTCCGAAAATTTTTGTTACTGATGGTGGAATATAGCGCAACTATATTTTACAAGGAACAAGTGTGTGCAAGAGACTACGCAGGTCGAATGTAGAAAACTCAGGAAAGAAAAATAATGAAATATCAGAAGAAAGACTTGTGAAATTTCTGAAGTTCTTGTATTCGTAATGGATAATTTTTTTAATAGGTCGAATATTTTATACTTTAATTCCCCACACCTAATTTATTAAAATTATGAAATACTTTTTTCATAAGCATGCATATTCGGAAATTAGTATAATCTGTTTTGGATCTGTTTAATATTATTAATGTAAGACTTCAGAATTTGCGTACCGTGAAAGAATAAACGACCAACGTGGTATATCGAACATTCAGATCACAAACGTCCGATCGGTGATGAAATTGGAGTACAATCCAAATAGTCTAAACGTCCCAACGGTGCTTCAAGTACATTTTTAATACAAAACCGCATCTTCCTTTCATACTTTTATAATACAAAATGATGCGAACTCAAAAAATAGCATTTTGGAAAGTAATGGCAATTGAATCAGTGTGTACGGAAAAGCCAAGAGAAAGAGGATCTGCCATGACGAAACATTAACATCAACAAAACCAACATTGTAATGCATATCACGAATATCCATATGAATTATTCAGCCGAGATATTTCTGCTTCGTATCCATATTTGTTGTAACCGTGACTTTGAAAGCAATACCAACTAAAGAAAGCCGTCTTTCCTGTCTCTTGATGTTTTTCTGTATTTTAAAAATAACTGGCAATTTGTAAAGTATTATGTATGTGTGTGTGACGAGAAAATGGAGATGTGAAGAAGTAAAATAATTCATATATATCAAATTGAGAGAAAATCTTGGGTGAATTAATTCCCCTGAAGCAAACATACAGAAACGTAAGATCAAACATTTTACTTGAAAAGGAACGACACGTAAATATTCGACATCAAGGCGAGTGCATTAACACATTCCAACAAACTATCGATGGAGATTTCAAATTTATTTTTATGTCTAAAGTGGTAAATACTACGACATAGAACGGTAGACATCTGACTTTTCTGGGTTGAGAAATGTTTAAAGAAGCCCGGAGAAAGTCAAGGTTCTTGGAACTCAGCCACAGACATTCCAACGGTTAAGAAAGGCGCGAAAATGTTTAAGAATACGAAGGTCAAAGCATTTAGAGAATTTTTGATTCAGAGAGTATTTGAATCATCTTTTGGATATAATGATGTGCTGAGTAAATTTTAGATTTTCTGTAATTCATTCTCAAAGCAACTTTTAGATTGTCAGAACCTCCAAATTGTGTATTAGTGTTTGGTGTAAATTGAAAATATTTTCATAAAGTTAACAATACGTCAATACTTGAGTGAAATATGGAATTAACTAATTCTAGAATCGTAGAATGTAAAGTTTATTACATTCTCTTGGGAGGTAACTTAAAATGCCAGTGAAATACGAATGTTATGATCTCTGTTGTAATAACGTAAATCCTTGTTACCACGCTCTCACATAACACAAAACCTCTATACGTGACCAAAATTTCGAACCAGGAAAGGAACATAATAATACGAAATGCAGGTGTCTCAGAATAAATGTAACATATTTCTAGGGCACGTAGAGGAGCTGAAAATGTTCACTTTTTGCCCGTAAACATGTAATGGTAAGTTTCATGTAAGGGAGGTAAATGCATTTATACTAATGGCATTTGCTCCCGACTTTAGGCAAATGTTTATCGACAGATGTTGGGCAGACCATGTTCTGACGCAATCAAGAAGATTCCATGCACGTGAAGAATATCTGTGCATACGAGGTTACCTAAAAATCAGGGTAAAACAACATGTGTGTAAATGCATATTGCTCCGTTATATACAAATTTCTATAATTTTTTCATTGACAAAAAGGGTGATCGTTTCAACCCCCCTACATGCCCTTGAAGTTTGTAACATTTTTCTCATAGACATCTGGCTAGCGCCTTGAAGGGATTTTTTTTATTAACAAGGTTTCATATCTAGCATCGACTTCCTGACATTAGTGATAAAAAGTAATCGAGCTCCCACGCAGCGTTAAAAGTCCCGGCCTCTCCAATCCTTCATTACTTCTCGGAATCCGCTATTATGTGTGCAAGAAAAAAATGGGAGAACCATCAGCACGTACTATTAAGTGAAGTGGACCGGCTATTGGAACTGATACGCAAGCCGACCGACCGACGCTTATAAACAGATTCTGGTTCTAACACTGACACTTCGCTACACTTCGCACATTTGCTATTTGCGCCGCTGCGCTCCTGGCTCACTCGCGCGCTCGGAACACGGAATGTCAAGGCGTGCTCTAGAATATCACAAATATATAAAATAATAAACGCTACACTTACCACTCATAATAAATCTACAATTACCTCAATAAATAAGCAAATCTACACTTACCACTGATTGTAACATGATTATATATAAATCAATCGTAAGACAAACCCTCATTTATATGCTTGCTCCATTTGGAATAGTGCAGCACAAACCAATTATAAAAAATAATAATACAAATAAATGTATCAAGGAAATTATAAAATCTCTTAGATGTATAAGCTACATGCAAATCCAAAACGAAATAGAAAAATATATTAAGACAAATAATTTGTCTGTATATTTTTCTCATCCCTCTCCCAATCTTTCTGTATATCAATATTCTAACTCAATAAAACACATACAACACCAAACAGAATAAAATCACGATTCTCTGCAGACTCCCTTAAACCTCCCTAAAACTGTTGTTCATCTCTCACTAAATACTCACACAAAAATAATCCCACTAGTATTATAATCGAAACTACTTCTTGTCTAGAACTCCATTCAGCTGTTCACTGCAGACTACATATGAAGGCTTCTTTTCAACGCATCTGACCCCTGAGAAAATGTCATGTATGCCTGAGGAAATCCCAAAATTAAAGATCATTCCTTCCTCCCCCTTGTCCTATTCTCAGTTTTCTCTCTCTCTCTCTCTCTCTCTCTCTCTCTCTCTCTCTCTCTCACACACACACACACACACACACACACACACACACATGCACTACACTACACTACCACATTTGTCGGGAGACCAGTCGGGAGATTAGTGCTTTTCCTGGTTGGGTCGGTACCACACTGGTGGGAGATATCTGGTTGGGGAAAATTCCAGCAAGCGTTGTTGGCGCCTGATCTCGCCATCCAGCAATGGAATATAAACTAATCAATCAATCAGGGTATCTAATGAAACTATAGACAAATTCAAAAGGTCGGACGCTACATAATTTACTTTCAATTCCTGTGCGCGTTGGAAATGAATAATATAGACAATGTAACGTAATTGCAATAAAATGTATAGTTTCATACCAAAGCAATGAAAGGTTGCACATGCTCTAGAACAAAAGGGAGCATTGCCAAAGTTCAACATTGTAACCTGCTCAACTGAAGCGATATTCCTGTCTGTTAATAGTGCTCATAGACGCGTTAAGATAACCTAAAATATAAACTGTTAATTAATAACAAGCTGAGCAGAAACTTATTATCCCGATTTTTACTGAGCTGTGGTGCTACAATAGCACACATTTTGTTTCTCGCTTTATTTTCAACAGCTGTGGAATACTACAATACTACTTAATTCTGCAAATGTGTTTTCAATAATCAAATATTACTTTTCCGCTCTACGAATGGATCAACCCGAGATAAATTGAGAGCGCCCTTTGCATTAACTTTTCATTACTGTTACCCGTGCACCACCGACATCATATTTGAATGTTTTCTTCCCGACGCTTTAAAATTGAAGTTGAACATTTAAATTTGCAATTTTGAAAAATTCAGAGATTCCCATCGACATTATTTCAAGATCCAATTCTAAAGAATATATTTTTTAAGGATAATATTTCTATCATCAATGTTGTACTTAAAATGACCATATTTAAAAATCTATCTTTAAATTACACACTTAATGTACGGAAAATATATATCTTCATTATTATTATTATTATTATTATTATTATTATTATCATTATAATGATTATTGTTGTTGTTCAAAGACTTCTAAACTTTCGCAATTATCGAAAATTTAGAGCTCAACGAGACTTGCGTCATTCTCTATTTACTTGGAATCATTTTGAGAAAATTTTGAAAATGTTGAGATTATGAAAAGTATCCCCGATAATCAAAATATCCATTTCAAATCCGGATGACCTCGATTTCGGCCAGATCGATCGGGGAAAGTCAATGTGGGAGAAAGCCGTCTGTGCGGTATAGGCGCTAGTGTTGACCACAGGCTGAGAGAGACGTTTTGTCGTCAACCAGTTTTTCACTGCCACGCACAACTTGAATTCTTACAATCGCAAGTTATTTACTGCATGTTAGGAGACAGATTTATCCAGTTTTTCGATATGAGGGTCATGAAATAGAAGTTTCTTTTGCATGCCAAAAATCACCACATTCTGCAGCAGCATTACAAGTCTTTCTCTTCACTTCTATTCTATGTAATGGGCGAGAAAGTAAAAAAAACTGCTTTCCTCTAGTATTAAATCACTCAATCGATAAATGATCAATTGGTTAGCGCTTACGCGCTTCGATCACGTTATATGTAGTGCACTGGGAAATATGCTTTATTTGAAGGTTTCTATGTGCTAATGAGAGAAAAATATAAAAAATATAAATAAACGCGTTTAATTTCATCTTCGTGAAGCAATTCGGTAATCAAATCCACATGAATGCAAGAGGTTCGTAGCATATCTGTTTGCATTTAATGTTTTACTATATCTTGGTAATGCATCAAGGTAATATCAAGACTTTTCTTTATAATATTACTTTTTAAGACTTTCCTTGAATGTTTCGAACTTTTAGACTTATTACTTTGATAAAAAAAACGTTTTACATATCTGTTACACCGTATTATTTATGCTTTTTTGCAACTTTTTTTCCTAATATTATTTAAAAGTCTAGGGTGGTTAAATGTACGTTCATTTGTATTCACTCATATTTGAAGGCAATTACCTGTTTGTATCTATCGATGTAACGAAAGTGTGTAGCCACTTTGCTCGTGAGTCGCAGCAGCTATATTACCCTAACTTTTAAGGATGTTTCATTCATTGTTAAGCAATTTTACTTGTGCCATCTTTTGGCAATGCAAGGGAAATCAATTTAGTATTCTGTAGTTCTCTGGGCTACTAAGTCACTATGATGACAGAGAGCGAGAGAGAGCGGGATAGAGAGAGCGAGAGAGAGAGAGAGTGAGAGAGAGAGTGAGAGAGTGTGGGTGTATGAGAGAAAGAGAGACCAAGACGTGTTTGCCAACGCTAAAGATAAAGAACATTGTTTTCTGTTTGTTGAGTACCAATGTTCTATATGGTCCTGTCTTTTGCTTGAGAAGTAAACTCGGCAAAATCATTATACTTTCTGTTGTTTGATTAGAAAAGCGTACTAAGCGTAGTAAGTTTACTTTCACTCCGTGTATCAGAGAAATTTGTTATTTTATCAATCTTCAATGAATTTGTGCTGCAGAATATATAAATGTTCCTGATAGTAAGAAGTGTCAGAAGGCTGGCTTTCTGCTCAGATGCAAAAATAGATTAATCGCAGATAAGAGATGTTAATTCTTACTTGTGATTTTTTATTTCAGTATTTTCAGTTTGGATGTAAGTGCGGTCAGAGTATTGTATATTATCATTTTTGTAAGCTTTTACCGTGAAATACCGTCAAATCCACTAGTACAAAATTTGTTCATGATGTCAACCGTTAGCTTTAAAATCAATGTCTAATTGTAATCTGTACTCTTAAACAGTGAGGCTCAAGCTTCAGTAATCTCGTGAATCTATTCGTTTGAATCAAAATAACTTTAACAATATTGTCATTGAAAAGTTCTGCGGATGTAAGTATTGGTTGTGAATGATCCTGTGGTCGTAAAACACTTCACTCTGCGCATTCTCTTGGAACAGTTTCCTTTGAAATCAGTATCAGTTAACAACGATCAATAATACTCAGCTGTGTTTTTTCAAACGCTGCTAAGAATCTAAAAGTCTATCTCAAGAGGGTTGCGAGTTACTATTTAGATCACGTTCCACGACTTGCCAACATCACTTCTCAAACGCCACGGATAATCTGTGAATCTACTATTAGCGTCACTCCGCGTGCGCAGCTGATCAGACCAATGTTTTTAGCTTTTCCAGCATTTCTTGGCATTTTTAGGAGACCAAAAGAATAGATCTGTTTATACACTGAGTTTGTTGACTCTCTTTTTTATCTCATGCTTCTGCCATCAGTGAGAAGTGTTGTGAAATATAAAGAAGCAGTTGGCGGTACATATAGGTAATTAGATTAGTGCATTTACGGATATTTGAACATTTATCACGTATTAAAACGTTAGTATTTTTGTGTAAGAAACATTGAAGGGAATAACAAAAGAGAATTTCAGCTTATTGAAGAATTATATCTCTTCACAATGACAGCATATCCATAAAACACACTTCGATGCCATTAAAGACGACAGGAAGACAAAATCGACGCCGTTGCCAAGTTGATTCTTGACGCGAACAAAAAGTACACCGGCTTTTCCCCGCTCCGTATTGTCCGTGACGTCGCCAGGCCTTGCTCTTTTTATAGCGGCGGCGGCAGCGGCAAAGGTGGGCGGCGACAGCGACGGTGGGGCGAGTGGGCCTTCGTGAATGCGTCCGCCTACCCACCGACCACTCCCCCCCCGTCAAACTCTCGGCCATCCTGTCTGCCGAGAATCCCGGCCTCCGACCATCCTGGCTGATGACCAATCTGCCTGTCGATCTTCCTGCTCACTACCACTCTTCCCTCCAACCATCCCTCCATTAACCACCCCCCTTATCTATTTTATTCACAACGTGGCATCAAATATTCCGCAACTAGTCCATACTGCCCGCCAACCATCACGCACGCTCCTCCGCCCACTCGCTTGTTCACATACCCGCTTTCTGGCACGCCAATCCGGCCTCGTGTTTGCCTACCGACCGGCACCCCGCCCACCTGTCAGCCAGCCCTCCTCCCCGTTCGCTCGCCACCCTGCCGGACCGCCCCCCCCCGCACCCCCCTTTCTTGGCCCCCCCCTGCTCACCCGCTCTTTGGTGCGCCCGCTGGCAACACTGCTCGTTCGTCCACTCGCCCTCTGCTCGCCCTCCCATCCCCTTCGCCTGCCCTCCCCCTCGCCCCTCCGACACCCGGCCTCTCGCCCGGTGTCCAGTTAGCCTGCTAGCCGCCCCCTGTTCGCCCCCCGCCCTCCAGCTCGCTCGCCCGCCACCCTACTTGCCCTTCCATCCGCCTGCTCGCCCACCCGCCGCCTCTTGGTCGCCGAGACGGTGGCTGGGCAGGGCAGAACAGGGCAGGCGCACCGCCTGAAATATCCTTTACGCCGGACGGGAAGCGTGCCGGCGGCGACGGCGGCGGTGACGGCGCGCGCCTCCGCGAACGCGGGCTCCCATCGCGCCGCCACGCTATTTATACGCACGTGCGAGAAGCGCCCGCGTTAAAAGGGAGAGCTCCGGCGCGGATTATCGCTTTAAAACTCGAAAAGCCTCTCGCGGTACGTTCACAAACATTCCCCCTCCAATGATTCGCGTAAGCGCCCCGTCGAGATGTTGCTAATTGATTCTAACGACGGTGATGCCTGGAAGTGTGTCCTATGACATGCAAAACTGATACTCCGATGTCACAGACTTTTTAGTGCAAGCTCCAGAATCGTTGCTTAGAAGGCCCAATATTAGCTTTATATTTCTTTTGGATTCCCAGTGTGTTGAACTGCATTTTCCATCAATTCCCACGTACACCTTGGAAGCCCAATGTAGCATGTGAGAAAGATATTTGGCCCGGTGCCCGAGAACCTAGTTGGCGAGCGCCAGATTTCACCTTCTTGTGGTGTGCGACGGCTGGTGCAGAGAAATCGGTGTTAAAGATATGTTGTTCATTTTAGACCGAATAATCGTGTTCGAAGATTGACTGAAGCTTCATCGTTCTCCATAATCTATATTACTGATTTCCTATGCTCGCAGAAATTGAAAGAAATCTATGCTTCAGCCAGGTGAGAGGTGTATTTTGTTTTGACAGATATTCAGGCACTCGGGAAAAGTCCAAATACAATGAAAAACTTTCGTTGTCTGGAAAATGCAAATTTGGTTGAGTTTCCCATTCCCATACTACGCGTACTACGTTCCTATTCCCATTCCTATTCCTATTTCCATACTACGCGTTCCCATTCACATTCCTGCCCATTCCCATACTACGCGTACCGACTAAATTCTCATGCACAGCACGCCACTATGTGGAACGTTTTCGAAAATCTTTTTGAGTGGATTTGTTAAGCAGCATTTTTGCAGCAGCTGGCCAGTAGTCAGTATTATATTTTAAGTTACAGTACGAAAATACAAACTACAATTACCATAAGGTTATGTCTTGTGAACCATGAGAATTGTTTGGCTGGCAGGATTGACTTAAGGAAGCTATTATGTACGATTATTAGTAGCGGAAGGAAACGGATTAATATGTGGCAGTCACTTGCAAGCGTGACCAATACAAAAATCCGAAAAAGGAAAAACCAAGCATTAAATGGTGCATAAGAGATAGCAAGAATCTGTCATTTAAGTCAACATTTCTCTTTAAACGAAAGAAAATAGGAAGATTTGTTTTCTGATTTATTTTTCTCGGCTACAATATTCTAATTGCCAGTGTACTTATTATCACCACCCACTTCAATGGATTTTTCATGTTATACCAGCTCATAGATGTGCTGCCTCCATCTCCTATAGTTCGCCTCATGATGAATTGTGTATCAATATTATACTATATTACAAAGGTTTGAATAATCTTTCAATAGTTGACTTGTAGTCAAGGACAAACTTTCTCATCTCTCAGACAAAATTTAATTTTCTAGATGTTTTCAAATTTCATATCCATTCAAAAGAGCGTTATAAAGAGATTCGAATTTAAATGAAAATTCTGAAGAGTAAGTATTGAGGTTACTCATCAGAGGTACTATAATATCTAATGTAAAACGGTAATGTTGTTGCCACAGTTTCATTTGCATTCAAATTTCATTTTAAGACAATTATTCTTGAAAAAATCATTCGACTTTTAAACTCATATCATTTCTTATAGAGGTAATTTCAGGATCTATTTGGTAATACACAATCCTCAATCTGTTCGACTACTCACTGTCCATTGGAAGCTCACAAGTACATTTGAAAGGCCTCATCTCACAAAAATCAATTTCTCTCATGTTTCTTTGTTGGACACCCTCATCAATCGGATGAAATAAAACTATTGTAACGGTCTTTCGGCGGGTTTGAGCTCGGTAGTCAGCGCTATCTAAAACCAATCTACGTAATTAGTTAGCCCAGGAAATGGTTCGTTAAAGACGCATTGTTTGGAGTGGCCTTGGCATAAGTTGGCATCTGTGTTACCTACTTACTCGTATTCTTTTTGGCTAGTGCGCAGATAACTTCAACAACAAAGCACGGAATTGTATGAAAATAATGCTGTAAATGAAATATAAGCACAAAAATACAATGAATGATGTGTAAAATGTCTCATTTCATATTGATATTTAAATTTTATATGGGCAAATAAGTAAGGTTGAACCAACAATTAGCTGCACTGCAACATACGTCGATATTTGTCATTTTAACCGATTCATACATTAGTCAAATAAGCAGAACTGCCTAAAAAATAAGTCTGAATATTCTGCAAGATTTAATGCATACGTTTTCTTCAAGAACAGAAACTTCTTTACTAAGAAAGAAGGGACCTTTTGCAGGTATGCACATCGTCGTTTATATCTGCATGTGATCATTAACTTACTATTATTCTCAAGGTCACTAACGTTCTCAGTTCACAATGCAGTTTCTTTATTGTTCCTTGCCAATTTACTCCATTGTCCCTGATCTTTTTGGATTTCGTACGACGCGCTTGTCGAGTATCATGTGTGATTTGGCGAGATAGAATTCCTAAACTCCTCTTTTATGCAGCCGCATTAAATATCGCAAACTTCATCCCGCGATATACCATTAATAACTATTAATAACCATAACATAATAGTGGTACAATGCTATGTCAGGCTCTCATAAACGATGTTTTCTCAACACATACGGATTTCTGTGGGCCATAAACATTTGTGTGTGAATTTCTGCGTGGAGACATGAAAGTCTGCAGATTTTAATAAAGATAGGAAGGATAAACAAAAATGATTCGTATTATAACTAACAAGCATGTCATCGAATGTTATTCCCCAAGAAGGACGCACAATAAAAAATTCAAACAAAAAGCCATTTAAAAACGTTGAAACTCCTATCGCGAGAGTTATTTTCACATTCTCGCCTTCCTAATTACCGTTTACGTAACTTTGTAATGAAAAGAACATCAATTCATTTATTATGTCTATTATGCCTAATTTCGCGAGTGCTTGGGCTCGCGGTAACTTATGCATGAATTATATCCCCTATCTGAGTTACATAACCTTGTGGTAGAGGTCGCAGTAATTTAGCCTGAGTGACCAGAGATAACAAATTATGACTAAAAATGTACCCATTCTCTTCTATCAGGAAGTTCATTTCTCAGATTTACATTATCAATTACAAGGTACGACATTAATCATGCATTTCCATTGCGTTCTTTACATCCAAAACCACAACTCTTATCAATTGCAATGAAAATAAGTATGTAATTCGTATCGTTTATGTACTTTCGAGATTAGAACTTATTATTTCCGCTGTACCACATAAATACGTATGTAGCCTTTATCTATTGTTTCACTTGTAATTGAATGCTAAGAGAAGCCAGATCTTTCTGTACAAGTAGAACTAAACGGCTGTCAACCATTGTAGTGACTATCTCTCTGACCGGTGATAAAGGAGGCGGTGTAAACTTGGACTGCACTCCGTTTTCACATCTAACATGCAACACTCACTGCGCAGCCATTCATTTTTCTTAAACTTCACCCGCCACCAGCAGGTAGGTTATTATCGAAGATGCATTCAATGCAAATTTGGAGTTCTTTGAACGTTCAGAAGTAGTATAGACAGAAATGTTCAGAAAGGTCACTACCGTCCAATAGAAGGACATTTCTGATATATGCGGGACTCGTAGTTTCCGAAGTAATGTGTGTTCTCAATCCAGACCGTTGAGACGTATGTCACACGAGCGTTACGTAGGCGCGTGATAAGTAACGCGCGTTAGAGAAAGACACTGTATCTTAGGCGGAACGGCCAAAGCGCTCGTGTCCCGTTTCGCATAAAATGCAGTGTTTTTCTCTAACGCGCGTTACTTAACGCGTTTCAACGTAATGCTCATGTGTATGGGCCCTGACAATCACAGTGTCTGACCGGTAGTGGTGGGAATGCAAAGCATGAGAACAGAAAACGCCAGACCAGGCGCTGGCGATTAGAACTAAGCTGTCTTACAGAGAGCATATCATGATGTATCACTGAAAAACATTCCAATGCATCGGCTCTTTGTTCAGTAGGCTGACACGTCAAACCGCCGTTCTCGGTTTCCTCTAAAACTGAAAAGCTTTTCAAATTTTTAAAACGCGTATTATCAATGATAACCTACATGCCGGTTAAGTCTCATGAGCAAATGAGGGTTCGTCGCGGAATCACGCAAATTGTGGGGTTGGGGGAGGGTGGATCGTGAATCAATGACATGTAAGCCCTCTTCTGGAAAAGCATTGATTTGTCCCAGCCAGTGACAATTAATCAATATCTAGATGCAGTGTTTATGATTTACACAATTTGAAATATTCAAATGAAGGAAATTGGAAAAGAAAGCGTTCCCAAAGCATTCTTAGATTTTTCAGGCTGTGTTTTGTAACTTTCATTTTACTCGTCAATTTGTCGATTCATTTTACTCGTCAAGAAGTGCCAATTTGCACCTTACGTGTAGACGAAAACCGATCACTTAACTCAGTGCTGTTCAAATGCAAAATTAGAAGCCAGACTGCACGCAGTGGACCGCAGTGACCCCAGTGCCACTAGCATATTAATAGACTAGAGTCGATCGCGCCCGACATTGCTCTCAGTTCGCCTGTTTTGACCTACTTTCCCTGCCAACCGGCTACATAAAGGCCGCTTCATTTGATTCATTATCGTGTCTATCGACAGTTTTGCTTGTAATTGTAACCTACGGTGGTTTCAGAGATTTTTTGTGGAATGACTTTAGGGGAGTCGCAAGCAAATAAACAAAAATCGAAAAAACTAGCCCGTTTATTTAATTCGAAAAGGAGAATTAGATTTTTTAGATATGTTCAACGGTCCACAAAGTTCGATTAGAAAAACAAACTTTGACTATAATCAAGACACATAATTTTAAACGTCACTCAGTTTCAATTGCCACTAATAATTTCCCTTCTTTCAGCAATGCGAACGACGCACCCTCCCCTCCCTTCGGGCTGTCTCGACAAGCAGCGAACCACTGGACCAGGGCGCGCCAAGTGGGCGGCCCACGTCAACAGCTCAGTATTATCGCCAACACTATTCAAAAGGGCTCAATTTGCACTCATTTATCGGGCCGTGTGAAGCAGGCGCCCGCAGGTAAGTGCAGGGCCAGGGCACGCCACGTGGACCGCCCACGTAAGCAGCCCAGTACTTTCCCTAACACTGCTATAAATGGCACAATCAGCACTGCATTCGTCAGCCCCTGTGAAGTAGGGATGCGACATCGACGTCGATGTTTTCAAAACATCGATATTTCTATAAAAACATTCAAGTTTTAAATATCGATGTATTGAGTTCGATGTTTTTGGAACATTGATGTCTTCGGCTCGATGTTCTTACGTTTTCGATGTTTTGTTCGTGTATGAAAAATGCTCATTATCACAATTTTGTAAAAGTTAAAATACGAAATGAAAACTAATGGCACCACTATGTTTTTGTTCGAACCAAACTAACGCGCATTGTATTACATTCATCGGGCAGACTACAATCCCTCGCTCGTGGTGTGACAGATGCCCTGGTATTTCCTTCGTCTTTCCGTGTATCTTGCAAATGGGAGACGTTCTTAACTTTGCTTTTATTAACATTTCAATTATAAATTAAAATGCATAGCAACTATAAATTTACAGTTTTTGCGCGTAAATTAAATGTTAGAGGTTACAAAACTAACTTTAAAAGATTGATGTTCAAAAACATCAAAGAATTGTAGTCAATGTATTACAACATCGATGTAACTTCATTTTCAGTGCACGTCTTCTAGAATTCAGTGGGAAATACAATTATTCAAATTATCGTTTCCATGTTGTCACGGCAGGAAGTATTATTCCGAAGGACAACATGGATAAGAGCCAAAATTTATTGCCTTTTTATCCTTGAAAATAGATTTTATTACATGGGAGCGTTGTTTTTTCAATTTTAAGTAGTATATGACTTAGTGTAGGGATCACAGAATTTTGAAAATGTGCACACAATTCACTTTTCCCCATAGCACGTCATACGCAGTTTTTAACTGCTTTTTTGACGTAAAATAAATAAATAAAATAAATTAAATTAAATTAGATGTTTTAATTTCGAACGTCGATGATTGGTAACATCGATATTTTGCCGTCAATGTCGCATCACTACTGTGAAGCACGCGCCCGCAGGCACACGCTGGGCCAGGGCACGCCCCCCTTGAGCGGCAGCGACCCCACTGACGCACCTGGACATCGGAGGAGCTGCGGATCTCGACGAGGAAGCGGGTTCGGGTGCCCACTTTGACGGCGAGGTCGCTGAGGCGGCGCAGGAAGACGGGCGCCTCGCCGTCGCTGCCCGCCGCCGCCGCCGCGTCGTCGAGCAGGCGCAGGTCGAAGGCGGTGCGCGCCTCCCCCGCCGCGTTCTTCGCCACCAGCGAGTACGTGCCCACGTCATCGCGCGTCACACGCTGCAGGCTCAGCACCACCGTGTTGTTGTTGTCGGAGAAGCGCACGCGCTCGCTGGGGCCCAGCTCCTGGTCTCCTCGCGACCTGCAACGCACAACCACGCCACGATCTCGGTCAGGAATTGCTCTGATAAGTATTTTATCAGTATCATAATAATAATAAATTATTAATAATATAATTCATTATATTATAAATATATAATTCATAATATTGTTATTGATAGGGGAATTCGTGCAAACGTTTCGTGAAACAGCTTCATGGGCGTTTCCACGAATAAATGCGACTAAAACATTTGAAGTAGCATTGCTCCTGTTGTTATTCAAGTGACTAATTGACTTCCAATATTATTTTCGTTGATATATTCTCATGAATAAAAAATTTTCAGGAATACTACTAGAATATTATTATTATTATTATTATTAATATTAATATTCTTATTGTTATGAATAATTGGAAGACCTATTACGGTAATTCACATTAAAGTGAAGCCCAAATTCACCTTATTTTAATTTGTACATTCATTCGAACAAAACTTAGCGTTGGGCTCCTTCAGGTTGAATACAGAATCGTCGTAATGACATTTTTGTCTACCTGAAGTTTTTTCTGAACCCGAAGAGGCAATACGTTAAGTTTCGTGGAACGTTGTTTCAATAAATATACAAATTAAAGTAAAATCATTTCTGGTTTATTTTTAACGTGAATTACCCCAATAGATCTTCTAATTATTCAGAGTCTATCAGGGTTTTCAATAATAATAATAATAATAATAATAATAATAATAGTAGTAATAATAATAATAGTAATAATAATAATAGTAATAATAATAATAGTAATAATAATAATAGTAATAATAATAATAGTAATAATAATAATTAGTATTATTATTATTCATGTGTGCATAATGTGTGCAATTTCTGAGAGTTGGCAGGCATGCTTCTTAATGCCCTCTATTTCCTTGTCAGACGATCAGGGGTACGTTGGACGATGTTCTGTTAGGTTACGTGGTGGTGTGACAAGCTAATCACCAAACAATTAAATCGATCAAAAAACTCATGCCAGACGCGGAATTCGAACCCTTCTGCTCCATCCTTGAATGTTGCATCCAAATACTGCGCCACCGTCGCCCGTGTTGCTGTAGAGAATGTTAATGCGCAAATGTCATATTTCTTTCTTCTTAGGTTCTATGCTATCTATGAGCTTCGGCTTGACATCCGAAGACTCGTTGTACTATTATACGCGCACGTTTTCGTGAGCCCTGGCATACCTACCCCCACTACTTAACTAACAGTTGAATTCAGAATAAATAATAGCAACAAGCTTTGTTGAGGAATTCTGATAACTAGAAATATTTGCTCTCGAGTAATATAAACTATTTTGCTTCAAAAACGAGCTACAGATTTCATAGAATAATCCTGTCAACAAAATAATCAAACCCCCACTCCCCTCGCATCTAGCGAAACGAGGGCTCAAGATAACGTGCAGATATAATACGAGACTTTTTTTATGGGTAACATGGCGGGAGGTGGCGGAAGAGCTCGACTCTAAGAACTGAAATAGTGACAGAATGTAGATAAAAAGATCGTGTCTGGTCCTTGATCTCGTTTACAGTACTTCTCCAGCATCCAACTGAAAGTGATTGGAGAAAAGGGAATAAAGAGGTAAAAATCCGATCAGAGAAGCTGACTTCATGGATTATCATTTATATTTATATATTTATTATCAAACACAATTAAAACTATGTGTGACGTTTGAAGGAATAGTACGAGTATAAGATTCGCAATTAATCTTGATTTGATTCAGTGTTCCTGACCTCTATCCAAATACTTTGCTGTGGACACATATGCTTTCTCTAGCAGTTAATTTTATCATTAATACTGTATCGCCGTAGTACCCTCAATGTCATCACACTGAGTTGAATGCGTATCGTAGAATTTGCTGGAACATCTCAATTGTTCACAATAAGTAAAACGTATTCATTTGGCAGTGAATTGAAGTTTTCAATGCTTGTCTTTAAAAGCTATAAATTTAGATCTAAGATACGTGAATAATAATTCACGCTATTCAAATATGTTAGATTCTATCTGAGCTACGAATTTTTTAATATGTGTCTTTGATAGTGTAGGGGTTATTGATACTTTTGATATTTGAACAATATTAAAATCAAAACTTCAGAAATCTCCATTCCAGTAAGTTAATTTAAAATCAACTAATTTCAAGTATTCGATAATACAGGATTATGTCCAGCTGTTAATATGAAACAAGCAATCTTATACATTTGTAAGGAGGTAATGGACATATATTAACGGACATTATGATCGAAATATTGATGTTATCATAAAACAAACAAAGTCAGTTAAAGCTAATGAAAACTAATTTTACCAAAAGCCTTTCGTGAAAATTAATATCAGGTGGATGCATAAATTTTTACGTTTTTTGTCGTAAAGGAAACACGTAATTATCAAAGAAATTCATTTTTTGTTTATTCAAAATATTGGCCACCGGCTTCTGCACACTTGGGCCATCTTTCAGGTAAGTTATGAATACCATGCCGCCAGAACACCTGCTTGCCTTTTGCGGCAAACCATTCGTCGTGACATTTTCCAACTTCCTCGAAGTTGCTTTGCGAGCGCGAGTCACATTGATGCGAAGAGGTGATAGTGAGATGGCGCCAGGTCGGGGGAGTACGGCGGGGTCGGAACGATGACCTATCCTAGCGGTTTCAAGGTGTTTTTCACTGGTCTTGGGGTGTGAAATGGTGCATTGTCGTGTATTTGCCGTTCATTCAAATTGTGTGGGACCCATTTACTGAGTTTATTGATCTTCCTCATCGCTCGTAAACGTCTGCTGATTGTTTCTCGTGACACATTTAATGCTTTTGCCAGTTGCCGTTGACATGGAGTTGGGCCATCATCCAGTGACACCTGCAATTGGTCGTCTTCGCACTTAAACGCAAGATAAAGAAGTAAGAAAATAATGCTTATTCTACACGTGTTGACACACATTCCAGGACGAAATCTTATGAAAAATTATCGAAGTCAAGAAAATAAATGAAAACAAAATTTTAATGCGTGTATGTGTATCTTCTATATCTAACAATTTAGAAAAACCGTGGCTACAATTATCAAAATTAATTGCCAAATATTATTTGCTGGTCAAAATTTGATGTTTGTAGAGAAAAGTTTTTTGTAGACAGGTCCCAGACAAAGACATTGCTGTTTAACAAAAGTATATTTTTCGAGTTTGGATGGCAACTGAGAACAGCTAGATGCAAAAAGGCCTCGTCCTTCCGGTCAGCTTATCATATCTGTCACTGATCGGTAGGAAATGTATCAGAAGTGTTCGTAAATAAATCACAAAGTTTCTGATCTCCATTCACCTAACATTCAAAATACACATTTTCGAGCCGTGGTCCCCTGAAGTTCAGCTCTTTAGACAACTGCAGTTGGTTTGGTAGTTGCAAATTGAGTATGACAATTCGAGTTTCCATGATAGTTAATCCATGACAGGATAGTTAATCCAGATCTCTGTAATTTGAATTTCATGCTTTATACTCATAGGCTACCTTAAGAAGTTACTATATTTGTAGACGAAATTAATATTTTTTAAATAGACTAAATTTTCTTAATGTTTAATAAAAATTGTTTTGAAACTGCACTCCAAAACGCTAATAAATATATACACTACATGTATAATAGAAACGCAACCAATTGCCTAACTTTTTCACGATCTGACACGACTACACTTTGAAAAGCAATTCATTTTAGAATAAAAAATTCGGAAAAGGGGGGTACGTAAAATCCAAATTTACACGAGGATTACAACATAAGAAACTGAAACTTTTTTCACGACATATTTTCTTTCTTGCATGTGTATTGGAAAAACGACAAACACATTGCTCACGAACACTGATGTTTCTTATTTTGTCTTTTTTTATATGATATATATTTATATGGTTTTCAAAATTTATACATCAGAATTTTAAGATATATCTTGATCTTTCAAATGTGTTTTTTTTTAATTTTTTACTTGACCCACCTTACCGTGGTAAAATATAGTTGCTATATCCTTTGAGATAACTCCTGAAAAAGGTGACATGTAAAGAATCGGCCATAAGAATTCTTCCAAGAAACACAAACGCAAAATTGACGGAAGTCTATATTAATCTAAAACGAGGCAAACAGCTCACTTCTAAACATAAACTTGTCAGAGACGTGATTTTGGCATTCCTCCAAGAATCATTTTCAATATTATTAAAACATCATTCTGTTTCCTGGCATGTGGCTTGCAATGTCGTTAAGTTCTTCTTTTCAAAAAGAAGTGTATGTACGGCAATACAGTCATAATCTATATATTTAGATTTATAATGGAAATTTAAATTTCACTGCAAAGATACATTGAAACTCGCGACAGTAAAGTACTGATTTACACTGTACCACCTAGCTAAATTGATTCCAATTGTTTCGTTATTGCGGTTCCTGAATTTAAATATTTGACAACACCTTGAATTAGCCAAAATAATCATCATTATGGATGCTTTTTGTTTGAAAACATTTCCACAATTACTTCACTTACATTCTTAAGTTCAGCATTTTTCTTGAGAAATTCATACATTATTTCCTTCTCTTTAGTTCTTTCCATGAAATTTCAACAGAAGTACTCGTAACATTATCAAATGTCATGAATATTTGTCTCCTTTCAAAGCGAAACTTCTGCGTAAGAATTGAGAAATTATAAAAAACGTGATGACATTTATTTTTGCAACGGATACTTAGAATATTTCGAAGGCACTCAGTATACGACACAAGTGTCAAACTTTCTCCGTGTTTGGTAACTAACAAAGGGGTAGACAAAGAAGGACGCTTTTATTTTCGGTTCACTTTCATAAAAAAGTGAAGTAATACTTCGGGTTCTGACATCTCGCCCACGGAAATAGCAGACCAACTTCGCTTCCGTTTCCGCTACTTTCATGAGTTTCTTCAGATGCGCTCTTGAGCCTTTGAACTTCGAGACATGGAGCGTTCTGCTCAGTCCGACAACTGGTCTGGGCCCAAAGTGCGTGGGAGGGCGGTGGACGCGGTTTGGGCTCCATCTCACGTGCAGCATTCACCGCGTCGGGTGTTTGGATGCGATATCACCAGTAGTGTCATTAAAAACGCATATAATCAATGATTATTTCACGTTTCGGGACGCGTCAACGGATACGATAATTAGCCCGTAAGTGTAGTGCATGCTTTTATTCAGTTTTTTTAAGTTGAGGCACCGCCCCAGCTTAAACCACCGGGACAAGCACCGCCCAGCGGGACAAGCTCTAAAGTCCAAACTCATCTCCTGACATGTGTACTAGTGTAAAACTCCAAACTCGTCTACCGACGTGTATACTAGTGTAGTGTTTGTAAGTGTTTATGCGTGTGTATGTGTATGGAGAGAGGACAGGACAAGGAATAGGAATGAAAGATACGTCGCCGCCCACGGCAAGTTTATTAACACACTCCTTCGGTTTTCGCCTGGTATTTATCGGAGAAACAACAGAAACCCGATCTGAGCAGCCGCCCGCTAGCATTCTCCTCCAGACAACGGCTGCTAATGTCAAAACCCCGCCACTGTTGGGTCTCGAACCCCGGGCCTCCCGGTCAGAGTCACTGCAGAGTCAATGGCAATGCTGAACCCAGCCGGTGCCCAGCGGTGGAAGTTGAGTAGGGCGGCCTATCTCTCATCAGCATCCGAGGTCCGGCGCCGGGAGCGGGCCATGTTCGCGCGCGAGCGGAAGGGGCCGGCGGAGGGGCTGTGGAGCGGCGCGGGCGCGGAGATGCGGAGGCCGGTGGCGCTGGCCGGGGGCCAGCGGGACGGCGCACGGTGGAGCGAAGGAGCGAGGTCGGCCCGGCGCGGCCGCGCGACACCTCCCACGCTCCACGCCGCGCCGCACCGCACAGTGGGCCCGGCCGCCAGGATGTCTTTCACATACAATGATTGATCATTTAGTACGCATATATAAACATTGCCTGACAAAAAAAAGTGATGCACCCAAAAGGAGTAGTCAAATATATTCCGATGTACGTGTATACCATTGATGTGTGAGTAAATGATTAGATTCAACCTATCTGTAATGTGTAGAACGCCCACCAGAGTGCATTCGTGATGTCATTGCCCGGTATACTCGGGAGTTCCTTATTTGTCCGATGACAGTTCATCAGCTGTTACGGTGTCATCCAATCGAGAGCTAAAACATCATTACGGTGACGTCACGGTGGTGACGTTTCAGCTCTCGATTGTACGACACCGTAACACCTGATCAGCTGTCATCAACCAGGTTACGGAAACCCAAGTATAGTTGCGCAGTTGCTGTCAGTCAACTGCTGTGTGTCAGACAGAGAAGGACGTTTACGTACAGTACGAAGCACTCGCGAAGCCGCGCAGACACGTTCGACAGACAATCCACCAATTGACTTCATTTGGCAAAGGCCACATTGTGGAACTTCATGAGGCTGGTTGGTCGTATCGTGCAATTGCCAGGCGTGTGGGCCATTCAGATGGCCATAAGTGGGTCGCTGTTGGAACCAACGGGTACGTGAGGGCACCCATGCACGCCGTTCAGGTTCGGGTCGACCAAGCATCACCACCCCGAGAGAGGACCGTCGTATGGTGCGCCAAGCAGTGCGGAATCTCATGACGACGGAACCAGCCATCCGCGAAAATGTACTGGCGACTCGACAACATTCTGTGAATTCCCACAAAGTGTCTCGACGACTCGCATCCGCGGGATTGGGTTACCACCACCCCTTGCGTCAGTTGCCATTGACACCGGAACGCCGACGTCGGCATTTGAATTGATGCCCTGGAGCCATGGACAGAAGACGAATGACGTCTCAGCATGTTCAGTGATAAGACCTGCTTCACCATAACCTCCGATGTTTATCCTACCTATACTGAAGAGAGACACACAGGCGTAACCCCGGGCATTATGGTGTGGGGAGCTATTAGATATGCGTTCAAATCACCTCCAAGAGCTTCTGCAGACTTTGACAGCACATCTATACGTCACAGGCATTCTGCGTCCACACATTCTACCCCTTATTGCACAGCACTCTGGGACTGTGTTCCAACAATATAATGCACGTCCACACTGCACGTGTCTCGGTGGACAGCGTAGAGCATGTTGAGGTTCTCCCGTGGCCAGCATGATCCCCGCACCTCTCCATCTCTGAACACATGTGCGATGACATTGGAAGGGGACTCCTTCGCAGAATAAATCTGCAGGATCTGGAGGAATAGCTGCAACATCTGCGGCCGAATGTGCCCCAAGAAAGGTTCCAAAGGTTCTTTGACACAATTCCGAATCACATAAGGGCATATGTTGCAGCCAGAGGAGGTGCTACTTTACAGACCTGACGCCAACTTTCCACCTGCAACTGCCAACGGCCTTGTCTCTTTCATTCCATATTGTAATCAGTTCAATAAAGTCACACAGACTTTCAGAGTATGTAGTTTCATTCACATCCAACCACGCATGCAATATATATATATATATATATATATATATATATATATATATATATATATATATTATGTCTTCAAAACAACAAAAATACGACAGCTTCACTTCTCTATTTGCACATCAAAGCATGGTGTCTCCATCCTTTGAGCTAGACATTTCATCATTCCTGTCCATCATCATAATCAATATCATTATCACGACAATCATGCCAAATTGCCTCGGAAGGTGAAATTGCCAAGGCGAAGAGTTATGATTGTTGAGAATGCTCAAATATGGGGAGTCACATTAAATATCTACTCTTTTTTTAAATATCTTGATATATGGTTTCGAGACAGCTTAAATATGTGTATCTCACATTATTCAAGTATTGTAAATTTTGTAAATATTTTATTTCAGTGTTAAAATTATCATATTACATCTCATATTATTAATGCAGGTCTTAAGATGGTTAAAAATATTTAGTCGAAAAGTTGCTGACTGCCGAGTTGTAATGAAGATTTAAAAGACAGAATCAATAACTTTTGTATTAAAGTTGAACGTCTTTAATTTAAAAGGAACTATTTGATTATCAAAAGTAATGTTTTATATTATTTTATGTGATAAGTGGTTTGCTTTTATCTTCACTTTCCACAATACAATTGCAGGGTGAAAACAATAGTGTAATATGTGAAGAAATGAAGAGAGTCTTCTCCGTCTACTTAATGTATTTATTTAAGAGAGCTCACAAAATAAAAACATTTAGTTGACGGAGATGACTCCCTACTCTTCATGTAATAACGTCAACAACACCGCGTCAGAATTCTCAGAATAGAGTATTACGCGGGGAAAAAGCCCACAACCTTAGGTAAGACGTTGACAGAGCCGATTCCTATGCTATTTGGTCAGCGCTGAAACCTTCGGTTGGCCACACAATTCTCATATGATCAATCGTTATACCTCTATCGCAGATATTTTTTACATTTTCCTACCTCCAGGTATTTTCTTGATTTTCTGCTTCTCTCTCAATCTTCCTACCTTCAGTAACACTTTTCTTACTTGATCTTTTTAACATTCGATGCATTAAATACTCCGCTGTTCATCTCCATCTTCCTTTTTCCCATCTTACTTTATGAACTTTACATTAGGTGGCACATGCGCTATTGCACTATGTCAGGGAGTGCTAGCTCAGAAGTTTACTGGAAGTCCATCTCATAAATCTAAGAAAGACCTACATTTGCGGATGTGCGGACCTATATTTGCGGTTTATCCTACGACCGCTCCACTAAAATAGAACTGGAAATAAAGAATACATTAGAAACTCACTTTCGTGTTAAGCAACCAGTCAGAAGCACATTAGATTTTATTTTAAAAACGTAAATTAATTATGAATTGGTAGGACGAAGTACAAAATATTGTCATTTCGTAATACGTGTCTAAACAAAGCAAGCATTACACAGACGCAACCATCATATTTTTAATATTTATATAGTTCCACTCTTAGTAGTGATTTTTATCATGAATATAACTAATCAGAAAAATACATGACGTTTATGCAACGTTTTTCTTATTTAACATTAATCTCTTAACGCATGCGTAAATTGAATTACTTCAAAATGTAACTATAGTACATCGTATATTACCAAGCCACGACGAGTTATTCATTGAGTGTGTTGAGATAATTATGACGTGGTCATTCCTAAGAAACATAACGATGCACCTGGCTTCTCTCTATTCATAACAGCACGCATTCGCAAAGCAATGGGCTGTACGTCTTTAACACGAGACGCTGTGACTTAAAATAACACTGTAGCCAATACTGCAAATTTAAATCAGTACTTCATAAGTCTAATAGGTTCGACTAGGGTGACTTGTGATACTTGTACAAATTAGGTAACTTTTCCGGATGAATAATTTGACACAATTACATAAGTGTTATTAAAAACTCACAGACATCAAATTTGCAAACTGTAAGAATAATACTTCACTTCTCCCCGTAGCATGTTTCACGGTTTTGAACTGTTTTGACGTAAAATAAATAAATAGTAATTCAGTACACAAAACAACAGCGATTATTTTTCTACGAGTATTACCTCACGAGCGACGAAGTAGTGAATGATGTATCTTTCTCAAGTGCATAAAGTATCCGTATCTTCGTGATTAGTATTCAAATTCATTTCCGATTGTTTTAGAAAATGAATATAAGAAAACTCCCCATAAAAATACATTGCGGAAGACGTACGATAAGAAGCATAATGAGAATCGTCAACTCAACGTGCCTCTAAACCCTCCTTGGGCATTGAGCGCCTGGCATGTAGTAATCCTCAGTTATTATTTTTGTCAAGCCCCGTCACATCGCAGTCACTCAGTGTCTCTTATCCCTTCGGCCAGGGGCTCCGCGCTGTTAGATCTCGGTTTATTCGGAGGTCACCCTATTAGGAACCCCGAAGTCTCGAATTCGCATAACCTCCGTGACATCACAGTGCGTAGTTAAGGAATTAGGATAGCGGCGCCTAACGACGCCAATTTCCGAGTAAGTGGCCGTTAGTTATATGAGTGAGCGTTATCTTAACTGCTAAGCTCTCTATTTTGGGTCCAAATGCAATACAAATGAACGTTGATCTTAAATTCTTAATGATTGAAGGTCTAGCAAACTTTTAAGAATGTGAAATAAGACACGTAGACTAAAGGTACTTCAAAATATAATGCAGTAGATTGGAATACAATAGAATTAATGCGAATATGCTTGAAAGAATGCGTATATAACATCTCCCAACAATTACTTTATTTCAACAGAATAGCCACAAGCTCCAGTATGAAAGTGACGTTTGAGACTTTTTTCTGAGAACAATGAAAAGAAGATACCACATAGCGAATATTGCATCAGACATTGCTTGAGAATCATATTGAATGTCTCAGGTCTGAAAATAGAAATGAAGTAGAGTAACGTAGAAAGGATTATTGGCAGCGTGTGATACATTTACGTTTAGGTATAGGATCATTCCATGTCATGTGGACACGTTATAAGTTAATACCAATAACAATAACAACAACAATAATAATATAACAATTGATAATAATAATAATAATAATAATAATAATAATAATAATAATAATAATAATAATAATAATAATAATAATAATATGAAGAAGAACATAAATGTAGCACATTTTATTCCGATCATGTGTACGTGCATCTGAACAATGCATTCCCTGCCTCGTTTTCCCTACCGTCTTCGAATAATCAAAACAGATAAATAACCATTTTAGCCGTATTTTAACTCCAGAAGGACAGGACTTCGAGTACGTAAATTCGCGTGACCGCCCATATCGTATTTCATTTCATCACTTGCTTCATTCCCTTCCCCTACCCACTCGCAACTTCTTGCACTCGGCAGGCACTCGAACGACGTCCACTCGTCTCCCACCCCCACCCCGCACTGCACCACCCCTTCCCCGCCTCGCCCCCGCTCCCCACCCCTGCCACTACCCCGCCCCGCCCCCGCCCCCTCGTGGCGCCGCCCGCTCACGTGCGCTCATTCAGCGGCGCGGCGCGCGAGTACATACGCGCCTCCCGCTATATATACACCCGCGCGTCGCCCGGAATAGCGGCGGGCAACGCGCGCGCATACAAATAAATGGCCGGCCGGGCGAAAGCCGGCGGCGGCGACCGCGCGCATTCCCAGCCGGTCGCAAGGGCCTGGCGCCGCGCGGGACCCACCTCCGGCAGATGTGCGGATAGCTTCTTCTTCGAAAGCGTCTAACGATTTCGATTGATTGACGAGTGATTCCGGGGGCGTCAACAAGTAAGGTCATTCATAGGGGTAGGGCATGTTTTATTGCGAGAGGTGGCGGTGATCTTCCCCCTTAGGATGGCGAGATACGGCGCCGACCTATAGGTCGTCTCGCGGGGTTTCCTTAACCAGGGATCTCCCACCAGCAGGTCACCACCCCTGCCAGAACACACACTAAGTTCCCAACTGCGCTCTCAACTTTTGTGGTAGTGTAGTGCAAGGAAGTGTAAGTACGTGAACGTAAGGGGTAAGGAGAGGACAAGGAAGTTAGAGGAAATATCACAGGCGGTCCATGGCCCGTTTTTAGGGTACTGCTCATTAACTGAAAAAGATAAAAACGTATTACATTTTGTTAAACTTTTTATTATAACTTTTTAAAATAAAGAGCATTTCATCTGAGTCACAGCTTTTATGAAAATAAGCTCTTCTCCTGTTAGCATTCAAAATAATTTCGAGGGTAGATCACTTCTTGTTTTCAATTATGAAAAGAAGATAACATTTCACATAAAGTAGCCCATTCCTGCTGTTAAGATGTTCAGGAATTTTACTGTCGTACCTAGGGACAAATGTTCCTAGAGACAAAGGAGAGAGAGAAGGAGGGATTTTCGAGGAGTCTGGGAGAGAAATTTAAGATTGTTATTTTCCTTACATTGATATTGCCATTTGTTCAAGTGAACGATTTTGCAGTGTAAGCTGTTTCCGTGATTTTATGAGAGTTCAATAGATTTGACGAGTGAAAAGTAAAAATTTCTCCATTTGTATTTCGTCAATTTTGAAGTAACTACTAATACATTACGAAAATTGACGTAGACCTACCGTTACTAGCACAGAAGGTAGTTATTTCAAGGTGAATACTTCTGTTTTACCTGTAACCTACAATTAACAGTAACCATGTTCATTCATGACTGCATATTCTAGTACCTAGGAACGTCGCTAGGTACGTAAGTGTTGTATAATATTGAATTCAATTGGTTTCAGGATGTAATCTGGCATTGCCAAGAAGCAAAGGATACAACACAAGTCCTCAATCATCAGCAAAAACATTTAATAGTGCAGATTTTACTGTTGTATTATTGATATTTTAAGAGAAATCATATAATGACACGGAGGACGTAAAAGTAAAGCTTCTTGACACATCTGCAATCGGATGATCTCAAAGACAGCAAACATTCGTTTTTCCTGTTTCTCTTGCAAGTTATAATCTAGGTTGAAGTCCTTTCTGTTTAAACAATGCTTTTTTTAATCTATGAAGTTAACATAGAGGACACAACATAAGTTCCAGAACCAATTTGTGTTTGTAATTAAAAGCAGCAATTTTTTTCCATTTCACATTGTTTATTACAATCTACGTTAAAGATCCCTTTGTTTAAAAAATGTTATTTTGATATTCTCTCCGTGAAAAAATAAGATACAGTTGAGATTTTTTACTCTCCTTACGTTGCCCTCAGATACATCAGTACGATGTACTTAGGGACACATTGAAGACAAATTAACCAAAAAAGAACCTTATAAAATGTCCTTAAAATATTATTATTATTATTATTATTATTATTATTATTATTATTATTATTATTATTATTTCACATAAATGTGCTAAGACGTGTAGCATCCCAAAAAGACAAATATCAGCTATGTCATATCCAAAAGATGAGAAAAAATAAAATATGAAACATGTCCCTAGGTACGACAGTTTCTCCTATCTGTTCCAAGTCTCATTTCACATGCAATAAATAAGTATGCAGTCGTAACACGCACATCCTTTATATGAAGTTTTTACAGCAACTTAGTTCACAGACCGCCATAATATACAATATGAATTTCAGAAATATTCTAGGATCAGAAAAGTTAGTGATATTAAGAGGCACTGAAGTTTAAGGAAAACTTTCAGCAGCTGGAGGACATTTCCCCCTGGTAATGTTCATCAAACTCGGTAAAATAAATATCCCGCCTAAATAAATAAAACGAAACTGAGAACACAAAATGCATCTCAAACGATGTCGAAGAAAATTTCTTTCCAGGCGCAGCTGAGGCAGCATTTCCAACGCGGAAGTCGATCTTAACGGCAGCGAAGATGAGAAAAGTGGCGGAGTTGCCGAGTGTTTGCGCTGCACTATTTTTATGTCCAGAAATGTAGTCATCGTTTGCCTGTAACCAGATCTTCTAAATAAAATCTTGTTTCCTTTTCCAGAAAATCGTTCTTGGATAAAAGATCAGCGAGAAATATCAACAAGCATTATGATCCGAGACCACGAAACAATAAAACTTCATCGACGCTGTGAAGTTACACGGTATAGATAATACTACACAAGTGATGATAATGTTACAGAAGTGGTGTAATAAGAAAATGTAAATGCTATAAAATCTATAGGTGCTAAAACAGCACGTACTACATTCTCGCCTGTATTTTCATGCAAAATTACACGAAAAGTACTATAATTTTCATAAAAAAATTACACATTACACATTACACACATTTCAAAATCTATCTTTTAGGATTAGACTTAATGAAGAGAAAAATCTCTATCTTTAATATTTTAGTTGTTAGTTGCCGAAACATTTTTGGACTTTTGCAATTTCCGAAAAACAAGGATTTTCAACGAATATGAGACTTCCACCATTCTCTTAAACGTCCTTCACAATATCCAATATCAATATTTAATCAAAAACGATTAGGCCATTTTTGAAAAAAAATTAAAGGATGTCCCAGAGGCTTCATGCAAAGTTCCCCACAAAATTGAAATATAGATTTCAAATTCCAGGGGCTGCATCACCCAGATGGATTAGGGAACATCAATTTTGGAGCAATTCGGCTGAACGGTTTGCCCGCTAGCATTGTTAACAGAGGGACGGACAGACAGACGTTTTACCGTCATAATATTTTTTGGTTTCAAGGATCCACAAAACATGGATTCTGGCTACACTAGGTGCCAGAGGATTTTTTTCTAAATTTGGCAAATTCATTTATCCACTTCTTCATTACGAGGACCCTGTAATAAGAGTTTTCCGTCAAAAATTCGCCGTTTTTCGCGTAGAATTACATAACATTCTCTCTACTCCATAGCGAGAAAGTAAAATGGACTCGAGAAACAAAAAAATGCGTTTCGTTCTTCTTTAAGATAATTCTTCTGTAAATAATGTCATTCTCTCCAATAAACTGTTTTTTTTTTCTTTGTTGCTTCTCCACATCAATTGCAATCATTGAATATAAGCCGTATTCAGTTTCTGATTTATGAGCCACTCTGATAATTCCTTTAGATGAGAAGACTTAGCTTGTCACACTTCTCAAATTCCCGTCTATTGGCCATATTCGACTATGCAATAGTTTTGATATTCCATTTAATAAAAATCTTTTATATCTATGCGCTTCCGCGTAAAAACTCCTTACTTTACTTGGCATCATCTGATGCTTCACCCCGCCGAGTTAAAATACTGCATATATCCACTCTAGGATCAGTTATACATAAACGCAGGATAAAAGAAATCTTTCAAATTTGGGTACTTATCACACTTACCAAATGTAAAAATAGTACATAATTGTCTCCATAATTCCATTATAAAAAATGAAAAGTACGCAATAATTGAAAAAAAACTTCTCTGTAAATTTTATATTAAACAGCGAAATCTCAAAACGTTAGCACAAATCTAAACTCGCCATTATCAGCATGATTGGATTACAAAAGAAGAAACAACGCAATCCGCACACTTCCAGATAGGAACACGACAATAGCTTTGGCATCGTACTAGTAATAACAGTGACTGTGGAGAGACATGTCACTAGGTGAATGCGGCAGCAGTCTCGACGCCAAAGAAATTATTTACATTATTTACAACTCTTTTCAAACCATGACCAATAACAACATACATTAAAAACGTTAAAAATATTATCTTTTACGAATAAAACATTTCATTTCTCCACATTCTTGATGAATTTTCACAAGTTTTCGTGATAAAGTTCCCAATTTAAATAAAACACAAGTATATGGAGACGAAAACGATGACATAATCTTAACATGAAAAAAAAAAAACAACTAGAGATGCTATAGAATGGAACAGACTTTCTTGTAGCAAATTTTTCGAATTTCCTTGGCGTGGACTTGATTGAAGGTCTTGGTCCATTCTCTGGCCAGCTGCGATCTATTGTCGCCCAAAGTACTTTTTCTGATATTTTCTTAACATTTCGGTTTCTTAATAGTATAACCGAAATATTACTTTAAAATTTAAAGAAGATTATAAACTCGTTCTAAATAGAAAGTTTCATTGAAAAATTTGCAGCCATTTTTAAAAATAGTGATTAAGCATTACTGCAAATGCGAAATTTGAGGCTCTTTTTCACAAGAATGTATTGAGATTTCGAAAAGGTTCATTTAAAGTCATTTGAAGCACTTCCACTCACAAATGAATAATGTATACAAATCGATGGACATTTGCATATTAATGGCGTGAGAGATATTTCGAAAAAATTACATTTGTGTAATGATTGAAAGAACAAATGAATACATCAAAATGAACTTTACGTCATAAAAAAGAGTGCAAAAGATTTGGAGCCATTTTTAAAAAAATAGCGTTTGAACGTTTCTGAAAAGATGGGATTTTGAGGTAATTTTCACAGAAAACTGTTGAATTTTGGAGAAATTTTATTTCTATTTATTTAAAGAACATGTGCTCATAAATCTAATAATGTGAAGAAATTGCCTCAAATGTAAATATTACCAACGTGAGTGTCAAATCAAAAAATTACATTTTTGTAATTTTTGCAAAAACAAGATAATAGAGCAACATGGCGTTATGTCATCTTATAGCGTTTGTTTGGTACTACCCCTACCAAAAATTTAAAGAAAAAAATTGGAGCCGTTTTTGAGAAAATCCTGTTTTTAACATTTTTTTTAAATGGCAAATATTGCAGGGCGTATTGCACAAAAACTATTTAAATTTTCAAAAAATCTACATGACTTTAATGAAAGAACTAATTATGGGCAACAAATTGCATTTGAATTTAAAAAATCTCTATCTTAAATTTTGTAGTTTTAGGAAGAGTCGAAAACAATTCAAACTTTTGCAATTTTCGAAAATTCTGCGCTAACAGTGAAAATCAGACCTATGCCACCTTTATAAGCGTAATTTACTCTATTCTTAAAATAAATTTAAAGAAACAATTTGGAGCCGTTTTTGAGAAAAGTTTTAAAATGTCCGGGGGGCTTCATGTAAAATACCCCAAGTTTTAAAGAACGTTTTTGAAAATTTTCAGCCTTCAGCTAGAGCCAGATTTACAGGCGTTTCTTCAATTTGGAAAATATCGTACATGTGTTTTAGGTGCTAGTAGTGTTCACAGACGGACGGGCAGACGGATAGGGATGTTTTGAAGAAGAAAAACAACACTTTTTCGGTATCTGGGGGCCCAAAATGTCTATTTCCGTTAAAATTTCGAAATCGATTTTCCGCACCATTAAATAACTATCTCTATACCTCGTATATTATTCCATATATACGTATGTATTCAAGAAAGTAGAAATCAAAATATTAACTTATGTCAGAATATGCAGATTTGACTCTAGTGACAACAGCAGAACTGTCAGTTGCAACTCAAAAAGCAACTACTGTTAGCATTACAACCAGACAAAGTCAGCAGTGGCAGAGATAGTGACAACGATGAAAAGGGAAACGATGAAATGCAACATTTCTCTGCCAGTCGCCTACAAAGACGTGAAAACGAAAATGACAGATTCAGTGGGTGCAAGCAACTTGGAAATAGAATGACTAAGGAAATACACATGTCACATACACGTGAGGATTTCAGGAAACGTGTCCGTGATGGAGTAACTGTTACGGCACATATGCCAGAGGCGACGGTGCGAGTTGGAAAATAATACCACGCGTCAAAACAAGCTGAGGTAGAGGTAGGAACAGTCACGAACTGAACAAAAGCATCCGCAACAACAAAACTAACGTGCATATTACGTATATCGGTAATGTTAATTAGTAAAAAGAGGGGAAATGCATGGAAAATAAATAGGGCGAATATTTTACATACGCGTTAAATACGTTTCGAAATAAATTAATTTAAAATGATTCCGCATGTATATCAATTGAATGGAAACGTCTTGTAATACTATTATAAAGTTAATTCCTATACGTTGAATTATCTACAGCACAGGTTTCCAACTTTCTTCCACAGCGAGCCAAATTCTCAAGAGGTCGAAGACCATCTAAAATTATCAACTAAAAGGAAGTAACATATTTTTCAAAATTTGCTCGTTTAATTTGAAACTGAAATAGAATAAAGTTGAGAATGTTTTAGTTCGTATAACAAAGATTTAAACTTTATATGACATTTGGAACTTCCTGTAAGTCATTGTTTCTTTTTAGATTAGATTTAATTTAGTTTTTTAGTTCTTTATGATCAGACTGACGGTAAAACTGATTTCAAATGCTAACTTGTCAATGAAGTAGGATATTTAGATTCCATATATTTCATCTTTGGGATTTTTTTCACGCAGATATGTTGACTTCAAAGTAGAAAACCAAACACGAGGAAAATTATTCACATTTTTCCAAATTCTCAAAAGGTAGCGTTTTAAAATTCAAAGATTTCCTACCAGCTTAGGTGACTCAGGGTATCAATTAGTGCAGTGCCTCTGACGGGAAAATCCTAGGATTCGTGTTCCGACGGATTTTTTTAAACTAACTACACAGTTAGATCAAGTTCATCTTCTGTCTGGAAGAGAAATTCTAGCGATCACTTGCACTCATTAGTAGTTTTACATGGTTTATTCAATCAATACCAGGCGAATGTCGGACAAATACCGAAACAAACATGTCAATACCGCGCGCAATCTTTCCTTCCTCTTCCTTGTCCTACTGTCATCCCCACTTACATGCACTTACACTTACATGCACTACACTACCACACATGTCGAAAGACCAGTCAAGAGCTTAGAGTTTGTCTCGTCTGGGGCGATGCCCTGCTGATGGGAGGTACCTGGCTGGGGAAAACCCCGCAAATCGCAACGGTAATAAATTAAGGAGACCCTACCTTAAATGGTTTTTGTACTCATTAGAAGAACGATCGGTCGTGTTGAATCAAAAACCAGGAAGAATTCAACTCCACAACTGAATGGGTTTGAAACAATTTGAAGAAGAATTAGTATGAAAATCCTGGAATCTTCTCAAGGAAATTTTTTCACCAACTGTCGAAATGCGCAATTAAACTCATTTGCATTTACGAATAGCTTTCCCGACTTAGCTAGTTTATGAGAAACTTTGAAACTTACTCACACAGTAGCTTTATTGTCGTTTGCTTCTCGGTGAAATTACGTAGTTAAGAATCCAGATCGTTTTTCAGAGAATCCACTTTGTATAAACGTATTGATTCACTAAATCCAACCAATAATCTATACTAAAATTCAAGGAGGATAGACGGAAGAGCCACAAATACAAAACCCTATTTATATATTTATTTTGAATTTACATAAGTAGAATATCCCAAATTTTGTATTTATTTATTTATTATGCCAGTCTGAATTGCAGCGTGGGACGGATCCGGTCCCCAGGCCGTGGGTTGCAGGACTGATGCAGAGATAAGATATTTATTCACTTACGAATATGACAAAACTTTTGAAAGAATATGTAAATGTAAAGTTCTTGGAACCTCTCTACGACAGAAACAATGTCACGGGTATGGCGATATCAAATGGGAGTGACAACGCCAACTTGGACAAGAATAGACAAAACTATTACGAATTACTACGTAACAGACATAACTAGACGAGAGTTTACTGTCGTTTCAAATCTGAAGGAGAATATGCGATAAGCGAGATGTAAGCACTCTTCACACTAGTGTTTGGGATAACAATTTCTTGTCTTTTAATCCGTGTGTGCGGTAAGTAGGTGTATCGAAAACTCATATTGAAGTCGTCATTATATCAGTCGACATTTATAATCAATAAAGAACACGAAGAATTATACCCGTTGTTATCAGATAATCAATGCACATGGTGGAAGTAGTAGAATGGATATAATATATTTCGAACGTTTTAGTATTACGTTCATTATTACGAATGCAGTTTTGTACAGTTATTTATAAGCAGAGAAAAGAAAACTGCCATCTTACTTTCAGTTTCTTCATGTATTCTTCTTTAATATTATAGGGTTTTGAACTTATTCAAGCGTGGATGGTTTTAAACTGTATGTAACCAAACATCTAACACAACTACTTTTTTAAGGTAACACAAAATCACTTGTCCCAGCACAAACTTCATTGCAGCAGCATTCTTCACTTACCTACATTCTACACGTTTTTGCTGAATGGGCACCCGTGCAACTGAGGCAGAGAAGCCATAAATCTATTTTCACATAAACTCCGCCCCTTGAGCTGCATTGCATCCCGACGACATTCCACACGTCTGGCGCGTCAACATCCCAGCGAAGATTCCGGCTGGGTGGCAGGCAGGCGTTGGTGCAACTCACACAAACGAGATGCTTTCCAGATCACGAAACACGACTTAATGTGTCTCTCCTATTCGACCTTGTACTATTATTAATATGCAATGTGACATTTAAGAACTTTTCCGTTACTATGCATTCAAAACACAAATGAAAGATTATTTTAGTGTAATGATCTTATTTCATGTAAGAACTAGGGATGCTACAACAGCACTTACTTTCTCGTATTATCCGTAACGTATGCTATTTTCGAAAATTCCGAGGGTTGAATAAAAAAATGGGCTAGTGCAATTTTTTTGAGCACATGTTCTAAAAAATTAAAGAAAAATTTATAGCCGAGTCATGTTATTTCAATTGCCTCAATTTCATGGAAAATTATGCGAAAACCAAACATATTTTGTATTTATACGCGATCTCATTTAAAGATCTATTTTTGATTTTGTTACGAAAAATTATTATTTTCATTATTATAGTTGTAGGATTATAATATTTTTAATTTTTTCAATTTTCACATATTCAGAGTTTAACAAAAAAAACATTTGGCGTAATTCCGCAAAATGCTTTTTCTTCTCGTGAGCTGACAATTCCCAATTTGGGGAATTCTGCACCTGAGGAATACTTATGTATTCCTCAATACTTATGTATTCCTCAACCGCTCAAAATGTGTAGTACACGAATACCTAACATTTAACACAACGTCACTCTTATTATTTAAAATTAAAAAATGCGCAAGTCAAAAATTAAGAGGTAAAAAAGATTCAGGGTACAAAACCTCTACTCTACTAGATTGGAAACGTCAGAGGAGATAGTGTAATTCTTATAAATTCACGTGAAAGCAGATATCACGGTAGATATTGAGATACCTTAAATCATTATTTGCTTTGACTCTTTAGTATGAGGTTTTTGGCATGAAAAATGAAGTTTATATCAGAAAATTATTAGTCCGAAGTTTTTTTTCTCAAACGGAGATAATATTCCTCTCACAAACAGACAAGTAACCACGTAAATACTGGAAGTGTAGATAATTCCCTTGCTGTTATTCAGAATTCCTCAATGAAGACAATGTATAAGTAAAAAGGAAGTAGCTGTTGTGCATTAGCATGTGTTCAATGTAAGTTTATTATTTTTTCAAACATTATAGAAGATACTACAAATTATTCATCGCGCGGTAAGAGAGAAATACTCTTGATAATATATGCTCAATATCTTTGAACATACACAATTCCTGTAGGGGTATATTTTGAATTTATCCATCGATTCTACATAAACGCAACAGAACCGATCGGAACAGCCTGCTAGGAAACTGTTTCAGCTTCCTGCTGCATAACTTCAGCGGAATTCCAGTAGTCTAGACAAACCAACGAACGACATACTTGTGTATTTGTATGATGGCCGCAAATGGTGGAGGTTTAAAACTCTTACAATATTTACCAGGTAATATTCTACGTAGGCAAACAAATACTTTTTCTGACTTTAAATGATTAAATGCAAAACCATACTCATCTCATATTTTCTAATGCCAATCATATTGAGTTAGCATAATATATAGGCCAATAAGGAAGTGCGATGCGAAGATCTTTTTAAAAATGGGCAAAGGAGAAAATTTGAGAAGCAAATAATCTGAACAAACTTACACGGTGACATAATGCGGCGTGACAATGTTTAATATCAACCGATGAATAGGGTGACTTACAAAGTGACCATAAAATAAATACTACTTGTATTAAAATGCTTTATTGTCATTTCTTGCCACCTACACCAGTGCCCATACCAATAAAAATTGAGAAAATAACACATAGCATTTTCAGTTGGTGGCTGGTCCTTGCAAAAAAAACTCCTGGCAGGATACCATTCCTGTAATTATCTCCAACGTAAAAGTCGATAGGTGTATTGGCTACCTAATCGCCAGAAAAAAGTCGAACTTTGCCAGTTAATTAACTCTTTAAACTGCGAATATACTTTTGTGTCCAATTATGTCTATTTTTGAAGCAATACTTCTCAAAGTTAAAAAATTAATTTTCCCTTCAAAATTTTTGTTTTATTTTATGAAATATGTCAAAACAACTACTCACTTAGCAATTTACATGCTAACAGACAATATTAGGAAACTGGTTTAGTAGCTTTTAAAAAGAAAAGAACAAGAATTTCAGTGGTAAACGGTTAAACTGAACCTTTGAAATCGAAGACTACAATATTCGACGAGAGATTCTTTTTGACTTTAATAGTTGCACCTAAGAATCTAAATCAGATTTTCAAATTATTGCAAAGAAAGGGTAAAAAGTTTTCTACAAAAATTATAAAAAAAAGGCATTGTACAAGACATAGCAGATTTCTACGTACTATACTACAAATTTGTTTTCAGTGGCAATACCAAAAACCATAAAATATTTGAAATTCTGTAATAATGAAATGTGCATGGAGTGGAAAAGTTTCTGAAATATGGTTATTACGTTATTCATTTATGCGTATTTTTCCTAAGTGTTTGAATTGGATTACAATTATTTATGAATGAAGGACGAAACTGCTGCACGAGTCAAAAATAGTTCCCTCCTCGGACGAACAGAACTCTTTACTATGCGTACGACACAACGGGTGAACGCACTCTATGCAATGCACAGAAAATTTACGGGAAGCACGGACTCCGACTTGGCAGCGGCCGGACGGAAACGAGGCTCGTAATGCCCACCGTTGGCCCTTTGAACCGGCAGAGAGCTGGTGACAGCGCCGTCGTTCCTCGGCCGTAGGGGCTTCCGACACGCTTTCGTCTCAAAAGCCAGCGGCCGCCCTCCATTATGGAGCCCATGCCTTCCCGACCTGCAGCCCATTGTTTTCTCCATCAGAGAGAGCTATTATTAGAGACCAACAGCCACTCTGAAGCTTTGTTGCCTACTGAGTATGCACTCCTGCTACCTCTGAACTAGGTACGATGCAATTGTGGGTGTTAACAAAAAGTGGAGAAGAGTGCTTGTCGCGGCTCTCGAAAACGAAGGTGACGAGCCTATGAATTACATGTGTCATTAGCGAAACTTGTTGCTAACGTTTATAGTAGCAGAAGTAAAATTCATTAAATATGAAAAATATGAAATGTAACAATTATTTCAAAATTTGTATAAGCGTTCCTGACGGTACATTATCAGCGTGCTTGCTTTCTATTTCGTGTTGCATGATTTGACACCTGGTGAGGGTAAGAAAGAAAGTTGTTACTTTCAAGAAATATTTCAGTCTTTATGACTGAGATAGAGAACTTATAATTCTCTGCTATACATTTCAACTGTCGGGACAGCCAACTCATCTGCGTTTTAGTGTCGGAACCCCTGTTCTTTGAACAGTCATACATCCTTTTTAAGTATTACTTCATATTAAGGGTCGCAAAGGTAGTTTCTAATTGCGAACCGAGAAACGTGTACCCACTCAATTGTTCAAACTTACAACTGTGAACAGATGTTGAAATGAATATAAAGATGATGATGATGATGATGATGATAATAATAATAATAATAATAATAATAATAATAATAATAAATCTCAATTGATCTCCAATTTGAACTACATATGACAGTAAATGAAGAAGAAGCGTGAATTGCACGCTGTAAATAAGTTCCTACGCAAGAAAAAAAAGCCAAGAGTATCAAGCAATTCTTGACAACATGCTGGATGCCTTAATGACCCTCAAGGTTCACTTTTTAAACATTTAGAATTTTTTCCAGACAATTTCGATTATGTAAGGGAAGAACAAGGTGTGCCTTTTCATCTACATCTAAAGGCGATGGAAAAACGTTATCAGTGATGCGGGAATACCAACCTGATGGGAGATTACTGTTCGTCACTTCATCAAGAGAGTCGGCAAACGATACATAAGAGAAAAAGCTAAATCAAGAGCTTTACAGGAAAGAGACAAAGAAAATGTACAAAGCACGTAAAGCCTTTGTAGAATGTATGTTGAGAATATAAAGCCATCTCCTCTGATAAAAGATAATACTATTGGTATTTTAAAAGTAGTTTACTTTGCAATTTTATTGCATATTTAGCATATTTTCCCACATCTTACTAGATCAAATTGTGTTTAAACTGTGGGCGATGGAAACAGTTCAGATGCGAATTCAGCACCCAAAGAGATATAAAGTCAGCTATCAAGATTTAAAAATATTTTTGAAACTTTTGTTGGCCTTTGTAATCGGAACAGAAAAGATTTGTTCCCATTGTAGAGAAGCACTGCTTTCAGACTTATTTTGCCAGAATCTATGAGAAACGCTATTCAGTTGCATTGAAGTTATGACCAAGAGTCCCCATAACAGATTTTATATCATTACAAAAGGTATGTCACTTTTCCTGGAGAAATATTTTGAAAAATCTATTTGGCGAGCACGAGAAACATTCACTTCACGAACAATATGGTGGAGATTCCCTTGAGACAAAAAATGCGGTTCATCTGAGTAACACAAGGCTTGAAATGTTGCGTCAGCTTGGATATCTCCTGTCTTCTGAATGTTGATCACTCTCAGCATTCTCAGTAGGTAGTGGTACAGGCAATTCTTCACTGTGTCATACAGGTCTTACAGCAGATGGTAAATTGAAACATTGCACAGTTTTCTTAATTTTTGACGTGATTCCAGCTATTTGTATCACCCAGAAATATGTTGTATGATCCGTTTCCCTTAAAATGATGGGAACAGCAAAAGGAATGTGTCGTGGGCCTTTAATCAACGAGTGTTACACACGACAATCACGAGTATAACTCAGGACACACAGAATATGTGAGAAGGGGAGCATTTCTTGTCCTGGTCACCCACATCACATCTGTAAAAAGTTCGTAACACTTTCCTATCAGAAGATTAATGTTCCATTTTGAGATTTCAGAGTTAATTCTCCACAGATTTAACAAAATGAATTTGGGCTATTTATACACTTAACAGGCATTCCTTCTTCCCACTTAATACAAAGCACAAACCTTCAGGAACCTAGAACAAGCAGGCACATCCAATCCTCTTTCCATGCTAACAGATCCATCAATATTGGACGCAACCGGCAAGAAACACAACGCGATTCTATCTGTTCGAGCATGAGTTATCAGCAATGTTGACATATATCCTAGAAGTAAGTTTTCTGAATTCAGTGTCATGTGTAGGAATTCATTGTTCTCATTTCTATTGATTCTGAAAAATTACAATAGCAGAATAATTAAATAAAACTACCGCAAAATATCCAAAATGCAGCGTTTTCAAGCATTTCCGTAGATAAGGAGTAGCGAGTCCCAAGAAAACGGATCCCGATAGGCAAAAGCTGATTTCATAATCGAATTCAGGGTCCAAGTCTTAGCTAAGAACACCACTTAGATTCTTTGTTACAAAAATGCTGTTGACCAGTTGGTACGGATCATTTATTTAATTTTTCTAATACTAAATCACCAACGAACAGGTATTTTGCTTCAGTTTAAACTATTGTACATTGTCATCCATTTTCTTAAAAACTGTACTAAATCATTCAAATCATCTATCAATATTTTCATTTCGAGAAGATCTAGATATAACAGCAATGATGCTTACTGAATGGTCTAAAAAACACCTGTTTCAAGTCATCATAGCATAGGTTTTGAGAGATGTGTTCCGAAAAAAGGGTCTCGAGGTATGACGAAAGCCATCTAGTGCTTTCCATATATTAAATGCGTCGCGTTACAACACACCTTCTATGCATAATTCTTATTGTAGTACATAATTCCTCTGAGGAAATTTGAGCTGCTTTCAAATCTAATGAGTCGACGATTACGGGTTCGGGTTCCATGTGAGGCATAGATGTTTTCATCACGTGTTTGGAGTGTGATTTTGGCATAAATGTCTTTCCCATACAACTACATATTTCTTTAAACATTCACGAACATCATCCATTTTCATTACCAACCTACCATCCATCATGCATTGAAAGGCAAATGCAGCCTATCGAGTGGTCAGTTGTCCACGAAAAGAGAGGATATGAAGGCATAATCTTTTTCCACCTACGTTCAGAAACAATTATTCATACAAAACAGCATACTATATGATGTTGAGATGCGGAGTAGCTAGTCAGTAAGACAAAAACTGCATTGTCTAGACTTAAAATTATTACTCAAAATCTTCTCCCATTCGCTGAAGGATACTTTTATTTATCATTCAACTATGTGCTGTAAATGAGTAGAGAAGAGATTCTGGAGATCAAGAAAACTTGCGAGGATTATAATTCTCCCCCTACGCTTTTTCTGTTCTTTGACGAAAATAAATCAAGTCACGTTACATAGGCACTTCCGATTGATGAACTGATTATTTCGTGTTTCCGGGCGTGTCAACTGCTAAGGTCATTAGTCACGTAAGTACATGTAGCACGTTTAACTTGTTTTTATCACGGAAGGTGGATATGCTCTTCTACCGCTCTATGCTGAGTTCTGGCGCCGACGTATACATCGGCTCGCGGGGTTTTCCTTAATCATGGATCTCCCACCAACAGGACACCGCCTCAGCCGGAACACGCTCTAAGTTCCCGACTGGTTTTTGGACATGTGTGGTAGTGCAGTGCATGTAAGTGTAAGTGTTTAAGTAAGGGGTGAGTATAGGACACGAAGGAGCGCGTCTGTGAGGCAAAGAGGCAGTCCGTGGCCCGTTTGTTACGGTATGCTCCGGCATTCACCGGGTACACGCTGGGGATGAGCGATTATTAAATAATAATCGACTAATATTTAATTGACGATTTTTATTAGATTAATATGAATCGATTAATCATTTCGAATGAATCGAATGATATTATATAATCGATTCATTTTTCACGTGTTTTAAATAATGTGTAAAAGGCGTAAAATCATTATTTTTTTCATTTGTAAACGAATTTTTTTTTTAATTAAAATTTTATTTATTCTTTTTTAAAAATTTACATTCCAAAAAAACTGAATTTAAAAAGAAAAAGTGGTAGAATGTTTAGATATAGAAACATCAATAAGTGTAATATAACGATGTACTTCATTGCGGATGATTTTAGGAAAACTGGCAATTCTGACTCTTTCTTATTTCATACTGAATATAATAATACCATCACTAAAATATTAGATCATACACAGTGACTTGACATATGTTTTTAGTTTTACTAACATGAAATTAATGACATATGTTTGTCTCTATTATGTTTTGCAGTTGGAGAGATATCAACAAACGAGAAATCCCGTTACTTAAGTTCTAAAGGAGAGATGTATTTTCATACTTTGTTAGTCTTGAAAATTAATATTCGAATTAAAATAATCGAGCTAAAACTGGGAAAAATTAATCGATGTGTTCATTAATCGGTGTAATAATAATCGATTTCAATTTTTCCATTAATCGTATAAAATAATCGATTGTTTCACTAATCGCGATTAAATCGCCCAGCCCTAGTATACGTACTTCGCACTTCCAAACAGTGGATTCAGAGTAGATGACACTGCAGGATTTTGACATCCGAAGTTCCATTTCGTGGTATTACAAAGGCTGCCTTTACGTTAGCGATTACAAAAGAGGCGCGGCGGCTACTGAGGCTTCGACGGCGTGGCTGTGGCGTGCCAGCGTGCGCCGGCGGCGGGCCGTGCGTTGCCGTGCCCCGCGCCCCCACACCGCTTCCACCCGCGGCGTGACAGTAGCTCGGCGGGTGGCGCGCGTCCAAAGGTTAAGCTCTCCGCGTTGCGTCACGCGTGTTGATTGCGTGTATCGGCAATAAATAGTCCTCGCGGAGACGTTCGTGGCCCGGCGGCGACGACGGTAGCGGAGCCGCGAAGCAGGGGAGGTGCCCGGGGAGAGCGGTCGCCGGGTAAACCAGGTTTTCCCGACGGAATTGGAGCGGTAGGGGCTGCTTAGAGTCAGATTGGACCCATATTCCACCGACGTCGCGTTTACAACCGAATATTTGAAACTCTCACTTAAACGCAAGTACGGTCGTTCTGCATCCGACGTTCTGGTGAACACAGCAGAACTTCAAAGTCGGCAGAACGGTATCAAATGAACATGAGTTATTAGGCCGAACTACGCTATTCAACATAGACGTAGACAAACGATTTTTCGTAATTTATGAACAAGCCCTGTGGAAAATATTATCCGAAATTACTGAACGACTATTCATATGAAATTCATGAAGTAGGTTGCTGATAGTTTCTGTCAATCGTGAACTAATTCTCTTCGATGCAGCATGAATACGAAGTTTCTTTTAAAACATAACTCTTATGTTATGTCAAAAAAAGTTCTCGTCGATCAGTATTAGTCCTTTCGCTTCCACTACATGTCACTAACACATAATGATTTGAAGGCGAATGATGATGCAGTCAAATACCAATACTGTTTTCCAGAATCAGTCTTCCGCGCATGCACTTTTCTGCGGTGAAACAGTGATCCCCTCTGACAGCACCATTAGGGATGACACGTAGAGAAGCGGCCATCATGCTTGCTTTCTACCTCTGTGCACCGAACTTCAAAGTAGTCTATGTGGAATGTGTGGTGGAGATAGTGCGTTCGCCGTACGCTTCCCTAACCTTCTATTGCCTTTGCCCTCATGTCTTCTATACGACTCTTTGAAGAAAATGTTTGTTCTGACTCTTTATTGGTCTTACCTATTCCCCTGCTTCCCATTGCATCTCCCCTGCTTCGCCTTCCATCTCTCTCCCTTGTGTATCCCCTGCGTTTTCCCTTATCACATATCTCTTTTACTTGGTCATTGTTCCATCAACATTCACGACATACAAGCATTAATATTGCATATCCATCAAACAATTTATCCATCATAGGCTTGATTAAAGATTTCAGATCAGGAAACATAAAAATGTGTCAAATTTAGGTGCGTGCTTCTTGCTTCGCGACTCAAGTTCTTGTAGAGCAAGTGCATTTGTATTGTTGTATTCAACCCTAAAGTGTTCAACAAAAAATTAAGCAATTATTTAGGAGAGAAGTATCTTGTTCTGTAAACGCATCCTATAGTATTGGAAAATTGTTTATACATGTCTCAAAGTGGCATCAACACAGTAAGACACAATTCTCACAAATTATTTAAGTAAATGTTTTCTATTTGACAAACCTTTAATAATTAAGTAAACACCAAAGTAAGTGCCTTTGCAGCACAAAAAATCGACCCGCAGATCAAGACACACCCATCTCAACTTTCAGCTTTATTATGATATTATGGTTCTAGTTCTTTAGCATGTAACAGTGCGTAGGACGAGTACATGATTTGGTGGATTGGTGAAAATAATACCGATATGTTGTGAATATTGTTGGATCAATGATGAGGCAGAGGAGAAATGAGGTTGGGAGAAAATGCAGAGGAGAGGTAATGGGGAGCAAGGAGAGTGATAAGCGGTGGTGAGGCAGGGTAGAGGCGGAATGGTCAACACAATGAAATATAACATAAATGTCCAGCATGCATTAATACGTGATAACAAAACATGCAAAGGAAGGTCTACTTTAAATCAGATCACTCCGGCGGAGTTTCTAAAATTTACACAGGATACCCAACGTTCGATGTGTTAGTAGATATCAATCGCTCTATTCCTATGGCTTGCACTTAATGTTACGAGTGAACATCGTGGCTTAATAAATTATATGAATCTACTTATCTAATTAATATTCGTAATAGATATTTGTAAATCCGCATTACGATATACATAGCATTACATTCAAAGTAAAAAAATGTATATAGTAACAAAATAAAATTAGTAACTATAATACTTCTGTACAGGAAAAAGACAATATCCCTTAATCACAAGTGACATCAAGAAAGTGCAAAATGTAATGTAATTGTTGAAAAACGTAATAGTAAATACAACAATATTTATTCTTCAATTCATAATTAATGTTGTTTCAGATGAGTAAGTATTAAATATTATGTTTCTAAGGAATTATATTAGTACAGTTTGTCGCGTATATTTAGCAATCACTTTATTAGGAGTTGTAGAGAACATGTGGAATGCATACATCCGAAAAAAACTGAAAATCATTAGTCCACGTCCACTTATACATCTCATTAATCTTAGATTCTCCAGATACCAAAGGACACCTATCTAAACATGATGTCGTAAGATTTTCATTAAATTGAAATACTATAGTTTCACAGGCTGAATCCGCATTCTGAAGTATAGTTAACAAACATATTGTCAGACTTATGCAACCTTCAAAATATGAGAAATGTACTAATTGGGTCTCTTCCTAGCCAAATATATGTCCTAACATGGTATAATCAGATACTACACAACATTTGACCCAAACCAGAAGCGTACCACAATGATTAAAAGAAATATAACAACAACCAATACGGCATATTGCGAAACGGTGATTTCTGAATATCACAAAAGAGACAATTGTGCGCTTTCTGATATGCCGCGCGCACTCACGCACGTAAAAGAAAGGAAATATCCGTCATCTAGTACATTGGAGAACAAATACGCAATGAGAAATTACAAGCATAATTAGTTCCCCTTTGCAACTAATGTACCGGCGAACGGCAGTGCTGAAAAACGACGAACAGGTAATATACTCTTCTGCTGCATAACTGTTTCTATACAATTAGAGACTATACTGATTGTCTAAAAGAAAAATAATGTTTACTTAAACAAAACAATGATATAGTATAATGATTGATTGATTGATTGATTTTTTCGTGTTTCCGGGCGCGTCAACAGCTTTGGTCCCGTTAGTGTTGTGCATGTTTTTCTCGGGAGATGGCGGTGATCTTTCCCCGCTGGATGGCGAGATCCGGCGCCGACCTACCGTCGGCTAGAGGGGTTTCCCCCTAACCAGGACTCTCCCACCAGCGGGGCACCACCCCAGCTGGGACAAGCCCTAAACTCCCAACCGGTCTCCCGGAATATGTAGTAGTGTAGTGCATGTTAGTGTAAGTGTGTGTGTGTGTGTAAGGGAAGAGGATGGGACAAGGAAGAGGAAGGAGAGCTCGCGTGCGGTCCGTGGCCCGTTTGTTAGGGCTCCGGCATTCGCCTGGTGTTGATCGGAGAAACCACGGAAAACTGTCGATCAGAGCAGCTGGCCGCTAGAATTCTCCTGCAGACAGCGACTGAATTTGACCTAGCTGAAAAGCTAGTGTCGAAAATCCTGCCGCCGTCAGGACCTTAGGACCTCCCGGTCAGAGGCGCTGTAGTGACATCAATTGATGCACTGAACTACCGCTCCCGGTATGTGTGTGTGTGTGTGTGTGTGTGTGTGTGTGTGTGTGAGTATATATATATATATATATATATATATATATATATATATATATATATATATATATATATATATATAATGAATTAGTTTACATTTGTATTGTATAATTTAAAAAAGACAATATGCCTGTAACAACTATTGTACAACAGCTTCCGGGTCAATGACCCCCATCTCGATCAGGTTTTTGTCCAGTTTTCCTGATCCATTAAGCAAATGCTGAGATGGCCCCTTGATTTGCCTCTGGGCGTAAATGTATCTTCACTATGCACACGTTTTGTTGAGCTTTCCTTTCGCTTGTAGTGGTAGTAGATCTTAGGGTGAGTTTCTATTTGGTTAGCAATACAAAAAAATCAAATCTGCAGTTCATTTAACATTACAAATAAGTTTTCTATGACTGAAACGAAAATATCTAGTTTTTGAAATGTTAATCTCTCGCTTTTTTAAATTTATTATTATTATTATTATTATTATTATTATTATTATTATTATTGTTATTATTTCCCAATTTCTGTAGATATACACTGATGCCGGGGTTCTCAAAATCACCCAAAGCAACAATGGTTCGCACGTAAAGTGGAACAAGAATATATTTTGATTTTTATATCAGTCAAGTCAGACTTAAGAATTTACGGACTATATTTGCTGTTCCCAATAATGCGGCTTTTTGAATTGTCCGTATATGCTTTTCAGTCAATTCCAACTTCTTCGCGATCTCTTGCCATTCCTTGGTGACCAATCCATTCGCTGAGACCACTACTGGAAGCACTTCCACAGCGCGCAATCCATACATGTCCTTCAATTCAACAACCAGGGGTTGGTATTTCCTTTTTTCTCAGCAACAGTTGTTACAAGCCGGTCACTTGTAGGAACCGCAACATCAATGATGCATGATGTTTTAGATATTTTATCAAAGAGAACAATATCCGGTCTATTTGCTTCCACTGTTCGGTCAGTGAAGATTACACTATCCCACAGAATTCGAGCTCCATCATTGCTGATTACTTGCTCAGGTTTGCACTTATAATATGGTTGTTCACTCTCTACGAGGTCGTATCTTTTGGCAAGGGCTTGGTGGATTACTTTGGCGACGCAGTTGTGTCTCTTAAGGTATTCTGTTTGTGCTAATGCGGGGCATCCACAGCAAATATGCTGGATTGACTCGTTGGTGGATTTACATAGGCGACATCGGCTATCAATTTGCTGACCCATGATGAATTTTTTATAAGCTCTGGTTATTATTATTATTATTATTATTATTATTATTATTACTATTTTTTCATCTTGCAACTATTAATAGTTAAATTGTTATGAAGAAACTCTGAAACTCAAGGAAGCGTGCGCAGATGATTTTCTCCCCCATACGTCACATACAGTTTTTTTTTTACTGTTTTGAGTAAATAAATATCTAAATACTCGAACCACGCTGCAGAACAGAGGACGGACAGGTTGCGAGACGAACATCATACGGCCGAGAAATAACAATTTCCAAGGTACAACACCACCATCACTTTTGCGACACAAGTACACCCGCTCCCACAAACAACTGTCAACACACGCCCCAATGTTTTGGACGGTGAGGACGGTCGCAGCTGTGCGGTGAGGACGGGCACACCCGCGTGACCACGTCATGCGCGTCGTCGGGAAGGGTCGACACTTGACGTAACCTCATACGAAACCAGGGGCGTCAGGCCAGGCGTCCGCGCCGGTTCTGCGACGGGGCTGTTGTGACCAATCCAGAGACTCGTGACGCACGCGTTGAAGTGAGCAATCTGGGTGAGAAAGAATTATCGTTTCCTATCTCGGCAACAATCCCGGCGTGACTCGCTCATCCTGGTTGGGTACAAATTAACCTAGCTTTCGGTTGAGACAGCGGGAACGCCAATCGTGTTTCGGCATTAAAAATGCGTCACCATTCACAAAGTTATTGCTGACTATCTATGTTATTGCTGATTATTTATGTATGGTGCGTACGATGCTATCTTCTATGCAAGTAAAATGATACACACTGTATAAAAATAGATCATTAATTCTGGTTCAATATCCTTTTCGTATGATGGCCCCAAAGTATCAAACAACCGATAACTGATTTCACGGGGCAATTATAAAGTGATGATTGATAAGTTAATAATGCTGTGAGATACATTGTGGTTTTCCTTTTTACTCTAAGTCGCAATCAAAAAGTGAATATCAACCACGCTGTACGCCTGGAACCACATCCACAGCGCAGAGAAAGACGCACCTGAGAGGTCTGATGGTTGTCACCTATCCGCGCCGTCATTTCTACGATTCATAGAAGATAAACAGCACAAAAATCTGTATGTAAGTCCATAAATGTACATGAAACGGGACCGCAAAAGAGAGTTCAAATTTTCTGCCGATTGTATGGGTACATAAACCCCTATAAAGTTAGAGCATCCCCCCCAAGGCCTAACCGTTCGACAGTAATGATGAAATCCTTTAAAGGCGCACAGCCATCATCTCCATTTTCTTTCCTACCGACACGGGGCATTTTACTTTCCACAAAAAATCGAGCGTGCGATCTACTAAGTCTACATTATTCTAATATGGTCACCATAATCACACAAATCCCGTACCTCAAAGTCTACCTTGGTGGTGCTTAGAGGTACTATGTCCAAACGCGAAAGCCCGAAAACTACGGATTCGGGTCCGGCTTAAGTCAAGACTGTTTTCACAACATGAGTGTGGTTTTATTCGCTTTCCTATAATTCCCCGTGTTTCACATGAACATCCGCCTATCCGTAATTATGTTCGTACCATCATCATTCATCCCTCACAATCAGTCTACTATCAAATCATAGTGCGATGGCAATGCCAAGCCATCTCTATGTTCATCTGTTGATTGATAAATTATTTCGTATTTTCCGGGCGACTCAACGGCTATGGCTGTTAATCCCGAAAGTGCAGTGCATGTTTTATCACGGGTGATGGTGATGTTTTTTCCAAGTAGGACGGTGAGGTCTGGCACCGACCTACCCGTGGATTTGTGGGGATTTCCTCATCCTGGTCTCTCCCACGAGCGGAGCACCACCTCAACTGGAACAAGCTCTAAGATCCCGACTAGTCTGCCGAAATGTTGGTAGTGTAGCGCAGGGAAGTGTAACTGTGTGTAAAAAGAATTGCGGATAGGGCAAGAAAGAGGAGGGACACGACTTGCGCTGTCCGTGGCTGTTTGTTAGAGTACTGTTCCGGTATTCGCTTGGTGTTGATTAGAGAAACCACGGAAAACTACTGATTGGATCAGCCAGCCGATAGAATTCTTGTCCAGACCGCGGCCGAATTCGACCTAGATATCTAGTTAGTATCGAAATTCCTACCACCGTCGCGACCTGAATCCTAGGACCTCCCGGTCAGAGGACATCAGTTAATGCCCTGAGTCACCCCAGCCGGTCTGAGACCATCTGTTCAGGAAATAGGAAAGCAGAAAGAAACAAGCCTCTTCAATCATCTAGGTTCAACAACTGAGTACAGCACGCATAATCATCATCATCAGTAGTAGCAGCAGCAGCAGCAGCTTACGCCACTCCACGTAGCCGCGCCTCGTTAGCACCGGCGAGACGGGCCGGACGGGTCTTGACGCCGCGCCGCGGCGCCGGGCGTCGCCCCACTTCCCTGACGGCCCGTGATTCACGCGTATTTTTACATGGGGCCGGCAGGGCGCGCGGCAGGGCGGCACGGAATGGGAGATGGGCGAAGAGGGGCGGGAGGAAGCGTCGAGGCCTGCTCAAAAGCCCCTTACCTCAGACACATGCGTGCCTCGCGGCGTGGGTGGCGGGAGCGGGAGTGAGCTCTGGAACGCTTCCCAGCAGGTCGACGAGCGACGAAGAGCCCATGGGAGAAGCCCCATAGAACTGATATGCCTTCGTTTCGACCTCTCGTCTTCAACCTGTGGGGGAAAGCGGTCTGACACGATCGTTCTTCAAACGTTTTCTTTTCTCGAGGGAGTTGACTGATTCGGAAGTAAGTCTGCTTGCCTTTTATATCGCTAATGTATTCTGTTCTTGATCGTCCTATGATGTTTCATGAACTCTTAAAATGAAAGTTATTGAATGAATTCTCTTTTATCCGGTTCCATTTGACCAAACCTATTATTGCAAATTCTTTTTTCAAAATTTAATAGATACGTGAGTCTTGTAAACTCTTGTCTCTATAACTAATTTCGAATATCCGCACAAATTGACCGAAAATAAGTAGCTTCTGGTCTCGGAAAGAATTCTAACACTATAACAAAAGTTTCGATTTTGAGTGAAAAGTGCAAATTTTTTATTATGTGAATCAGCAATTGTTCATACTTGATGACACGATTATACTATCATACTCAGTGCGTTAGTACTTGCGACACGGCTGGCGTCTTGCAACGAAGAAGAAAGCAACTACTGTATTTTCGTCAGCCGATTCAGACCAGCCACTTTTTGCTTATTCAAAAAACAATTTCCCATGCACTTGCTGCAGCTGCTGACCACTAGTTATTGTATATCTACAGACAACAAAAACTGCAAGTAGGCCATATATCCAATAGATCATGAAATATCACAAAGCGATGAGCCTTTGTTAAGTTTCGGACAGTAAATGTATTTTTTACTCCAGAAACTTCCCCCAGAGAATATTTTTATTTAGTAAATTTATTTTTAGGTAATATAGGTAAAACGACAAGAGCGCTGATACGGTAGTACTGACATTTATCATGTGAATAACTTCGATTTCATTTAAATTAAATTTTCATTAACTGTTTATGAATTTAGCACTAAGTGATTGTTTTAATTATCTGATTCACAATTATGCATAATAAAATATTCATAAATAATAAATTACTTACATTCCAACATTCACTCGTCAAATACGTATTTGCTCGGCAGTTGAAAACGATAACTTTCTGTATGCTTCCAGGTTAAGCTAATCAGACCTATAGATACAAGTCTGCTGACTTTATTTTGGTCCATTATGCATAAGAACATTCTACTAATAGGATGTTATTGTCGGGACATTTCTTGTAATTAGATGGAATAATTTTAATATCCATGTTTTCTTGTATTTTTTATAATTTCTTAATTATACTTAGACCTAATGTAGAAAGAAAATGTTCGTTGAGCGTTTCGCCTCTTTCCACCTCCAGTCATGTCCTTTACGACTCTGCATTTGTTTCCTTTCCTCCAAACGTTTACTCAGATCGTGCTCGACAGCCCCATCCCTTTCAGCTCGCGTCCAAACACGTCCCTGGCGAGCGCTTCTGTTACGAGGCGTGTAGTTTCTTGTTGGTGGATTATTTATGACGCACCAGCCGCTGGGAAAAGCCCTCGGGTTTATCAACAGTCGCCTTCGCGAGCGCTTGTCGTTTTGGGATGCCGCTGCACACGCGCTGCTCATGCGTGCACGCACATGAACTGATTTATTGTTAGTGATTCCGGGCGCGTCATCTGCTAAGATCTTTAGTCTCGTAAGTATAGTGCTTGTTTTTCTTCCTCGGGAGTCGGCGGTGATCTTCCCCCGCTGGATGGCGAGATCCGACGCCGATCTGCCGTCGGCTAGAGGGGTTATCCTTAACAAGGTATCTCTCACCAGCGTGGAACCGCCCCTGCCGGAGCAAGCTCTAAGTTCCCGACTGGTCTCCCGGCATGTGTGATAGTGTGGCACACGTGAGTGTAGGTGTGTATAAGTAAGGGAGAAGATAGGACAAGGAAGAGGTAGGAAAGATCGCGCGCTATCCGTGGCCCGTTTGTTAGGGTACTGCTCCGGCATTCCTGGTGTTGATCGGAGAACCTACGGAAAACTACCGATCAGAGCAGCCGGCCGCTAGAATTCTCCTCCACACATCGACTGAATTTGACCAAGCTGACAAGCTAGTGTCGAAAATACTGCCACCATCGGGACTCGAACCTAGGACCTTCCGAAAGCAGAAGAGAGCGACGGGGTAGCGAGGGCAGATTCGGAAATGAGGAGGGGGTTTCTGCGTTTCTGAGGCAGAAGTTTCAGGTTATCGTCGTTTGTTAATATGTCTGTGTGACTGTCAACATGTGGATCCAATAACCTTGATTCCCGGACCCTTCTATTGCACCGGCAACATCCACATCACAATCTCCACCTCAACAACCTACAAGTTTCTGAAGTCAGTTCTAGTCTCTTGCACCACAGGGGCATGAGGTGCGGAAGCACAAGGGGTCAAAACATTACATGTGCCACTCTCGGAAGAGTTGCGGACTTCACCCCTTGCCGTCATCGCGCTAGTCGCAGAGGGGCACGGCGCCGGAAATAGCGAACAGACGAGGAGGTTGCCTCTGTGAACAAACGGAGCGGCAAAGGAAATGCGGAGTTGGCGAGGCAGCAAAGAAGTCATGCTCCACAGGAGTTTGACACATAACAAAGCCAAAGTATGCTCCGGATCCATATGTATCATCAGCAAAACAACCCCAAGTCCAAGTTGACACTACTTGTTATTTTATATGAATGAAAGAATTGCACAAACACAGTACGCCTATGGATAGACATATAAATAATACTTACCTTGTATTTAAACATTCGTTTGAGCAAAATATTATTTAAAAATAATGCTACAGTTTCTTTAAAGGCACATCCAAATTTTGGGAAATTTTGGAAACTCATAAGGTACTGGCAATTTTGAATTTAACTTAAATTAACCGGAATTTATTCCAAATAAAAATTTATAAAAGAAGGCGGCAACTGTTTCTTGAAATTTTGACATCGATAAAAATCAAAAAATACTAGGAATGAAAAATCAGCGTAAATTTTGTTTTAACTCTCTAAATTATTATCCTTCTTAAGTCGTCATTGAAGACATCTTTATTCGATGAACAACAAGGAAACAGACAGCAGATAATACGCTCTCAATAGGATTTGGGTTTGCCAAATTGACACACAGTCTCGAAGTACACTGTGTGTACAGAGTGTTATAATAAGCACACTAAATGAATTTATAATAAAACGAAATATTTTGAAATAAATAAGAAAATCCAGAAACCATTGTCAGAAGAAGAGAGAACTTCACTCTTAAAAATTCAAAATATACTTTATGTGACCTAAAATATCTTCTTGAACAACACATGAAAGCAAAATCCCCAAAAATATGAGAATGGTAAGACCAAGATAAGATTTTATACAACACAAATTAATATACACTACACTCAGATAAAGACTCGCAAGACGGCAAAATTATACTTATGACTAGAGCAAAATGTCTTAAGATTGATTATGATGTTAATGCTGCTGTAAAGGTTTCCATAACCGAGAAAAATGGTAATTTTTCTGCATCGATATCTTGCCTGTTTTTCGATAATGAACCGTAATGGTACCGTAAGGGAAAATATTCGGGGGAAGCGCTCCTAACATGGGCGGAAACGTGGGCGATGCGTTGGCGGTTTTGTTGCAAGATAATAGTGATACCGCTTCAAAGCCATGTATCAATGGTTCACAGCAATGCCATCTAGGCTTGCAACGACTGATTCAGACTAAACCTTGTACTTTAAGAAGAGTATTTAAGGATGATGACCCGGCAGCCTAAGCAGACTGAGGAACGTCACCATACGAGCGGGTGAACCTGACAGCGAACCTTGAGTTGTTTTTGTTTGTCCGACCAGCTAGTCCACATCTGATATGCGTCTTACTCTAACCTTCGGAGCATAACTACTATCGGATTTTAAAACCTCGTCAATCTGTTTTAAGTAATTTTTGCAGGAGCGCATAAAACTTATCCGTTGAAATTCCTCCTAGTCCTTTTGAGATGTTTTAAAATCTATGGTTTGTGTTCTGTCTGTGAAAATATACACTCGAGCATTTAAAACATGATAGGCAACTGTGTAGTAACGCTCAACGTATCTAAAAGTGTTTTTGAAATTCGCGGAAATGAAACGAGGATTTAATATCTGATAGTCGATAAACTCGCACAGCGACCGCCGTTACTCAAGGCGACACGAGTCAGGGGCACATTTCTGGCAATCAGCAGACCGCTCGTTCGGAGACACGTAAGGTCTTCCATTGATATAATCAAATTATTTTGTTAAATCCTACATGTAACGTGTGCAGGCCAGTGACCTAGTGGTCAGACTCCACGGTTTCTGCTGCTAGTGCCGGGTTTGATCCCAGGTGGTCCCAACGGGAATTTGTGGCGGACAAAGCGGGCTCGCAACAAGTTTTCTCGGGCTACTCCCGTTATCTCTGCCAACAGGCAGAGGCCAACAGGCAGAGGCACCGGTCAGTTTCATCTATTATTGCCTACCCTATCTTATCATTACCCATCATTCCGCTGAGGTTTTCGTGTAGATTGGCGCTAAATATAGGTAATTTAAAAACAAATTTTAACATTGTAAAAAAACGCTCATTCTCTTTCCGTATTCAAAATTCAAGTAGTGTATGGCTTACGGTAGGGAACAAAATTATGAAAACGTGCACGGATTTCACTTCTCCCCGTAACACGTCACGCGCAGTTTTTCACTGATTTAGACGTAAAATAAATAACATAAATAAATAAATATATTTTCTCAAATACAACTTCAAATTTTTTCTTTACATTCTTCCACGGATAAAAGAAGGGATGCATAAAACAATGGCGTGGATCTCATTTTCATTGAATTCTCTGAATTTTCGAAAATTGCAAATTTAGAAATAATGCGAGAACGTATGTGCAGTTGTAGCATCACTGGCTTTTTACTACGTGGAACTGATTTATCATGTCCTTCCTCCCCAAGAACTACAGTGAGTCGGTGCGACTACGGATGGATCGACGATATCAGCTGCCCCATGGTAGTGCCTTCTCGCCCACCCACTCGGGACAACGCTTGGCGTCGGGCCAGGGGTACAGCACGAATGGCGTTGCAAAGTGCAGCTGCCCTAAGAGTGTCGGGAAGAAGGGGGAGGAATTTTGGCGCACGAGATGGTGGTGCTCAAGGTTTTGTGGTCTGAATAAAGCGTGGGAACAGTGCGGGTAATTTTATTAGACTAGGTGGACCTTGCTTATGTCTCAAACGCCTCGGAATAATGACGCAAGCCAGATACCTGGCACAGAGAGAACACTCGTGAGTACAAGGAACTAAATGGGGGAAATAAAACCATTTTAATTTCATGTTTATAAGAACTAGCTTGTCCGGGAGCACTTGCTCGGCTTGGTGGTATTTCCTCTACCAGGTATTTCCACCAGCGGGCACTGCCTCAGCCGGGATAAGATCTAATCTCCTTACCCGCCTCGCGGAATGTGTAGTAATGTAGTGCTTGTAAGTGTAAGTGTGTAGAAGTAGGGTAGAGGATAAGACAAGGAAGAGGAAGAAAATGTCGCGCCTGGTTCCTGAACCGTTTGTTAGGGTTCTGCTCCAGCTTTCGGAGAATCCACAGAACTACTGATCAGAGGAGCTGGCCGCCAAAATTATCCGGACAGCGGTCGGATTCATTCTAGCTATCTAGCTAGTGTCGAAAATCCTGAGACCGTGCTTCCGTACGGCGTCGGTACTAGAATTTCGAGGTCCGATCTGAGCAGCCGGCCGTCTGAAAACTCCTCTAGATAGTAGCTGAACTCAACCTAAGTATTTAGTTAGTATCGATAATCTGCCACTGTCGGGATTTGAATCTTCGGGCATACGTCAGAAACGCTGCAGAGATATCGATAATACTGGATCGGAGCTCAACTCATCCAGTCGCTACGAAATGGAGTAGAGTGCAATATATGGAGACGAAGTTCAAGTTCCGCATAAGGCATGGGTGTTTTCACCATGTTATTGTGGCGTGGAGGGTTTTTCGTGCCACAATGTATCAAATCTAACCATTATGCCATCCATAATCAGTCGCTGTCCATCTCTCACAATCACTTTCACCACCGTCCTTCCAATGGAAGGCAAACGACCAATGTGATCACTTGCTCAAAGAAAGTAAGTAGATTAAGGAGTAAGCAACTTCTCTCGCCTTCGCACGATAAATGATTGTATCAGTCATCTTTCTTAATAAATAATGCCTTTTTCGTCTCGTTGCACAAAAGATGATTGGCATATTATAAAGATTTTATACATTGATCATAACACCTGAGGTTCTACAACTACTGCCACTTGAAGTGACACGAATTAACACAGAATATTTTTAACTCATTTTATTTTAAGTCACATTGACAACTTGGTCATGAGCGACTGACAGTACATGCTATTACATATATACACATGCAGCTATGTTTAGTTTAGTGTTAAGATGTGATATAATGTTAAATATCATTAAAAATATTAACACTTCTACAGAATTGAATGACTTTCTCTTGAAAACATGTATGATGATAAGAGAATGGTCTTGAAATCATCGTTTCCGAGGTAAAATAGTTTCTGTTGGCTGTAAATCTCTTCTTAATATAGAGTAGAAAATTAACTTGGCGTGTATCTATATACCAGTCTGTAATATCAGTCGCCTATGACTAAGTTATTAATGCAACGAAAATAAAATTTAAAAAAAGAAACAATCTCCTTTTCAAATAATGACGACGTTCTCTAACTTATGTTATAAAACATTTACAAAAAGGGGCACTTATTGAACTCCAAAAATCGATTTCCATCTTTATATGAGTTGTAGTATCGAGTATAGTTCAAAACCCTACTCGGTATTAAGAAGAGATTCGAAGAGTAAAATACGAATTCATTTTCTTCACGACCACTCCGATTCTCAAATATTTATATAATTTTCTGATGTAAGATTATACAGAAATATTAACAAAAAGGGAACTAAATTAACGAATGTTCATTTTACTTAAGTAACAATTCCAGCTGGTTACGATTTAGTACTTTTAAGCAAAAAATATAATGTGAATAAACGAAAATTCAGCTGTCGGCTTGTTGCAATGAAACAAAGCAAATGAAATAACATTTCATAGCCCGTGACTGTTACGACTAACATTTCCTAGAATCACAAATTCTGTGAGGTTAGATTCACAATCCAGTCATTACCCTTTGTAAATAAATTGTGTTGGCGTTGCAAGAGAAATATGGGAATCAGTGTGAAGCTTACAAACTTTCTGATAATTTTCGCAACTAACATTTGAAAGATCACACAATTAACGTAATGTGACGACAATTTTGCATAGATTGCAATGCTTATGATGTTCAACTCAAATAACTTTTAAAGCTTTTAAGAATTTAAATTTTCATCAAAGCAAACTGATGTAACGATCTAGAGCAATGCCAAAAAATATTTATAATGTTCCGCTCTAATATGTTTATTGTGATATTAAAATCAACGTCTTTTTATCATGACCTTAAGTATCTAATGCCGCATTCTCACTCAGGAATTAAGTTGGCGACAAACTTTAATTAAATGTCAATATCGCAAGACAATTTCTGCCAAAAACATATTTAAAGAATGGGACTATTTACTACGTCCACGCACAGATCCTGAGTCAAGCACTGATGCAAATTTAAACTCACAGCCGAAAGGTTGGCAATTACTGCACCATTCTTTTACGCTATCTTGACCTATTTACTGACAGTATGTATACAGGTTGCACTTGAACGCCACGCCGTTCGACTACAGACACAGCTTGCACTACGTTGCACCGTTTCCGAAACATTTCCCTTTAGTTAGGTCTCACACGCAGAACATAGCGCTGCCCAGTGCCCGAGAGTGTGTGTGCGTGAGGGGGGCGACGATGGAGATGCGGGCGTCGTGCCTGGTGCCAGGGCTGCACATCCGCCGCTCTGGGCGCGCCAGCTTGTGTGCCTCCCCGGCGCGCGGGCAGGGTGGGGCAACAAAGCTCTGGCTTCCTCGCCGGAGCGCTATTACGCCAGAGCGAGAGGCGCGCCGGGAACGGGGCAACGCGCACCCCTGCCCTACGCGACAGCGGATGGCTCTGGGAGAGCGCCCAGGCGGCGGGTGAACTGTGCGAGGGCGGGGGCATGCGGGGGGAGAGCGGGGGGGGGGGGGCGGTTCGAGAACGGGGCGAGTGCGGGGACGGGCGGGGCGGGCGGAGCGGACGGGGGCGGGCGGGGCGGGCGGGGACGGACGGGGCGGGCGGGGCGGGCGGGGCCGGGCGGGGGCAGGCGGAGGCGGGCGGGGGCGGGCGGGGGCGGCGGGAGCGGGCGGGGGCGGGCGGGGCAGGGGCCGGCGCGTGGCGGGGCGGGGGAGAAAGGCGGGGGATAGGGGCCGAGGTGGGGAGGGGACGGAGCGGGGACGGCGCGGGGGCGTGCGCGCGACGCGACAAGAGGCGACCGCCTGCGGAGCTTATGTAAGGCGCAAGGCCGTCGGTGAATCAGGGGCGAGCGGCGGGTAGTGGGTGGGCGGGGAGATGAGCAGGAGGGCGGGGCTCAATCGGGAATTGTGACGTCGCCGCCGGTTGACCCAGTGAACAATTGGCGAAGCTCCAGGCCCACAGTGTTGTCGAGGGCAGCGACGGAGCTCCCGTCCCCTAGGACACCTCTAGGGGACCCTTGATTGAAGACGAAGACATTGCTGATGCTCCGACAAATGATTACGTCTAGGGAGACCATTTGACATAACTATGGGGAACGTGATGTTAAACTACACAGTCAGTACCTTCGTTATATACATATAAACTAGTGCCATCAAATCAGGTCTATGAGTTTAACACGTATGGGCAATAGGAATTTCCGGTTGTTTGTCAACAAGAACCGAATACAGTATATCTAATTATGAGCCAAGATTTTACAAGCATGAGAAAGTGAAAAGACTACGTGTAATTTACTATCAAACATTTGTTTATAAAATATTCCGATTATATGCAGGATAGTTATTGACGTCATTAGCTGATGTGGAGCAAATAATGGACGTAGATGAAGTTTGCAAGTCGAGGCGATTGCCGAGGTTTATAACCAAACGAGCCCGTTATCTGCGTCATTGAACGTGTGTTGTTTAATACTTTCTCTTTAGAAAAACTCGTCATTTAGAAATATCATTGCTTTGTACTGCTAGACTATCTTTTGCTGCAACTCACTTGTTTCGACTGTTCTTAATGGACTTTGACCCTTAAAATCCTAAACAGACGGCTACCCTTAATAGCGGCTGTGTTTAGTTGCGTTATGTAGAGATAACAGAACAGTATTACGAAAAAATATTTAGAGTAATATAAAGACACGAGCCATGATTTAAAAATTATCTGTAAATCTCAAAGTATTTGTATTAAAAAATAACCGCAGATCAGGATGTCAGATGTTTAAAATTTTCTATTAAATGTGATTGAGAGCTGTGAAATTTAGCAATACTAATGTTTGATATATGAAAAGGAAGTTGAGGAAATGAATTGTAAAAGACGCGTCTTACTGTCTTATTTCTATAAGATCTAAAATAACATTTTTCATTAGTTTGGGCACGTTTTTCAATCCTACTACACACTTCCGTGCGATAGGTTTTTTTTATCATCACTTCTCCATATCTGTCAGTAAACAGTGACTAAACATTTCTTCATCCAAATAAATGGAGTGCATCACAAAGAAAATCACGAGTTATGTTGTCAGTGGCACATGGTAACTCATTACAGTGCTTTTTCGACCCAATTCGTAGACATTGGTTGAAAAGAAATAATAGAATACAATGTACTAATGAATTTGTATATTCCATGTTACACTTTAAACGCCGCAGAGATCAAACAGTCTTTGTTGTTCGAGGTTTGCTGTCCTACTTCGTCCTTCACTATTAATTTACCCGGAGATCTGGGGCAGAGAAGCAGAGCAACAGTAGCCACTATTCTATTACTACAATATTTGGTTTTCCGCTCTGCAAATGGAAACTAAAGGGAATCTCAACAACTGAAAGGTAGTCCAAATATGATGATTACAGATATACTCCTTCCCCTTTATATAGTAAACAAAATCATATCAAATTAACCAAACGTTTTTGCATTGGCATGGTATATTAATGATATCTAACTTATTTATAAAGATAAAAATGTACTAATACACAATTAAATCATTTTACGTAACATCATTACCATTCTAGGATATATACCAGGTAATACATCTCATAAAGTTACACTTTAATATTTAGTTGCCTCATAAAACTATTTTCGAAGGTTATTGTACGGACCCATGAGTGAATTTTGCAACTTTAATCTATTTATTCAATTTATTGAAATTTATCCCACGCAATTAGGCAGGGTGTCTCAAAATAAACGTAACAAACTTGTAAATCATGTAGAGGGGAAGGAAATGGCATTTCTGTCAGTGAGAAATTCCATTTAAAGGTGTTAAATATGTCTTTCTCCCTGATTTTTACCCCTTGTGCACAGATGATTGGCAGGTAACGTTCTGATGCAGTCGAGAAGATTACATGTACTTGCCGAATATATGTGCATACGGGGTTGCCTAAAAATTATGGGTAAAATTGGCAAAAAGTAATAATTTTCGACACCCCTACATGCACTATATGTTCGTAACATTTATTTTGAGAAATTCTGTACTCTATACTGTAGACCCTCATTAACACGAATTCCAAGGGACCGGGATTATCGGAGTTCCTGTAATAAAAATTCGGGTTATCAAAGTATTATAAAATGTCCGTATTACCGGTCCCATGCCGGTCCTTTTGCTCGTGTTACGGCGAAATTCCTGTTAAGAGAGTTCGTGCTAACGAGGTTTTATTGTATAATTTTTTGAAAATTTGGACAGATAGATAAATGTTTTAAATATATTTTACTAGTTATAAAACGTTTTCCTGCGAAAGAATTTTAGATTTTTGGATTGAAAATTTTATTTACGTTTCTCAAGACATAGGTTTTAACAATATCTGGAGTTTATTGCCATACAAACAGTTTCATATATTTATTTAAATTTAGGGAAACTAGAAATGCTATTCGATTTTTTCAATTTTCAAACTTAATACCATTGCCTTTTGTTGTAGATAAATTAAAAATCAACATAGTTTTTTATTATAGATGTTTACATTATTGTACTAAAATTCACAGTCAGCATTAAAATTGGCACGCAAGGAGCATTTTGCATGTAGAAATATGCTGAAAAACGTATATGCCAGAAAACACGAAATAAAATTTCTCATGTGTCATATGAACACCTTTTCATTTAAAAAACGTCAGGTCCATATGTGACAAATTCATTCGATCGAAACAGCAATGATAATTTATTAGAACGCAAAAATATCTATTCTTGTTATGTGACAACTATTAGAGGTAAGCAACAGTTCTTCACAAACACTGCAGACCATGTGAGAATTATTCATGAAAGCAAACATTAGGCGATGAACATTTTAATAACAAGAAATATCACAAGTTGTATATCACAAGAAATATCACAACTGTATAAAGTACGGACGTTACAAGTATATTATAAAACAGTTTTTTTAAGAAAATTATTACAAATGTTTTAAATTTAGACACAGAAATTACCTCAAATTAGTACTTTATTTGATATCTAAGGATGACAATTGAAGAAAATCGTGCCTCTGTCGTCTGGAGTTTATATTGAAAAGTATTACGCGTCCATGTATTGAAAGACATTGACGTAATAAAAGATCGCACTAGTATGCAGACCGCATGTGGTCTTGATGTAGGCGTACCGTACTCTCTTATTTTGACGCCGAGCCATTTAAAAATGGCTTCTGTGAAGTCATAGACTTTAAATATTTGGGGAAATATATTTTTCTCAAAGAAGAAGAATTATAGATTTTTTGAATAAAAATCGAAAACCAAAATACTCATCAAAAATTCAGTCATGGGTTTCCTTAACGATTAATAGTTTACATTCATTTTTAAATTCTAAAAAGATATGGCATTCACTATTATTTCTGGTTGCAGAGTTACCATAATATTTACTCATTTTTAACCCAAAGTTCTTTAATATTTTCTCTTCTCTAGAGCTCTCATAAATCTCATGAAGACAATCTCTCGACATTTCAAGGACATGTACTTGGTTGGAAAAGTGATCTGTGCGGAAACATGTCCTACCTTTTGAAATTTAACGAGATTTTGTGGTTAAGGGTAGACGATAAGAGACCTAATGAAAAGTTTCTTAGAAAAACCGTAGAACAAAGCACACATTTCAAATAAAAGCCTAGAGAATAATATAAAACGAGAAAAATAAATGCAAATTAGTTAACGTGTACAGAAAAAGATAAGAATCAATTATTCATTAATCATCAAAAGGATTCAAATGTTCGATCACGATGCGCAGTAAATAAGCTTAATAGGAGTTACAAATAAATAGTAGAAATACATTTCTCAATTAGGAAACCCTTGACACAGTTTAAGAAATGAAACAAAAAACAACAATTTGAGATGTAATTCATAACATTAACAAAAAAATTCGTGATGTTTCATTAGTTGAATCTCCACGACTTAAAAAATTAGACATTCACCAATTCTGAGCGTACGAAATGTTCACTAGACAATGAGGGATTCTGTTATGCCCTTGAGTACACTAAATCAAGAATAATCAAGAATATTCTTGAGTACTGAAAATAAATATAGTTGTTTTTTTTTAATATTGGAAAAATGCCAAAATGATGCATGCATTCATGCTGAATTAGCTGTCATTTCTAACAAAAAATTATGGAACCAAAGATAAGCCTCATGATTATGTGTGTATGTGTTCGTGTGTCTGTCTGTAACGAAAAATCCGCTTCAAGCGCTTGCCTCAGCGCACACAAGCGCGGCAGTGACGGCAGTGTGTAGCTGTGTTCGGCCTCTTGCCGCAAGGGCTGACTGGCGGAGGTTGCCCGGGTGTCGCAAGCCGTGCCATGCCCGCCGCGCCGCGCCTCGACGTGCGGTCGCACGGAATCTGCGACCCGGCCAGAAGCCCAACGCGAACGTGTGTCATCTCACGTACCTTTTTGTGCCTACACTATTTTTACTTTCTCGCCTACTACGTACTTGCTTAGTAAAGAGAAATATTTGCAATGCTGCAGTGGAATATGAAGTTTTTTGACTGAAAAATGATGATGACTTCATCGTGAAGAAGTGAACAAATTTTGCTCCTATAAATGTAGTAAATTGCTCTCAAAGGTTCTGTAGTCAGAATGCGATTTGTGGGTCCTTGATATCGAAAAATTTGTTTACGGCAAAACGTCTAGTCTATCTGTCCGTCTCTCGTCAACCTTAGCGCCTACTGTTTAGAAGATGTTGTCCAAATTGACATTCCCCGATATATCTACCCCAGTACGATCTCCTGAGAATTTCAAACTAATATTTTGATTTTGGGGTTGTACTTAACAAGAGTCTCAACGTTTTCAAATTTTTATCAAAAATTACTCCAAATTTTTGGATTATTTTTTCTCGGATAGAGCAAAGAAAAATTAAAAACATGGTGTAGTTCTGATTTTCGTTCTACTTCCTGAATTTTCAAAAATTGCAAAAGTTCCTATATTTACAATACTGAAAATAGGGGTTTGTTTTAGTTATGAAATCTGTTTTTCTGAAATCTATATTAAAAATAACCTACCGTCAATGCGTAAGGTTATGTATAATGCGTAGGGCACGTCGGATTCCGCTAACCATTGTTTTTAAAATGAAAGTTGCAACATACTGAAATATAACTTCGTGCGTTTCTGAGAAAGCGTGCCATGAAGAAGGGATACCCTCCAAAAATGAAACAGAACGTCCTAAAATAACTCATTTTTCAGTATGGGATACGAGATATCTCTTTTATGGACCCCCCCCCCCCAAAAAAAAAACAGTTTTTAAGCACCTAGGCACATCGTTTTCGAGTTATGCTCAGTCTTAAGTGTGTTGCGGGTTGCCTACGTAAGTCCACTTTTCCTTCATTATAGTTTGCTAATTTTTATTTTTGACGCACATGTCTGCTTCTTGCAAGCCTAGAGGGTGTATTTCCCTAGCAGAAAGGAGCACACTTGCGGGATATTGTGTAGATGGTTACCCTGATCGGGAACCAAACCCAATTCCCCTGATTTACACCCTGTTGCTCTGATCACTGAGCTATCGACTTCTATATTTCGACATATCTATATTTCGAAATGGTCTTTGTGACTGTATTTACCACGTATTTTATATTTCTCACCATTCTGCGAAATTTATGGCTGTGATGTATAAGTAAGTGCCACCATTATTAGTAACAATGTGTAACGTAATAACACATAGTAACGTAGCTGTAGTAACGTTCTAACGTAGTGACGTAGTAGTAACGTAGTCACGTAGTTACAAGAACATCAGTTATAAATCGGAATAATTCTTCCGTCGTTTTTGACACAATCATATAAGATAACAGAGTGGATGACAATCGGAATTTCAGATAAAAATATACACGAATAACACATATGCACGAATAATACATATAAAAATACAATATTTGAGAAAATCGAGACGGTTCGAAATTTTTTCTGAGAACCAGAAGTAAACGCCTTTGAGTCGAACCTAGAAATTATATGACATTGTTTGACAAAATTTTAGCATTTGGCATCTCACGAAGTAATTGCAATATTAGTGTAGCTTTTAAACAGGAAATTCGTACGCGAATGTATAGGTATGACCGGCGTTCATCTCCTTGTTCTTTTCTTCTTCACAACATAAGTAACTTCTGAAAAAATATTTGTTCGAGACTTCCCACCATAGAGCAGATATCTTGAAAATCAATTTAAAATATACCACAGATAACCCGTAAGCCCAATATTTACATGCATTCGTGGGAATACAGACGCCTGCCACTGCGTACACTGATATTTTTCCCCCTCTATGTAACATTCCATTATTTGTAACATAGGATATTGGACGTATAATTTCACATAGTATTACTAAAGTACCATATCACTACCGTATGCTTTCGAAATTATTTATTTATTCAGTAGTGTTCACGTGTCATCTTTCAGTCACCACGTTATTAAACGCACGTTGTTTCTTCTGTCCCACAGCTTCCTCTCATTACCATCATCGCCCACTGTGTTTCTACTTTCATCGCAACCTTAGCTCGACCGACAAAATGGAGACACTGTTTACAAATTATAAATAATCTTGCATAAGTGACATTTGTCAAGAGACATTAGTGACATCGTTTGGCGTGGCATGAAATTCGATTAACCCTTAGTTACGGACAAAATGCGTACAATGCAGATCTTTATGATGGTGTTGAGTCGTAGGTAATCCCAAAATTTTCATTTGATACCATGGGTTATAATTAGAAGCAATCGCCATCACATTTTTACAATCTCTATTTTGTTCCCTAAACGGCTACACCTTATGTCACGGGACAACGTTCTAGCCACTACTGGAATTGCCATGGCCTTCAAATAACTGCTTCCATCCCGCCTACAAAGCACTAAGTTGACCTGACCGTTCGGCTACCTACACTGTGGAGAATGGCGCTCATCCAAAGCAAACAATCAGATAGCACATGCACCTGCTGAAGCTGTGAAATATGAAACTAACGATTTCAGCACTTGCAGAGGTGTGGCTATGGTCATTAATAAATATTGGTTCTGAAGCCAGTTGCTAATGCCAAGAGAAATTCCCTCAATGTCAGGCCTAAATAACTAATATGCAGAGCACAAAGAATTCAGAGTAAATAAATATTAACAACATGAAAAACGTTTACAAATTCAACTACATTTTTTGAACATTTACACAAACACTTTTATAACGCTCTCTTTGATAGATCTTTAAAATTGTCTTTAAAGATTCATTTTATGCTTTCCATTCATAATAAATTTTCGATTTGAAAATGACTTATTCAAATATAATTTATAAAGATATGTATTATTAACAGATCCATAATTCGTCTAACCTTTTAACAGGATTGGATAATGGATGATTTTTTCAAATGTTCATATGAGATGTGCAAAACCATGAATTTTCTAAAAAATACATCGATTTTGCAACAATCACAAAATCTTTGTGTTACTTCGAATCATTCGCGTATTTAAAACATACACAAAAATATATTTGAAATGCCACTATACAGACCTCCTCTTAGTCGACGCCTGGGAGTAGGCAATTCTACGTACACTTGCGTATGGCGTAGGGATTCTTCCATTTCCTCTGCCCCTGGCACCGCTGTACCCCAAAGTGTATAGTTCTCCCTGAGCTTACAGCAGTGTCAGAAATATTTTATCTGAATATATTAAAGAGTAATTCGCTGACTAGCTATTCCAAAATCCAACCGTATGGTGAGATTGAGAAAAGAATGAAAAGATTCGGGATAGTTATAGAAGGGGAACTACAGGACACTGAACTAAAACGGCAGAATACATCTGGAATGAGTGAAAATACCGAAATATTACTTAATGTGATTAACGTTTTCAAACACAAACTAATTATCATTATGAACATACAATATGATTACTCAAAGAACTACCCTTACCATTACCCATTTACAAGGCCTTTCAGTTTTCTACAGATAACCTTCAGACACACATCAAGAAAATTGTCGTTGATTAAGAGGATACACAAAATAGAGAACTCGGCATACTGACCCACTTGCAAGATCTCTCATACTCGTATCTATTCTTAAACCCAGCAAATTCATCTTTGTCGTAGTTTGTTTAACGGTCATTTTCTACGAATTGACCGAAATTATTAGGTCATTGCTGAATGAACTGAAACCAAACAATAAGGGCAAAAGTCAACTTTTCATTATCAATTTCCTTAAAACACAGTTTAGGAACATGTTTGGGTCGATAACGAGTAACACATTCCCGAAGCGTACAAAGAAAAGTGATAACTGTATAGTATTATAGAAAATTCGGGTCATAATTATACATTTTATTTTACCACCACGTTCATTATTTTAACGTCACATTTAGATTTACTGTTAGTTGACGATAGATAAATCAAATAATTATTTAGCAACTTTTAATTATTGGACTATCATTTTAAGTAAATAAGCAATCTTAAATATATTGCACATGCGTTTTTAAAGCTAATTTTGAAATTTAAATTAACTCAAAATAATTCCAAGAAGGTATACGCAACACATGCGCGAAGTGATTCGGACGCTCTTAAACGTAGCCCTCATATACTCTCGGGCGACAAACTTGACTCTTGCGCAACACACCTCTTTTGCAAACTTACTAGTTTGTTTCTACAGACTAAATGCAAATTTATTCCCCAGAAGCGTTTAACTATTATTGGCGATAAATTATTATTATTATTATTATTATTATTATATTATTATATTATTATTATTATTATCGTCATCATCATCATCATCATCATTATTCCTCTACTTCAAGGCTAAAGATGTTTTGTGTCTGTTGTATATACAATCTACTCCTGGTTGCAACCAGTTTCCTAAGGACTAGGGACTGTCGCCTCTACCACACTCGTACATTGCGCAAAATGTGGGTTGTTCCAAATAAAGCAATGTCTTGCACTTCTCAGTCTTTTGAATGACCTGAGAGCTTCCATGTTCTTTCTTCTTCTTCTTCTTCTTCTTCATTATTCTTCTTCTTCATCATCATCATCATCATCATCATCATTATCATCATCATATTATTATTATTATTATTATTATTATTATTATTATTATTATTCTACTTCACATTATGAACTGATTTGAGAACGATTACATTTTCTTTCAACACTCCCTACCGAGACGTGCAAACGATACCGTTCAGGCACTCCCTCCTTAAGAAACGCATCGCGGAAGCCTTGCTCGAGAGCGAGACAAAGACGGCGCCTTCCGGAGCCAAGTCGGCGGCCACTGAACTCCCACTGCTTCTGTCCCTTTCCCGCCCACGCGCACACACCCTCTCCCCAGGCCACGCCCTCCGCCAGCGCCCACGCCGCCCTGCGCCGCCCTCGGCCACCCCCGACTCCGCGTCCGCGCCTGCGGAGGGAATATCTGTGTTATTTGCGCGCCTAGAATAGCCAGCCGGCCGGCACAAACGGGGACCAGAATTAGCGCAGCTCCGCGTCCAAGGGAAGGGCGTAGCGGGAGCACAGGGGCGGGGCGGGCGGGGCGGGCGCGCCACACGACGCGAATTGCGGAGCAGAGAGGGTAGGAATGCGGAGAGAAGTAGGGAGGCGTAACGGGAAATCGGGCGAACGGCAGCGGAGAAGAGACAGACGGAAGACGCCCTGGGTGGGCATGAGCTTCCATCCTGTTTGTGTTTCGTATTTTGGCGATCTGGTCACCGAGCCAACACGCAACTGTAAAAACGAGAGGAGCAAAAGAAGAAGAAATTATAAAGAAGGCAATAATGCAAGCGTTCACTTGCTCTTAAACTAGAGCGTCCCTATGATAGCGAGAGAGGTGAAACGGTAATTGGTCGTTACAATGGATCTGCCCTTCCGTATTTCTCTCGGACGTATAGCAGAAATATTCAGCACTAGAAAAGAAACTAGCTAAAATAACAGCAAACATTTGAGTCAAATACGTATTATCTTACGTGCGTCTCTTAATGCTTCCATATTTAAGACAGCCTTCGCACATTAGCTCCGTAAGCTGTGTTTAATATCGTCAATCGTGGGATATTCTGCGCTTGCACAATCGTGAGCGCCAGCGCCCCACCGTGACTAAATTTTCAATACACTCGACCAGAAACCGCCACTCGACGCTATAAATCCAGCCCTGTACCAAAGCGACGAATCGGGAAAACGCCAAAACTGACGTGCTTAACGCTGACAGCATTATGCACTTTTGCACAGCATTTCATAAATCCGTCCACATTACCTTGAGTTTGCCGTATAAACAGATAAATTGATGTTTTTCTGGCACACAACTGTTATGATCATTCGTCCTGTTAGCGTAGTAAATGTTCTATCCTGGGAAGTGGCCGTATTCCACCGCCGTTGGATGGTGACATTCGGCGCCGAACTACACGTCGGCTTGCTGGGATTTCCCCTTAGCGGGTACCGCGCTAGCGGGGACAAGCTAGATGCTCCTAAACCGGGAGCGGTAGGTCAGTGCATCAACTGATGTCACTGCAGCACCTCTGACTGGAAGGTCCTAGGTTCGAGTCCTGACGGTGGCAGGATTTTCGACACTAGCTTTTCAGCTAGGTCGAATTCAGTCGCTGTGTGGAGGAGAGTTCTAGCGGCCGGCTGCTCTGATCAGTAGTTTTACGTGGTTTCTCCGATCAACAATAGGCGAATGCCGGAGCAGTTCCCTACCAAACGGGCCACGGACCGCGCGCGATCTCTCCTTCCTCTTCCTTGTCCTGTCATCTCCCCTTACACACACACTTACACTACCACATATTCCGGGAGACCGGCCGGGAGTTTAGAGCTTGTCCCGGCTGGGGCGGTGCCCCGCAGGTGGGAGAGTCCTGGTTAGGGGGAAACCCCACTAACCGACGGTAGGTCGGCGCCAGATCTCGCTATCACCGCCATTTCCCGAGAAAAAGCATGCACTACAATCATGGAACTAATGAACAAAGCAGTTGACGGGCCCGGAAACACGAAAAAATCAATCAATCAATAGATACTCCCAACGGTCTCTTGATATGTTTAATAATGTAGTAGATGCAAAATTGGGTTTTGTCAGGGGATGTGACAAGGAGGAGGAAGGAAACATCTCGCGCAGTCCGTGACCCGTTGTTTGATGGTACTGCACGCATACATACCGGCATTCGCCTGGTATTCGGAGAAACCAACGAAAGCTACCAAACAGAGCAGTCCGTCGGTAGAATTCGTCTACAGGCAGCACCTGAATTCGACCGACGAAAATTCTGCCACCGTCGGCACTCGCATCCTAGGATCTTCCGGACACAGATACTGCAGTGACATCAGTTGATTCTCTGAGCCACTTAAGCCGGTTTGTCGCTCTATTTAGAAAGAGTCCAATAGTACTGCAATTACGCGAATGTCATGTTAAGACTTGAATTGGGCTGAATTGCTATAGGAGTGAGTGAATGAATGAGTATTTTGGTTTTCGAGCGCCTCAACCAATTTATTCATTATTCTCGTGAATGTCTTGTATGTTATAGCCGTGAGATGTCTGTGTTCCTCTTTTGTTTATACGTGAGATCCGGCGCCGACATGCATGTGAGATTGAAAGGTTTTCCCTTTCGGGCATCTCCTCCCAGTGGGGCACCGCCCCACTGTGATAAGCTCTAAGCTCCCACTGGTCTCCTGATATGTGTGATTCACGGAAGTGGAAGTGTATGTATAAAGGGGAGCAGGGGACAAGGGAGGAAATATCGCGCACGGCTCATGATCCTTGGGTTAGTGGATGGCAACCGCCTGCTTTGGACCGGAGAAACTACGGAAACTACCGTTTAGAGCAGCCGGTCGGTAGAATTCTCATCTAGTCGCCATCGGTGGAATAGTTTAACTGAATTGGTTTCGGATTGCTAAGTTCGTTCACTCCTGTTCCTAATACGTATTAAGGTTTATTTGCATGAGCAGTTTCTTTAGGCTCCTTGAACGTTTTTCATGTTCGCGTGATACGTTCGTGACTCTCATTCCTTCTTAGAGAATGGGTCGAAGTAACTTCAGGGAGAGAACTATGATCGCCACAGCCATACATGCAATTATAGTTTAATAACTAAATTGAATCTCGTTGAAATAATTCAAGGCACTCTCATTGCCAACAATATTGTTTACTTCAACAACAGCAGCCTTCGATGGTTTATCCGGTTCATCAGTTATGATGATTGCTAAGACTTGAATTATTTCAATTATTTAAATGTCAACGACATTTCACCGCTATACCAATAAATTGAATCTCGTTTATGTCTTTTATACGCCTTTTAGGTTAGAGATTCGAAACAAAATGAGAATTTGTTCTATCTGTAGAATTAATTCTTTGCTTATCCACTGATCATCCCTGTAAGTACTCCAATTTTTGATTTATTACACTATTATTCATTTTCTGCTATTAAAAATGGACACAAGGCCTTATAATGTAATAAAATATGCTTATCAGGATCTTGTATTACCCTAAAGAGGACAAACCTTTTTTGTTAAAAAAATAGAAAAAGGCCTTCATAAATTGATGACGCTGAAATATTTGTTTTTGAACTTTCACATTGGATATAAATGGCCGTTTTAATTTTCAACTTTCTCCTACTATAGACGAATTTGATCGAAAGAGAAGGGGATGATGTAGGCATATTTTTGGTTCTAGGAATAAAAGAGAGAGCAAAATGCTGAAGGCCGTTCGTTTTCCTTTTATAAGTCCTCCACTATACTCCTACCAGAGAATGATGAAAAATCGTAAAATTTCGTGTTTTTCAATTTATATTGGGTCGTATGATCTCTTTGAAATGCTTCAAATCGTTTCATGCTTCATTTCTTAGTTTTGGAGAAATTTTTTTTTCGAAGCAAATGTCAGCTTTCAAGCCCCGGGAGAGTGAAGATGCACTTTCCCGAATTCTGAATTTTCAGCACATTCATGCATGTCAAATATCATCTATCATAAACTATTAAAAATAATATAATTCTTTTTGCAGCATGTAACCTGTGATTTGCTCTAGTGAATAAAATTTTTTCTGAAATGTCCAGAATAATTTATAAACAATTATTTTTCTCAAATAATCAAATTCTTTCTCTTTAGTTTTCACAGCCTTTACATTCTAGTCATTCACTAGAATTCAATTGTTAAAAATATCAATTTGTTGTAGAGTTATGTTTGAAGTAAACCTTAATTTAAAAAACCCAAAAAAGGAAAAAAAAACCCAAAATTTTTTGCTATACTAAAAGTTCAGAACACTGTAATTAAACCTTTCCGGACTAATACTGTATTGAAGTTTCTCTCTTCTTTCTTTATGAAGAATCCATTCCTGAAATTTTACCATCGATTTCACCTTGTGTTTCGAGAGAAAAGTGTTACTAAAAGTATATAAGAAAGTATTGCTTTTAAGAAACGTTTTCTTCGACTTCTTTTGATCATGCATTTTACTCCAGAAAAACAGTCTTTAGAAGCTATCCTTTGGGAGCGCTTGTGACACAATCTTTTCTAGGGTTGTTCTAAACAAAACACTTCCAGACATCTTAAAACGTAGAAAATGTGTACGTTAACTGTGAAGTCAACTCTAGAGTAGAAATTTGCTTCAAATCATTACTCCCGACAAACTCCTACAGTTTCAAGTGCACACGCTTCCTGTACTATGATTTAGCGAGCCTCGTTATTCTCCTTCCGTTTGCTTACTCAGAAGTCGTGCGAGAACGCCAGCGTTCCGCTGTCACTGACGTCCGGGAGAACTCAATATATTTGGTCGAGTGCGTCATGCACGCCGAGTCTAATGCAGAGCAAATCTACGTGACACTATTTCAGCCATCTGCGTGCCAGAGTCTCCTAACCTTACCCGCTGCATCTCGTTTAACGTAGACACTTCATTTTCCCTGCCTGCTTCACCCAGGAAGAAATACCGTACAGTAGTTGCCTGTGTGCTTACTGGAATGTGTTGACATGAACAAAAGACTAGTTTCATTTAATACGCAATATTTCCTCCCGCAAAATTATACTCTCAAATACCTTTCACAAATTTCAAAAATAATAATGATTTACGTGATATGGAGCAAAAGGAGAGCTCAACGACAAGTATGCATAGTGAAACTACTTTTATGTCCAGAAGCAAAACAAAGGGCCATCTCAGCAATTGCTCAATGGATCAGAGAAACAGGACGAAATACCTGATCAAGGTGGGAGTCATTGATCCAGCAGCTGAAGTACATTACTTGTTGCCGGCATATTTAAAATTATTTTTAAAATTATACAATACACATGTGACTAAATGCATTAAATATCGTTATTAAAATAAATATCATTTTATTTTTAATGGCCAGTATAGAATATAATTGTATAGAACCAGTTAAGCAGCATAAGAAATTATACTTGGCACTTAAATTTGAGGATCGATTTTAATTGTTAAATGTCATCTAGTAATGCGATATGAAATAACATACATTATTTACAGGTATCGCGTGGATGGAATTTGTTTTAATTTTTCTGTAATCTAAATATATATATATAATATATATATATATATATATATATATATATATATATATATATAAGGCGGGAATGTATATTCGAAAAATACATGGGGAGAGCTGCATGAAGGCTGACAGAATTTGAAAGTATTAAGAATGGGTAACGAACTTAATTTTGTGCTCAATCTATTTGAAATAAACTTTAGAGATTTTCATTTGAGAATTTTCATTAGAGGTTTGACTAAATTAAGATTCAAAAATGCACTGAATGCATTCCTATGTATTCGTAAATAGCATCAATTTATTATTGTAGCCATGATGAAGGCCGAATAAAAATGTCGAAATGTCTGCAATGTAAAGTAATTGTTTATATATGAACTAAACTCAAGGACCAGACAACATTCGAATAATTCCAAAGGTTTGAAGAATTACTTAATGTAATACATTCTGTGTATTACACCAAGAAGCATAACTTTCTTTGGAAAGTCACGATCCGTATAGATAAAAAAACGCTAATTTAATATCACAAATAGTCCAAAATACTTGAAAGCAAAATCAACCCCTTCGAAGGAACTTAAAGCATTATAGAAAGCTATATAAACGCTAAACATTATAGAAATTATTATAACATAGTAAAAGTGACAAACATAAAAACAAGTTACATTTACGATAGTCATTATTCAAGTATATAATAGATTCGCCATGGGAATAGTTTGAAATATTTGTCAAAATGTATTATGTTACTTCACTCTTAAAAGAAAATGAAATGAGGTTATAATTATTATCAATACTAATTAATTACATATTCATAATTGTTGGATTAAAACGCCTTAGTATCTCATTTTCGGTCATTTACCTTGATGCCTTCGAACATATCAATTACAAAACCTGGATAGTGTCCAACACCTGACGATGATGAAAGAATCGTAACATTCTGGCATCCTCCCGATGGTCTAAAATTAGTTTTGCCGCAAAAATCTAAATTTCTCGGCCATGCAAATTCCAGCATAACTTCACGATGATATATGCGTAAGTTCACAACAAAAAATTTCACATCTGTTACTGCGTGAAAGAGATGCAAATTCATTTCCTTAGAAAACGACTAATACCTGATAAAACCGCAATATAAACATCTACTCTCGTTACAACAAACCGTCTACGCAGTGGGGAGTTCTGTATACATACTCGATTATTTTTCTTTCGCGTACAAGTTGAACGTGAGGTTTGACTTGGTTGTTTGGGCGACTTTGCCGGAATGAATTACCAAGAAAGAAAATTGGTTCATACTGACACTATCCAGCTTACTTGCTGTAGATGGTCGATGATGAAATAGTATTGGGTGCAAAATAGAACATATCTTCGCAGTTTTCCTTGTGTATGTCTGAAAATGCATGTATGTAACTCGAACCTCGTGTTCAAGAATTTTGCGACGCTAAGTTTATCACAAAATAAAACAGATAAATATTTTCTTAGTCACGAATGCTTGAAAAGGAATGTTTCCAGGTTTCACTAGAAAAAATTTCAATTGAAAGTTGTCAAAATGAATTGTGGCGTTTTTTTGTATTAAACATATTTTTGCGACAAGCGATAATTAAACATCTTGACACATTAAATATAATTATTTTTGTTTTATTGATAAAATATTTATTTTTATCAAAGCGGAATACTAATTCACAAGTGTTCACCAAAGTATGGAAAAACATGCTCCTTTATCTTTAGAAGTTTTTGAATTCACACACTAAAGTTGGTGACAATTTCTGGTACAATTCTTTGAAACGGTATATCTTGTGATATAGCTAAGCCATGATTACTTTGAGTAATACTTCACGTATTATGGTTTCCTCCAATACACTTTCGTTTAACAATCACAAAAATTTTATTAATATCAACACACTCTTTTGACATTTTTGAAATGATATAAAAATTTTAAAATTTTTTCACTAAGTAAGCATTTTCACTAAAAAAATTGTGTAACATAATACGTATTTTGCAGTAAAATAGGTTTCTTATCATATGTTCTTTTGTATCTTCGCCGCCTTTGTAGTCGACTCACAAATATTTCGAAAACAAAACGAGTTGAGTTGAAAATCACAGTTAAAATAAATTACAATGTTCACTTGTGGTAAATTGAAAATGTATCCATTTTCTCCTACGAGAATAGGTATTTCAGAAGCTTAAAGTCACGTGATGAATAAGGAAACACGAAATATGGTGTCATATGGAAATCGGAGTTGAACAATAACATTGCATCATTTCCTTTAGCCTCATTTTTCAGGTTAATATAATTTGACATTGAAGTTGGAGATATCAAAAAATCACGTATACAAATCTTATGTAGAATATAAATGACGGGGTAAAAGGGGTTCGACGCGAGATATGGTTCAAGGAGTCACAGAAAGACCAGTCACCGAAAAATAATAAAAACGCATATTTTCCGAACATTTTCCCTGTAATGTAGAGGTAACTATATCGTCCGTATTTGAACTCGTGATTTTCTAAACAAAGACCATCCAACTCCAGTGATTAATGATCCTGGAATAAGCGGAAACAGAACATAACTGTAAAGAAATCCAAAGATTGTTGGCAGTGTTATTTATACTGAGCTACGCAGAAATGAAAAATTTTGGAAACGAAAGCAATACGTTTGAACATTTGATCACGGAAAATCACCTATTTTTTTAAGCTGCACAGCGATAATTTTCAATTTACTCTAGTAAACTCAGATTCAACAAATTCAACGTAAGGATATTTCCACTTTCATATGTATAGATATTTAACTAACAAAAATATGTTATCCATAAAAATTAATATTAGCATTTTTATAAGAATTGTAACACGTAGAAATAAAATTTTAGATTAATTATGCACTAATTAATTCTGTATTTAATCTTTTTCGGGTCAATAAATGAATTGGCACCTAGGTCCCTAATGGATACTGGACTAATATTATACTTGAATATGATTAAAAATTAACTAAGGTTTATCTAATGAATATTATATTGTTTTAGCAGTATCCGCGAAGATTCATAGGTAATCAGAGTCAATGAGGTCACAAAGAACATCAGAATGACATATGATCTTAAAAGTACATCTAGAGAACTTAACGCACATTGCCCCCCAACATAATTTCATTACCCGTCATCGAAAGGAAACTGCAAAACTTTGCTTTTCAGAATTCAACCATCTTGCACAAAGAATTGAAAGTATATCCTACACTTTTATCTCAAACCTTTACATAAAAACGAGGGATACATTACATTCAATTGTTGAAATATTTCACCAATGACTTAGGTATCATCTTGTAAAAAAAATAAAAATTAGAACTAGATATTAATTTATTATTGAAAATATAATATTGATATTTCCTGTTTTGTTACTTTATTGTTTCATAATGTAGTTTGAAATTAAATTTTATTTTTATTATTTTATTTTCTATGGACTTTCCCCTCCTTCTTAAAGGTTTTTCTTTTTGCCTATTTTCCGAGTTCTTTATCCTCTCTATTATTTTTTCCTCCTTCTTCCCCCTCTCTACACCCCGTCTCCTTGCTCATTTCTCATTCATGTGAGTCCTACAGCTCAGAATTTGTTACCGTGAGTCCGTGTCAAGGAGTGGCCCCGTATTTTACGTGACCACCCTTTGATGATACGAAGATACGATACTTTGATGAATTGAACTCTTCCCTCACAATGTTTCTAAATGGCTATTTTATTATTTCCTCTTTTTTATGAATAATTTATATACGTGGTAAGTTCCTCTCCTACCTTCTACTTTGTTCCCTTGTTTATTATAAACATTTTTATTCTTTATTTTATTTTTATTGTATTTGCATTGTTCTATTTGTTATTTTATTCATTAGACTCATTTAAAATTATATTCGCAAAAATGTTGATATTCCGCATTCTTGTTTTTAGTTCTGTTTAAACTTGTTAATAATCTTTGTTCCTGTAAATCAGAGGTTTTCCTGAGGATATATGCTGAGCATATATATGAAACGTTGCGAAAATCTCAGTACTGAGCTACTAATTAAAAAAAATGAGCCCTCATTGGCTTTAATTGCCAAAAATCCTTTGTGGATACTACTAAAGTAAAACAATATTCATTAGACAATCCTTAGTTAATTTTTAAACACACTCAAGAATAAATTATTTTATGCTTAGATTTAGTATTTCCATATATTGAAGGATATTATTATTATTATTATTATTATTATTATTATTATTATTATTATTATAGCTGTTGTTGTTGGAAAAATAATCGCTGGCTTTTGTGCGTTGGCAGTATTAGAAAAGAAAACTACTCTACGAAAAAAAACTTCTGAGACTAATCGCGATTCGAGGTTTCGGCACAAATGAGAAACTCTGCAGCACATGGCTACATTAAACCGTTCTATTATGTCATAATTTAAATTAACATCAGGTAAGTAGTTACATTATTACAGTAATTTAACATTTTTATCCCTTCATGGCGAAGAATGCTATGTCTAATATCCAACTGGCAGCGTGTTTGCACCACATTCTCGAAGTATTTAGGAGAGTTGATTGGCTCTAAACTTGCAACTATTTTTGGGATCTTGATCTATTACGCTATTGTGAATAGTTTTTGAATTCCATAACGAATTAGTCTTATAAAATCAATCGTTAGAGAAAATAAAACAATACTTTTTTTCAAAAAGTCAGCAAATATTGTTTTCTGCAAAGAAGCAGGTACCTCCCACATAAATTGGTCAAGGATTACGATGAATCCGTGGTTATTATAATATATTTTCTTTTGATAAACGAATGTCATGAGATTAATATTCCCTTTTAAAAAAATTTACGTGGTTAATTATTGAGTCGTATAATAACAAATGATGGATTTTTCTTTCAAAGGTGGTTGGATATCTCACATATTTCACTTCTGCAAAGAATTTCTATCGATTCGAAAGTTCATGACTATAGAAAAATGTTCATTGCTTGAGCATTTTTTATTGACATTTCATCTTGGTTAATAATAACTATTAGTAAAATTATATTAATTATCTCAAATACACGAAGAATGATTTCCATATCCTCAATGTACCCTCACAATAAAAGCAATTCAGCGCCTGTGACATCCGTCCACCACTGTGACACCCGTCATCTCGAACTAGTCACGTAGGACTGAGAGGCCACATGCCCAACTCCAACAGTGTTATAGCAAAGTCAGGGACATCATTTGCCTCCTACAAATCAGAGGCAGACGAAAATAGTGATAACACTCGTATCTTCACAGTGAACGTTGCATTATACTGGAAACAATACGTGAAATTTTAAATATACATTTTTCAACGTAAAAATCCCTTTGATGAAAATAATACTCGCATATTTCCGCTATATCAAGAATGCTAAATATTTTTCATTAAATCAAAGAGAACGCTCAAATGAGTTCCTACATCCCAAGTTCAATTGCTTTCAGAAATTAAAAGAATCTGTCAGATGTGCCATGTTTGCTGAGAATAAACATCGCCACCAACGGAAGCAATAAAATGCTCCAACTCCGTCACGTTCGCCTCCGGCTCGCACATCCCCCGTGCAATGACGTGCGTTAAAAAAAACAACATGTCCACATTGAAATGCCAAGGGCCGCGGAAACATGGTCTACGTCAAGAGCCTCCTACGTGATTCTCACACGACGGTAGAAGGACAAGATGGGAGGAAATCATCGTAATCTTTGCTAGAAACGTACTCTCTTCAAATATCAAGAATACACTCTTATGTAAACAAAAATTAAATGTTACGAAACAATTGGCATGAAGGGTAAAGATGAACAAAATGGAATAACACATACATTGTAGGCTAATTGAATTATAATTCAAAACTTTGCTTTTCTGGGGAAAGAAAAACTTTTGAGACAAGAGTTTTTGTAATTGGGTATACTGGAAGTATGATTCAAAATCATTTTTCCAAGTTGAGTGTCAAGGGAAGAAAAATAATATAGTACGGTAGTAACTTCGCCACATTCTTATCCACCGAAATATAAACTTTCATGCCACCAACAACGTTCATAAAGTCTAAAATGATTACTATATACAGTTATGAAGAAAAGAACACAGTCTCAGAAAAAACGATTAAAGTAGTCTCGATTGAGATTGCTCTCCGGAACCGCGTTCGAGGAGACGACCTGCATGACAGAAGTCACGTGCTGTTACATGCATGATGGCAGATCTATGAACGTTAGAGTTGTAAATACTTTCACTTCATCCAAAACGCATACAATGAGCGTTGGACGAATGACAAAAAAAGACAGGTAGCAAATCCAAAACAACTATATTTGCTGGCACACGCGGACTAAACAGTATCTCCTCCGATGAACGAAAGACCCGATAGCGAGCCGACGAACGACAATGTGGACCCACGTAATGTCAGTTCTGGATTACAATTAGAATCAGTTTGTTCCTTTTATATATTTTTTGCAAATTCAGATCTGGTTTTGATCTAAGAAGAATGCTGAAAAACAGGATCAAAGAAAAAATTCCCCAAAATTATATAACTTAAAAACCACAATCGTTAAACTTCTCTTATTCTACACAATTTTTGTTCTCGATTTCTCGGTTTACATAATAAATTATGAAAGAAAAGAGAAAAAGTAAAGGGAAAATTGCAATTCTTCACGAAAGCATGATTCACCAATTAACATTACATTCCCAAAACGCCTGTGCACACGAAATCGACGTATCTTCCACGACCTCGTAATAAAAGATGCGCTTCCACCTGCGGAAATCAAGAACTGGCCTCCATGATAAGTGATATCACAAAAGAAACGTGCTAAATGACAGTTCTGAAGAGCACCCGCAGATCATTTCAAACTAGACTTTTACGTTCGGTGTGAAAATCTTTCAATGTGACGAAGTTAAAGATTTCCTCCAAACCTTCCAGGATTCCAACACCAAAAGATCCACCTCGCCGGCTATGTACGCACGTAATCCGACACACAGCACCGACGGCACACGCCCACCCCAACCGAGGGCAAGAGGCGACCAGCGCAGTGCTCACCCGATGACGGAGCCGGAAGGGGAGCGGTGGTTGGTCTGCGCCGAGGCGCACTTGCAGCATTGGCTGCCCATGGCGCCGGAGCCGGGCTCTTGAGGGGCCGCGCGCTCTGGCGCCTTACCACCGCTGCCGCTGTCGCCGCCGCCGGCCGCCGCCGCCGCCGCCGCCGCCGCCGCTGTCGCCTACACCGCCGTCGGACCGCGCGCACCGCCTTCGAGAACCGCCTCTGCCGCCGTCACCGGCTCCTCCGACGTGGACGTCGCCGCCGCCTGCCTCCGAGCGCCGAGCGCGCGTCGCGCCAACTAACTGGTGGTGGCGGGAGCCGCTTCGCGCCGCGTCGCCTCGCGTCGCGTCGCGCCGGACCGGGCCGGGACGCGCCGCGCCGCGCCGCCGCCGCCGCCACCGCACGCTCCGCGTCGGGCCAGGGCGGGCCGGGCCGGGCACGCCGCGCTCCTCGCCACGAGCGCTGCTCGAGCGTGCCGACGCTTCGCCTCTCGCCCGCGCACGCGCGTGTCGCCTCCGTCGCCGCCGCCTCCGCCGCCTTTGGTATATTTCCGTCCGGTGGGCAGCCTCCTCGCCGCCGCGAAGGCCTCCCCGTGTCGTGGCGTCTCTTTCTCGCGCGTGAGACGAGACGGGGTGGGGAGGAAGCGCGCGAGCTGAGACACGCCTCGCCCCCGACCCACCCTCTTTCGACGTCCCCCCTCCCCTCCCCGGCCTCTCGCTCTCCCCGCCATTTTCCCCGCGGTAGGCGCGCGCCGATCGTGTCGGGGCTCACGGGCCGCGTTGAAAGCGCGCGCTTGGGGAGTGCTATTTCGGAGGAATAGCTTCTTCGAGGCGATTCGAGGGATTATGGCTAACACCTTTTTGGCGTGCATCGCTTTATGTTGTAAATACATCTTTCGCCACGACAACTCGGCCCAAATATTAGGTCATAGACTTCCGAGGCCAGAGTCATTCGAATATTGTCAACAGAAACGGTCTTCTCAGCCCTGACGAAGGCTATGTCGTGATGACCAAAACCTCGGCAAAACTGCCTAGACGCCCGGACCGTCGCAGCATTCGAATTTGTCACGCTTTTCATGAGTAAAAACGGCTATACGTTCTCTAGTGGGAACTTCTTACAAGCTTTTTTCTACTTAAACTAACTGCAATAACATAGTGTTAGTATATATTCAGTACAAACAACAGTACTTTACGTACCAAAAATATCAAAAAAATTGCTATTCCATAAAATAATACGAGAATAGCAAATACTTAACAACGGGCAACCACTTCCCTGGAGCCTTGTTGCCACTTGACATCAGCACTGTGTAAGCAAAGACGCACTGAGTATAATACAATTACTAGGTGCAGTATGAAAATAAGTGAAATAACACAATGAAATATTTGCTTCTTCTCGATTTTCTGGATATCTGATGAAGCCATAGACACATCTCATGAGACCGGAGGTTACATAATTTTATGTTAATATCTGCGCGCATTAGTAATGTAGATATTCTGTAACCGATAGAAATAATGCCAGAAAGTATTAGTAGTTGCACCACAGTGATAAGACGACGCGAAAGGTATGTAGATTTAGTTATTTTGTCGACAGTAAAATCAAATCAAGTCTGTAGCTCTTTTATTGGTGCAAGTTGTTTCTATTACATGAGAACGATTATTTCTTGTAATTAAATGTTTCCAGCAACGATCATTGCTATCTAGTCATCATGATTCAGCTGTGGGTGTTAAAATAGAGGAAAAAGGAGTTCGTGAGCTCAAGAAAATTTCCCAGATGTTTCTCCTCGTCTGACTGCCTTTCTTGTTGTCCTTCGCTCGATGCTCCACTGCGCCTTCTGTTAACGGAATGGTAGAATAACCACGCGGTAACGCCCTCTATCCGTCTGTGATTGAATGACGATGAAGTCCTATTCTCCCCTTTGCTGGTCGCTTAGTGACGGCAAATCCAAGTTCCAATCTGTTTGTATATCTGTGATATACCATAAAAAACGAAATACTCAATAATGAATCGATCGTGCCAGAACGCCATGCTTTAAAATAAAAATCTGGATTTGAAGTTTGGATTGACAGCAATTTAGCGGGCAAGTATTACTTTATAATATAGTGGGTGGACAAATAATTATACACGAGCTGCAATTTTCACAATTTTTGTAATTTTACTGTTTAATTGGTGCAGAATTTTAATTACTGATGAATACTTTGGTCGACAAAATTTTAATTTTTGCCTGTTAAATGGAATATAACGGTTGTTGCTTATGGAAAATGGTGCTTTAATTTCAAATGTGTAGAGCATTTATTTGTAACGGGCAAGGTTTTTCTGAAAACTGTTTCTTGATTTTCTTTCCGGACATATGATAATCTTAATTAAAATACAATTTTGAACGATTGTCTACTGTATTTTGTTTCAGTATATTCTTTTTTAGCGCCCAGCAATAGTCTGCACGTCTCTTCAATCCATTTTCTCTTGTAATATTTTTACATTATTTGAATGTCTTGGTGGAATCGCTCACCGTGTTTGTCGCTCACAGCACTGAAATTAATAGAAAAGACGTCTAAGTGTGAATCCAGAAAATGTATATTGGAACACGTTACATCCCAAAGCTTTTGACCTTTTGAAGCGACATCCTTGTGACCTTTTCAAGACCATTCAAACTTGCCTCAAAGTCACGATTCATCATTTGCGATCCTACATTTGTGATCCTACAAATATACCCTCCTTTATTATCGCCTCACTGATCCTCAGGAATTTGTTCTTTAAGTACTGGAAACATGACTTACTTTTTTTCAACAATATCACAAACGTTTTGCAAAAGTTCACAAAAGTTTGGTGCGCAAGAGAGTAAGATATGCCTGTGCAGCATTACAAGGGGTTGCGAAGTTACATTTTTGTCCAGAAATCAGATGTCGTTGTGGCCAGTGCTTCGTCACAAAAGTTTTCCGAAGTCTGCTATCACACTTGCATAGCAAATAGCAAAATTTAGAATATTTTTGTTGAAGATATAACAAAAGTGCGAACACTTTCAAATCACCGTATACATTCCAAAAATCCTGTTGGTATTTTATCTTCGATAACAAAAGTTTCATGATACTATACGTCTGTTTCATATGGGCTGCAGAGGCAAGAGAAATAGATGGTTTCCCATTTCCCATATGAATAACCCCGGTTCGTGAACTGAATTTGGTGGAATGTATAAACAACCGACATTTCTTAGGATCATGATGGTCTCCCAAAGCACTTAGTAATGCATCAATATAATGCAATAGATTGCCTTCTGAGAACAGGCATCGGATATTTTGTTCGCGTCGTCAATATACAGTAATCGTAGCTCCCTTCTGAAGGAGGTTCCAATCCTTTAATCCAGACGCCAATCATCCTGCCTGATTCTTCGACAAGTTTAAATCACCAATTAGATATTTTTGTCCTCACTGATTGATTCTATCACATTCTGTAGATTTCCACCAACACCTGGGTCTTTATTGTCGTCCTTTCCGATACTTACGTTTAAATCTTTATTGCCCGAGTTCTCGGAATGCAAACTCCAATATTCCGGTGGCGCTGGGATTGGAAGTTCGTCGCAGTGAGGATCAAGTGTGATCCCTGAAGGGGGTTGCGATATTTAATGGACTTCTTGGTCTTGCTTGTGATTCCAGCAACTTTGTTAATCCAAACAAACAGCCCATGGGGTGGTCCATTGATTCCCTCCATACCATTGAAAAATGGCATATGTCGCGAATTTCCATTAAGCCAACTATTAAGTTATTTTACAAAAGACGCACAGCAAATATCAAGGGCCCACGATTTGTCCTGATCACCGATTTGACACTCGAAATACAATTCATATGCGTTTCTTATTAAGGGAGTAAAATTTCGCCTTGGGCTCTTCAAAGTTACCTCACCACACACATAACAGAAATAGCTTGGATGGTGTACAGAATCCTGCGGTATTGTAAGGAATCTGTTCGAACAAAAATTAACACTAGATCGTAGCGAATAGATGAGTCGTGCGCTATACAGAAATATCAACACCTTTCTCGCTCGACACGTAGGGCGCAACTAACATGTAGTTACTCACTATCATAATGCGCCGAATCGGCGCGTCGTTTACATGAATCACTGCAATACACTTCGAAATGCCCAAAGTTGCTTTTATGCGCGTACGCGGAGATGCTACCTGGCGGTCCTCTTGACAACCGACTGCGACGAGACGCGACAGACAATATTAACGGAGGATTACTCCAAAAAACAAGCGCTGTAATGGGAGGATTACTCCGAGAAGCGCAAAGCGCTCAACGCTCCCCAAGGGGCTTGGAGACGCGTTGCGTCAAAATAGACGCAACAAATTAAAAAAAAATTGCTCAATTGATTTGACTTGTCTGGCATCTGTTTCATATCTTGAGTGGCATCTACAATATCATACATTGTTGACGAGCACCGTTACGCAATAAATCTGTAAGAAACTAGCATTTCAGCATAAACGACACGTGGCTATCTGCGAAATATATAGTTTTAATACATGTGCGATTACGCAAAACTGAGCCAGATGGGCAATTTTCGTGGTTGTATTCGGCTTTAGTGTAGCAAAGAACATAAGAAACAGCTACAGTTAGCCATTTAACAAGATCACTGTCGACCAGTGTTATTTTCAAGTTTATGCACGTTGTTATTTTATTGACATTATCAACACTGTCTAGCATGCAATTTAAACTATTTCGTGACCAACGTTATGTGGTGATTTTAGAAAACGCGAGAATGCCGATAGAAGTTAGTTGTAAATTTTTCTTCCATTCGGAATTATCACGGTAAGCAAATATATTTCATGAAGCCATAGAGGATAAGTAGCATTTACACACCAATTTAATGTTACTATCCGATATTGGAATTTCAAGAACTAACCTAACCAAAAAACATGGTTTCACTATCCTTGGGAAAAATTATGGATCTCTAACCACAAAAAAATAACAAATTGACGCATTTATTCAACCTTGAAAGTACACACAACGAAAAATTGTAAACTTGGAAAGAGTTTCACAGTCAGCATTTCGAAATATCAATAAAAACGTATGGATGAGTGTCATCTAAAGACTGCAAAAGAACAGGAAAATGTAACAAGAAAATCATTTCACGAAGAGTTGAACGTGAAATACTCGTATTACATTGGTGAAATGTCGGAAATCATAGAAAAATTATAAACACGATTTGTAAAGAAGCTGCAGTACCTTTACTAGAGCGAACTCTGAGAAGAAAGTTCGAAGAAATACATCTCAAATATCGTGATAAATTCCAAACACACACCTGAAATGATGGAAAAAAGATTACGTTTCACCGAATAAATACCGGAATTGGACCGAAGAAGGCTGTAGCAAGTTCTTTAATGGTTTTAAAAAATAAACACCGTAAACGAAAAAAAGTAAAAAATTATTCTTTAGTAGGTTGACTTCTAAGACGAGTCGTCAATACAAAACTTTCAAGACAAGACACTGTCCATTCGATGCACACCCAATGAAAATGACTGCATTGTGGTATGAGTAAAATCATAATTGATTTTCAGTATAATTTGGCCAGTTATTAGTCGCCAAGACACAGGAAGGCTCTCGTTTGTGCAAGGACCCACACGTCAAGATGCTACACGACTCGGCGTATCACAAAGCTCTACAAGTAACATTTTCTGGAGAAAATAACATAAAATGCAGAGATTGACCTGGAAAATCTTCTAATTTAAATCCCGTAGAAAATGTGTGGGAGGAATTTAAAAATCGAATACCATTATTAAGATCAAGAAAGGACTTATCAAAAATTATCCGAACTTGCAAAACTTTTCCATATCATCATAAAATGCCATAAAAATCATAGCAAACATGCCACTGCACATCGAATCTGTCGAATATTTTAGAGAATAACTTACAAAATAATAAAGAATTGATTTCCATCTTTATAAATAATTGATTAAGGTATTAAACCATTAGTAGTGAAATTCTCGTTCCCCAAATGAATAAAAAATAAGTAAAATCAAGAACTAAGCACTTTCATGTAAGATTCGTCAGTTCATTTTCGAATATATTTTTTAAAATTATCTTAAAATACCTCCTGAGTATTTAGCCGTCCACTTGTAGTGCATTATACAAAAGCACGAGTGCTAACTCGATCCCAAAAGACTGGCAGCAACACCGTCGCAAAAAAATACGTGTGTGTGTGTGTTTCTCTCCCTCTCTCTCCCCTTTCTTTCCCTCTTTCTCCCTCTCCCCCCTCCCTCCCTCTTTCGTTCTCTCGCTCTCTCATTCTCTCTGACAAGCCAACGTTTTTGCTAATTGCAAATTGAATTATATTAAAAACTAATCTTATTTAGAGATTTATTATGTTCCGACATCTTTTTGTTTTAAAGACACGTTTTTCGTTTATAAAAAATAAAAATTATGAAGCAGAATACAGACTTATTATATTGAAATTATGGACATATGTATTGATCGATATGATTCCTTCCATGAAGCATAAAATATCTATTTTATTACTAAAAGTATCAACAATTCCAAGAAAAAAACATTTAGAAAACCGAAAACCTATCCTAATCTACCGTTTTCCCACTTCTAATTCGTGTTTCTGATATTTCTTTCGTAATTTGAGAAACGGTGAATGTGGTCAGTGCTGGCGCCTCAAGGGCCAGACTGACCCCAAACGTAGAATCTCCGTTGCTGAGAGTGAACTGTCACTCTCAGAGTGAAAGACCGACATATCTCCAAGCCTGACCTGAAAGGAAACGCTTGTGTTGTATCCCACCATCATCCTACCTATCCGGAACGAATCCTAGGTAGGTTTAAATTATTTCAAATTTGTATGAGTTTAAGTTGCCCGAACCGTTGCTCGAAGACGTATGTCTTTACAGTTGAGTTTGACTAGAATATTAGTAATTTCATCTAAGGGTAAGAGGTCCTTCACATTTTGCACTACAGTGCGTGTATTGGTTATTGTATTCACTGTTCTTAAGTTGAATTTGGTTAAAAAATCAGTTTTTAATTTAGCATTAAGAGATGGTTTAAATGGCAAAAAATTGACTCATTATTAAAGTTTCACTATTGTCTACGTGTGCAGGTTCTCTCTTGCCTCTTAATTTCTTAACCGGAGATGCATATTTTTATGAATAAATTGTCAAGGATAATCATTAGTAAGAAGAATTTGTGTACGATAAGTCTGATTTTCATTAAAACCTCTGATTTTCTAAAAAATCGTCTGAACAGTTTAGGCGCTAGCGCCGACCACAGACAGACAGACAGACATTTTGCTGTAAAACAATTTTTCGGTATCAAAGGCCCACTGGATTCGGACTACACAACGTACTAGGAGAAGTAATTTATTAAAAATAGGAACACAATATATCAACTTTTTCTATATCAGGCCCTCACAATACAAGTTTTTCTGACGAAAACTCGGTACTTCCCTCTGTAGATACAATGTTACGTAAATACATAGTAGCCGAGAAAGTTAAAATGCTGCATATTTCATTCCAGCTTCCACGCGCCTGTATTTCTTCAGTTTCTTGGTAGTTGGGAATGCATTGTTAAACGACCATGTCGCATACTTCTTTTGATACGTGCTACGTCAATTACAGTAAATGTTCTGACGTCTCCGACTGTTAGTTTAGCGTGAAGGAGCTTTGAAGGAGGTGCAAAAATATTCACCATAGCTTTTCTCTTTAGTGAATTTTTTATTCATTCCCTGTCAATTCTTCTCTCTCCAGAATATTTGCATTTAACTATATGAACCAACACAATAAATAGTTCTTTTACACATGTAATGTTCATATGAAGTAAAATATTTAGTTGGTCAACAATAATTGTACAATTATTGTAAATAAAATATAGTTTCATACAAGTATATAATGGTTACCCATAGGTGCAAAAGGGGCTGAATTCACATGGGTATTTTATGAATTATTAATTATAAGAAATGAATCAATTTTGAGAAATATATTAAAAAATTAATTATGTAAGAATTATATCCAAGTGCAAATTACAGTGATACTCTGATTTAAGGAGTGAGTGTTATATGCCAAGTGTATAACTGCGGATTTATGGACACGAAAAACTGTAGAAATAGGCAAGAAAAATAGGCATTTAAAATTATAAAATAGGCATTTAAAAATGTAAAATAGGCATTTAAAAAAGCACTATAATTTTTTCTTATCCACATTTATTTACTTGTGTAAAAAGTCTCTGAAGTAAACAATATAGTTACCTTCATGGAATTTTTGCTTTCATCAGTGTTCTGACAAATCCTTGAAGAAATTCTTTCTATCACTGTTGGGCATTTCAGACAAAAAAGGCTGAATCACAGTAACTTCCTTTTTGCTTTTCGTTAACTGCAAGCTGATACTCTTAATGCTGCATGGTAATGCTGCACACTAAAGCTAAATTATCTTTTTCTTCACATTTAATTTAAACATAAATGAAAACCTTGTATGATTTGTTTTACTTGCCATGTCTAACACAAATGTAACTAGTGGTCTTACAAAGCACATACTTCCTCACATTTCATCAAAAAAATATTTCAAAATTTGCAATTTTCAAAAATTCAGAGAGTTCAACAAAAATGAGACCTGCACCATTTTTTTAAGCATCCCTTTTCTATAACATAGATAAAAATGAAGAAAACTTTGCAGTGCTTTTTGAGAATTTTTTTATAATTTACAAACAGAAATTTTGCAAAACCACTTCACCTTAGCCCGCCAGCCAGCTGTCAGAATTGTGGTGCACTCACTCTTCACAAAAGATACAAATGATTTTCCGAGTCTACACCAGCACCCTGAATCTTAAAACTGTGCCTAAAATTGCAGTGACACAGGCTGTGACAAAATTGAAAAATTACAACTACAACAATTTCTACCTGAATCTGTGCTTCTAAGTTCATGTTTGTGCTGTTTTTAGCACCACTAATTTATAAAGAAGCCACCTACATCAAAGTTCTGTATAATATAATGTTAAAGTTCAAGTTTGATGCTTAATCTTAAACAATCTCATCAACCCATTGTAATATGAAATAAATTTAAAAAGACTGATGAAAATTGAATGACCTATGGGGAAAGAGAAGGCAAGAGGTATGACCTGAATGTGTTAGAGCTCTTGCCTGGATAACAGAAGGACCCAGGTTTCAACCCCCAGTGGGACCAAATATTTGCACTTTGTGAAAACCCATTTTCAAATGTTGAAATACTCACCATGCAATACTCATCACATCAGAAGCTAAATTTCTTATGCAACTTTATCATCAGTAACATATAATCAAAAATCCATATGGTCAAAAGGGTTCCCCCAGATAAGAGTTAAAAATTCAAAGCAAAATAAATTTTTAATTATGAGATAAGGTACCTGAAGAAGAGAATGCATTATATATATATTTTTTTCACTTAGCGCTTGTTCATTGTCGTCATGCATCCGTGCAAACACAGTCATTGTTGGAGCTCTCTGGTAGCATATATTTGCAATGTTTAGTGCTAATACATTGATGTTTTGCTAAATTATACTATTAGAGCACTCCAAAGCACCAACAGTTGGTTATACGAGCTTTTTTCACCTATAAAAATTAGTAAAACCATTAGAACTTTACTACATATGTCCCATCCACTTCAGTGTGAACCAACCATCATATGCTTTACACTGGCACTCCTCAAATTCACAAAAGAATATTTGAGATAAGAAAAAAACAACCTTAGATTCGACTGTATTGAAATAATGGGCATAAACAGGCTAATACCTATAATTCAGAAAATTTCACATCAGACAATCATTTAAACATCTATTTAGACTGATCATAATTTGCAAATGCATTTCTGTGTGCAATGTGTGGATGGATGATGCATAAGAAATGTACTTTATTTCAGAAGTTTTCTAATGTTTCACTTTCAAAGTCAGAATTTCTGACATTTCCAGTTATTAAATTATTAATAAACATTTGAATACAAATCAACGAGATCATGAAATGTGAGTGTAGATATTAAACAGGTTAATATAAATACAAAATTCAATATTTTGTTAAAAGAAAGTAGATAAATGTTGCAGTGCCTCACACCCCAAAGTGACCTTTGTACTGCAAATGCTAATGAACATTATAATTAAGTTGAAGTTTGCATTTCTATGAACACATCAGTAAATAAAATTTAAGGCATTAAAAAACCTGAATAATATTTTTTATAGTTAGGTATTTTTCTGTTGAAAACTGAATACCTTTAACAATCTATATGGAATGTTTTACATGCCATACACAAGATACTGCCGACCTGGATGGCCGAGGTGGCTAAGAGCGAGTACTGACTCAGTGCTTCGGTCCGAAGGGTCGCGGGTTCGAGTCCCGCCCTGGGCATGGTTGTTTGTCCCTTGTCTTTGTATGTATGTGTTGTTGCGGAGGGCCTCACGTTCTGCTGACCCCAGATCAGAGGAGCCCGCAAGTGTGTTGGTGTCTAGTGTATGGTCGAATATGCGTCCCATCGGGACGTAAAGGGTAACCGGCTGTCGGTTGGATAAAAACCCTAGAAAGAAAGAAGAAGACACAAGATACTAATTTACATGCGGACTCGTTTGTCATGGGGTCAGCCCCAAGTCAACCACGCCACAATATACATGAAAGACAAACACTAAAATTTATGTCCCCAGCAGGATCAGAACCCTTACAGACACTGAATCAGAATATATTTTGCCAGTCATCAGAGTAGGAAAAACAAAACTTGCTAAAATGATGATTATTGAAACTATACAAGAAAATTTTAAGAAACTAAAATTCTTCTCTATTTTTTCCATACCTGTACATAAGCTAACCCTATACAAGTCCTGAAGTTGATAATGGGGTTTGTTGAAGAAAGTTTTCTGAATTTGCTCCAACAAAATGAGTGTGGCTGCGTCACAAGGGCTAGTCCAACCCCTATGAAGTGTTCTAAACCATACCCCTATCCTTATTCCTTCCCAATTCTGCGTGATGTGTAGTGACGCAGGAGCGCGTATTAGGAGGTGCATATGCAAAGATGATACCTGGCGGTCCTCTTGACAACTGATTGTGACAAGACGTGACATACCTAATATTAATGGAGGATTATTCTGAAATTAAGCGCTGTAATTAATAAAGGATTACTCTGAAAGCGCAAAGCGTTCAACGCCCTCCTTGGAGATGCATTTGGTCAATTGTAGGAGCAACAAATTAAAAAGAAAAATGTGTCAATATGAAGTGATTATGGTCACCATGGCAATTAATGTACTTTAATCCACACAATATTCAGTGAAACATTGAGTCACTTTCTCATGAACAGAGGTTCTGAGAATTATTGTGAATCTAGAATTTACCCCATTAAGAAAGCATATGGTCATTTACCTTACAGTAATTCAAGGAACAAACAGCCTTACTTACAATACCTGGCCTGGTGCCGGCCCAAGGATATAATACTCTGGATGTTCTTGTCTCAACACTTGTATTTAATAAATGTTATTTGAAAACATTCTTGCTAAAATGGATTATCCAATATCTGTATTATCAAATATTCAGAAAATTGGTCCTTAATTCAATATGACCATCATGTAAACTTGTCTGATACCAGACAATACTTAAATGTACTCGGAAATGATAGAATTCTTTTTCTATATGATGCATTTTATCAAAGAATTTGTACATTTATACAAAATAAATGTTCTGAATTCTAACAGAAAATCGTTATTTGTAAATTTTGGTAACAATCATAAAATTCAACCAAATCCTTTAAAGTATTATTAGTATACTGCTATAAAACTGTTTAGTAGTCCTACTCCACCACTGTTCAACCTTAAAATAAAATGTATAATTTTTTTTTTCTGTGGATAATAGAATAATCAATATAGGTAAGATGAACAATGTTTGCAACATTTGAAAACAAGATATGCTCTTAAGTAACAGAAATCATTTGCATTGGCTAACTTGAGCATGTGAACTATAAGCTTGTTGCATAGTACCATACCTGACATAGTCACCAATGGCAATCTGAAGCAAATGATTAGAAATATGTATATTCATCATTGTTTTCATTTTAAGATAAAGAATATCATAGGACCAAAGTAACTTACCTTTGTGGTAAATAATTGAACTTAATGACATTTTTCTATTTCCTACATTTTAATTTTTAAAATATTTTCCAAAAATATTCTCATGGTTATAATAGCCCTCTCCTGTTTTTAGAAGTTTTTACAGATTTCATTATCAATTATCTGATAACAAATTTTCTTTATATTCAAGTTCATATTTCAGTAATGATAGCTTCTAGATAAAAAATTGATACAATTTACTTCTTCAAAAGTGAAATATTTTCCAAAAGACATTCTTATTTGAAAACCACAATAATAAAAATTCCTTTTGCTGTTTGTTGTGTAAAAGGTACTATGTCCAATATAACAGCTTTAAGAAAAATGGGTTTCAAATATTTACTACTGTAAAATCTTTGTTTTTAACTCATTCAACAAATCAATGACTTGTATTTTCTATTTAAGTTTTCAACAAACCAATGAGATATGGGTATTATTTTATTTAAAAATATCTAGACATTTGCAATTTTAGATGAAAAGAATCATTTTGGACTTGACAACCTTTACACGCATATTAGAGGAAATAGTTATGAACATATTTATTGTTATTGTTAACACTGTTTTATTCAGTTATGTTTCTTCTTCAATTATAAAATCAATTAATAAACTACATAAGCATTTTCCTTCAAACAATTTAAAGCCCAGCAGTGCAATAAAAACCTACAACATCACACATTATTTTGCAGATATGTGTTTTTTCCCTTGAAACTTTTTTGTTGCTTTGTTCATTTTTGGTCTCTTGGCTTTACCTTCCAGATTCTTTTCTTTATTTGCTCTGATTCTTTACTCACTCAGATGAGCTGTTTGCTACCTACCATCTTCCATGTCATTGGTAAGCATTAATCATTTAATGAAATGTTTACAACTTCTGATAATACAGTAGACTCTGGTTAGAGTGAACTCAGATATAGTGAACCCTCGGTTATAGGGAACTGGTCCCATTTCACTTACATTACAAACAAGCCTAAGAAGATTCAGTTTTAGTGAACCTGAGCTTTGTCTAAAGTGAATGTAGTCCTGGAATTTAATTCCCTCCTACAACGTCCTGGAATTTAGTTCCCTCCTGGAAAAGAAAATATCGTCTCAATGCCACAAATTCTCTCACACTAGGCAACTTGAAAAAATATTGTCGGCTAAAGGTGATAATTGAAGAAATCTCCCCTGGGGTGAAGATTGCAGACCTGAAATGGGGATTCTAATGGTGACCTTATAGCATTCAGTTTCACTGTGGAAATAAAGGGTGTGTCCTGCATGGGCTACAACTGGTGGCAGTGATGTGCGATTGCTTGCTTCAGTTTCAATCTTGGTGTTACTCGACATTCCGCTGGACAAAGTACATTGAGTTCTTCGTGGACAACGTGGCTGCCACAGCCTGGTGATATCTGCCATGCCGCACAGAAAAGTGATCAGTTTCATTAGCCACTTGCACCATCCCGCTACCAAAAGCATATCATATGTTATTAGGCAAATAAAACGGCCTTCGGAGAGTGGGATGGTGTTCAAACAGTGCAAGACTGAAGGGTATCAAGACTGCATTAGGATACTTAGACACAGAGGAAACTGCAAAATCAAGTACAGAGAGAGCACAAACTTTGGAGAAGGATCTAGAGAAATTACTAATGAAAAATGTAAGTAGCAAACAATTGAAAATAATTGCTTTTTTAAGGACAAATTGAAATTTTCAATTTGGGCTGTATATGAATTTTGCTGTGTTCTATATTAATAAAATCATTCATTGTGGAGAAATTCTATTTAATTTTGACATTTTCGGATATGGAGAACCAAAAATGTTAGTCCCCAACCGTTCAATATAACCAGAGTCGAGTGTATTGAAGAAAGAACAGAGAAACAGAGATATGTGTGGAAAGAGATGAAGTAATTATTTGTTGTTGTTGTTTTTTTCAGAAATCTTGTTGAGTTTTGTGAAGCACAAATTCAATGTCAAAAACGTTTTTCTTTCTTCTTTCAAAACCGACACAAGCTGGAATAGCTGGCAATGATCAAGTGATCTTTTGAAATTAATTAATTCAGGAACAATTTTCTTGTAGTGTAGTCATTGAACATCTCTTCAGTTTAATGTATTACCAGTCAAATATTGTAATATTGTTCACATTGTGTAAGTTCACATCTCATCAATGTGTTCAAAATTCAAGGTTCTTCTTTAACCATTTCTTCAAGAGATAATGGATGTTTCTTTTGTTTGCCTTATAACCTGTGCCTAGTGGGTGAAAATTAATTTTATTTTAATTTTTTTTCTCTTTGTCTCTTTTTTCTTCTTCTTTTTTTCTTTTTCCATTTAAGGTTAAATATTTCATAGGGACTTCACACTCCATACTGCTACATGTATGTATTTTTTCTCATATACCCAAAATTCAGAAACAATTTCAGTGAAACAGTGGCATTGGGCTTCGCTCTCTATTACTAAATGTAAATTTAACTTTTTTAGATTCATCTATGACAAAATCTCATTTTTGCTATTTTTGGACATAACACCCTTTTATCGGCAAACAGATTAAAATGTAGGGTAATTAATTATTTTTCTACTGTTGTAAAAAAAACTTCCTAATTCTTTTTGATTGTTCTTACAGTGACAAAGCAAAGATTTTGAATAATAAATTTGTATGTATGTATTTGGCATTTGGGGGTCAGTAGTTTGATTTTGCCAGCGAGCTACCAGTGTCCCACTTGCCTGGGTCTAGTTAAATTCCCATGCTTGGGGGTAAGAGCGACATGAGGTGAACATGACGTATTCTCTTCACTATAACTAGCAAGATCCGCCTGGTTGAACTTTTCTTCATCATACAGCTATAGAAACTGGGACAATTTAAAGGAAAGCTACAACTATAATTTTGCCTCAACCAGGAATCCTGGTCGACAAAAGAGATTTAAACAAGGATTCTGAAAGATTTCATTCTAACACATGTTGAAATAAATTATTATGAAAACACATATACCATAAGTGTGTGCCAATCAAAAGCAAAATTCAACATGAAATATTCTGAGATCCTAATACAATCACAAAATAAAAGATAGATATGATGCTTGTTTAAATTGTCATGAAATTCACCAGTTTCTTTTTAAAACTTCCCAGTAAATCATGTTCTCACGCTTATCTGGTAAACATTTGTTGTTGAAGAGAAAATAAAAATTGCATCGAGATCAACAAATAAAACCAATCCAGAATGTAAAAAGTGAAAGACTATCTTGTTGCAATTAGTAAAGAATGCATTTCCAATTCAACGGAATCAATGCATTGTCAATAGAACAAAAATGAAATGAGTGACAAAATACTTTGTAAAATTTGCTACAGATATTTATTCTTCAAAAATTGTGAGAAATGTGCTCAACCTTTTCTATAAATAATAAACTCTTTTAAAGATATCTTTTACCTACAACCCTCCATGGTCAACCTTACATACATCACACAAACGTGACACTAGGGAGGGGGGGGGACACCACATTTATTTATTCACCTACTCTTTTAACAAAATACTGAATTTGTATTAGTATTAATCCTTTAAATATTTTCTCTAATTCATGATCTGGTATATTTTTGTTCAACTGTTAGTTGATAATTCAATCAATTTAATGATTACAACAAATTACAGATTATACTTCCCTCCCATGTATAACTTTTTTTTTTTGATTAATTTCATAGAGGCAATGTTATATACATTTACGTCCTCATTGTAGATAGTCAATTCCAGACCAAGAATTTAGAAAATTTGAACTTGAAACATTCAGATATTTTTGATCATTAATACTGCCTACATTAAAACTGTCTTAAATAGTTGAAACATTGCATTTTCAATTTTTTTTTAATTAAAAAATCATTGAGGTTGGTCTCAGTTTTACATTAAAAAAAACACCTCAGTAGGCTACTGAATACTATTTTTTCAAAATGATTAATGAAATTTATAAAACCAATTGTGTACAGGAAATTCTGTTGAATATAATTATTTTATATTTCTTATCTTCCTTCTTTCTACTCCTTTTTCTTTCTTTATGAATATTTTTTCAATATTCACTGTTTCCTATGTCTTGTAATCATTCATTCATAATATACATTTACTGCCATTAGATTCTGATTCTTGCAATTCATTTTCTATCTCTTGGCAATTTCAAGGCATTCTTATGAACAAAAATGGGCACTACGCTGAATAAAACTACTGTAAAAGTGAGAGGTATGAAATTTAATTGCATCCACAAAACACACCCTGAAGTGTAGTGCACCCAAGCATTAATTTTCATGCACAAATGAAACAATTAGGATGTTACTAAACACATAAATAAAAGTAATAATATGGAAGTATAGCCAATTGAACTTGCAGATAGAAAAAATATTCAGTTCTCTCAAAAATCCCATGTGTGCTAAAAAAAAAAGGAATAAAAGTCATTTTAACTTTTCTGGTTCCAGTTTTTCTTTATAAATATTTAATGGTTGTTTTGACAACATCACAAAACTTGTAATATTTTATTGTTCTTAAAAATATTGATATAAAGTTTTTTTAATGTCTTAGTTTCTGAGATAACACTTAATTCTTTTTGGCTTACCTTAAACTACTGGATGCCATTCAAATTACTGCTCATTTCCAATGCATTTATGACGCTACTAATTTTCTTTATATTTTATATCCCATTTTATGGTTGTTGTAACTTTTCTTTAATTTAACATCTTATGACCCCTACCTATAGACAATCATTTAAAAAACACAGTAGTAAAATTTTTCAATTATATTCAAATATTGTCATCATATTTTTTTTGTTTGTTTCAAGAACTGGTTTCATTCTCTTCTTCAGGTATCCTGTGATAACAAAGTATTATCTTGTTTAAAATACTGATTAAATATTTCATACAATTATACAAATATGGTTCCAAAGACAAATGTAGGGCAAACCTTGTACAGCAAACCATGGTGAGCCCCAAAATATGTATACTTTTAGTGAATTTTGTGGTGAACAAAGCAGGTTTGCAACAGGTTCTCAGGGTACTTCCATTTCACCTGTCAATATGCATTCCACCAGATTGCTCCATCAATCATTCCCTATCCTATCCTGTCATTAATCACCATTCCACTAAGGATCCATGGATCACTGTAGCACCCAGGTGATAACCAAGAACTAGCTGAGAAGGGCTACGGCTACCTCAGCAGATTATCAACAGGTAGGGTCCTGGCCTGGAGAACTAGAGAGAGGGGAAATGTGAGGGAGTGGGGAATGTCCCCTCCCAAGACCCTAGAAATGAATAGCAGAATGGATGTAATCTCAGGCACGGCAAGGGGCACTTTAAAGCTGGCTCTTGAGGAGGAAAAACAGAGTTTAGTTTATTTTCATAAATCCAATCCCTAACTTTTCATTTTTTTTAACCTGAAAATGTGGGAAATTGTTTTATGACATTTGATGAAGAGGCTCTCCAAGCCATATGGCATCTCTGCAAATGGTTCAACATAAAATCAATTGTACTTATTAACCCTAGCATTACAAAAGAGAAGGCTCAGAGGCCCACTAATGATTACTGATTTGTTTTCTATTTCAATTTTTCAATTTTTTGGGGAAACTCAAAATCATTGATACTATTTATAATTTGCCATATGTGATGTTCAAAATATGTGCAATTTATTACAAGCACTTGTTGTAATTTGAGTAGTTATAGTGCCTTTGGATGTGGACAAAAAGATTTGGATACTGAAAGATGTATGTAAATGAAAAAGTTTAAGAGAAAAGGGGCCCAGAAATGTATTTGGCTTCCCTCTTGATTTAGGCTGCACACCATGAATATTCGTTAAAGTTGCAGTCAGTTTATGATTCTTCCTTTCGCAGTAACAAAATATTAAAAAATAAGACTACTAATTTTCAGTGGTGCTGAGAGTTCAATATTAATGGATATGTTGGACATTAATGGACAGTTGGACATGCATGGTACTGAGACTTGATAGTTTGTTGATGTCCTGGAAAATGAAAATCTATAGATGTATTTTCAGCTCTGCAGGAAATTAGAATATAAGGAGTAACTTAGAACTGCCCAATATGTACAAAATAACAGACTTTGTTGCAGAAATTAAGGCCAGAAGATTATAATGGCTCAGACATCTAATAGGAATGGAAGAAGAAAAATTCCAAAAATTTTCTGTAAAGGAAGGAAGAAAAGCCTGTTTAAGATGGCTAGATGATATTAACATGGATTTAAAAACAACAGGAGTGAGGGGATGGAGAAGAAAAGCAAAAGAGAGAAGTGAATGAGAATTGTTTGTTGACGACACCAAGGCTAAATTTAAAGGGCCGTAATGTGACCAAAGAAAAAGAGAAGACGAAAATATTAAACTAATTTGACAATTAATTTGTAAAAATACTGGAAAAAAAATTAAATCAAGGTCTTTCATGACTTATTGAGATAAAAACATAACTAAATTAGCATAACCAAGATTCATGAAATGTTGCACATAAAGGTCTTCATTAATTTAATCTTCAATGTTCTCATTAGAAACGTTCACTTGCATGTTCCCCCAACAGAAAATTATTTTACGGCTCTAGGCATCTTATAATTTCATAAATAAAGTATGTTGAGGAATAACTAGCAAAAAAACAACAACAAACAAACATTAAGTAACGGAACTGTCTGTGTATGTTTATATAGTATTTAGAACATATTAAGTTTGTTAGGTTCTCTCAAATAACATTACTCCATATTTCAATGTAAGAGACTATGAAATGGTCCATGTGATATACAAAAACATCAGTAAAGCAGTGAAATTGTTGAAAAAAACTGTTTTGAGTACAGTTGTGGTGTTGAAAGCAAGCTTGATCTAAGTCACAGATTTTTACATGATTATGTAGTACATTGTTTTATTTAAAAGTGTTGTTAATGTTATTAATAAATTTTACCTCCTTCCCATGTTTTTTTAATGATAATATTAACTAAAATGAAAACTTGGGTTTCTGCAGTGCTATAGTGAACTATGCTGAGTATAATTTTCCTCTCTCAAATACTGTGTCAAGATGTGGTCATGTGTTCATTGGTTTAAAACATGGATGGTGCTGAAAGTGACTGTATTCCTAGAAGCTGTGAGAAATCAAAGAAAGAGAAGATAAATGTGAGTGATTGGAAGAACAAAAACTCCAAATTAAATATACACAATAATACAGATATATTATCATAGCTTCATAGAGAATTACATGTTAACTTATGCCAGCAAGCCAGAAGGGCAATATGTTGAGTATTATGTATTCAAAAGTTACTTCATGGGCGGGAGTGGAAGTTGATGGAAAAAGGAGAGGAAAGTGACAAAAAGGAAAGTTCAGCAAGCAATTTTAAATAGTATCTTATCAGATATTTTCAAAATTAATAATATGAAGAGACTATACCCAGCTAGGAGATAGATTGCTGCTACAAATATAAGGATCTTATGAGTGTGCTGCCCTGCATTTCAGAAAGTCATCACTATGTATACCATGAGCTTCAGTTGCTGATTCAAAATTATGAAAATAAAGGTGAGGATGACCCAAATTATTGATTTTAAGTACAAAACAAACTTTAACATCTTATTATATCTTTTAAAAAACTTTTATGTGGCACACAGATGATCATGATTTCCCAAGTCCTTAGGACTTTCTGACTCTTTCACAGTACTTTAATTGTATTTTATTTACTATGAATATATTTTGAAACCATTTAAATATGTAGTTATGATGTATATGTGTTATCGTAGTAGCAAATAAAGCTGAATTCCTGATGTTTCAGATTCATAAAGATCATACAACTTTTCCTCAAGTAGCTAAGGACCTAAAGAAGTTGCTATCATTTTTTATAGTTATTTAGTTAAATGCATAAGAAATTAAAATGTAATAAACCATACATTAACAAGATCAAATTCTTTCCATAACAAGAAACACAAAACTCTAAATATCTCACTTAACTGTTCGTGTGGCATAGCTTACTCTTTCTTTCTATCCCTTAATTAGTAATTTTCAACAAAAAAGTTACAGACTACTCTCTTTTTAAGAGCATTTCAAATATAAAAAAAGATGATTCTTCTTAAAAAGAAACAAAAAATTTCAAGAAAACTGTATCAGCTAGAAAACAAGTATAAATACAGTTCAACTTAATAGACCAAGGGTTGATATGACCCTTGGGATGATAAAATTTTAAAGATGGTCAATGATGATCAAGGGGTTGATTGAGGGTCGGTAGCCAAATATTCACCAGCAACATCATTTAATTATGAAGTTTAATTGAGATCGAGATCTCCTTGCTACAAATATATATTAATGAAGTTGTTAATTGTTTTCTGATATAAATGTACAAAATATCCGATATTAAATTATCAATTCTCCCCTCTTTTGGAATTTCACATCATGCAGATTGATGAAAATAGAACATTTGGATAATTAGTATTTTTTTTTAAAGAACATGTAAATTTTTATAAAAATAAGAAAGTTTAGAGTGCAAACTTCTGGTGTTAAAATCACACATACTTTCACACCCGTATTTTCACACAAAATTACGCAAAAAGTACACAAATTTTCAAAAAATTGTACATGACCTTATTTCAAAATCTATCTTTAAAGAACAGATATCATTAAGGAAAAAATCTCTATCTTCATACTTGTACTTGCAGGAAGACGCAAAAATATATTTTTGAACTTTTGCAATTTTCAAAATATCAGTGTTTTCAATGAACATGAGACCTGCACCATTCTCTTAAACATCCTTCACACTATCCAACAATAAAATTTAATTAAAAACGATGGAAACATTTTTTTTTTTAATTTAGAAAATGTCCCAGGGGTGTCATGTAAAGTACCCCTCAAAATGAAAATATCAGTTTTTAATTCAAGGGGCCGCAACATTAGCCAGATCAACTGGAGAATATCAGCTGAACTGTTTAGCCACTAGCATTGTTCACAAGTGGACAGACAGATAGACGGACGGACGTATTGCCTTCAATCGATTTTTTGCTATCAAGGACCCACAAAACATGGATTCTACCTACACCACATGTTAGAGGATTTTTTTTCTAAATTTAGTAACTGAATTTATCCACTTTTTATTTACTAGGGCCTGGCAATAAGACTTTTCTTCATGCAGCATTACATAACTTTCTCTCTATTCGGTAGTGCGAAAGTAAAAAGAATATCTATCTAAAATACTATTTTTTCAAAACTTTTCTTCTTATTCTCTGTCTAGTTGATATTTTTAAGTTTCTGTGCAATTATTTGTGTTATGGTTATGTTAATTATTTCAGAGAAAAATGTAAGGGGTTGATGAAGCCAACCACTATTTTAAAAGGGATTGATGCAAAAAAAAGTATAGGTCCATTTGACCATATTTTCACAAAGCATAGCTTGTGATTGATCACTCATAATACCATTCCAGGTAGCATGCAGAGAATTCTCAGTATTTTTTTTTCTTTTCTTTTTCTTTCTTCTTTCTTTTTTAAAGCCTACTTTCAGTTCTGATTATCAGCACAATAGTTATGACATGATAGATGAGCATTCACTACCCACATTAAGTTAAAGATGTTCATAGTCTTTTTGTTTTCAAGTACAAGTGAGTAGTGTATTTTAAATGTGCGGCCAAATGATGTGTCTTAATTGTGAAAATGACTGTTCAAATACAAGTATTATGTTTCTTTAAAATTTCAATAAAGTTATACAAAGAAAGAAAGAACAAAATATGAACAAAGAAGTAAAATAATAGTGATGTGAGACCAGGTTTAATCTACTTCCAACTTCATGTCATGAACAAACAATTATAGTTTATTATTCAATTTCCACCATCCTGTTACCTGTTTCCATTGAAAATATGTTCCACACAGGAAATATTTCCATCATGTGACCTTGTCACTGTGTAAGAAATGTACTTTAATAATTAAATTTATTCAAAAAATTGTCACACTGACCAGGAATCCTCCTGGTTCATACCCAATTGCTCTAACCACTGAGCTACCAAGACAACTGACTATTTGAATGGTTTCACAGGCTCGATAAATTGTTCATTATATGATATTCAGCTGTCACCACCCTGTCACCTTATTGAAAAGGCAATTGTGGGATATATTTTATTTTTATTTTATTTTATTTTTCAATGTACAAAGCATGTGGGAATAACCCTTTTATGTGCTTATTTGGAACAAAATTTTACACCAAGAGGCTAATGGCATGGTGCTAATATAAATTATTACTTTATTGCTTAGTTTCATTATGGAATTAGCAAACACATCAACATTCTCTATGTAAGAAGAAACTATATTACTATGTATACAGATCATTTTTAACAATTCTGAGTGAAACAAATATCTATTATTTGTAACTTGTGAGTAAAATGGTCTACATACACATAAAATGGTCTATATATGTTCTGCACAGTAAATGTTTTCATCAAGTGACCCTGTTACTACCTAACAAATGTATTTTCATAATTAAATTTGCTCTGCCAGAGCAACTGGACATGAACCAGGAGACTTGGGTTCAATTCCTTGTTGAAGTGACAAATCTTTGAATTAATTTAATTGTATTTAGTTTTATAGTTTAATAGTTAATAATAGGTTAATAGTTTAGGTTATAATTAATAGAATATTTGGTCTTTCTATATGCGAAAATATCTTGACTTGAATAAATTAAAACTCAATATATATCTGCAAGTGGTTTACATCATCTGGCAATGTTTCTCAGTTTCTCTTTTCCAGGCTTCCCTATCCACCACATTTTCCTCTGCCAAATTTCTTGTTGCCATCACAGTTAGTATTCCCTGGATCCATGGTGTTGATGATCTGCCCCGTTGACTTCTATATGGTTGTATCCATCCATATACTTGTTTGGGCCAACTCTCTTCTGGCATTCTCAGCAGATGTTAGTACCATTGATGCTGTTTTCATTCTACAGTATCTATTATATCCTCTGGAATTTCCATTTTCTCCTTTATTTTCCATTACATATGTGGTGTAAATAAGATATTCTGCAACTTTGTCTCAGAAAGTTCTTTGGAATTGTTAATAATATTTTTTTGCTTTTTTATTTAGTTCCTATATTTCTTTTTTGGTTTTTTTTTTGATATCACAGAGTTCCACAGCATTGGTTAAGATATTTAGACTTGTTTCCCTTAATTTATCTTATTCAAAAAAATCTAAAATTGTATAAATGAAAATAAATTATGTCACATGTTTTACTGGATGCACATGTCTCTCAAAAGAAATAGGTGCATGTCCAAAAGAAACTGTAACACTATACTCTAAATATGTTAGAGTAATAGTTTGTAAATATAATATTGTGAATATGTAATATATTTTATAGCCCTATAGATGAATCCATGAATTAAATGTTAAAAATTTAAAGAATTAACCAACTGCGTGAAGAAAATTGCACTTCTGTGAGTAGGTGCCCACAGCATGGAGTGCTGCTTTCAAATGCTGTTTACTAAGCAAAGCAGTCTATCATGACTTATCACTGATAAGGTACAGTAATGGACAATGCAAGCTGTTCAGCAATTCCATCAACTGGGAATATCTCAAGTTGGAGCACACCAACTACAAAGCAACTCTTATAATCATCCCAAAACTAATCATGTAGCATTCACTGTTGCTCCATACCTGGCTAACGTTTAATCATATGCAGAAAATATTTATGAGGATGAAATTTAAGGAAAGAGTAACAGATACATAACTGTTTGTTTAATGTTTTTCAGACTGAAATATGAGATGGATTCTATCAAGTTAGAGTATTCTATACTATGCAATGTATAGGGATAAAATGCATTCATTTGTGTGAATACAGATCCTAAGGAGAAAGAAAAAGTAGAAGAAATGGAAAACACAAAACAATCTAGATCAGTGTTTTCTATCTGGTGGTTTGTGTACATTTTTAATTAATATCTCCCAAATAACAGTTGGTGTTTATTGACATCATTGTTGTAGTTTTCACTTCACAGTCTAAGCATTAAACTATTCCTGCCTCTTGATAGTGTTTTTACAATGGTTTCTAGGTCTTCTCTGATTTCAACTCTCAACATGCTTTTGCTAATGAGTTCTACTATAAGAAATAGTGAATTTTTACGGAATGCAAAGCGAAAATATGTTTAATTCTTACCAGATTTTTACCAGTTTTTTAAAATTTTCTCTTCTCTCCTCCTTTCACTCTCTTCAGATATTGTATTTCAGCAGTCTGAAGTTGCCAATCCTTTTTCCTTTTTCTTAAGTGTCTATTCCGTTTGTCCAAATGCAACCTGTCATTACATTGAAAAAATTTGTGATAGGTCCTGCCCCACTTTCTTATTGTTTTATTAACTACATAAGCTATATGTTGGAATTTGATAATTTTTTCTTTAAAGTCTTCATCTTTTCTGTACATCAGTGACAACTTAAGTAATCAAATATGGATTTAAATCAGGACACATGTTTCATTATTTTGTCTAGAACAATTTATCTTGTAATTGAGTACTTCCCCTGAAAGCCACTATTTTCATCTTACAAGTAGAGATTTTAAAATTATATTTCTTCCCACTTCATGTGAAGTGTGAATGAATTTTTGAGATAATCTTCTGTTTTCTGGATGATAATGATTATTGTTATTACGTCATTAGCGAAAAACAATCTATCAAGTATAACCTTTCTGTCCAAATTTAACTCCTTTGTGCTTCTTATCTTTCTAAGGGTGTCATCTAAAATTATATTAAAAACAATCAGAGATAAGCTACATCCCTACCTAATCCCATTATTATAAAATTCTTTTGATAGTTTATTGTTTATTATTTTTACTTGTAATTTTGTATTTACATATATGCTTTTATTAGTTTATATTGTCTAGGATTGCCTAATCTGTTCTTAATTTCCTGTTATGAATTACGCAAAGGCTGTTTCCAAATAAACAAAGGCTACCTGAGTGACTAATTGTTAAAGCAATGGTTTTCCAATAATAGTTATTAAACTTAACAAGTGTTCAGTCCAGAAAGAACTCTCCTGCATATTTAAAAGACTCTGAATTTAAGTCATCTGTACCAGAGCTTTTCTATTTTTTTGATTTAATTGCTTTACTTCATCCATGGACATTTTTTTCTATTTTCATCACAGAATATACTTTTTCCAATTTATTAAGAATTTGTGGCTAATGCCAAAACTTTTGGAAGTGTTGGTATTCATTGACATTAAAGATACTTTCATTTTATTTTCAGCTTAATAGGATGAATGTTCTTTTATATTTAATAAAATTTGACATTTTTAAGACAAGCTGTCTCTGTAGTTTTGTTAATGTTTGACTGAAAAATGTTTTATGATTGTTGTAGATTTTCATTAGGAACAAATACACAATACTGAAAACAAATATAAATAACTTTTTTTTTATTCTTTACCACTACTAATGACAAAGAGTTTGCACATTAATTTTCATTAGAGAACGGGATTGCAAAGAGAGAAACTTTGGAAAACACTAATTTGTGATATGGATCAACACACTAAAAATTAAAACTGAATTATTTATTTGACTGTCATTGATTCATTGTTGTGCCCTAAGTTGGCTCATGGATAGTGTACTATCTTCCTGTAGTGCAATCCTGGGTTTGATTCATGGTGAGGGCCAAAGTAAAGTTGAAGCGTGATTTAACAATCATCTCATTTTCTGTAGCTGTGTGGCAAAGAAAAGCTCAGGCAAGCAGAATTAGCAAGTTTACCCCTCTCGTACCCCCCTAAAGCATGGAAATTAAACTAGATCCAAGCATGGGGAGCACCTTTAGCTAGCCAATAAAGTCAGAAAATCAACCCAAAATGACAAATACATACATACATATAATAGTTTCATTGAGATATTTTAGTACAGTCCCTTGTTTTATTCATTTCATTTTGTAAAACAGGATTACTTGTTATTTGAAGATACTGAAGATAAGTGGCACTGTACAATTAGTAGTTCACAGTTATTTATTAAAATATTTAAAAATGGTTTTAAAACTTTGGTATAAAACTGATATAAAATTGAAATGACATTTCAGGACCTATTTTCAGGTCAATTGTTAACATAATTAAATAAAACATAACCACATAAAACTATACACAGAAAAATCTCATACCAAATACAAGTATGTAACAAGTATATAACAAGTATATAACAAGTAAGTATACAAGTATGATTAAACATATTTTGGCTAAATTGCTAAAATTATGATACTATGCAAGGTTAATTTTAATCAAAACATCTTGCCAAAAAGTTAAATGATATTTGAACACCTATTTGTGACATAAGTCAATTCTCACAGACTTGGAAGAATGCAAGAAGCCCTGTGATGTTGCTTGATGTGATGCAAATGAAAAGAAAGGCTTGTACTCCAAGAAAGGAACAGGAGAGGGGGAGAATGCGGAAAGAGGGGAGGAAAAGGAAAGAGAAAATTATTTCTGGCAAACCAAATATATTACTAGGAAGAAAAAAGTTTTACATGTACTTATTTTATAATAGTACATTATGAAATGATGATGTAATAATTGGTATTAATACATGAGTGTGATATTAGGATACAAGCGAGGAACAAGTGAGTATTGTAAACTTCACACAAGTGTATGAACAATTAACACTATAAGTTAAACTTTTACATTGAATCATTTCATGACAGTTGACATGCACAAATCAGTCAAGGCCAGCTAGCAGACAGTTCCCTACCCTGCCACTGATAGCTTTGTTTTACCAGTCTATTTGCAAGAGAGTACAAAAGTTAAGTTTTAACTTACTATCGGAATATATTTCCATTAACCAAGAGACAACTCATTGAAAACAGTTTGTTTTCAATGAATAATGAAAATCAAGAAATTGAACATTGTAGATAACATTTATTTAATCTCATTTTCTATTTACTACTGTGTTGAAATGTACATATTCTGTATTGTACAAATATTAAAATTTATTTGTGGAAGAGTTGCTCCCTTAATATTTGTGGATGAGACATTACTTATATTTATGGCTATTTCAATTTCATTTTCTATAGAATTCTGAATTGTGTTTGATATTTTCATTTCATTCTGAATTGAATTATCTATTAAAATTATTGTTTACTTTCCTTCCTAGATTTTTCAACATAGTAAGACTGTTGATCTTTTACTTTAAAGACAGAAAAATGTTTAAGATACGTGTTTTATATAAAAATTAATATATGCTTGCAATATATGTGAAACCTGATAAAACTTTTGAAGATTTCAGTGTAGTATCATATGAAAATATGTCATTTGAATAAATCAAAATGAATGAGAATAAGAGAAAGTAGATATAATTTTGTTTATCGAATAAATTGTACAGAATGTAAAAGATCATACATTGGACAAACTAATCTTAAGTACGACTACTTGAGCATAAAAGAAACATAAAAGACCTGCCATGTGGACAGAATTCTCTAACAGGACATAGAATTACAATTTCCCATCACGTGAATTTCCAGGAGATAAAAATTTTAGTCCATGAAAATTTCTTGTATCTTAGATTAACATTAGAAACTCTTTCTATCAAAATATCTTCTTGTTTAAATGCACGGATGGAATCTAATAAATTTACCAACTTATATGATGGATTATTGAGCAATTTCTCTCAAAATTCAGATGTTTCTTTTAGTAACTGTTAATTCTAACTTCTTTACGTCTTACTCGATTTTGTAATGTCCCTTTCTCTATCTACTTCCTCTTATTCTCATTCATTCAATTCTATAACTCTCTAATTCTGATTTATTCAAACATATCGTTGTATGATAACATACTGAGATCTTCAAAAGTTCTTATCAAGGTGCAATCTATATAATGGCTTGCGTACATTGGTACTTGTATTAAGTGTTCTTCTGTTTAAATCTGACCGTTGTTTAAAATATTATATTTATTTGTTTTGAGATTTAAGCCTGAAGATGGAAATAATTATTTTCCAAAACATTGCTATTCCTATTATGGAACACATATATTGCAATCATATTCTATATAAAAACAGTTATCCTAAACAACTTTCTGTTTTTAAAATAAAAGATCAAATAGAGTCTATGTTGATTCATCTACATAACCTTCAGTAACACTTGATGATTTCCATCCACCATGTCTTTTCAATATTGTTATATCACCTCCAGCATCCATTAATAGTGTTGCTGAACTTCTACAAAAGCAGTGACCAGTGTACAAACATGGATTGCAAAGGTTTAGATACATAGCTACTTGGTTGCCAATGTTTCCTAATTTATTTATACCAATGTTTTGCACTATGCATTTGCCATTTATATAATTGATAAAACATGACTATTGCAATGTTTTGGATGTAAAATCATGTATTTTTTTGCATGTTTCCTAATACTTTCCTGTAACTGTGAAAGTACATGACATTTTGGTTTTTTAGCTTGTTAATTGCAATGACAGATTATACATCTAGTATATCATATGATTTTAATTGATGTAACTCTTGTCTTCAACAAGCACCCATAATACAGAAGATAAGTACTACCTAGAACAATCATAATCTCAAAATATAATTATCTGTGTACATTTCTGCAATTATTACAGTATATAAAATATTTTACTTAATTTTTTTTATAAAGTTTATTTCATCAGGTGTTTTTTATGAATTTTTTTTTCATTACATGAAAATACTTTTGATTCTTTTGGTTTGTATCATCAGATTTTCTTGATCATAGAGTATTTAATTTTCCCTATTTGGATACATCAATCTGGTGTTTAATATTTTAGTTGAGGATTTCATTTTTTCCACTAATTTGTTAAAATAAACAAGCAAAACATTTTCTGAAAACGAATTAATGTTTTTGTTTTGTCGCTATTCCATAAATTGCTGCGACACTTTTTAGAATTTTTGCGACAATAACTTTGACTTAACCATTTTTGCTTTTTATCTTATTTCTGGAAGTGTCAACTTCACCTCTGATTCACTAGACATTTCAAACTAAATAATTGGCCGGTTTTTAAGGACAACCACCTGACAGCAACATATCACACAAAATGACTTGTGTTCTGATCTTAATGTCAGTCCACTGTGCTAGTCAAATGAGATCAAAAGGAAATTATGATCCAATTTATTTTAAATAATATTCCAAGGCAAAAATTATTACTAATAAAAGAAATTAAAACTGACAAGTATAATGTTATATTAAATGCAATTATAATGTACATAATCGAATGAAACACTCACTAGAATGATTCTTACTGATTAATTAAGTATCAATACTTGGTTACAAAGTTCTCTGTGATTGGTCAAGAACCTATATCATAATGAAATCTGTATCGTAATGAGTATCATTATGCAACGGGTTGTAGCATCAAATGACAGAATTATACATTGGGAATAGAAAAAAGATATTATCATATGTTAAAGTAAATTTAAAGTAAAGCAGCAAAATTTCACAGTGACGAAGACCTCACAAAAGCTGTCATTACTTTTTTTCCATAAACTGACAGCAGAGGTGTGCAAGGCAGGGATACAAAAACTCATTCCATGATATGACTAATACTTGAATGTACTTGTCAATTTATCATTGAAGATTATTGATATTTTTGAGTCTGTTATGGGACTACTACAAAATAAAATGAATGCATATATAATAAAAATGTACTGAAAATTGAAAATTATAATGTTTTGCATCACTTTTAACTGCAGCATTGAGTTACTTTCTCTTTACCATGTAAATGTATAATAGGCAAGAAGGTAAAATTTACTGAAGTATTAATGTTAAAAAGTTTTAAACATTGCAATTTTGGGTAAAATTAAGGAAAACTGGAATGGAGAAATCATATTCCAAATATTGTTTCATAAATTGAACATTCTTAATCTGTTAGATGGCATGTGAGGTTCAGAAAAATGCAACTGAGATAGAAAAATGCATATTAGGTGATTTATAAATGTTATATCATCCTAAGAAATGATGTTGATGTATAAAGTTAAACCCATGAATGATGGATTTGACTATGGTGACATAAGATGGAATCCTATGAATAGAATTTGAGCAATAATATTTTGTATCATGCAGAAACACAAGTTAATTTTTTTAAACAGAATGCATGTGCATCAAGGAGCTACAACTAAAAATCAAAAATTACTTCTCTTCATGTTAATCTCTCATGATCATACAGTGATGTTATGGGAGAAGTTGCAGAAGCCAAGTAATGATCATAAATTGCAAATAAGACATTAAATAGGCTATATTATGGAAGTAGTGATGAAACTGTTATGAGAAATATCTAATTACATAGCATATGAGTGATTGTAACCACAAATTAGTATTCTAAAATATCAAAAATTATCTCATGGACATTGTCAGACGTTTCTTGTTCACAATTCAGATTCGATTGTATGTGTTCTGGAGGAGGGAAATCGCTATTATTTTCGGTAGTGTTCGATAAAACAAGTATTACGTTATTTTTTGGTTCCCCGATGCAGTCTAATGAACCTGTATCAGTCGAGAAATATTGATTGACGAAGTAAACAGGGTTCACCAATTTATAATGAAAACCATCACTTGTCTCCAACGGACATGATCCCGCCAGCATTTGTATCAACGTTCACGTGACCCGTAGACTTTGTCAGTCACATTGGTCGATTTGGAAACATACAGCACTTTCCCTTTCGCGTTTTCGGAAGCAAACGTTAACAGTACGCGAAACCGATGTACAAAAACATACAAAGTTAACCTATGATTTCTTAATATGTCATGCGTGTGATTAATACATACTACATTGATACTTTTGAATTCAGCATGTGCTATTTAAAACCACACAATAGTGTGCTTGCTATAAAAACAGGTATGAAATATTTTCAATAGAAAATTCAGAAATATTTTACAATTTCCAATCTATTGTATTTTCAACGTACCTACAGTCTTGCTATAAAAAACAGATTCTGAGTCAGCAGAAAGGTTTTAAATTCTCGAATCTTTCATATACGAGAACTTCTTAAATGTCACGTCTAGTTCTTAAATTGGAATTCCAAGTCACAATATCGGAAACACAACACTACTCAAAATGAGTACCTTAGAGAATAAAAAACGCAAACAAACAAACAATACTTTGGGGCTCTTCAATCAGCTGCACCTAAGCTCTGCTCCTTGCGGGACAGGAGCGCTCGTTACTAGGAGCGGAATGAGGAGGAAGGAGACTGAAGGTCACTGCGGGCAAATGTTATTGGATGAGCTGGGGACGTCCGTCACAAACTTCAACACCAAAATCGAAATTATTATTATTATTATTATTATTATTATTATTATTATTATTATTATTATAATAAAATAATAATAATAATAATAATATAATAATAATATAATAATAATAATAATAATAATAATAATAATAATAATAATAATAATAATAATAATAATAATAATAATAATAATAGGGGAAGTTCTTGAGGGAAAAATTAATGTGGAATACTCGCCTTGGAAGCAAAGACAATCCGCAAAATCTTCTAAATGATTGGGGGAACTTTAAATGCAGGAGACAAGAATTCTTAGTTTAAAATTCCTTTTTGTAGTGAGGATTTCGGAAGAAAAATATCAAATGCGTGTACTATACTTTAAAAATGACAGTGGATATAGTATGATATTATATAGTAAAACAAAAGAAAATATATCACTGATAGAAGTAAAGCGGAAAAAATTTGTGATGTTTGACACACTCTTTAGGCTGCTCCACAGATTCGGTATTCGTCGGGCAGCGAGCAACTGGTCGCCCAATTCCGAGCAGGTGTTGTGCTCGGCAAATGTTCGCTTCCTTTGATGCGGTCTAAGGCCGACACGTGGTGGGTAGAGAGAGCACTGAATGTTCGTCGCTCGGCAAATTGCAAGCAATCCATCCACACTACTCTGGATTCGGTGGGTGGTCGCTCGCTACTCGCCGAAAACCGAATGTGTGGAACCGTACAGATATAAAAACAACTAATGGAATGTATAATTGATGTTGAGTCAAGTCCCATTTACTTCAAACATAAATTGTTATGAAAACGCTGAAAAGTATGAACTTGAATGTTTGTGGATACATGATAGAACATTCATTCTCCATTCAATAAGAAGAAACATTGCTATAATATGTAAAACATTGCTCGAAACCTGTTAAATGATTTGGGAAAAATTACACAAAGGTTTTACGATTAATTCGGTTAGTACGATTTACGGTTGATGATTAGTACTTCCACGATACACTAAAATTATTACGCGTACATCATACGTTTAAAATTATGTTGTCTAGGATGTTTTGGTGCTTGCACGTTTAAAGACAAATGTGTTTCAGATACAATATTGGAAGTATTTTTCAAAGAGTATTTAATGGCAATATTTTTGTCATATTCGTAGCAATAAAATATTACACATTTTAAGGAATTGTCAGAAGAAGAAAATAATAATGGGAGACCGTCAATGGATGTCACCACTTGGGGTGTGTGGAAATGGGTGTCTTGACCGCATGTTGGCAAAGCACCAAGAGCAGACACGAGGTCCTAGCGCATGTCTTCAGCAATAACGTAATGGAAGTAAACGCCATGTAGCAGTCATAAATAAATGTATTTTAACAGTAATTTTGGGTGTGTTCGCAGAAGAGATCGACTCTCGTGAATTAAGCAAAGAGAGGTTGGTGATCGTAGGGATTCGGAGAAATAAGGTTCAACCTACAAACCACTGTATCATGTATGGTACTGTTAAATTTGTATAACATTTTATGCAGAGAATATTTTAATTAGTCTTCGGTATTAATGGTGACATTTTTAAAAAATAATGACAATTCCAATGTCTTAAACAGTTCCTTAACGTCAGTTCACCCTTGGGTTGCATCGGATTACATATCCAAACACTGTTCATCATTTGATATCGAATGATATAAATATAATCGAAAACGTTTGAAAATACTTTTGAAAATGTTTTCAAAAGTTCGATTAATAAATGTCGTAGATTTACATCATTTCTGATCATGGCTGCAAAATTAATTTAAAGATCTTACGCACTTGTCAAGTTCTTACGTATCTGTACCATAAGACAACACAAAATGTGTTGACACCGGATCTCCTGTTCAGTAGGTCATTACCAGCTCTGTTGTTTGGTTTACTTCGCCGGCCATGATGCGCGGTGTGGGAGTGCAAGGTCTCGTATTTTAACTCCACAGTTACGACTACGAAACGTTGGTCCGGTGACAAGTCGGAACAACGTTGACATGTCTCTCAAAATAGCCTGCCATAGGCTTGAAATAGACCGAATTATTTATTTCTTTGTGATATTTTTTCAATCGAAACACGATGAGAGAAGTTTTTGACATTCATGGGTTCTGACTTTTGAAGATCTACTATAGATTCGAGACGTTAGCTATAATTAGGCATTCCATGCAGCCCTGAAGGTTGAAAATAGCTCCGTCCAGCTGACATACCTCTCATCGGACTCGTTTCCGCCGCCATCGCCGCCACCGCCTCTGTTGCCACCGTCCCCACCACGCAAGATCGAGGCCAATAAGGGCCATACCACGAACATCCGAACCACTTGCTCTGGCGACTGCCGTTCGAAGTGATGTCCTGAAAGGACCGCTCTTCGCAGGGTGCTATAGTCATCGCTTAAAATTTCTCCTTCAGCCTACCATCGCCAAGAGGGGGAACCTACTTTCCGGGTCGGGCGAGAGAAGTGGGGATGCGAGACAGGGTCAACACGTGGCGTCTCCTTCCCCCCTTTGGGGTCAGAAAAAAACGGACGAAGGTGCCAAGATCTTCGTATGCGTCGTCACGTGTAGAGTTGTCTTCTGCAGCGGACGAGTCTAGTCAATGGCAGGCCCGCCTCCGCAGCTATAATCGTTCACTCAGACTTCGAGTTCGAGCTTGGCCAGCGCGGAGATCGCGGAAGTCCTGTCGTTATGTAAAGTTGCACAATATATTTGTCCGTCCATGCGGACAGTAAGTTAAAGTATACTTCCCTAGGTTCCTCCTAGTTTGACATAGGTGCCATTTCCCAGCTTCCGCATTCAAGAGAACCAACCTAATGGTGCAGAAAATCGATTGTCATTCATTGAGAATGACGTTAATTACTCCTCCATTTCCCTTAATAATAATGCAATGAAATAAAAAGTATTTTCAAGAAATATGTCAAGTATTTAGTATAAGAATCGAAAAGACAGCTGTCCTGTTTGAATCAAAACAAGGACATTTATTTCTCCCTTCATTTTTAAGCATTGTTGTTAGATATCCAAATGTTTAGCAACGTATGTATTACCACTGACAGCCGCGTAAATTTCACAGGGACAGGCAGGACCATGGCCGGGGACCCTGCGTGTCTGGGGGCCCGTGAATAAAAGTGAATTCAGTTTAAAAGAACAACGTTCAATTAATGACATATTTAATAAGGGAGCCCCCGTATTGTGTTGGTCCAAGCGTCTCCTCTGTTGAACTTACGCCGCAGATCACTGGATACATTTAGCTATTGAAAGTAAATCAACCAAGTTGATCATATCTTATAAAGTCGTTAATAGCGTATTTTTCCTCATACTTTCAAAAAGGTACTACAGTTTCCAACATCATCACATGAATTTTAATTATAATATTGACAGGAAAAAGTATTTTCCTCTGCTTTTTGAAAAACGTAATTTTTTTTCTATTAGCAAGGCCTATAACGAAAACTTGTTTTGAACCTAAGTAGAAATGAGAAACATCATTGAATTATTTTCGATTTATTGATTTTTTTCGTTTTTGCGCGTGCGCCAACTGTTATGGTCATTAGTCCCGCAAGGGTAGTGCTTGTATCTATCACAGGAGGTGGCAGTTATCTTCTCTTGCTGGAGGGTGAGCTCCGGCGCCGACCTACCAGTCGGCTTGCAGGGTTTGCCCCTACCAGGTACCTCCCATCAGCGGAGCACTGGCCCTGCCGGGACAAGCTCTAAGCTTCCTACTAGTCTCCGACATGTGAGGTAGCGTAGTGCATGTAACTGTAAGTGTGTGTAAGTAAGGGGTGAGGATAAGACGAGGAAGAGGAACGAAAGATCGTGCGCGATCTGTGGCCCGTAGGTTAGCGTACTGCTCGGGCTCTCATGATGAAAACTACTTATCAGAGCAACCGACCGATAGAATTCTCCTTCAGACAGTGGCTGAATTCGACCCAGCTAGTTAGCCAATATCGAAAATTCTGCCACTGACGGGATTCAAACCCCACGACCTCCCGGTCAGAAGCACTGCACTATCATCAGTTGATGCCCTGAGCCACCTAAGCCGGTGAATTTCTTAAGGAATTCTAATATATTTTTCCCAATAATCAATGTATTTCATTTAATATTCATTCTTTTTAATGAGAAATATGAATAAATTATTATTGTTGACCGTTGGGAATATTGGATACTAATATGTTAATTACATCATACTTTCACTTTTACAAATACATATACTTAAATTCATTAATCAGTATAGGCTACATATTTTTTCAACGTATCAAACACATTCTGAAGATTTGCTACGTGACATGATTTCTATATTTTATCAACTACATTCATTACCTAATAGTGAAAGTAATATATTATTTAAAACCATTTACCTGCTTTGAGACCTTTTGAATTGTATGTGTTATTTTTTAAATTTGTAACTAGTTTAGTTTAAGATATCCAGAATGTAGTACGAATACTAGCTTCATTTTTTTCGTTTCTTGGAATCCAAACCCGAGGTTGGATCGCCCGACGACCGGCTCTCACCATGTTGATTTCTTTCGGCGAGCCTCGAAGCTGTCAGGGGCTATAGGTCCGTCACTGTCTATACCAAGAATAACGTGCGACCCTTTATTTGACACCTTGCGCAAGGTCGTACGCTGGCGTAGTGCAGGCCGCTGCGCGGGAAGCGGTGGGAAGCGACGGTTGAGTCAGAGGTTCTGCTCCCGGCGCGGGCGTTTGGCGTTCGGCCAAGCTTCTGGCCCTCTACAGCCGCGGTGGAGCTCACGCGATCAACAACGGCCCGTTACTTCATTGCACTTCGTGAAATGCGAAAAGAACGCTGACTGACGGCTCTTTTATCGGTGACCGTGCTCCGATCCAATGCGGAAATTGAGTAACGAGAAGGAAAACCGTTTGCTTGAAAAGTTATGAGAATCCCATGTTTCTTGTTGCTGGAGTCACTCGGTTACGTAATTTCTACAAAATTATTTCCAATTTTTTTATGTTAATGTAATATTTATATAAGTGTTTTCCAGAGCTCAAGATAACGTGCACAGATTGCACTCTCCCTTGCAATATGTTACTTAAATTTTTCAACTGTTTTTGATTTAAATAAATACATTTAAAAAGTCATGAATGCAACAACATAGTTTAATTTATCTTTGTTCCCAAATAGCTTTGCCTTCGACAATATGTCTGGTACAATGCCAAACACATAAGACATTATTCACCATATAAATTCGTAGTCGACTCCAAAGTAGTTACTCCAAAGAGTATTGACGGCGAAAGCTGACTTTTATGAACACCAAATAAACGTTAATTATAAAAATAGACTTCATTCATATTGACCCATATTCATATTGAAGTTCATCAGAAAATAATTACACACGAATATTTTTAATTTGACAAATTATTGTTTATATATTATAAATAATGATGTAAGACAAAATTCATGACAAAACATAATGTGCCTGATAAAACTTAAAACATTGTTTTAAATACTATGTCTTTTTCTTCATATCTTTGGTTGGCATTATGAGTCCCGTATTAGATTTTATTAATTTCACTTTAAAAGGTACAAAGTAATGTAATTTTTGGACTTTCAGAATCTCCACCTACTTATGGGGCCAAGCGTCAAATAATATAATTACTGAGCATTCGCTCAGAACATTTACAGTTTGCCGATTGCCCACTAGGTGCCACCACAGTCCGGCGTGGATCAACCTACCTCTAGATGAGCCAAAAGGGCCGAGTGAGCGTTTGTTTCGCTCTGTTAGATTGGCGCGTTTACATCATTATTCCGCTCTAAGAACAGCAAATTTGTAACGGTCAGTGTATTATCACTCGTCTCTATCACTCTGTTATATTCCTCTCTCTAGAGACATTTGAAAATTGCTGTTTATCTCGAAATTAAAATTTCAAGCATTCTGAAAACGGATGAGAGTAAATAAAATACTTCCAAAGCCAATTGTTTTCGACACCTATATATTTACTATCTTATTAACAAACTATCTGTCAGAAGAAATGAGCGATCATGCTATTTACATTGTATATGCAAGGATATAAAAACAATTTATTAACTGATGAATCGGAATTCTTGATTTTTATATAGACAGAGAAAATCTACGTGAACGATAAAACAACCATTTTGCGATGAAGCAACCTGTGGTGTAAGCTACTTCCCGTAGAAATAAAGGAAAAATTAATGTTTGTATTCTCAAGTGAAAGTATTGCCAAACTGGAACAATAATTTCTAAACTATAAAATACAATGACTAACGATACTTTTTAAATTATTTCATGAAATTATCTTCAAAATAAAATTTGACAGGATCTAGTGTAAGGAAGAGAATTAAATTTCTAGACGAAGTGATGACTTGAAACAAGTTTGTGGAGAACTAAAGGCACTATTTTCACTCGTGTATTTATTCGGTTTAAGAACAATATATAATCTGACAAAGATTTCATTTCTTTCCTATGTCTGAATTTTCTGTAGATTGCGGTGAACTTGGCTCGCGTCCACGATACGAGCCATTAAATCTAATCTAAAACACTAGAAGGGTGCTCTCAACAGTCGGCGCAGTTGGATTGGACGGAGGGGAACAAATGGTATCCAATAGAATTTGTGGGTAACAATAGGTGTACTTTTGGTGTACATTTTGTAGTCTAAAAATGAATGATGAATACCGTCGTTGTTTTTCACTTTTCAATTGTAAAAGCAAGAAACAATTAGTACTGTCATCTAGCGACGTTTATTCGATTTGTATTAAAGTTAAAAGTATTTATTTTGTCTGATTAATTCAAAAGATGACAAGAAATAAAACAATCGTCGTGTTTTCATTTTCAAAAAGCTTGTACGTTTTGTTATTTTTTTAAAAAAACTGAATCTATTTGAGAATTCGATAAATATAAATCGAACTTCGCTTATCCATTTTAAACGTTTTTTTTCATTCGTTTGATCTGTTAAACTTAGATTGGGGGATTCAGAGAGAGGAATTTCACTTTCCAAGAACTAGCGTGTTCTTTAAACTTTGACAGCTCCCCCTGCGCTGTTCTGGACCGGCCGAACCCCCAGCGGAAGGAGAACATCGAGCATTTAAAAACTGGGCCGCCCTCCAACGCCGCGGCGCGGTGCGGTGCGGACCGGCGCTGGTCCGGGATGCTTCGGTCACTGGCGAATTGAGATTATAATAGTTGTGAGCTGCGGCCTTGATATACAACTCCAGGGGCCAACAACCCGACATCTTTAGAGCTGTTGCATCGTGCCGTACTCATATATTTGTCCGGTTCATTTCAAACGGCGCCTGAGACTGCCAGGTTTCCGCAAAAACGCTATTTTTGACCGTTTGTATGTTCTTAAGACCCGATTTACACGCTTCCTTTTGACGAACGATTTCGGGAGTTTCTGCAAAAGTGCGCATGCGCTGAGCAACTCAGTCGCCCATGAAGCCGCTGTGCTTTTGCGCGCGGTTGCTAAAACTCCCGAAACCGTCAAAAGGAAGCGTGTAAATTGTGTGCCAGGGAAAGGTTTGGTTCTAACAGGTGGGTTTGGCCATAACGTGGGGGTGCGAATGTGAGGAAGACAATTTTTAAATTGCGCAAGGTACTGTACATTTTGAAAAGGTGACATTAAAGATTGGACAGATGACAATAAACGATTAAATTCGATATAAAAGTTTAAATCCTAAGTAAAATCGTTTTTGCTGCATAACTGTTTCTATACAATTACAGACTATACTGAGCATCAAAAAGAAAGTAACAATAATTTTAACTGTGATATTTAATGTATAATTCACCATTTGGAATGTGTAATTCTAAACAACCTGTAACAAGTCTTGTACCGCAGCCTATAGTTGAATGACCCCCATCTCGACCAGATTTTTCGTCCAGTTTCTCTGATCCTTGGAGTAAATGCTGAGATGACCCTTGTTTTGCTTCTGGACATAAATGTAACTTCATTATATGTGCACGTCTTCTAGAATTCAGTGGGAAATAAAGTTATTGAAATTATCATTCTCCATGTTGTCGCGGCAGGAAGTATTATTCTTTGACGAAGAACATTATGAGGGATAAGAGCCCTAATTTATTGCTGATTTGACCTTGAAAATAGATTTTATTACATCAGAGTGAATACTTTTGTTAAAAATCCTTGCAGCAAACGCTCATTTTTTTCTGTATTCAAAATTCAATTAATATATGGCTTATAGTAGGTATCACAGAATATCGAAAACGTGCACAGAATTCACTTCTTCCCATTGCACGTCACACACAGTTGTTAACTGTTTTTGACATAAAATAAATAAATAAATGAATAAAAAACGTCGTGAACGATTTGAGGTGCAACGATTATCAAAAAAGAATTCAATTTTGGTGTCCGGAAAAACGGAGGAACTATGAACATTAAAAAACTGAAAGATGTTTCCTGCATATTATTCTTCTTGAGCTACATCCCCCAAAAAATAGTGCCAACTAAATACAGAAAATGTGGTTTGTGGAGCATTGCCAAATGATGAATGATGATTTATATGGGATTCATACTTGATACGCACTGCATTGCACAGATTGTAAAGCTGAGTTCCTGCTTGCAAACCAGAAAATTTAGTATTGTAAATGTCAATGGAATGACTCACGAACTGGGCTCAATTTTTACCACACTACCACAAATACGATATGAAAACATCCGTGCTTTACTCAGGATTCAAACACAATCCTAGGCCAGAACAGTTGTCGCCGCAACCGCGTGTATTATTTACATCGACGTTGGACATATCAAACTGCTTTAATTATAGTACAGGAGTTACTGACTAGGAAAACAATGCTTAACGTTTAAAACTCGCGTCGGTTAAAAAAGAAATAAGTGTTGTGTAGACATTTTAATGAGGGTAGTCATTTTGAATGTAGAAAAGCATATCAGTGTGTTACGCACTATCAGATGAACAAGTTTACGTGCAAACAACGATAGTCCTGTATCAGCGAGATCGTGCGTGACCACGTTACTTGGCACAGTGATATTACGCTAAGCTAAGCTGATGAGATACAAGCTATGATAAAATAAGAAAATGCTCACCTCGGAGGGGAGTGGTTGGCCTACTGACCTCCAAACTCCGAGGACATGGGTTCGTTCCCGGATGAGGTCCGTGGATTTTCGAAGGACGGAAAATCAACAATAACAATGTAGTACTTGTGGCACAATGTCCGTAAAAATAAAATCCCGGACTATTTCCGTTCCAACCAGATAGCACATTCGATGAGCCAGAGTGGCCCTAAGAACGGGATAAATATTACTGAGACCGTTGTAGTAAAACTACTTGGCGGCTAATAAGGGAGCCAAAATTTATTGGCAATGATAGAAGTTTATAGGTGCCAACTAGAAAATTCTCAGCAACTTCCATGATGGGGGTGAGAGAATGAGTCAAATCCCTAAGGACCCGGTTGTTACCAACAAAAAAAATATTATAATTACTTAAAACGCGTACGATGTGTACCCATGTCGCTGAATCCGAAATGGTACAGGAATAATCTACTATTCACTGTTAAGAAGTTCTTGACAAGTCTTGAGTTTTTGCTCCTGAAATAACGCCAGTAAAAAAAATGGCAACACAAGTACATGTGTCCTTGGTGGCCTTAAGTGTTGTGGTAATTTCGAAGTTGTAACATATACGTCGTAATAAGTTATCCGTTTTCATTTCCGGCGAAGTAAGCTCAAGGAAATGCTAGGTCGAATTCAGCCAATATATGGATAATAATTCTAGCAGGTGCTCTGCTCAGTAATTTTCTGTGGTCTCTGATCTGTGCCAGGTGAATGCCGGAGCAATACTGTAACGAACGGGTCACGGACGGCCCGCAATCTTTTGTTTTTCATCCTTATCCACATCTGTCCCCTCACACCCCCACACAGATACACACACACAAACACACATATAAAAACACACACACTCATTTACTGGCTGCCTGGCACTCTGCCCCGGCTGGGGGCGGTGCCCGGTTGGGAGGACAAGGGGAGACCCCGCAAGCTGACTTGTAGGGCAGTGGTGGATCTCACGTTCCAGTGGTGGACGACCGCCTCTTCTCGGAATATACTGTGTACGGGACACAACACGCACGCGACTAATGACCATCGTAATTGACGCGGCCATAAACATCAATCAATCAATAAATCAATTCATTCACTTTCTCAGGCACTTATTTAAAAAAAGTGTGAAATACATACAACGAGACAAAATTAAAACGTTTATTGCCCTTGTGTATATATATATATATATATATATATATATATATATATATATATATATATATATATATATATATATATATATAAAAGAAGATAATTATAGATACAAATATAACTATCAATTCGCCTTGAACATCGCGAACGTTCGACTTGAATGAGTATGCATTTAAGGAAGAGCTCCTGTAAATCAATGTCCAACAAACAGTATTGGATCTTATTCAATAAGCTGCTTGGGGCTGAAGAAAGAAACGTAATTTAATTATCAAAAAGTATTAAATGTGTTATTATAGAGAGTATAAATGATTTATTGCAAATGTCATATAACACAGAAACGTGGTGGAAACGAATCCCTCTAATTGGGGAAATTTTAATAAACTCTTCATCTAATGCTACTTATCCAAGGATTTTACAATTAATTTATGGAATTTGGAAACTTTCATTGTTTTTAATGCTCTAGACGCGACCTTCGATGTGCCAATGTTCATCATCATCATTCATCACCAGCATTTGGTGATGAATGGCAGCCAACCGCATTTGGATCAAGTTCCCTGAATTTTTGCCAACTGTACAAATGAAAGTCATATGAAAACAAGTGGTGCTAACAGCTCGTACTTTCTCGCATTATTTATATTGAGTAAGCAATATTTCAATATTATTTGACCTGTTAAAGAGATTCCAACCAGCATTGCTTTTCATTCTGGGATTCGAACTCCTGTCCGTAGATTTAGCACGACAGTCACGTTTCTCCATCACCACCAATCTCCCAAGTAAACAGAAATTCCCTCACGATTTAAGAACAGTGTTGAACATTTGCATTTGCAATTTAAAAAAATCAAAAACGTTCATTTTCATTATTTCAAAATATGTTTTCAAAAGAAAATATGTCATTAAGACAAATATCTCTGTCTTCAACATTGTAGGAAGACTCCAACAATTATTTGCAATTTTTTTTCATACAGAGAGTTTAACAAAAATAAGACTTGCCTCATTTCTAAGCGTACTCTACCGGAGAAAAAATCAAGAATGTGGAGTCTTTTTGGAGAAAAATGTTTTAAAAATTTATCTTTATATTAAGCGGAAATTGCACTAAAATACTCATACTTTAAAAAATTGTACATGGCCATTTTTACAGATCTATTTTTTAATAAAAGAATTAACTAAAAGAAAAACTAAACAAAAAACTTCAATAATCAATATTGTAATTTTGCAGTTTTAAACTTTTACAATGTTCGAAAATACAGAGTTCACCGAAAACGGGACCTACATCATATTTATAAACGTTCTTTGCTCATCTCCAGAAAAAAATTAAAGAAAATAATTGGAACCTTTGAGAACATCTTGTTTATAAAATTACCTGTATTTCAAAAATGAAGTGAAAACTATTAATATTTTCTAAAATTGTACATAAGCTTATTTCAAAATTTATATTTGAAAAAGAAATCTATATTTTCAATATTGAAGTTGTAGGAAGACGCCGAAAAAGGTTTGCACTTTGTAGGGTTTTGAAAATTTAGAGAATTCAACAAAAATAGGACAAGTGCCATTTTCAAAGTTGGTTTGGTTTGTTTGTTTGGTTGGTTGGAGATTTCGGGCATATCAACAGACTAGGCCCCGTAAGTGTACTGCATGTTTTTTCTCGAGAGATGGCGGTGATCTTCCCCCGCTGGATGGCGAGATCCGGCGCCGACTTACCGTCGGCTAGCGGGGTTTTCCTCAACCAGGACTCTCCCACCAGCGGAGTACCGCCCCAGCCGGGACAAGCTCTAAGCTCCCGACCGGTCTCCCGGAATATAAGGTAGTGTAGTGCATGTTAGTGTAAGTGTGTGTGTGTGTGTGTGTGTAAGGGGAGAGGATAGGACAAGGAAGGAAAGATCGCGCGCGGTGTTGATCGGAGAAACCACGGAAAACCACCGATCAGAGCAGCCGGCAGCTAGAATTCTTCTCCAAACAGTGATTGAATTCGACCTAGCTGATAAGTTAGTGTCGAAAATCAAGCCCTTAGTAGGGCTCGAACCCAGGACCTCCCGGTCAAAGGCGTTGCAGTGACATCAGTTGATGCACTGAGCCAACGCTTCCGGTACCAGTTTTCAGAAAATTTTGAAAACGGCATTGAGGCTGTATGTAAACAATCCCCAAAATAAAAATATCCGTTTCGAATTTGCAGAGCCTCAAGTTCGGCCAGATAGATCACGAAATATCAATTTTTGAGAAAACTGTCTGAATGGTTTAGGTACGAACGTTGATCACAGATATTTTGCTGTGAACCAAAGCATTGGTATCAATCACCCCAAAAACTTGTATTCTCCCCACGGTGTTCTCACAACGTGTGAGAGGATGAAATTCACTACATATAGAAGTAATATTTATCCATTTACCCCCAAATAAGTATTAAAAATTAAAAAATGTGCAAGGAAATTCGGATAGGGATGTCAAAAGCTATATTGTGAGTATTACAATTGATTGACCACCAACTGTAGTTCCATCTATCCCTCAACATCATTGCCAAAAATCTTCGAAGCTAACGATGTCGAGCAACCTGCAGGACACGGTGTTCTCCATAACAACTCGAGTTTTTCTCGACTTGGAACACGTTACAGACATCCCCCGCCTCTGCTGGCGACGTTAGCCAGTGCTTGGCGTACTGCACTGCAGAGATTTAGAAGCTGAACCCCTGCTCGGAAACCAGGAAATTTAGTACTGTAAATGTTAATGGGCTGACTCACACGCTGAGCTCAACACTATGTGAGTGGCAGATTCTGGATGCCAATTTACAGGAGTAAGATGGTTGAACAATTGAATGAACTGTACTGAGAGTAACATGAACATAATACTCATAGAACCATAGGATTTCAGTATTATCTCTTCAAATAATAGCTAGTGTTTGGCAGCGGTAAAAATATAGCTATAATAAAACCACACAAATGTTTTTTCAAAATGTTGCACACACTGCTTAAGAACAACAATTAAAATACTCTAGTATATCACTGCAATAAATGAAATAATTTTACAAAATCTTCCTTCACAAATACTGCAATAACGATGTAGTATATATACAGTACAACAATTCTTTACGTACCAAGAATATAAAAAAACGCTGATCCATTACGGAAGACGTAAATACCAAATATTTATTGATGGGCGGTTTCTTCTTTGTAGCGTTGTTATCGCATGGCAGATCATGAGAATTAAATCGGTACGCGGTACTGAGAATAGGCGGAATTACAAATAATATATTTTATTTTTTCAGTTGAAATCGAAATAGTTTCATTATGTTTGGAATTTTTCTGAGTTTCTGGGTATGTAAGAAAAGTATTGACAGCTATCACGCAGCCGGAGGCTACAAAGTTTTCATTCAATTTCTTTGCGCATGGGAAATTGGTATTATGGATTTATTAACTTTCTTTCCCGTTACGGCCTAGAACGACTTCTCGATATCTGAAGGTACAAAATATCTTAGTACGTTCTCGGTACGGCACCACCTACAAAATATTTTAAAGTTTTTAGAAGTATTGACAATACGTAGAAGTTTTCACTATCAGCTGCCGTCAATGAGTTTTACTATAATGATGTCATAGTATACAAGAGTTAAAAAGATCCTAGTGCTCTGAGCATGAATTGAATTTTAAAACAAAATACACTACTTAATATTTAATAATATTTTGCTTGAAGAATATCGACCTACAATTATCTTGAATATAAAAAAAGGAAATAAAATTTGTACAATGTATAGCTAGCAACTTTGTAAGTGAAATCATCTCTTGGATATACTTATGCATAATGTCAAACATGAAATAATATTTTCTGAGTATATTTACATAAATGTCCGTCTCAATAATTCAATAATCGTCAATGATCATTAATAATCTAAATGCCAAACACCGCCACAGAAAGTCTTGTATAGTAGTTTTCTATTTTCTTTTGAAGGTATTGAGATAGGTAATACCATTGTTCAGAATTGAATAGAAATAAGTCCTCTTTCCTTGAGGGATAATTGAGACATAGAAGGTCTTTGCCTGTGAGAACGTTACATCTGCGACGAGCCTTACGTCGTGTTAAACCCGAGACGCATCACTTGAGAAAACGGCGGAAGTGGTTTGAGAAGATAGAAAATATTTTTTACTATGGAAACGGCTTGCCTCAAAATTTAAAATATGTTATATTAGAACAATTAAAACCACGAAACGATTGTAGGCAGAATAACGACGTTATTGAAACGATTCCTGACTCACCATGACGCATTGAATCTTATTCACCCTTCCACCCGTAGCATTCACAGTAGCAAATTAGTGACGAAACGAAAAGAGAATATTGTACTACATACTTTTTTCCTTTCATATAAGTACCAATTTCTTAGCCGTAAGGCCATATCTGGAATGAATACATGATTTGAAGAATAGGTGATTGCAAACCTATGATATAAATGAAAATGGAGCAATTGTGGAATGAGAGATGAGGAAAATGGGAGCACCCCGAGAAAATATGCTCGAAACCCGCTCTGTCCATCACAATTTCCACATGGATCGATCGGGATTTGAGTCCCGCCTCCAGAGGAGGAAGGCGAGTTTCCTGACCGTTTCATCAAGGGTCGCCCCCTTTATTTGTACTTGTGGACGGGACATGATAACATTTCGCATTCGTTTGTTAATTAGGCGAGATATTAATTGCCATACTACAGGAAATGGATTGCATATCACTGCGCTCTAAAAGAAACTTCTTTGATAATTTATTCTAAGAAAAGTTCCTTTGCGGAAATTCAAGTTGGAATCGTGCGTATGGAAATATACAGATACTTCAGAATAAATGTTACAAACTTTTAGCGCATATAGAGATGTCAAAGAGTATCACCTTACACACACACACACACACACACACACACACAACACACACACACACACACACACACACACAAATGGCGGGAAATTTCAGAGAACGAACGAACACGTGACTTTTGCCCCTGATTATTAGGCAACTCCATGGGTAGTATTCGGCAGGCAACGTTGTGACGCAATCAAAGAAATTTCGGGTGCCCGCCAAACAGCAGTTTAATCGTAATCTGATATATGTACAGTCCCAATGTAAAGATAAGTTTGTTGGTTTATAATTTTCTACATTGATATTTGTGACTTAGAATATTTTGTGCCGCAACAGAGTAATATTATTGAATGAAAATTTAACATTATTGAATTAATTATTTGTTCCTACAAATGACACCCAAAATTTCATTCAATTTTCTCTTTATACTAATTAACTATTACCCTGGACGCTGAAAATCCTCCGTAGAGACGCAATTATAGTGTAAGCAAAAACGATGAGAGAGAGAGAGAGAGAGAAGGAGAGAGAGAGAAGGAGAGAGAGAGAAGGAGAGAGAGAGAAGGAGAGAGAGAGAAGGAGAGAGAGAGAAGGAGAGAGAGAGAAGGAGAGAGAGAGAAGGAGAGAGCTAGAGAAGGAGAGAGAGAGAAGGAGAGAGAGAGAAGGAGAGAGAGAGAAGGAGAGAGAGAGAAGGAGAGAGAGAGGAAGGAGAGAGAGAGAAGGAGAGAGAGAGAAGGAGAGAGAGAGAGGGAGAGAGAGAGAGAGAGAGAGAGAGAGAGAGAGAGAGAGAGAGAGAGAGAGAGAGAGTGTTATGAAAAAGAAAAGACAAAACGAAAATAATAGAAAAAATAAAATAACCAAAACAATACAAAATAGATGAAATACATTGAACGGAAATAATGAATAAGAAAATTACGTACCCGTGCGAAAACTCTCGCATGTTAAACACCACCCTAATGTTTCCTAAGGGTATGGTGATACTGAAACATAGGGACACATGGTCCGTTTCCAGCGTAGTTTCCTCCGCAATGAGGTACACAGCACTTGTAGACCACGCCAAAACGTTAAATGAATGGTTGTACATACGGATTAAAAACAGAATTAGAATGGAGGAATCTAAGCCTTCTAAGCGTGGCGTCGCAAAGACGGCCACCAGCACCAAGGGCTGAAACATAGTTCATGGAGGAATATATTCTGTATTCCTCCATGTATGTGTGGTATTGATAGTATCAAGAAGCGCCGAACCACCAAAACTTTTAATAGAATGTCCAAGAATATCTCATCCTGTAGATTATGATGTGAAAAACGTTTCTTTGAGGCCTATTGCCTCAATATTTTAATTTTTAAGGCCCTGGAACGCTTCGTTTAGGAGTTATTTTACATTTTACAATATGACAGCGTTATGGATTGCATTTAATATGAATATTTAGATGCGTTTTTTAAACAAATCTTTCATATTTTTAAAATCAAAGTGCAATTTTTCACGTCTCCGTGAAATTGTCTTTATTTAGAGATCTAATTTATAAATATTGGTTGCGTGCGAGAGCCGCAAAAGGTATGTATACTACTGAAATAATATAGGAGACGACGAATAGGGAAATAATTAACAGAAGGAATGAACATGATAAACAAAAATACAAGAAAGAGAAATACTAGGCAGAAGGATGACACATTTACGCACCTTAAGGACCATCCGCGAGCGAGTCAATCACACTTTTCACGCCAAGACGGTTGCTTATGGGACGCCGCGTGCTCACTGGCGCCCGGGCAGCCCGAGGTCGGGAGCTGCCTCGCCTTGTCAAAGGAAGCCTAACCCCATTTGTCACTTGCACCTAAGAAAACACTTTCCAGCGCAGCCCAACACGGCCAGCCCGCGAGGCCTCGGAACGCGTGATGCCGCGGCGCCCAGCTGCGAAAGGGGGGCTGCACCCGACGCGGGGCAAGTGAAGTGCGGAGGTTGCTAATGGACGGCAAAGAGTGCAATGAAACGAAACAGACGCAAAAGTAGACGTCCTTAAAAATGTAAGGTGAAGGGAAAATGTGTGAAGAAAATTTATAAAACAAAATAGAAGAAAATAAATGTTGTCTCTAGTGACAAAACCGAACAAAGCAAGAAGCCATAGAGACAAAAAATCACAAAAGAAAGAAAGAATGTACCTACACGGATCACACTAATTCGAAAAAAATAATTGATCAAATTTTAATTAACAAAACTACTACCCGATATGAAGTTGAAACAAAAGATTTAGGATACAGTGACCACGATGCACAAATTCTTACCAATATAAGAAATGCGAATACTGACGCAATAAATAATACACGTATGACTAGATTGTTTACAAAAAGTGAAATAAAATTATTCATTGATTATAGATGCAGGAGTAATGGGAAGTGGTTTATAATACTGTTGATACAAATTACAAATATAATTTTTTTTCAACGCTTTCATTTCATTTTAACACTTGCTTTCCTCTTCAAAAAAGAAAATTAAATATTTCACGGAAAAGCAATTCTTGGATAACACAAGGGATTAGGACATCTTGTAAAAACAAGCGAATTCTTCTTTTCATTTCTAAACGTCATAACGTATCTCAAGATTTCCTCATCTGCTTTAAAAAATACAAATCATTGTTAAGAAAAGTCATACGACAGGCTTAAATCATGAAACACGATCAGGATATTTTGAACTCAAATAACAAAACAAAAGCAATGTGGAATATAATACGAAATACGATCAAATCAACTAGAAACCTTGTAGAGAATGTTGTTTTAAACTATAACGATAGAAATGAGAACGATCCGGCAACATTCGCTAGTCTCTCCAACCAATACGATTCAAGAATTGCTGCCGATCTCACTAAGGGTCTTCAGCTACAAAATTCAATATCAGACATTTCCCAAAAAATTTAAGACACGATGTTCGTTTCCGAAACTTCTTCCTATGAAATTCTCAAAATAATCGGTGAACTAAAAAATAAATATTCGTCCGGTTTAGATGATTCCCGGATTCTTTGTTAAAGACCTGTGCGTATGCCATTATACACCCGTTAACTCACATATTTAATGCATCCTTATGCACCAGAACATTTCCAGATATTTTCAAAATAGCTAAAATGAAGCCGCTCTTCAAAAAAGGCAACAAAAATGAAATTCAAAATTATCGGCCCATTTCTCTTCTATCATTTTTTTTTTCAAAAATATTAGAGAGACTTTTTTACGTACAAATGAAAACAACGTGGATTTAGAAAATTAAAATCAACGGAAACAGCCATAATTTCTTTTTTTAAAGATGTCGCCTCATCATCGGACTAAAACGAAGTATCAATTGGATTATTTTTAGATCTGTCAAAAGCTTTTGACGTCATTGATCATGACATTCTTCTTTCAAAATTACCTTCATATGGAATCCGTGGTATTGCTCTAGATTGGTTGTGTTCGTACCTTAAACAACGATCTCAGAGAGTGGAAATACCTTACTGGAATGATAGAACATTATGTATACACCTTTCCGACTCTTTGCCAATTGCACGTGGAGTTCCTCAGGGATCTATTTTAGATTCTATTCTGTTCTTACTTTACGTAAACGATATGCCCTCGGCGATTCGAAACGGAAGAACGGTTCTCTTTGCGGATGATACGAACATCCTTTGCAATAAAGAAACAGTAAATAGTACAATATCATATGTTTCAAATTGGTTCCGAAATAACAAATTAATAGTAAACGAAAATAAAATGGTTTCAACGCAGTTTTACATTTCAAATAAACAATTCTGTACTTTATTGAAAATGAACGGTGTGTCATTGACTGATGTTAAGGTAACAAAATTTTTAGGTTTCTCAATTGAGTCAAACCTCAAATGGAACGTCCATTTAAATGAATTGAACACAAAATTAAGTTCATTATGCTATGCGTTCAGAATTCTTTCAAATTCAGTCAGCCTTCATACACCTCGTTGTGTTTATTTCGCGAATGTTCATTACCGCCTGAGATATGGCATAATATTCTGGGGAAATACATCTTATAGCTCCCAGACTTTTAGATTACAAAAAAGAAGTGTACATATAATAACCAAATTTTACCCACGTGATTCTTTGTAAACCTCCCTTCGTTAATTCTGGAACTTTACCATTACCTTGTCTCTTAATTTACGAATCAGTGTTTTTTTGTCAAAAATGACTTGCTTAAGAGCGGGAATATATTTTCAGAAAATGCCGATGTCTATTACTATAAAACTCGACGTAGAAATCATATTCATCAGGTGACAGTATCAACAGCTCATTACAAACAAATCACATACAATACATGTACATTATTGTACAACACTTTGCCAGATGACATTAAACTATTAAATTCGAAAGAAAAGTTCAAATCCAATGTGAAATCGTTTCTGCTGCATAACTGTTTTTATACATTTAGAGACTATATTTGGCATCACAAGGAAAGTAACATTAGTTTTAACAGTGATATTTAATGTCTTATTTATCATTTCGTTCTGTATAATTTTAAACAATATGTAACAAGTATTGTATCGCAGCTTCTGGGTCAATGACCCCCATCTCGAGCAGATTTTTTGTCCAGTTTCCCTGATCCATTGAACAAATGCTGTGATGGCCCCTTGTTTTGCTTCTGGAAATAAATGTAACTTATTATCTGTGCACGACTACTAGAATTCAAGGGGAAATATAGTTATTCAAATTATCGTGTCCATGTTGTCGCGACAGGAAGTATTATTCCTTGACGAAGGACATCATGGTCAAGAGATCAAATTGTATTACTGATTTATCCTTGAAAATAGATTTTATTACATGTGAGGGTTTTTTTATTCGAAATTCAAGTAGTATATGACTTATTGTAGGGATCACAGAATTTTGAAAATGTACACAGAATTCACTTCTCATAGAACGTCATACACAGCTTTAACTGTTTTTGACGTAAAAATAAATGAATAAATAATAATGTTGCAAAATATGTTTACACAATTTATGATTAATGATGAGTAAATCTCACGATTTCAATCTCAAAATTATCATTAAGATGCTATTCACCTCTACCCCTCCCTCTTTTACAATATATCTAGGGAAAATTTCAAACTTTTTCCTAAAATTAAGACTCAATGTAGTAAAGATCTCCCACATCCTCCATAATTTGAAGTTGTTTCATTTTAATTACTATTAAAAGCAGTCTCTATTTAGACTAAAGAGAATATTAACTACATTCTTCTACATACGAGTATATACTGTGTTAAGTGAAATATCTGTTAATGAGAGATCTCTCCTTGGAAGACACTCGAAAAGTTACATTGTTGTTATTTGTGTAAAAATCTTATGTAAAACCGTTGTAAGGCAATAATGGGCGACCAAGGACAATAAGTATTAAAACAAAGAAAAAAGGTCCCCTTTAGGATATGACCACCTGAATCATTCCTCCACTCGTCTTTTCCCATCGCTCTCCACCTCCAAGCTGTGACTTCCAAGGTTGGGAGATCTCATCTATCTCGATCCTGGTCTACTTCTCTTTTTCACTTCATTAAGTTACTATAATATGATACAATATTTTAAACAGATTTTTCCCCTTATGAAGATCACTCTTTAACACAGCAAACACATGCACAGTATATTTCTAATACTCGTAAATTCATTCCAGTTTTTCCGTAGTTTCTGTTTTTTAAATTATTTTTTATTGATATCTTTTATCGAAAAAAATAACAGAAATAAAACAGTGTACAAAAATTAATTAATTAATTGTTATTGAGTTTTCATTAATTTCCAGAGAATACTTTAATTTCGCCAAGTGGCAATGAAACTATTAAGTCGTGAATCAATTTTTATAGTAAGTGAAGTTACATTAGATTTAATTACTCTGATTTAGCAAATTGATAGGTTAATGGAACTACATGTGCAAAGTAGTATATGACTTAGTGTAGGGATCACAGAATTTTGAAAATGTGCTCACAATTCACTTTTCCCCATAGCACGTCATACGCAGTTTTCTAACTGTTTTTTTGACGTAAAATAAATAAATAAATAATAATAATATGCCCAATATTCCTATGCCCTTGCGCATGTGTATTATTTTCAATTCATCTCAGTATATTACACTTCTTCTCACTCTCTTTTGTGCGGTTCATTGTGTCTACAAGTTGGCCGCGTGCCTCCGAACGCTACTACGATGAAATATTTCTCTCGCTAAAGAGCTTAGAATCAACATTTAGCAATGTGGACATCTGTACTTTACGTCAAAGTTGGCGAAGGTCAGTGTTTTTGGTTTGGGGGCTGATGTGCTGACAGTTTGGATAGCCTTCCCACGTGAACTTAAGACGAAGAATGAATGTCGATGAAAACTTTTAGATGAAGACTTTGAATGATTTATTAGCATGGAAGTTTTTAGAAAAAAGTAAATAAGGAAACTTTTTTTTCTGGCTGCTGGGATATAGTCCCTCAATCGCATATTAATGGATTGCAAACAATGTGATTACGAATATGACGAAATTTACATTTCACCTCTTAATTTCAGGCTAATGGTTTGAAAAATAGTAGAAATCGTTACTTAGAGTTAAATTAAACACTAAAAGAATATAAATATACTATATCATGAAATGGACTTTGCATTAGAGAAAACAGTCCGAAGAACTTAATGTCAGAGATGACAATATTTCTCTTAACTGATTGAATAAGCAAAGCATTAATTTCTCTTAGTGCCTTAGACCGCCTGGCCATTCTGATAGTGACAAGTGCCTGTTGCAATTGAGTTACGAATTTATAATGAAGAAAAGTAAATGGTGCGAATTATTCTTCTCGCTAGTATCAAAAAATTTGTCAGAATTGGGAATGAAACACACGCACTCAAAGTGGACAGAATTCTCGAATCCTGATTAAACAAACAAGGGTTCCTCTGAGATTGACACCCTAGACGGCTTGGTCATCCTACCGACACATGCCCTTTCAGTGGAATTCACTTATAAAATAGTAATAACTTACTGAAAATTTCGTATGTGAGAATGTGCAAACTAGTAAGAAAATGTTTCTGTTAGGAGTGGGAGTCAAACCCATAGCGTCAACGAGGTTCAGAATTCTCATAATATAATTGGCCAGACAAGGATTCCATTTAGCCTGGCGCTTTAGACTTATTGTCCATTCCCAGGACACTTATGCGTTTGCCGTCATTCTTTCTTGCAGTTGAAATGAAAACCAGCAAACAACGCAATCTTGTAACAAAAAATTTTTCAGAAGGGAAATTAGAACTCATGCCCTCATACGGTACCAGAATTCTCGTGGTCTGAGTGGAGAGGCGAAGTATTTCAAGTATCTCCCTCAACAATTCGGTCACCGTTACAGAACGCTAGATCAAAGTCTAGTTTTTAATATTTCTTCAATATTTACTATTTTACTACATTACTACTAGCAAAAAATTTTTGCATATTATTTGAATTTTTTTTTGTTACGTATTGAATAAAATTAAGACACGACTCAGAATAGTATTTTTCTGTCCATGAGAGACATAGGGACGTGCTCGAGGGCTCCGATGCAGAAAGTCTAAAGTCCTTCATTGCTATTGCCTTCTCTATTGGGAGTCGGCACGTTTCCTCACTCGGGGCCCGGCATTAAACCAGCCTAGCTAAGCCCCTGCGGTTAACAATTTAAATAACAAAGAACTTAATAGTGTAGATAATTTTAATCGGTGTCAAAAGCTTAACTTGAAGAACACGTGACGTGTGATATGAGATACGAAAGATGAAGAAAGGAACTGAAAGGGAGTAAACTCAACCAGAAAACAAAACAAAAAAATCAATAGAAATGGTAGTGAAACTGGGAAACGAAAAAAAAATTACAGAAGAACCATAAGTTTTATAGATTACGCACCAAATACGAAACTTTCAGGATTACGGTATGAATGGAATGTTTGCACTATCGTTTTAGGCTCGTGAATACCAAAACTCCACACCAATTGGGTAACAAATGTAACACTACTGTTATAAAGTGCAGAGAAGTGACATTATTATTGGAAATTTTAACAGGATTTCAACTTCTACAATTTTGTTATTTATTTATATATTTATTTCTTTTTCACGTGTTTTTGTTTTTATTTGTTTATATGTTAGCCAATTTCTATGAAAATAACATTTCACAAAAAATCACAAAGGAAGTTTAATAAATTCAGATTCTAAGGAGACAATTTGTATGAAATAGAAAAGAATCAATCACGAATAAAACCAAAAGAATTAGTTCCACTTGCTTACATGATAATTTTTTGCATTTCGTCATTATTGCTCGTTATTCTTAAAACGCGCCTATTGTAGAAGAGAAATCAATCACGAACAAAACCAAAAGAATTAGTTGAGCTTGCTTACATGATAATTTTTTGCATTTGTCATTATTGTCGTTATTCAAAAACACGCCTTTGAAAGAAATCAATCCGAAAAAACCAAAAGAATTAGTTACTTGCTTACATGATAATTTTTTGCATTTCATTGTCGTTATTCAAAAAACACGCCTTTGTAGGAAAGAATCAATCAGAATAAAACCAAAAGAATTAGTTGAGCTTACTTTCGTGATAATTTTTTGCATTTCATCATTATTGCTCGTATTCTTAAAACATGGCTCGTATTCTTAAAACTCACGTACAATTATGAGTGGTTTAACGACTCATTTACAACAACAGAATTGTGTAAAACTCTTACATTCGTAAGTAAGTAAAGTAATTTAATAATGGTGATAAGGCAGTCGAGGAACTGAGATCCTTATAGGGAAATAATATTCTGGAAATCACCTCTTATATTTCCGTAAATTTACAATTTTGTCTCGTCACTACTATTGCATCACAAACTCAGTGTGTCATTCTTTTTTTGGTATTCAATATAAAATTTCACCAAAATGGAATAATCGGACGTCATACTTTTATCAACAAGTACAGTTTTAAGAACCTTAGTTTTCTTTACAATGATTTAATGTTTTCAAGGACAAATGTAACACCATTTTTCATGAATAATTATTGAGTAATCCGCCCCTCATGCCCCTGTTCGTGTAATCACAGATCTTTCCTCTTAACACCCGTTAGGTTTCAGGCGTTCGGGTGTATGACTGATATTTCTTGTCTCTCAGGGAAATGCAATGCAAAACCGCTGTTTTACACTTAACGAGTCGCACATACGAGAGACATATCACTGTAATTTGTTCTCCCTTCTTTATAACACTTTGAATACAGTCACAGCAATTCCCACTTCTTCATGAAGTCCAATAATCTCGATTTGGTCCAAAATGTCAGATGCTATTATTCACACCCAAACGCCTCATTTGTGCCAGCTCCGCCCATGAATCATAGGCTTCCCGTCTGCACAGTTGACGTGGGGCAGGGAGCGTGGGGCGGGGCGGAGCGGCGGGAGAGGGGGGAAGCGGGATGCGGAGAGGAGCGGGCAGGGGCGGGGCGGGGCGGCGCGCCGGGTGCGGGCCGCGCGGGCCGGGCACTCACCACGTGAGCGAGGTGGGCTGGCCGCCGGCCGGCGACAGCTGCGCGCTGAGCGTGGTGTCGGCGCCCAGGCGCACGGCGACGGCGCGTGGCTCGGCCGTCTGCTCCTCGAAGCACGGCGGCAGGGCTGCGCGCCGCCCGCCAGCCGCTCCGGGCTCTCTGCGACACCCGCGCCACGCGGCGCGCGTCAGCGCAGGGGCGGCGGAGGGCGGGGGCGGCGGCGCCGCCGGCCCCTGCGCCCCTCCCCACCGCCCTTTGCTTCACATGCACATGATTTGTTGGCAATAAATTATCCTTCTTGGTACTCTTATTACTGTCATAATTATTACTCTTATTATTGCTATTTTTATAATTTCTGTTATGAGTAGTAGCAGTATTACAATAATAATAACAATAATAATAATAATAATAATAATAATAATTATTATTATTATTATTATTATTATTATTATTATTATTATTATTTATCATCATCCTACGTTTTCTCAGCTATTTTTGCTGGTAGAAATGCTCACCTTCCCCGGAGTTGTTTTGGGGATAGGTTCGGTCACAGAAGAAGAACTTCATCTTATATCTGAACTTAAGATAAAAATTTTCTTACGATATGGGTAGTTTGCAACAAAACTGCGCGCTGTCCCATGTTCAGAACGTTTTTAGGTAGTTTAAGTTCTGTTAAGTTTTTAAGGCAGTTTTTACTGACCAGGCCTTCCGCCGATATCACGAGTGGGTATGTTTTGGTAGAATTTAATTTCCAAATATGTTTTAGTTCATAAGATAAGTTTTCATATTTCGAAATTTTTTCTATTTCTTTCTGCTTGATATTGTGGGATAATGGTACTGCGATGTCTATTATTACTCCTTCTTTCTTCTTTTTATCTATAAGGGGAATATCTGGCCTATTGTAATCGACAGTACGATCAGTTAAAACTGGTCTGTCCCAGTACAAAAGGGTGGAACTTGTTTCCAGCACTTATTATTATTATTATTATTATTATTATTATTATTATTATTATTATTATTATTATTATTATTATTGTTGTTGTTGTTGTTGTCGTTACCTGGCCACACGCGAAGTCATATTGTTTAAAAAGCAGGAAAAAAACGTTACACAAGAAATGGGCATACATCGGAATACAAACGTATATCTCAATTTGACAGAGTTTTTATCACTTTTGGCATAAAAAAATAAATAAAGACTAAGCATTACACTTATGCCTGGAACTGTGGGCCGGTAAATTTTCTAATGCTGCTGAGAGTTTATTAGTACGCATACATGCTTAGACCCAGGAGATAAAATTGCATAGAATATCCAATAGCTAACTTAATTTTACATAGATTTCAAGATCCTGCACTTCTGCAGGATCTCCGACCACCCGTGCTACTGAGTTCCACAGAGGCTGTACATTCCAAAGATGTAAAAGAAAGTCCCCGAAAGTCTCATTTTATGGAATATGGTTTCAAGGGCCAAGGAAGAGCCGTTTTCGAGTTATGCATGACCAAATCGTGAAATACATAACATATGTTGCGTCTTTCATACACCTTTGGAGTCTTTTTCGTGCGTATTTCAAAAATCAATTCTACACTTATCGTTATGAAATAAGCTTAACGCGTATGTGGGGTAATTCCCTATCCTTCCCTTTCAAAATTACGGTGTTTTTATAGATTGAACTTCACCTTCATGATTCCAAATCGTAATTATATAATATCCGAGATTAATGTTGTTGTTATTATTATTATTATTATTATTATTATTATTATTATTATTATTATTATTATTATTAAACGGCAAAGTCTATATCTAGATATAAACTTCCTCTAAATAAAGATGCTTCAAATCGCACACTTTGAACTTAATTCTGAAGTGTTGTGTGAACCAAAAAATAGAAATATGAAACTCAATATTTGACCTACGAATAAGTACACTTGTCATTTCACTGCCATGTAATGAAGTAATGTATTTGAGATTGTTCGCTATGTAATTTCCCTACATGATCTGAAGAAGTATGCATGCTGAAATGTTGAGTAATTAACTTTCAAAGTAATTTCAAAACACAGGTAGTAATTTAGGACATACAAATAATACATTTAGGCCAGATAACGCAATATTAAAAGCGAATCTTGTATACAAAAACTATTTATTGTGTTCTTAAACCTTTGGTAGTCACGTGGCAATTCCTACCGTATATAATTTCTCGGATTTTATGCAACACTCCAAACAAAATTTAATTTTGCAAGCATAACAAATCTGTGAAAATTACGATTTAATGGAAAACAATGTTAACTAAAAACTAATTATCAATGATTGCAATTTGTTGTCCAATTTTTAGTAATTTGCTTAATTTTAACGCCCAATATCTCAAATTATTTAATTCATTTATCTATGAAAGTTACATATGTAAATCACATTTTCCAAAGTTAATTTGCTTTTATTGAGCAACTATTATCAGAAACAATTTAAACTAGTTACACCTTTATGTTCACACATTCTAATCTAGAATAACCTTAGTTTACGAAATTTAACTATGAATATTATCAAATTATTTACAGCAATCTACGGATTCTTCAGTGCGTAATGCAAACGGAATTCAATCAACACATTGTCTTGACGTTTTTATCTTTCTCCACTCCAAAGACTGTCTGCGTAACTCATTATCTATCAGATATGTCACGAAACAAAAATACAATTTTCACCTTTCGCGTCACAATAACGTCTGAAACCATTACAATTGTCTGATCATAATCATTTTCATCAGAAGATACGCCTGTTTTCTTCACACTTCACTCCTGCACTGTATCTACTGCTCTATCAAACATGTCGGAAGACCAGTCGAAAGCTTAGAGCTTGTTCCGAGATGGGCGGTGCCCCGCTGGAAGAGATACCTGAAGAAAGAAGTACACAAGCCGACGTGTAAGTCGTCGTCGGAGCTCACCATCCAGAGGGGTAAAATCACTACCACCTCCCGTGATAAAAAAAATGCATTACACTAACGGGGCTAATGACTGTAGCAGTTGATTTTCGGAAACATCAATCAATCAACGGAAAATCAAACAACAATGGCAAGTGTACCGCTCCTCGTTCTTAAAATCGAAACTTAACAAAGCAAAGCAAAGTCAACAACGCCATGAATCATTTTCATCAGCAAAAGTTCCAATCCTTCATCTCTAATTCTCTGAACAGAAATTCGACCAATTTCTGGAAAGTCTATCATCATTTTTCTCGTCTTATCCAAATAATTATCCTTCTAAAAACTGAAAACTGTGAACTTACAAATGCACTTGCCTCCCTCCTATGGGCAAATCAACAGCACAAAACTTCCTAAGGGACCATTATCTCATCGTCTCTTTACATATTTATTATATCACTGCAGTTATTTATAAAAAATCCAAAAAACGAACACAAATAATCACCGGGATTAGATAACATATCTAATTAGCCCTAAAACATCTCCAGCCACATGAACCTGCGCAACTAACAGCTATCTTATACACCTGCCTGAGACTCAAATTTTTCCCTCCATGCTGGAAAAAATCAATAATAATTTCCATTTTAAAACCCAACATATCTCGAAAACAGATATCCAGTTACCGATCAATAAGTCTTTTACCAGCATTTGCAAAATTTTGAGAAAAGCTGATATTAGGTTAGTAATATCTTAATAAAATAATTGCCATTCCTCAACATCAATTTGGATTTCGTCCTCCACATTTCATCATTCAACTACTATTACGAATTGTTTAAAAAATAGCTTTAGATTCACAACGCAAACAATACTTTCTTAGTCTTCACATAGGCGTTCAACAAGGTGTGGCATAATGGGTCCTATGGGCTTAGAGGACTAGAATTTACATGTATATTTCAAATCATTGACTGCTTTTTAAACAACAGATTTTTGTCAGTAAAAATAAATCATCACTTCTCCCTCGCCTCCCCAATACAAGCTGGCGTCCGCTAGGGTTACCCTTCAACCTCCTTTAGCGCCTTCACGACTGGTATACCTCAATTATCCAAACATTCTACGGGGATCTAGGCTGATGACACAGCTACCTTCACGTTAAACTTGGTAATTTCTAACCCACTAAATGACCTGCAGCAAGTCTTAAAAATCTTTGCTGATTAAGATAAAAACGGGGTTACATTTAAAACCCTCAGAATGCGAAACCAAATTGTTCACCCAAATAACAAACGTTGTTTCTAAAATGATAAGTAGATGTTTTTGCCATGAGGGGCGACTGTTAATCTCGAAGGGTTTGGAAGTCGCCTGAGGAACAAAAACGTCAAGTGGCAACCCTGATGCATTCAAAACTTTGTGGTTTACCAGTTCAGTGCTTACCCAAATGAGAGTTCCAAACATTTTTAAATTTATGTTGCATCCAAAGTCAAAAGATGTAACCGTTAGTTGTAAACATGACTTAAGAAAGCAAAACAGTGCGTTTCAAATTAGTTACATAATCGATGCTGGTCTGATTTGTTCGTTTAAAATGATATAATATTATATAAATGTCCTGCAGAAGTTCTCAAAGAAACTATCAAAGCTACGGACAGTTGTATCCACTAAAATCTCGAAAAATTTGATATGAAATTGGTTATGGTGTATTTGAGAGTTGTATGGAAAATAAGTATGAATTGCGTTGAGGAAACGTTACTTTTAGGTTCTTTGTATTGCCGAAGGTTATTTATATAATTTCATCACATCTAAAAATAATATTTTGAGAATGTTTAACGATGGGTTTGTTTATAGCCTTCTATATCTATTATTACTAGTAGTTTTATTACTACTACTTAAAAAGCATATGCGTCGCTAAAAAAGTGTGAGACGTAACAGTGAAGTGAAGTAACAGTGAAGTGAATAAGAGTGACTGATGGGAATTATAAATTCACGGAAACATTCCAAAATTACTGTTTCCATATGTATTCAACAAGATAATGTTTATAAGTTATTATTCTTATTTGAGCTTATGCCACCTATTTATTGCATTTTCCTGATTCTTAACTTTATTCAATTGAATTCATAAAAAAATGTGTTATTTATTGTGTTGTTAGTGGAGCGGATATAAAGTATTCGTAAGGTCCGTACGGGTTTAAAGAATTCCAAAGGCTCGCAAGGGCATTGGAAATACCATTATGTGTTGTGTTTCAGTAATGAACAAGTAAACCTTAAACTCAGTAATGAACAAGTAAACCTTAAAGTAAAGAATTGCCCGACGTCATGAGCCCCTTAAAATAGACCAATCGAATAGGCATATTCCATAATCCTCTTAAATTATCGTCTCTTATGGACGTCGCACATGCTGTGAGTACATACGTAGTACATAGTAGAACATATGGAGTCCTACGTAAACTAAATCCATTGATTTAGTTTACGTAAAATTTGAAAAGCCTCTCTAAAAGAAGAAAATTCCTTTGTTCTCTATAAATAAACCCAAAAGCATTTAATAACTTTCGCAGCCCCAATGTGAGTAGGTTCTGCGCTACCGAACATACTTGTAAACCCTTCCAAATATTACAGAACTAAGTTTTACGTACAAATACCGGGTGATCAGTATAAAACACAACCCTGCTGTTCAAGGCACTGAGAGAATAGTGAAAGTTTTGAAACTCTGCTTCTGGGACAGCTCCTTCGACTGCATTTCAGCAACACTCCATTCACCACCAGCCCCTTCGTTTCACCCCCTTCCTGTGGTGTGGGTCCTACCTGCTCAAAACAAAACAGGCCGCGTCTTCATTCATAGTTTCCTTTCAAGTTAACTTACGACGTGCCTCAGCGTAGAGCAACGTAGTTTTGTGGTGGAGTATTTCCGAATGCAATTTTTCAAAGAGTGCCGGGCAGCTTTCAGAGAAAAATTTTCATCTAAGTGTGTGTTTTTTAGAAATGAGGCTTGGCTTCATCTGGATGGATAAGTTAGCCAGCAAAACGGTAGTGTCTGTGGGTACCGAGAGATCATAGGAAACAGTATACAGATCATTGAATTAAAAAAAGATTGAACTGTGCCATTTATCGACGCAGATTAATTGGTCTGTTGTTTTTCAAAGAAACAGTAACGGCGGATACGTATCAGAATAAATTGAGAAATTAATTTTTATTATATTTCAATTAGTTAGTAATTTTTAAATAAGTTCAATAATAATAATAATAATAATAATAATAATAATAATAATAATAATAATAATAACAAAAACAAACATTTGTTCTGCAAATCTGAATTTATAATTTATTAATATTTATTTAAAATAGAAAAGTATAAAACATATAGATTTCTGGAGCATGTGTATCTTGTTATCAAACTAAAATAAGCAAGTTTACTATTAAATTTACCTCAATGTATATTTTACATGGAGAGTTTATTTCACTTTCAAACTATATACGAAGAAATCGTTGTTCTTGACAATTCAATTTCTTTCTACGCCAAACAAGTAGGCGCGTGCCTTTCTCTTTGAACTCGGCGGTCACCTCCTCTCCTCCTCAGAATGGCGATAGTGAGAGTGGATTAATCGTAGTTCCCGACAGTTTATCTGCTTGAAACGTCCAGCCACTATCTAACCCGCTCAAACATAGTTGCCAGTGCATTTCGCTCTACCTGTTGTGGATTGTGTTTTATACTGATCACCCGGGGTATCAATACCTCTTGCTACATATCTAACAGACAACTACACAGAAAACTAGAAGTAGAGCCAATTACGAATAATTTATCCCGCCCCTTCCAATTCTTTGCCAACCTTCAAAACGTCTCTTACATTTATTTATTTATTTATTTATTTGCGTCAAAAAAACAGTTGAAAACTGCGTATGACGTGCTATGGGGAAAAGTGAATTGTGTGCACATTTTCAAAATTCTGATCTCTACACCAAGTCATATACTACTTAAATTTTGAATTTTTGAAAGGAGAAAAAACAACAAAAACTCCATGTAATAAAACCTATTTTCAAGGATAAACAAGCAATAAATTTTGAATTTTGAAAGGAGAAAAAAAAACTCCCATGTAATAAAATCCATTTTCAAGGATAAATAAGCAATAAATTTTGAATTTTGAAAGGAAGAAAAAAACAACAAAAAAACTCCCATGTAATAAAATCTATTTTCAAAGAAAATAAGCAATAAATTTTGGCTCTTATTACTTCCTGCCGCGACAACATGGAAACGATAATTTGAATAAATGTATTTCCCACTGAATTCTAGAAGACGTGCACAGAAATGAAGTTACATTTATGTCCAGAAGCAAACAAGGGGCCATCTCAGCATTTGCTCAATGGATCAGGAAACTGGACGAAAAACCTGATCGAGATGGGGTCATTGACCCGGAAGCTGTAGTACAATAGTTGTTACAGGTTGTTTATACTCATTTATACAGTCCAAATGGTAAATAATGCATTATGTATCATTGTTAAAATTAATGTTACTTTTCTTGTGATGCTCAGTATAGTCTCTAATTGTATAGAAACAGTTATGCAGCAGAAACGATTTCACTTGGGATTTAAACTTTTCTATTGAATTTAATCGTTTAATGTCATCTGGCAAAGTGTTGTAAAATAATGTACATGTATTTATAGTAATAGACTTCGGCGTTTTCTGAAAATATATTCCCGCCCTTGAGCAAGTCATTTTTTACGAAAACCACTGATTCGTAAATAAAAAGACACGGTAATGGTAAAATTCCTAGATTAATGAAGAGAGGCTTACATGAATCACGTGGGTGGGATTTGGTTATTATTCGTACAATTCTTTTTTGTAATCTAAAAGTCTGGGAGCTATAAGATGTATTTCCCCAGAATATTATGCCATATCTCAGGCGGGAATGAACATTCGCGAAGTATACACAACGAGCAGTATGAAGGCTGACTGAATTTGCAAGAATTCTGAACGCGTAGCATAATGAACTTAATTTTGTGTTCAATTCATTTAAATGGACGTTCCATTTAAGGTTTGACTGAATTGAGAGACCTAAAAATTTTGTTACCTTAACATCAGTCAATGGTACACTGTTCATTTTCAATGGAGCACAGAATTGTTTATTTGAAATAAAACCGTTTTCTTTTCGTTTACTATTAATTTGTTTTTGGAACCAATTTGAAACATCTGATATTGTACTATTTACGGTTTCTTTATTGCAAAGGATGTTCGTATCATCCGCAAAGAGAACCGTTCTTCCGTTTCGAATCGTCGAGGGCATATCGTTTACGTAAAGTAGGAACAGAGTAGGGCCTAAAATCGATCCTTGAGGAACTCCACATGCAACGGCAAAGAGTCGGAAAGGTGCGTACGTAATGTTCCATCATTCCAGTAAGGTATTTCAACTCTCTGAGATCGTTGTTTAAGGTACGAACATAACCAATCTAGAGCAATACCACGAATTCCATATGAAGGTAATTTGGAAAGTAAAATGTCATGATCAATGACGTCAAAAGCTTTTGAGAGATCTAAAAATAATCCAATAGGTGCCTCGTTTTGATCCAATGATGAGGCGACATCTTTAAGAAAAGAAAATATAGCTGTTTCCGTTGATTTTGATTTTCTAAATCCATGTTGGCAATCTGAAAGCGCGTCGTGTTTTCCGTTAATTTTGAATTTCATTTTTTGTTGCCTTTTTTGAAAAGCGGCTTAATTTTAGTTGTTTTGAAAATATCTGAAACGTTCCAGTGCATAAAGATGCATTAAATATGTGAGTTAACGGGTGTATAATGGCATACGCACAAGTCTTTAACAAAGAATCCGGGAATTCATCTAAACCGGACGAATATTTATTTTTTAGTTTACCGATTATTTTGAGAATTTCATAGGAAGAAGTTTCGGAAACGAACATTGTGTCTAAAATTTTTGGTGAACTATCTGTTTTTGAGTTTTGTGCCTGAAGACCCTTAGTGAGATCGGCAGCAATTCTCGAAAAGTATTGGTTAAAGAGATTAGCCACTGTTGCCGGATCGTTCACATTTATATCGTTATATTTTAAAACAACATTCTCTACGGGTTTTCTAGTTGATTTGGTAGTATTTTTATTATATTCCACATTGCTTTTGTTTTATTATTTGAGTTCAAAATATCCTGATCATTTTTCATGATTTTAGCCTGCCTTATGACTTTTCGTAACAATGTTTTGTATTTTTTAAAGTAGATAAGGAAATCTTGAGATACGTCATGACGTTTAGAAATAAAGTAGAGAGTACGTTTATTTTACACGATGTTCTAATTCCTTTTGTGATCCAAGTATTACTTTTTCGTGAAATGTTTAATTTTCTCTTTTTAATAGGAAAGCATGCGTTAAAGAGAAATGAAAGCTTTGAGAAAAATAAATTATATTTTTTATTTGTGTCAATAGCGTTATAAACTGCCTCCCATGATTCTTTCACCAAGTAGTCCGTAAATAACTTTATGTTAACTGAAGTAAATGCTCGGCACATGCGTGTTTTATTTATTGTGTCAGTATTCATGTTATTAGTAATTGTAAGAATTTGTGCATCGTGGTCACTGTAACCTAGATTATTCGTTATTATTTCATATCTAGTTGTGGTTTTGTTAATTATAATAAGGCATATAATTACATAAGGCATTATAACATAGGAAAAATCTGCATCGCTCCGACAAGAATCAAATTTCGACCCCCAAAATATATTTTCCGCCCCCAAAACCTTAAGAAATAATAACAGCTTGTCATGCCTCAACTAACGCCCTTCCTCCGTCATCATCACATTAATACCATTCATCATAGATGTTTCCGTATAGGCCCTTCATCAAAAATACGGTTAACGGGGACTTAAATGCAGATGCTCGACTCTTCAGGCTCCCCTTTACATCCTCACATTATTTTTAATATTGTTTTGTACTTCTACTGATCTGTGAAGTGAAAATTCCACTGATCGAGTTTAATAAATAAACTTATTTTGCAACAATAGAACTATTTTCTCATATTATTTCTAAATTTTTGATAATTCATAGAGTTCTACGAAAATGTGACCTGCGCCATTTTTATTCTTTTTTTCCGGTATCTGAGGAAAAATAATTTAAAGTTTTAAACTGTTTTTGAGAATCTTTCTTACAAATTGCATTAAATTCGAGCAGAAATTACACGAAAACTACTCGTTTTATCAAAAATTGTACATGATCTCGTTTAAAATGCTAACTTTGAGAACAGATTTCATTCAAGTCAAAAATCTCTATCATCAATTTTCCAATTTTTCAATGGCAATTTTTGCAACAGAGAGTTCACCAAAATGGGATCAGCACCATTTTTTTACCGACCTTCACTACATACAGTACGAGAAAAAATTGAAGATTCAATTTGGAGTCGCATTTTAGAAAATAATTGTGTGAAAATTGCCTGCATTTCACACAGAATTAAGCAAAATTTACCCAATTTTCGAAAAAAATTGTCCAACCCCCTTTTTTCAAGATGTGTCTTTTAACAACAGGGTGAATTAAGAGAAAAATCTCTATATGCGCTATTGTAGTAGTTTGAAGATGTTGAAAAAATTTGACCTTTTGTAATTTTCGAAATTTCAGATATATGAACGAAAAAAATATTTCAGTCATTTTTGGCGTCCTTTATATTAAATGAGGACAACTTTTTACAGGATTTTATATCATAACCTTTGTAGCAATTTTGAGAACAATTTGAAAATTTTGAGACTTCATTTACAATAAAGCACTTCCAACAATGAAAATATCCTTTTAAACCTCGTAGTCTTGCCCTTGTTCAGATTGATCGGAGAATATCAATTTTGGAGAAAACGGCAAAATTTATCTTGCGTCAACCAAAGGAATCATAATGTCTTCCCAGAAAGGTATACTAGTTCTCAACTATGAAAACGTTATCGTTTTCCTGAAAACTTGGTATTTATGCAGGTAGAGACTATAAACCTCATTGCGACTGCTCAAGTGTTAAGGAAAAATATATTATTTAAACGACTTATGTAATTAAAAACTAGGATCAACTATTTCATTCGAGAAGAAATGATCAATGTCCTAATCTCTGCAAATTAAAAGAGTTCTTCGGATACCATATTGGTCAAGTTATGAATGATCTACAATAAATTCGGCACTAATTATTTTACTAAAGCATGAAGTACAACGGTCATGTATTTTAATTTTGTAGATGCAACACCTGAATGAACGTCAGATCTAAATATTAAATGATGAAAAGAGAACTTCAGAATTTTCTCACAGTTAACAATCAACTTATTTTTTGTCCATAATAACAACTTTAGCGGTATCTTATTACTTTCAAACTGTTCGTTTTCCTTCCACAAAAGCCTTTATTTCATTCTCAATATTTCTACTAACCCTCAATCTTAAACAGAAAGAAGGATACTACCATCGTAGTATCCCATCGGAGACTTTAATACCATCGGTCCAAAAAATCCATCATAGAGCTATCGGTATTTATTTACCCTTCAATATTTTTCCTACACTTGAACAGTTTGAATTCCATACACCATGAACTTAAAACTACACCCTTGTGTCAATTATTGGCGAAGAAACTAGTTTTACACTTTCTGAAAATAGTGTGATGAAGGGTCCAATAATTCTCTGTCAAACTTTCAGGGTCTGGGAAAAACACAGTATCTATTCACAACCACAGTTCTCAGCAAAAATGTGCCTGATAGCTTCTGTTTACGCCTTCTACCACTTAAAAATCAGAGGGACTCCGAAACAAGGAAGGCACACGTGTAGTGGATATGTTTGAATTCTAGGTACCCTCACGAATCATATAATAATCTCGCCAGTCGTAGTTCGACAGCGTTAGAGGCAACAACTACTGCTGCGCTCTATCAGCTTACCGATACACTGTATCTCCGAACCAAAACACTTCAGTATTAATATTACCTAACAGTGTTATTTAAAGTGCTATCAGTGTTCCAAGCAGTGTACAGCGTTTCTCTGGCCGGCCTGCCGGCTGGCTCAACGTATCCACATGAATAAAGCAGTACCAGCCAAACTCAAGATGAATCTGTCACTTAACCTCCAAGAGCAACCCACGAAGTCGTACGCCGGAGCTACAAATACTGTGAGTTTTCCATCAAAAGAACAATCTATACTACTGGACGCATGCGAAAATCTAACTGTCAAAGACTATATAAGTAAACTAACTGAAATTGTTCCCCCCAGTGCCATTACTTTCATATCAAGAATATCCAATAACAGAATATGTATGTTTCTGAACTCGAAGGTCAATGCTGATCTTATAACTCACAAATACCCTACTCTAATCATTAAAAATACTACTGTTAATGTGAGACCCCTAATTAACAAACTCAAGAGAATCATAATATCAAATGTTTACCCTTTTATTCCAAACGAGGAAATCACAAATATTTTCAAGAATCATGACATCAAAACTACCTCCAGTATATCTTTCATCAGAGCTGGTCTGTCTGACCCTAACTTCAGTCACATTATGAGCTTCAGAAGGCAAACATTTATCCAACCTGAGGAACTTCACAAACTCCTCAGTCATCAGTGATTGTACATGAAGGTACACCATATAGAATCTTTTTCTCTGCTGAAAACATTACTTGTTTCAATTGCAAAATGGAAGGCCATACTGCTAGTAACTGCCCACAAAATATCCCCAAAGAGAATTGCCTTCTGAACACTCCCAGTACAAATATACCAACTATCCCTTCTAATAATATGGAAGTACAGCCTACCATAACTGAAACTCCCACTGCCCCCTCCACCAGTGACCCTAGGAACTTTCCTCCCCTTCTTAAAAGAAGCCTCCCAATGAACCCTCTTGTACAGCCTACCATAACTGAAACTCCCACAAAAAAAGAAACAGAAAAAGAATTCTTCAAAACATGAAGAACTGGACCAAGATAGCAATCCTAATAAAACACTTGAAGACATGCTTAGCCCAACTAAAGATCTGATTGAAAGGAACCAAAACTCCTTCCCTCTGTCAGTGAATCAATTACACTTACTACTAGAAAATACTCTGGGCTCTGCTGATCCTCTAACCATAGTAAAGGACTATTCTAATGATATTCCAGCTGTTATAAAAATGCTCAGTGACATTTACCCTGTATTAAAGGATAGAATTATCAAAAGCAGAGTTACCAGAATAAGAAACAAACTGCAGAATCACCTACTGGAATCAGACACAGCTGACTCTGAATCCAGTATGGAAACTATCTGACACTAAATCTTTTAATTCATAAAGAAACACCATTCCCCTTGCTAAATAAATTTCAAGCAAAAAATGAAGATACTCCAATGGAATATTAATGGATACTATTGTCATCTTGAGTATCTGCAACTATTACCCAGATATCATTTGTTTGCAAGAATCCAATTCCAAGGCTAATCACTCAGCTAATATTAAAAATTATCAATGTTTCTTTAAAAATAGAACCAGTGATCATGCTTCTGGTGGAGTAGCCATATTTTTAAAAGCTGCAATTTTGGCTGATAACCTTATGAAAAATCTAATCACATCCTCTAGAAATGTTCCAATTCAATTCTGAGACCTTAATTCTTTGATAAGAAAAGATTTAGTACCATGTTTTTAAGAATTTTGTAATGAAATAGGTATTTCAGTAAATATTTAACTGTATTAGAATAACGTAATTTTCCATTCCTTTTTGTAGTAATTAACAGTTATGTAATTTTCACGTTTAAGTTTTATGTTTTTATATCCATATCATCTCTGTACTGTAACCTCAATTGTAACCTCAATATTGTAAAAACTAAAAATTGACAATGTAAAATATAATGTATTCATTTAGTCGCTAATGGCCTAGCCGTTGATGCGACTTAAAATAAATTAAATAAAAAAAAAATAATCTCGCTTAATTCTGTGCATCAGTTATGATTCTCCGCGGCTTGAAAAAAAACAACAACAAAATTTACATTAAAAATACTATGAACAAATTACATAAAGTTCTTTTACATAACGTTTAGATGTAAAAGTAAAACTTTTCTGACAACGTTTCGTGAAATGTTAACACGTAAAAACGTCTGGTCTTGAATGCTCTATCATTCGTTTGACGACCTCGCTCTGAAAAGAAAATTCTTGGTAAGATGCTATCCGGATTATTGTGTTGAAGGCTGAAAAACCACGAAGTTGCATTTAACAATCCGGGATTGAAAAGTTCCCCATGTCTCTCCCAGAACCTGATTTCTGTCCGTTGAGTTATGGTGAGTTACGCAAAATGAGAATAAAAAGTAGTTTAGTAATATTTCATTTTCTAATTGGTTCGCTGTGCCTCAAGTCGGCAGATCACACCAGACCAGTAGAGTAGGAGCACCATCAATGAACCTTATGTCAGATGACCGCAACATCGTTACTGTCAACACAACAAACAAATCCAAATTAATTACCTCGATTTCCAATATTTCCCTTTTCACCTCATTAAGTCAAGGAACCACATCGCAATTCTATTTCTTTTGGATAATAATTATAAATCTCAAAGAAATGGCTTGAGTAGAGGCATCATCCGAGTAACAAAGATGCAACGGCAACATCATTGACTTAAAATTCTAAACAAATTCCGATCGATGCGATATTTTAAATTACATGGAATTATGCTGTAAACATGAAGAAACAATTTCGTATTAAGAGAGATTCCTCTTCATTGTATATAACCCCCCAGAGGCAGAGATTTAACGAAAGGTAAATTGGAAGTTTCTGCAATTCCCTGGAGTAGATTATGGTCACGATGATAGTCGGTTTCATGAAAAAATATATTGAACGGCATTAAACTGGTGGGAAACGGAACGTGACGAGAAAAATTAACTCACAGAATGTATGAAAACTTGTTTACTTTTTACACCATTTACACCATTAGCAATCATCAATTGCAAAGAGCAGCAAAAGGCTGACGAGCCATGACAGGAGTACAGGCAAGTATTTTACTAGGGTGATCGCTTCAATGCATTAGTGGCGGCCCCGCTAGCGTTTTTTTACGATGTCACTAACGTGTTCATATCGTAGATACGGATTCAGGGCTGCACAAGCTGATAAATTACTTGATTTATTTTAACTCCTAGAATGTGATGTTTATAATTAACGATTTGCGATCGTTTGAAAAAAGTAATCGTTTTTCCATGAAGTTTCTGATTTAATTTCTGTCTTTAGAAATATAAGTTCCCTATTAGCTTCTTTTTGGGAGTTGGTTTAGATACTGTACTACAAGAAGTTTGGAATAACTCCTCAAGAGCACAATGTGCGATAACAACTCATAGGCGCTAGCTCGTCGGTCCATATTACTTTTAAGTTATGGGACGTCTTCGCAAAAAAAGGAGAGAAGTATTCTGGAGAGTTTTAGTTGTTTGAAATGTACTTGATACTATATAGCTGTTTGGAATTCGGCAAAAAATGTTTGTACTGGGGGGCCGTTTCCGAATTGCTACCACTGTTAACCTTCGTGGTGTCATATTAGATAGTGGATACGATATTTCAAATGACTTGATGCAGTAATTTTTTCCATGTATCAGATCAATTAAGAAATAAGACCTCTCAAGACCCTGATACACAACGTCATGACCATGAACTTACAGTTTTCATTTATTATTATTATTATTATTATTATTATTATTATTATTCTGAAACTCTCACTGAAAATTATTATTTAGAAACAACAATCTGAAAATTATTCACATCAATTTATCCTTTTAGATATGCTATATATGTCCAGCTTTACATATGTTGTAAAGTTTTCAGTTTTTTAACTTTTTTTGGTTGGAAATAATTGTTTTTATGGGATTGGGGTCAGAAATGCCCCCAAAGAGGTTCCACGTTACACTTCTAAATTACAAGAAAAATTCTAAAAATCTGTCCTTTTCCGTTTTCTGATATAATGTTGTGGCTTCTGAATGATGATCTGGCTTATTTGTCTATTACGAGTCGATAGCCCTGTTTCCCATACTCTCATGCTGGTTAGATTAGGAACCTAAGTATAGTTATGAGGATATACTAGAATGTTTTTCTGGAATTATTGCTCTCTTTTATTTAGTACGGGGTAGTAAATAAAGCAAATTAATAGCATTATTTTCTCAATTAGTAATTTCAAATAACATTCGTGCAAGAAATAATTGTAAACGATTATGAAGTTATGAAGTATCTATCTTACGTTTTCTTAAGGCATCAAAGAACAAGAAATACAAAAAACAAACAAAAAAAACTTTTAAACGAAAATAAGAAATTTTATGCTATTTACTCAACTTCCTGATGGGAGTAAGCCGGATAACAGGTTCACCTCCAGACGAAAGAACGCATGCGCCAGTAAAGCAGTGTGCTTGACGTTTATCACTTAGATTTTGTCGGCCTCTGTGGACTTTCAGGCAGTCTGGTACTATTCACTTTTTCAAACTTTCCTTCTTTTAATACGTTACTCTCGCACACATTTACACTTCACTCAAACTAGGATAAGTCAGATGCCCGCGGAAAGGGGTTTCACGCACTCGAAAGTGTAATGCGGATCTCTGGCGTTGCAGACAGAAAATTGTCTACAGAGAAGGTAAGTAGGGAGACTGTCAGAGAAGTGCCTCGTGTTTGAGAGTTGAAAACACACCCTCTCGGTAGTGGTCAGCACATACTATGTACACATGCGTAAACATTTTTATGAGTGCTTTACTATTAATATTTAGACGTATAAGTCGCTAGAGATCATAATATTTTTATCGTTCAGTCCCTAAACTGCACTGACAAACTCTCACCTCTATACCCAAGTTATCAAGTGTCACACGTGTAAAACTAAAGATGCCGGGAAAGTATCATCACAGAAATCATTACTTGCGATGCTAAATTATTCACTATCACAAATGTATTAATCTACGGAAGTACCTGACTAAAATAAATGAACCACCTTCCATTAAGCGTCATAGTTACAAGAGACAGGTAAGCTTCTTTGTCAATATTCTCAGTAAGACGCAAGATAAATTTTGAAACCGAATGATTTAATAATGTTCTTTATTTTCCCACATCACTAGACAAAAGGGACAAAATAAATACAAGGCACCAGAAAAACTTTTTTGAGTAGTAACGTTCACGAAATGTTTCTCAAGGAATAGTGTCAGTGTCAGAAAATGTTTACGTCTGGGATATTTTCACGCGAATCACGCAACATCCCTCTATCACGTTTGCTTTCAAAGATTCTGCGCCTGAGGGCCAACGTCCCCCAAGCTCAAACCGGAAACTTGGCTTCGTTTCAACGAATTCCCAGAATCCGATGTACTCGACAGTGGCAAACCTGGGCCTCGTGGACAACGCTGTGACCCATGGCGGAAGCCCAATTGAAACATTTTGATAAACATCGACTAGTGTTTCGCCACCACTCATACGATTAATCCGTAATATAAGTACATAGGTAATATAAGTAATTTAGTACCGTACACTTATAGCGATATTTTATATTTCTTCTTACGATTTCTCACAAGTCTCTATTTTTTTAATCAAAATGCAGTTTTTCTGAAGATATTTTTTCACTAGGTGGTCAATTTATATTTTAATTCAATTTCTTTTTGTTTTACTGAAGTATATTGTAAAATGTAATCATTGAATTACACAATTTATACACTACTTGGCAGACGAAAAAGAAAATACACGTAACTATATTCATCGAGAAACTTGAAAATCAGTCAAATAGAGTAATACATGCTATTTTTATTGCAATTACTTTAACAGTTTAAAATATGTTTATTCTGGTGTATGTAAAATGTTTTCTCTTTAAAGGTGAAAAATTAGAAAACGCAACTGATTTTGCAATAACATTATTAGATGAATTTATATGAATAATTTAATTAGCTTCTATATAAATATGAATACAGTATGGCAACTGTAATTATTTAATGGTTCCTCAGATGATCCGTTCATTAATTACACACGAAATAATTTTGATATCACGATTCCTTTCTCGATACTACCACTCGTATTGAAAAAAAATAATCACTCTCGCATTTATTTGTAAGAGCCATTGTCAAGTACACTTCAAAAACGAAGTTATTTTAAATTTCCTCATTCATTTTTTTTGTTCCATTAAAAGAATATAAATTAATTTTCGTTTTCCCCGTTTTGAACATTATAACGTTCATAACAGTGTGTTTAGAAGCAATATAACTTCGTCAACGGACAATAAATAAAAATTGCCGCAATAAAGCCAGATTTGTAAAAGTACTTTATGAAAATATGTATACAAGCTTGAACGAAAACAAGATATTTTATATAGGTAGATTTTATCAGTTCACTGCAAATCATTACGTAAGATTTAACACGAAAAAATAAGAAGCGCACTGGTCACTAAAAAAGTAGAAGAGTAAAAAGAACTGAAATATTCCTCTGTGGTCGATGCTTCACCTCCCGTCATTTCCGTCAGCTGTGTTTTAACAACACACTTCCAGGAGGACAAGTCGATCGAGCGCTTCATTCACAGAAGCGATCAGGTCACTGTGCTGCTAACCGGGAGTGCCACTTGACGCCCGGAAGCAGTTTCGGCGTGCCCTGTCAGGCGCGTAGGGCGCGTGCGGTCGCGGCTGCCGGGAGGCCGATCGGTACTTCTCCGACTCCCCTCCGCTCCGTGCCCCCCGCGCCGCCATACCGCCGCATCGCGCCGCGCCGCGCCGTGCCTCCCCGCGCCCCACTGCTAAAAATACGAGGGGGATTCTTTTCGCGCGAAAACAGGGCCCGCGTGGGCGCCCGGGCCGGCGGCGGCGACGCCGGCGCCTCGCGGAACCCGCTGACCCGCCGTCGACCAGAAGCCGCAGGACGCCGCCGCGCGGTCTTCGACAGGCGGGCGTGGGTCGTTGACCCCGACAGGGGTCGTACGCGGCCACGAGACGGGGCGAGAAGGGCTGCTGGGCGGAAGGGCACGCGGGCGATGTGGCCATGGGCACACCTGTCGCTGTCAGTCGGCGCCGCCGCCGCTGCCGCCGGCCTCCTCGCCTCGCACGTGGCTGCGCGGTAGCCGTGAGGCCTATCTCGCGGCACATGAAATGAAGTAACGAGTGCGGCTATTTTTGTGCCCGCTAGGATTCCACTATTAGCTGGCTGCGGCATGGCTCGCGACGGCTCCGGCCGCGGAGGTGGCGGCGGCGGTGGCGGCGGCGGCGGCGGAGACGGCGGACGCGACGGCGGGGCTACTGCACGGCGGCGCGGCTCGCTGTTTACCTGTGGCGATCGTCATGTCGCGTCGTCGCCGGAGGCGGTGTCAGCGCGTGCTCCCGAGTGTCGCGTGCTCCCGCCCCCGCTGCGGCATCCGAGGCGCGGCGCGGCCTCGGCGAGTAGCGCGGCGCTCGCGCGGCGTCGCGGCGGAGGCGACGGGGCGCCCCGGGCGGTCGGGGGCGGCGGGGCTCCCGAGGGCGGAGGGCGGGCGGCGCGCGGGAAGTGAGAACGCGCCGGGCTGCGGGCTAAAGCGTCCGCGCGCGCCCTCCCTGCCCTGGCCGCCGGTTGTCGGGCGCCCCGTCGCGGGACGGCGGCGCGCGGGGGGCGGGGAGGGGGCGCAGCGCGCAGGCGCGCGGGGCGGCCGCCATTCGGGGCGCCGCTGACGTAAGGGGACATTCCTAGGCCGGTAGCCCGCGCCAAGGGGGCCTAAACCGGGGCTTCATATATTGGGCAAGCGGCGGCGGGCAGTGCGCCTTCGGTCCCCGACGCCGGTGGAGCTGGTGGCAGGCGCGGCGGCGGAGGCGGAGGTGGGGTGAATGTGGCTGGTTTCGCTGGCGGAGAGGAAGATGGCGCACCGATGGAGAGTGCTGCTAGGGCCGTCTCCCTCCTCCACGCTCTGCCCCCTTCCCAGCCTCCACCACCGCCCCGCTTCTCCCGCCGCCAGCCAGTAGGCCGGCTCACCTGGCCCAGGAAGCTCTCTCATCTTTTCTCTTACTACGTTTATCATTTCATCTCTTTCTCATTCACTTTTTCTTGTTTCCAAGAAATTTTGTCATTCAAAATTCTCCTTCTTAATTATTTTCTTTCTCTAATATCAATTTCTCTCACATTAGTATATTATGTTTCTGTGAAGATGTTGATTTCCTTACAATATCAACATTTCAAAATATTTTTCTAAATTTCATTCTCTGTCTGTCTCGTGTGAATATATCACCCCTGTACCTACACAGTATCCTCAGATTCTTTTCCATTGCGCACAAGCGCAAATTTTGAATGCGATTTTGTGTCTGCTTTTGTGAATAGTTCTGACTTACATCTGCTGTTCTTATGTCATTTTCTTCACTTCATTTTCATTATTTCAAAGTCAAACTGACCCAAGGAATATTTTAAACATGTATATTGTATTTTGTCATGAATTTTTGTGTTTTCTTTTTAAACAAAATATATGCTTTTATTGTTTCTTTAAGTAAGGCACGTGTATACAGGTAATATACAGACAATAAAGAAAAATAACAACAAAGTAGCACAGTTTAATAGATCAACTTGTCAGTACAGCACACAAACAACCATGCTTGTCTTTCATCAGAGATGGGAAGACGGCCGCCTCAGAGGCAGCTAGCGATCGCTTCGTATTCGATGGGTTCGTGCAGCCTCTTCCAACATTACAGCTCATGAGAACCCGAAGTTCCTCCAAGTGTGATCAGTCTATTGATATTTATTCTTCCCAATATAAATGTTTTATATTTTACACTTTAAATAAACACTTTATAAAATGTAAACCGAATTCAAATCACTTCAAAATGTGGAGAATGAAGGTCAGATTTGGAGAAACGTGAGGATCTCGACTCGGTAAAGTGGCAGGGCAGTTCGATATTTCGAAACTAGATCCCACCAGTATTTTTATTGTAAAATTCTGAGGGAACGTGGCACATCACTTCTCATGTATCTTCAGGAAAACAAAATGCATAAAAAAGGAATGAACCTTAATATAGGAAAGGCATGCCTATTGGACAGGTCAAGGAAAACTACACAATCAAGGAACGATAGAGGAGACTTAGATGTGGTCAGTTCTTTACAAATAATCACTCACACATAATATCGTAGTAGCAACAGAGACAATTGGCAGTCTTGTAAGGATTAGGCTAAGTGGTAAGATTTTATAACAGTACTTATTTTAATTATAAGTTTGAGTGCTGGCACTGTGTCTTCTTTGCCATCTAAATTTTTGTTTCCTACTGCATTAAACATATTTCTATCTCAACATAGGCTTCTATTTGCTATTTGGTAAAAATATTACTGCCTACACATGTGTGCTAGATAGATCAACCATAAATTCTCACCAATTTGTTAACTATAGTAAACAAGTTTATACTATACTTCTGAAGCAGCAGAAATTTAGTTCCACTTAGGCACATTTTTCTGTTTCAGACGAGACGCAATAGACTTTTAAATTTAACAAAAATGTTTTGAAAATTGTTTAACTATTACTCCGTTTCACGTACAAAGATTTTTAATTAATTTAGACACACGGGATAGCTGTCTTTTATTGTTGCAAAAATGAACTGTCAATAAAGTATAGTAAATGGATTGGAATGTTTGCAAAACATTTCTTTTCTGAGGGTACTTTCGTTTGATGTACCCATTTATAACATATAACGCCATTATTCCATTATAGTCCACAGAAAATTCTCGATTACAAATCGCCAACACATAGATCAAGACACAGTATTGCTATATTCATTACTTCGTTTACTTGAGGTGAGATACACTAGCAGTGAATTGTTTAAAAATTTTGTAACATGTCAGCAAGCAGTATATTTACAAAGTAACATTCACTCTTTCTTCATATTAAAATCTCTTTGTGTAGACAAGGAAAAATTCTTATTGAATTATAAACCAGTTTTTATTCGCAATCATTAAAATTAATGATATACATCTTAAACGACTGTTGATTTTTGTGTGAAAAGTGTCCTCTTAATCATTAATGACTTGATTATTGACGCTTAATTTTCCTTGCCTACACGTCTGAGCCCTTTAATGATTAGAGGATGATTGGAAAAGGATCGACACCAATAAGTCTTATGTCGAGCGACGCAGGAATTTTGGGATTCGATTGCGCACTGCATCACGTAGTTGACGATACACCATCAGAAGCAGTACTGGTACTGCATACAACTCGTCCTCAAACACGTACAACCAGCAGGCCACTGAGAACATGGCCACATCTGTGAGATATTCAATTGTTGTACGAACCTTCTTCTCAGCCACCTTAAACAAAAAAAGGAAGTTAAATTAGAAACAGAAGAATATGAAATACGGAAATGTTATCACTTCCACCGTTTATGTATATTTCATTGCACTGATTGTCTCACTAATGAATAAGAACGAACATGACTTAAAGATTTTCCATGTCAATCAAACACAAGTAATCCACTCGGTTTCATCTGTTTCCGTTTTATCAATTTCGTCTTATATCCTAGACCTGAGCATTAGCGTGTTCTTCATACACTGAAGAGTCAAAAAACTGGTACATCTGCCTAATATCGTGAAGGGCCCCCGCGAGCACGCAGAACTGCCACAACATGACGTTGCATGGACTCGACTAATGTCTGAAGTAGTGCTGGAAGTAATTGACACCATGAATCCCGCAGGAATGTCCATAAACTCTTAAGAGTACGAGGGGCTTAAGATCTCTTCTGAACAACATGTTCCAAGGCATCCCAGATTTGATCAATAATGTTGATGTCTGGGGGTTTTGGTGACCAGTGGAAGTCTTTAAATTCAGAAGAATGTTCCTGGAGCCACTCTGTAGCAATTCTGGTGCGGGCTGTTGCATTGTCCTGCTGGAATTGCCCAAATCAGTCGGGATGCACACTGGACATGAGTGCAGTGGATCGGAAAGGATGGTTACGTACGTGTCACCTGTCAGAGTCGTATCTAGACGTAACAGGGGTCTCATATCACTCCAGCTGCACACGCCCCATAAATTACAGCTTGAACAGTCCCCTGTTGACATGCAGAGTCCGTAGTCATGAGGTTGTCGTTGAGGTTGTCAGGGTCATGAGGTTGTCGCCATACTCGTACACGTCTATCTGCTCGAAACAATGTGAAACGAGACTCGTCAGACAAGGCAACGTGTTTCCAAACATCAACAGTCCAATGTCGGTATTGACAGGCCCAGGTGAGGCGTAAAGCTTTGTGTCGTGCAGTCGACAAGTGTAGACGATTGGGCCTTCGGCTTTCAAACCCATATCGATAATGTCTCGTTGAATGGTTCGCGCGTTGACATTTGTTGATGGCCCAGCATTGAAATCTGCAGCAATCTGCGGAAGGATTGCACTTCTGTCACATGTAATGATTCTCCTCAGTCGTCCCGTTCTTGCACGATCTTTTTGCGGCTGCAGCAATGCCGGAGAGTTGATGTTTTACCGGATTCCCGATATTCACGGTACACTTTTACAGTGGTCGTACGGGAAAATCCAAATTTCATCGCGAACTCGGAGATGCTATGCCCGATGTCTCTTGCACCGACTATAACAGCATGTTCAAACTCATTTAAATCGTGACAATCTGCCATTGTAGCAGCAGTAACTGATCTAACAACTGTGCCAGGTTCGGGTTGTCTAATATAGTCGTTGCCGACCGAAGCGCCGTATTCTGATTGATTCCATATCTCTTTATTTCAATACGCATGAATGTACCAGTTTGTGGCTCGTCAATGTAATATCATTAGTAATTTGTAAATTCCTTGACAAATCGATAAGCTTTGCCTACAATATATATTCAAATACATAAATTGTTTTCTTTTAACATTTCTATCACAGAAAACGTGTCTAAAATTCCTATACATGTACATGTTCTTTATTTATTGATACGAAAAGGGAAACTACAGAGACAATTAATTATGGCAACAAAGAGTTTTAATATATTGAATTGGGAAATAAAGGATTTGGCAGAAGAGTAATCACTGTGATGGATGCTAAAAATAGACTGTCGGATGCGCTAAAAAGTGAAGAAAGATATATCACATGGATAGAAAACAGGGAATTTTTAGACCCTCCGAAAAACGAAAAAGATATAGGAGGAAAGACTTCTTGTGTAAACAAGGCAGAACAAACAGTAGAGGAATGTATGGAGACTTCAGTGTCAAGTAACGTTTAAATAAATAACAACAAATATCCTGCAAATGTTAAAAAATTAAAATGTTTGAAGCATTTTTATAGCGAAAAATTGAATTAATATCATAAAAGCAAAAATTAAATGTTATTGTAATACAGGAGGGTCGTTTCAGGTGAAAAGATTACACACCATCCTGATCTTCATAGTATTAGCAATAAATAATTTCTTTACCGTTTTGACTTCAGATGCACAGAATCATGTAGAAAGTGTTTTTGTGATTTTCCAATTTCTTTTCAGCCTATGTGTAAGGGAAATGTATTTCCTTCGCTCAATGCTTTTCTGGTGAGGGTTCTAAAGGGCTTTGAAGATATTTTGCGTTCTGTGTGGACAGTGAGAGCACTGGAATTCTGACAGCCGGTTGGCGATGTCGGAAGGGGTCATAGAGTCGCGTGCGATAAAGCGCTGCGGAAATTTTTACATCTGTTTCGCATCATAAACATTCTAACGTTATAAATAATTTTCCATTTTCAAATGAGAAGAAAGTAGCAACAAGTTTTACTGTCGAGACATTCCAAAAGCAATAAATGTTGTAAAGCAACTAATCTACAAAACAATGTGTGGAATAGTTGAGTTTCTGGAATTTAACGGAAAAATACTAACAGCATTAGATTACTTTAATGTATACAATTAGCAACACACAGTTTAAATAAACTATCTGAATTGTTTTGATTTTCTTTCAAATGTTTTTGATGAATAATGCAGGAGTACTTTTGTCAACCACAACGCGTGTATTTACACGCTAGGCTGTAAAGGGTTATTGCTACTTGATTATTATTATTATTATTATTATTATTATTATTATTATTATTATTATTATTATTATTATTATTATATTATGCCTGATTATTGCATAATAAAATTATTAAATGTGTCTGTTATTTATTTAAGAATAAAACAACTTGTTAGAGATGAGCTTATGCATTTTGACTTCCACAAAGCGATAATCAATTATCATTGTAAAACTTTTACCAAACAAAAAGAGAATAGTACACTTCATGAATCGTTTCCATTAATGTACCCTCTGTTAATAGATAGTTAATGATTTTAACACAGTCCTGGTATCTTCTATCGTAATATTTAAATGGGCACCCATAAATATTAGAGATTTCTTACAAAATGTGTTATGTGTGCCAAAGATAAATTTCTTAATTTTTAGTGACGATAATGGCAAGTATAGTTAATTATTTATGTTTTTAAGAAACACAGATTCTTCATAAGATTGGAACAACAAAACTCGTCGAAACTGAAGTCGAAGCACGGACACCAAATGCCACTAATATATTCCTGCCCAATGCATCAATATATTCCTCTTCAATGTCATGTGAAGGAGAAAACATGTGTCAATTAATTAAATTTTATCATGAATAAATTCAACAATCTTGTAAAGTATCTTACCCAAGATCGGTAAAAGTACACATTTAAGACTCAGGGTACTATAGTCTGACCAAAGATTCGACATGTTAGTGAAACAAAATAGGTACACATTACATACCTAGATAATAGAAAGCAATTTCACTAATGAAGAGGAGCAGGATCTAATGTATTTTAAATAAACGAATTAATAAACTCCTCCTTTTTTCCTGAACTAGCGGAACCCAGGAAACTTTCTTCTGCCCTTTATCTCCCTCTTTCTCCTTTTCTCTCCCTTTCTCTCTCTGCCTCTCTCTCCCTGTCTCTCCCGTCTCTCTCCCGTCTCTCTCCCGTCTCTCTCCCGTCTCTCTCCCGTCTCTCTCCCCGTCTCTCTCCCCGTCTCTCTCCCCGTCTCTCTCCCCGTCTCTCTCCCCGTCTCTCTCCCCGTCTCTCTCCCCGTCTCTCTCCCCGTCTCTCTCTCCGTCTCTCTCTCCGTCTCTCTCTCCGTCTCTCCGCCTCTCTCTGCCCCTCTTATTCACATTTAGTGGCAGATTCTACACCTCTATGAACGGTGGGATAATATTGAGAAGCGCCGGACTACAAATATATAAAGAATGTTTCAGAATATCACATTCTGTATATTACGGTGTGAGAAACGTATCTTTTAGGAATTCGGCCTCAAAATTTTAGTTTTTAATGCTCTAGAACGCTTCATTTCGGAGTTATTGAACGAGATTGATTAAAAAATGCTGCCGAGTGTTATGGATAGCATTTTACGTTGATATTGTCTCACGGTGTCGGAGTTAACTGCTCTCATATACCAACATCTATTTAATAGAGAGAGAGGGGGAGGGAGGGAGAAAGAGAGAGAAAGAGAGAGAGAGAAAGAGAGAGAGAGAGAGGAGAAGAGATGAGAAGAGAAGAGATGAAGAAGGATAGAAGATAGAACATAATTGTAGTTTCCTTGTATTATTACTTCAAAGTTTTATTTTAACTTTGGCGAACATGAACGTTTAAAGAGTATATATTGTCATGTAATACGTGACAGTTTACCATACCTTCGCATCAACAATACACATTTATTTCTTGATATAATCAAAACTTATTTCGACACGAAGAATGTGATGATTAGGGGGTGGATTTAAAAGTAGTCATTTTTACTTTCTCGTATACATCCGTATACACACAGTAATATACAGAGTATAGAGAAAGTTATGTAATGTTGTGAAAAATCGATGTCGAGATTTCAACGGATATACACTTTCAGGGGTCTCCGGATACCGAAAAAGTGTTTTTTTTTTTCAAAACGTCCGTCCGTCCGTCCGTCTGTTTGTTCGTCTGACTGTTCGTCTGCCCGTCCGTCTGCGAACACTCCTAGCGCCTAAACCACACGTAAGATCTTTTCCAAATTCAACAAACCCCTGTCTACCTGGCTCTAATTGAAGATTTGAAATTTTGAAAAACATTCTTAAAATTTGGGGGTACTTTACATGAGGCCCCCTGGACATTTTCAAAATCTTCTTACCTGTTTCCGTTGTAATTTTAATATTACGACTCTAAATTTTTTCTTTAAATTTCTTGTAAGAAGAGAGTACAATACACTTATTAGGGTAGCATAGGTCCGATTTTCACGGTTAACTCCGAATTTTCTATTATAACTATAAAATTGAAGATACAGATTTTTGCTTCAAATGAAATATGTTGCCCATAAATATTTCTTTTATTAATGTCATATATACATTTTTGAAATTTTTTGTAGTTTTCTAGCAATTGTGCGTGCCATATCTGCAATTTTAAACAAATACAAAAACAAGAGTTTCTAAAAACGGCTCCAAATTTTTTCTTTAAATATTTGGAAGTGCGAGTGCCATTGAACCCTATACCATGACATACAGGCCATATTGCTCTATTCTTTTGTTTTTCCAAAAATTACAAAAATGTATTTTTTTTAATATCCCTCACGCCGTTAATATGCACATTTCCATTTATTTCTATAAATTACTACATTTGTGATTGGAAGTGCTTGAAAGGACTTCTCAATAGATTCTCCCAAAAATAGATTCCTCCTAAAAGGAGCTACAAATTTCGCATTTACATTACGTTTAAACGCCATTTTCTTAAAAATGACTAAATTTTTGAGTGAAAATTGCCATTTAGGACGAGGTTTTATTATTCTAATATATTCTTTAAATAATATTTTGGTATACTGTTACGAAACCGAAAGGTTTAGAAAATTTCAAAAAATGTTCTTTTCGCGGCGATCGATGGCAGCTGGCAAGAGGATGGAACTACAACGTAAAGCCAGATCACACCAAGGAAATTAGAAAACATTACTACGAGAAAGTCTGTGCCATTCTGTAGCACCTCTTGTTTCATTATACTTTACATAAGTATATCAAACAATATACTGAGTTCTATTTTTATAAAAACGTTGAATTTCACAAATCAAACATGTTTTTTTTAATGGATGCGTCGCTGAAATGTCGAACTACCGTTGCGTTGCACGTCGCTGGTTGCGAACACATGGGCAAATATAGTTAAAATATGGGAAAAGATATAGCCGGAGAAGGCGGCGAAAAGTACTCCCAAACAAAATCGATAATCGCGATGATTACATGAAACAATAAAAATGCCGTAGATTCTCAAATCAGCCTCCTAGGTAGTTGCATGTTACAGAGATACGAGAAACGTTTTTTTTCATGTTGTATTTTATTTATAACATATATTTTTTCAATTTTCAAACAATGTGGGCGACAGTGAAAAAAATTAAAACAATTTTTATCAGTTTAAAAATTTGAAATTTGCGCCAAAATGTGATGGAAAAAACTTTTTACCAATATTTAAACATAGATTCATTTATGACATATGAATTCGAAATCTTATAGGTGTTACACCGATTACGTACCAAACTGAATCGGAATATTCGTGGTGGAAAGAGATAGGTGGATTCTTGCGTATCCCACTTCAGCCAATGACCTTCAGGCTTCAGTTTGCGTCATAATATTAGCAGGAATTTTAAATGCCAAAATCATCACAGTTACAAGTCATTGGAACAGAAATATATAAGCACTTTTTTTATTGCATCTTTTATTTCAATTCCCCATTCATCGTGTTATTTTTGGTTGGTCACCGTTGAAACGTGTTACTTTATGCCACTTTCAAAATGTTTCTCAACACTTCTTGCTCTCCGTGGAACACGGGAGCCGTGTGGTCTCGCTTTTCAAACGAAGGACCTGTGTTGTGGTCACGTGGTTCGTGATGCAAACTGATGCTGCGCAGAACGAGCAAGAAAACGGTGGATCGGAGGAAACCACCCATCTCTTTCCATTGTGAGGATATCGGGAGAGAAACGATATTACTGTGAACGTGCGAACGGAAGTCGCACCCTGGATGCTGCTCCCACATAGCTGCAATCATTTATTATTTGGCACACTCTCATGGAGAAAATTGTTAAACCGTCAAAAATTTTGAGTAATTTTTTTTTAAACGAACGCGTGATTCCAAGTTTTGAAGAAGTCAGTGACAATGATTGATCTAAATTGTCAACGATTAATAAATCTAAAACTGAGTAATTTGATTTACATTATAAACATGAATGATACCTAACCTAAAACTGAGTAATTGGATATATATTACAAACAATACATTAATTTAAAAACAAAAGGGTTTGATGGTTTTATTTCGAGAATATAAATACCTTCCACATAAAAACAAACATTTGTCAGCAAAAAGTTGTAAATCATGTTGGTAAGTGAGACTTTTCACTAATTTAAATATAAATTGTTTAAACATTAGTGAGTTTTTTCAATCATATTTGGGCGCGAATTTCAAATTTTTAATCTGATAAAATTGGTTTTAATTTTTTTCATTATCATCCACATTGTTTAAAATTCTTAAAGAAATACTTGTTATAGATTGTTGTAAGACACATTTTAGGGGGACTGAGATAGTACTCCAACGTTATCACGTCGAAAAACAATTTTTAAGATTTATTTAATTTTTGCTGTTTGAATTTGGCGTCAAAATTGGTTGACAAAACTACCTTCAAATTCAACTATTTCCTCCAGTCTCGCAACTTTTTCACCCTGATTCATACAAAAGAAGCTGCTTTCATCAAACATGAAAAACACGTTGGTTGTTGTATCTCTACAACAGACTGCCGTAGGAGGTTGATTCTTTGGGAATTTACGTATTTTTTTACTCTCTTGCATATGGGCATCGCGATTGTTGGTTTTGTTTGGGGGCACTTTTCACCCCCTTATTCAGCTATATTATTTTCGTTAATATATTATTTTATTACGTAACAATTGCAAATAACACGAGAAAGCATGTGCTATTATAACATTATTAGTTCGTTTTAATAAACGAAAACGTTTTTAGTCAAATTTGTAATTCGGAAACAATGTAAAGAGGCAATTTTCCTGAACTGGAGTTAGATTTACAATTTGAAAGGTCTCAAATAAGTTATTTAGAAAAAAGTTATAAACGGATCACGATGGTGAAACAAGGAGCTATTAAATACCATATCGTTCTTTTTCAATGAAAGTTAATCTGTCTTTTATCATTCGTTCCAAGTTTTACTGTTGTAAATGTACAATTTGACTGATGTGGCAATCAATTTATCTATAACACGAAACTCATTGCATGTGTAGGCGACCATGACAAGAGCAGAACACTCCTTCGTATCTGCGTTGTTTAAAGAGTCTTGACCGTGCCTTATCGGTGAAGGTTATGGCCGGTAAACTATATAAGACAACTTGAGAAGCACGTTCCGCATGCTCTAGAACTTCACTTCGATCCTCTAAGGCTCCTCACTAACGTTTCAAGATTCAAACATGGATTTAACTTTTTTGACGTATCCCTCATCAAGGAATTAAATAGTTAAACGAAACATATGTTTCTGCGAATGGAATCAATAGAAAATTGGTGGTCCCGAAGATGCCATTTTCTAGATATTGTTTCTGGGGTCGCGGCATAAATGCCTAGGATGCGGATTCTGGACAGCCAAGATTGTAAAATAAATTACGTTTAGCGTAAATGGATAGCATTTTTACCATGATGTATATTAATACAGTACATTGAAATAAAGTAGAAGGTTAAGGAATAAATAATGACAATGTTAAGAACATCAAAAAAATTATGTAAATTTAGAGTATGTAACATATTTCATGCATTAAATGTCTTATCGTAAAAGGATTGTAATATTAATGATAACGTGTTACACATATGAAATTCTGGAGAAAATTTCATCACTTGATAACCACCGATTTTCAATAATTTTATATTCCCTTGTACATTTTAATCAATTTTCAACTGATAAAACGGAATTATATTTGTTTTGTTGATTCTTCGGCAATGAATAACACTTGCTCTACAACTATTCATATATTCTTTGATTAATCTTACACTAACCACTCGCTATTACGAATATGACAGGAGAACGTATTGTAAGCGTGCTCCGAAAACATTGGAATTTTCGACAGAAAAATTTTTGTTGTCAGATCCTGGTAACGAAAAAGTGATCCTGTACCTATATAAAATGAATTATTTCATCTAACACGTGGTGCAGCCATAATCCATATTTTGAGGGTTCTTGATACCCAAAAATCAATTGACGGCAAAACGTCGGTCTGTACGTGTGTGGCCAATGCTAGCGCCTAAACCATTCAGCCGATTTTCTCCAAATTTGATATTCCTCGATCCATCTGAATGAACTTGAGGCTGTAGGAGTTTCAAATGGATATTTTAATTTGTGAGAGTATTTTACATGAAGTTTACATATTTTCAATTTTTCTAAAAAAATGCACCAAGGTTTTAATAAACTTTTTCCTTAAATAGGGTAAAAGAACGCTTAAGACAATATTGTAGTCTCATGTTCGTTGAAATCCCTGATTTTTCGAAAATTGAAAAAGTGTAATTCTCTTGGGGACCTTGCAATACAATACAATATTGAAGATATTATTTTTCTTTAATGAAAACTGTTTTACAAAAATCTTGAAATATGGCCACAGACACTTTTTGTAGTGTTGAAATGTAGGGAATTTTTAAACCATTATTTTCTCAAAAAAGGCTTAATTTTGTTCTTAATTTTTTCTCGTATAAAGCAAAGGACAGTAAAATAATTGTTCAATTTTCGGCGATATCTCAATATTGTCAAAGACAGCAAAAAGAATTATGATTAAAAATTGACGATAGAGATTTTTTCGTTAATGAAATCTGGTCTAAAAATTATATTTTAAAATAAGGTTGTGTACATTTAAAAAAATAGAGTGGTTTTCACGTAATTACTGTTTGAAGTTTTGCAATTAATATTTTTACACAAAACTGGCTTAAATTATTTTCTGAACTTTTTTCACATATTCCAAAAAAGTTTGGAAATGGCGCAGATTCATTTTCGTTATACTCTCTGAATTTCGGAAAATTGCGAAAATTGTAGATGATGAGAGCCAGTATGAGCTGTTGTATCATTAGTTTAAAGCTGTTAAAAACGAAGAAAACTTTTTTTGGAAGTCTTTGGCAACTTTCATATGTTTCATCAAACTTTTTTGGCAATCACTTTCTATTAGTGAATCTGAAAGCTAAGCAATGTTTTAGAGAAGTCTTGCAAATATGTTTATTTAAGAAAGACATTTTATTCATTCCGAAACAATAATTAGTAAATAAGTGCCCAACTTCACTCAGTACAATAACTTCATTGTAATGTAGTACTGCTCTATTTCTAATGAATTTAATACAAAAGATATTTTAATATTTTCGTATAATAATGCTCATAAAATTATTAAATCAAGTATGTTTTTTAAATAGTGTTTAAGGAGTAAATTGGGTGAAATTAATGTACTCGGCCATAAAAACGATTACAAACGGCATTAAGGATGTCGGTGACTCACAGACTTCATGTCGTCACTAAATGCCAAAAGCCAAAGCCAAAGCAAGGATGTCGGACACCAAGGATTATTCAAATATTGAATGTAATAAAAGTCAGGATTCTTATAAGCATCATCTCCCAAAATGACAAACTTTGAAATCTCTTAGGTTGAGAATGATAAGCGAGACGAAAAACGTGAGACACTTTTAAATTTTGGTGATATTTTGGGGGAATTTTGTTATTCCAAGAGAACGTATTCCTTACGTCTCGTCGACAAATACAGTAGGGACCTCTCAGTATAAACGAGAACAAGCTTTCGCCTTAATGAAAACTGATTTCTCCAAGTCGCGTAAACGAACTAATCTTACTCAAATGACTCCATTCTTTGTGTGCACCCCACTCCGCCATAGAGATACGTATATGAACGTTAATGGACAACTCTAATCTGGTATTTTATTACTCAGTATTAAGCACTAAAACAGAGATGTGAGGATAGTAGCGCTAGGAGAGTAATCTTTATGATGAAGCTAAACAGTCTAACAAGTTAACGAGGATCTTTAAAACTGTTAGTTCTACATCATATTTGCATGGGGTAAAACGACTTAGGCAAGACTCGACCCACAGACCCATGGACCCATGCTTCCACTCCCAAACCTTGCATCATCTAGGCTGACTATTCTGATTTATCCGTTTATCCATCCTCATTACTATCAGTTCTATAGGTTAATACAATATGATTGGCATTTGTGATACGTGAGGGGTTACCAAGGAAAACAACCATACAACATTCACTGGCATTAGGTCAATGATTCCAATGCTATGGATAAATTTCTCAGCAGATATATTGTGGTAATTCATAATGATTAACGATCCAGGAGATATAAACCACAAATTTTCATTTAAAAATATATTTAATATTAAAATTAATTAGCTATACACATGTTTCGGGATTCTTATCCCTTCTTCAGTGGCTTTTCGGAGCAGAAAATAGCCTGGTAATCATACAACCTAAGAAAATCACTTTCGATGATCAACTTCAAAATTCTCCGTTTAGAAAATGAAGGTAATAAAATGACTTTTTAGAGTACTTGAATCTTTTAAACTTATTCAAAACTCCGTATTTAATAGGTCTTAATAAACAATCTCAAGTAAAATGTATCTCCATACTAAAACTCTTCACTGAAGAAGCTAGTCAAACTTACTCTTAATTAGCTTCTCCAGTTATCCATTTCCTCCCGTAACATTCGCTATTAAATTAGTCACAGTAATGCACAGATAATACAATATGGACTCGAGTTAAGTTCCACGTGATTAATCCATAATATTTGTATGTTTCCTATTTCTAAAGATTTTACATAGTTAATTTTATCTATTCCTGTTAATTTCATTTCATATGATATTTAAATATCATTAGCTATTTTCTTGTCTGTAGAGCCACTGAAGACGGCATAAGATTCCCGAAACATGCGTATGGCTCTTTTTTTAATATTACATATTTTTAAAATAAACTTTGTGGTTGATACCCCTTGGATCCTTAATCATTGACCAATGCTATTGTTTATTACGTTGCTGTATCAATTACGTACTTTCATGAATGACATATTGTCCTTCATCACTGAGTGTCCGGAATCCTCTCACAACACTATACTTCGGTTTTTATAACATGACGCGTGAGGGCCTTCACGATGGAATATGACACGGCTTTTTGCGTGTTTCTCGATCGTGCCGCCAGATGTCGCATGATCGTGACCTATCAAGCAGTGCTGCAGATGAAGCGACATCTAATGGCACGACCGAGAAAGACGCGAAAATCCGTGTCTTATTCCATCGTGAAGTCAGGTCCTCACGCGCCATATTATAAAAACCGAAGTGAAGTATAGAAAGTGTCATTAGGTGCAGGAAGGCGAGCAAAGCGAGTGTTAGTACGTGCGTCACCTTCGTCATGGCCTCCTCCTCTTCGGGCGTGAGCGGGCGCACCGGCGGCGGGCGCTCAGACGCGGGCTCGGGCGCGGGCGGGGTGGCCTGCGGGGCGGGAGCCTGTTGGGCGGGGGCGGGGGCGGGGACGGGAGTCGGGGCCAGTGGCGGGGCCTGGGCTGCGGGCGTGGCTGCCTTCTTCGGCGGCTCTTCTTCCTCCTCCTCCTCTTCTTCTTCCTCCGACTCTTCCTCAGACTCTTCTTCCGATTCCTCTTCAGACTCCTCTTCCTCCGATTCCTCCTCTTCCTCCTCTTTTTGTGCTACTGGTTTTGCAGCAGGTTTCATATCTGGTTTGGCCGCTGGTTTAATTTCTGGCTTGGGTTGAGGTTTTTTTTCATCCTTTTTTTCCTCTTTTTCCTCCTTGAGATCGGCTTCTGTCGACCTGCCCCAGCTTGTCCAGCCCCACATCCAGGCGAATCTACTGCCAGGGGCAGATTCCTCGGGAGGTTCTTCGGGTGTCTCCTCTGTGGGTTTGGGTTTCGGAGCGGCCAACTTGGGCTCCGACGGGGCAGACTTGACGGGTATGGGCAATGGACGAGGTTGGTGCTCGGCGGCAGCCTTCAGTTCCGCCATGTTGGTGTACGTCTTCGGCTGCGTCTTCCTGTTCCGGCCGTACTCGCGGATGATGTCTCCGTAATGGTCGGAGATGACGCGCGCCAGGGCCTCCTCCTCTTCGAGAGACGACTGGCGGGACTGCATGCGGCGCTGGCGAGCGATCTCGGCGGCCGAGAGCCCGACGTCGCCGGCCTGCGGGGTGGCCTGTGGAGGGGGCGGGGCGCCGGCGGGGACGTGCTCTTCGGGGGCCGGGGCCGGGGAGCGTCGACGACGCAGCACCACCTCGGGGTCTTCCACTCCGGGCGACGGGGACAAACGGGGCTGCGAGGCTTCTTGAGGATGGGCTTGGGCGTGACGATGGGCGGGGAGGGCAGCGGGGAGCGGGCGTGCGGGGGCACCGGCGGGGGCTCCTGGCGGGTCGGGGAGCGGGGGCGTCGGGAGACTTGGGCGGCGGGGAGGCCTGCCGCTGGAGGACGCCGCGCGGGACCATGCTGCGCGGATGGTAGGTGTCCTCCTCCTCGGAGTTCGCGGGGGGGGGGGACGGGGGGGGGCGGGGCCGTACGGCTCGCGCCCGTCGTCCCGTATCGGCCGAGGCGGGGGGGTGTGGGGGCGCGCCGTCCGACTCCTCGCGCGACTCCTCGGAGTCGGTGCGCTCCGGGGCGGGTCGCCGTCCGACTGCTGGCGCAGGCTCCCGCGCTACGGGTCGTGGAGTGCGTGAGAGGCCAAGTTCTACGATTGGACGGCTTCGACCACCAGAAACAAATCAATGAGTTGGGAGCACAATGGAATACGGATAAATCAAAATGGCCGCCATGTTGGGGAACAGCTATTACCTTTTAACTTAACCTCGAACGAGTATTAATTCCAATCAGTAATAAAACGTTTGATAGGACATTAACATTTATCTGAGAATGTTACAAATACCTTCAAAGAGTATTCAGGTTAACACATCATGAATTTTGAATACAAATTGTTGAGTTACTTCAAAAATTAATTGTTCAGATATGTTAACATGAATTATTACTAGCTGAGGAAACAGATAAATGTTTTAAATTCAAAGCTGAATACCATTCACTCTCATGGCGTTTTCCATTCGTTGCTCTGAAACCCACCTTAGTGCAGGGCAAAAGCGTCATCGCTCCGCCCCACACGCGTGAAGGGCAGCTACGAATGAAACGGATTCCGGAACTGAGTCAATGCGTGTGCGCCACGCAATGAGATTATAGATAGTTGTTCTTGGTCTCACACTGGTGGAACTCGGAAAATAATAATTTTGAAATCTGATCATTGTTATAATTTTTATGAAGTCTTTTGGTAATTCTTACTTGTTAATTCATAAATTATTAACGTGTGATTTCCTTATTTTGAAACTACAAAAAATTCAAATGCGTATGTGTCGAAATTTCTTGTTTCGTGATTTGCCAGTGATCGATATTGTACACAAGATATTGAACTACAGGCTTCTGCAGAATTCTTTGGTTATTTAAAACCATAACAATATTAACATGAGCATTTCCGCTGGTATATGTATGGGCGTGCGAGAAACATTTCTTGGCACATACATTTGAATGGTTTTGTAAGGGCCACTATTTTTATTTTCACTTTATTAGCGTTTCGAAATTGAAACATACCTACACTTTGGTTTTTAAATAGCACTGGATTTGTTAATGTGAAGTTAATGAAGGTTAATTTTTAGGAAATCACAAACTGATTTTCCGAACTTCGCGAGTCACAAAAAATATTTTAAGATATTTCTTGCAAAACATAATATACTTCATCATTCGAAGTATCCCTGCGTGACAGTAGATCCTCAATTGCCTTCACAATTTCACCACAAATCCAAATCAGCATGGATAACTTCCGTTCCTAACCACACAATGGTCCGGTGCACTGGATTGCACTGACGCGATCGTCAGTGCAGTTTAGGGCGCCCCGAGTGCGCCCTAGTTCAGTGTGATCGTGCGAATGGAACATGCGCTTCTTTGCACTGATGTGCCCTAGCCGTCGAATGGAACACGAAAGCTGCCCTGAGTGCGCAGTGGGTGCGCACCAGTGCGGCAAATGGAAAACGCTGTAAGTTGAAGGTACCATACATAATTAACCAAAAAATACGTCTATATCCTATTATTATTTCCTGTGGAATGCAAGACCTAGAATAAAATTATATTCCCAGCATCCGAAGATTTACTGTTTTCTACTACCCATATTTTTTCACAAGAAATGCTTAATCAATGTGTGAAATGGTATCCGCGTGTATAGTGATTTCAGTGTCAATATTCGTACGTAAATAAAACATACGTTCCCTTAGTTGTTTTCTTTTACTAAACACGCCCAGTGGAAGAACTCTTGTAGAGTCATATAAATAATAAACATTGATAATAAATCGTGGAAATTACTGAAACGTTTGAAGTGAGTGATAGTCACAGCACTGTACCTTTATGCACCATGACCTACTGGTTAGGATACACGACAATAAATTTCTCTCGCTCTTGTTCTTTGATTCTGATATCTTTTGTTAGCATAACATTTATATTGAAATATTTTCACTTTTCTAATTAATTTTATTTCTAAGTGCTATTGTTTTACATTTGCTGCTTAAATAGAAAATATTCCTGTTTTCATGCTACTCCATACAGCGTTTTGGAGTATTTTAATTCAAATTAGGAATAATACAAGTACTACCATTGAAAATTTATTCCAATTAATTAAACATGTATTTAAAAAATTCTATCTGGTTCATAAATCAGCTATCAAATATTCCAGGTAGAGGTCATTGCATGTTTAGTGCAATTAAAAAATATGGTTTAAGATTTAGCTCTTCCGTTAAATGATAGTGAATACGTCGAGAAAGGAAACAGACAAACATCAGTAAGGTAAACATTTTTTGAAAGCTATTTGGAGCCAGTTTTAGAAAATATAAATAATATGGTATGATCTGCGCATAAGGTATCTCAATTTTTTTTAAAAAAAAAGTGTTTCCGATTCACACTTCAATTTGAACTATAACTACGAGAGAACGTAAGTTTGAAAAAATCGATATAGGATTTAGGCTCTAGTATTGTTCACAAATGAAGAGACATATAGGCGATTCTTCGTCCAAATATCAATATTGATTTATGGAGCATTACACAAGTTACATGTGATTGAAAATTACCGTCTTTACTCGCGACTTCTTATTGACTCGCGAAGTAAAACTTCGAATATCAGTTATGTAATTTCTACGAAAATGAACGTGAAAATCGACGTTGATGTTTCGAAATTACCAAAGAAATATTATACGGGCAATTCTAAAAGTCAGAGGCTTTCCAAATTCTCCCATACAATTGAATGCATTTTACATATTCACTTGCTGAAATTTAGTTGCAGCACGATAAGGTACGCATAAAATACAACGTAAACAATTCGTAGGCATCGTAGGCAGAAACCGTACGATAAAGAGAACAGGATTTTGAAAGAGTGCGTGTCATGTCCCAACGCTAAGCGCGTCAATTTCGCCGTTTACCCTTCATCGTCGCTTGCTTAATTGATTTTTCGGAAGACGTCAACACATAGTCTCGTTAGTGTAGCCAATGTTTTCTCACGGGAGGTGGTGGCATTCCTCCCCTGTTGGAACCAGAGATCCGGCCCTAACCTACACGTGAGTTTCCGGGGTTCTCCCTCCCCCCGATTTTCCAGAAAGATGACTGGAAATCAAGTGCGAATGCTGATGTAGTTGCAAGGTTAGATGAAGTAAATTCTAATACAAAACTTGACACGGACCTTGAACGAAGAGCCTGGTTGGCACTAAACTGAATACATCCATGTCATGGAAGATGTGCTGCTTCGCTATTTAAATGAGTGTTTTGATCTCCTCCAAAGTGACACTGGGGTTTGTAAACAGATTCCGTCCCATATTGTGGCTGACTTCCGACTGGACATACAGTGTGTTTAGAGCGATTTCGTTCAAGCAGCACCAGGAGCTGTGTAATGGAATAGGAAATCCTATGCCGATATTTAAATGTTTTAAGTTTGCAAATTGGAATTTTATTTGTAAAATGTCTTTCAGAATTTAGCCTACTAAATTATATACATATAATAATTATAATTTATTATTAATACTGTATTTATTGGAATTTGTTATTCATTACATATAATGTACGGAGACCCATATAGTACGAGTGATTTCAAATGGCAAAAACACACCAATGTGTTCTTTATAATATTAGTAATAAATATTTCCTGTTCCGTTTGGTCTCAAAAGGAGAAATAAAATACAAAATACTATTGATCATTTGGCATATTCTGTTTCATCCAAATAGTATGATTTGTTAAATAGTATGCATCATGTCCTTTATTTGTAGTATGCAGGCCTTTTTTATTGTACAATTAAATAATAAATAATAAATAAAAAGTAATAAATAATAAATAATAAGTAATAAACAATAAATAATAAATAAATATCTGTGGCTTACAGAGCGAACTTGTATCATGCACACCGCCTAGGGAAGGCAACCCACATTGCACGCTCAAGTGACAGTAAGGAAAAGGAAGAAGTTGCATCACTACAACGTGTGGTGGGATCGGGTGGCCGAGAGCACTAAGACTGTAGTGTTGTAGCGATCTCGGACCGAAGGATCGAGAGTTCGAGTTCCGCCTCAGGCATGGTTGTATTTGTATTCGTCCTTTCATCCCTTATCACCCCCGTATCATTTCATCTTCACAGTTGCCATAACGTTAACTGCAATAGTGATCGCTAGTGACCAAGATACTGATGCGACCTTAAATAACGAAAATAAAAATAAATAAAAGGTGGAACTCACTACAGCGCGCGTTGAGATGCTTGGTCAGCTGACCGTCATTCCTCTTGCCCGAGTACTGCACGTCGCACGAGATACAGCGCAATCTCGAGAGATCTCTTTGTACTAATTCGCATAATACTTGTTTTAGAATAAAAAACGGTATCTTTTGCAAAATAACGAAAGAAAATATACCCACAGTGTTTAAAAAAAATAAAATAGTACTTTAATTAATCGCTAAAAAGTATTTTAGGGTCAAATCCTTCAATAATTATGTAGTATGATAACCAAGAGGACACTTGCTATGACCTAAAAATGAGGAAATATGTATGCAACTAAGACATATTTTCTTAAAAATGTCTCTAACAAAACTCGAAATATAACTGTATTATCGAAAAATGAACATGAAATATTCTGAATTTGATAACTTCTAGAATTTAAGATAGAGCTATTTTTACTCTGCATAACTATTTATAATATTCAATTCTAGAAAAAATATCAATTTTAGTTTTTTCCATTTGTAATATTTTCGACTAGAAACGACGAAAAACTACCCAGAGTTGTCTTTCATCTGAACGATGACATCAAGTGGAAGAACAGGAAGATATTCCACAAAAGGTACAGCGTAGCCCTGCCACTAGCGAGAAAAGAATTTCTGATCGTCTCTGTATTTCGCAAAGCTGTGTTTGACGAACTTTGCATATAGACGAATTGTGCCCATTTCACCCACAGCGTGTGCAAAATCTACGCCTAGGAGACAATGTCATACGTCTACAATTTTGTTACTAGTTACGTACTAATCGCTAATTACTTGCATTCATATTATTCACTGATGAAGCTACTTTTAACCGTAACGGTATAAACAACACACGTAACTCGCATCTAAGGTCTCGCTATAATCCACATGGTATTATGGAAAACAATTATCTACGGTGTTTCTCTGTGAATGTGTGGTGCAGTATGATTGATATGTTGATTGGTCCCGTTATTTTACGTGATCGTACGACAGGACAAAATTACCTTGACTTTCTGCAAAACGAATTGCCAAAAGAACTATAGGATGTTCCTTTGGCCACGCGGATTGCTATGTACTACTTTTCGCATAACGAAGCCATCTCCATGACACTTTTCTCTCGGTGGATCGGTCGTGGCAGTACCATTCGCTGACCGTCCAGATCTACAGACTTAACCCCAAAAGATTTTTCTCAATGGAGTTACACAGAACAAACGTTAATACGTACTACATTAGACGAATTGCTGTAACTCATAACGGATGCTATCGTCCGCATAAAGAAACTTCAAGTCATTTCCTCGTAAGAGGTGAAAAGCGTATTGATTTTGACGGCGGAATTTTCGAGAATATTTTCTAGCTGTCAACTGTACTGCCTATTTGTACGACCAAAGTGTACCACCTATGTAACTTCAGAAATAAATACCAATATTACAGACAGTGAGCCGTTTTCGAAACCCTCCACAGTAACACAAACAAAAATACTGTACACATAAGAAGGTCTATCTTGAAAACACTTCTGAATGAGACACTTGTTGATATGAACATTTTTGCTCAGAGTGACCAACAAAGTGGCCTTCCAAAATATTGACGTTTCCTCCTGGGACACCTGTAGCAACAATGTCATATTCGGATCTCCAGATACAGTATGGTCTTCTTGTCGCTAATAATGAATATTATTCATTCGTGTGAAATTATGATACTCGCTCCTTCGTCACTCGTGTCGTAAACATCAACTCGTGAATAACAGAAACGGAGAGTGACTATTTTCCTATAATTGGTGTTTGAGGATCTGACCCAGTGATCTAACGAAACACCTGACATCCCCAGTCCTAGCCGTGCGGCGAGCATACCAATTGCAAAATCCGCGCTACTGTACGCCCCTCGTATCCCACATATAAGCCGTAAATAAATTCCAAACCGCCATTATCACGTTTTCCGTACAAAATGGAAGAACATTGTGAGGTTGCATGTGAGGTTCACAAAAAAGCTAACAAAGCTGCGTACAATTTGTTTCCAGTAAAATGTCGAGAAATTATAAAAGTGAGTATGGTGTATTGAAAGTTGTATGAAAAATTACAGGGTGAATTGCGTAAACGAAGCTTGACTTTTATCTTATTCTTCAAAACCTCCTCAAAGTAATACTCTTCAAAAAGCATCTGTGTTTTTAAAAGCAAATACAATGTGTAACAATGAAATAAGAGGGAATCATGGAAATTTTTAATTCAGAGAAACGTCGAAATTGCAATTTTTGTATTAATTGAATGAAATAATGATTATGTCGAATAATTTTGTTTCTTGAGAATTATATCATTTAATTACAGTATTTTCCTATTTCTTAAGTTAAATAAATCAATTTAATAGTGTTTCATGAGTGTTATTTGTTGTGTTGGCAGTAGAGCAGGTTTAAATTATTCAAAGGGCCCACGTGGATATTAAGACTCCGAAAGGTTCGAACAGGTATATAGCATGTTATTACGAGTTTTGTTTCAGATCCGTAAATAACAGTAAAGAACTAGTTATCTATAAAATAATGCACAGGTATTATATGTGAATTTTTTAAGTGAGATGTTGGTATTGACTCCTTATGATTATGATGCCTACTTTACTATTTTAATTAGAGACATTTAGTACATTGGCTAATAATGTATTCTTCAACGAACGTATAATAATGGCTATTATTTACGAGTTGATGTTTACGACACGAGTGTCGTAGAAGAGAGTATTGTGATTTCCACGAGTGAATAATGGCCATTATTGACGACATGACTTTATTTCTCTAAGTTCTTTAAACGTTCAGAAAGAAATTTAAAAAGATATTTATGTATTATTAGAAATTCTTCAACACATCAATTACAAACACAGAAGATAAATAATAAATAAAACGTCTCATATTTTTTCTTGCAAAATTAACGGTGAAATTATTGTTTTTAGAAACATTTATCACTGATTGATTTTCCTCATCAAAACTGACATCAGTTTTAGTATGAGATGAAGTTGGTTAGGTGTTTTGCAAATTGTTGTTCTACTCTACGATTGCAGTACATTATTTACATTGTTCATTTCCTTTGTCATCAATTAATGTGGCAGAAGATCTACGGAAACTATGATCCTTTTGTAGATTGGCATTTGGTAACTTTAAGAATGCAGCTGTTTCTTTTCCCATGTGTTCAAATTTATTGATACCAATTTTCTGTACGGCTCATATTCCATGTTGATCTTTAAAAATTAAGTTTATTTTTCATTAGTTAATTAATTAATGTCCAAAATATAATCATGTCTATATGATATTTCAATTTATTTCATTTCTTGCAAGATGTATTACATCGTCCGGAGCTTCTATGATGAATTTCTTTCTTTTTCTGGAGAATCTTTTTTAGCTTTTTTAACACGATAGCCTTCGGTTTCGTTTAAGAAAAGTGCACAATTTAGAGTAAGCTTCTAATTTAGTTCATTGTGTATGCAAAAAAAAAGTGTTCCTAACATTAAGTAAATCTTCCGTAAAGTAGAGGGTTTATACTGTCGAGAAAGTTTTGTAAAGTACGCCAAGAAAATGTTGCTAAAAGACTTTCCCATATTAGCACATCACCATCACTCCATAAATGTCGTCTATGATTGCTCATAATACTTCCTTGTTTTTTCTGACAATTGTAGAGCTGTCGAATTCGCTAATTCCGGAATTTTAGGTGGCGTACTTATTTCTTTAACACTCTCTCTCTGATTTCTAGATTCATTTTCTGTTCAATGATCACTGCGAAAAATAACAAGAAGTATGATTGATTCATTATCATTAGTCACGTTAGTGTAGTGAATGATTTTTCTCAGGAAGGGGCGATGATCTTCCTGAATGGTGAGATCCGGCTTCGACTTACAGGTTGCTTGCGGAATTTACCGCAACCAAATATCTCTCAACACTGGGATACCTACTCAGCCGGCACAAGCTCTAAGCTCCCGACTGGTCTCCTGACATGCGTAGTAGTGTAGGCATGTAAGTGCAAGTAAGAGAGTACAGGTAAAGTAAGATAAAAGGACAGCGCGGTTCCGGTTTAGCGCTGTTCAGATATTCACCTTATATTGAGTCACATGGTTGTGAATTACTTATTATTCATAGAATTCTTTACTGTTATCTTAAAGTCTAGGAACTGTAGGACGGGTTTCCCCAGAATATTATTCCTATTTCACGCAGGAATGAACATTCGCCATATATACACGAGCAGTACGAAGGTTGACTGAATATCAATGAATTCTGAACACGTAACATAATGAAATTGAATTTGTGTTCTATTCATTTAAATGGACGATCAATTTGGGGTTTGACTGAACCCAAAAATATTGATACCTTAACATCAATCAATAGCACATCGTTGAGAACTGCATGGAATCCGTTTCCCCTCCTTTAGTATTAATTTGTCTAACGAAACCAATTTCAAACATATGATATTTTACTGTTTGCAGTTTCTTTATTGCAAAGAATGGCCGTATCGTCAATAAAAATCTAAAGATATGTGCGTGGCAGCATTCCTGACCTGTTCTAACCGCATTACGTTGGCATTTCAGTGACTTTTAGTCGACCATATTTCACTCCAGATAAATCCATCATTTGTTTACGTGGCCAGGTGATTGTTCGTTTGATCATTTATTTATTTATTTATTTATTTATTTATTTATTTATTTATTTATTTATTTATTTATTTATTTATTTATTTATTTATTTATTTATTTATTTATTTATTTATTTATTTATTTATTTATTTATTTATTTATTTATTTATTTATTTATTTATTTATTTATTTATTTATTTATTTATTTATTTATTTATTTATTTATTTATTTATTTATTTATTTATTTATTTATTTATTTATTTATTTATTTATTTATTTATTCATTCATTCTTTCTTTCTAAAGCGTTCTAAAGTATTCTAAAAAAGCGTTCTAAAGAAGTTTTGGCATCTGAGGAATTCTGTCGTCTTCTTCCCGTTTTAGACGTAAGGTGTATTATTAATTTTTTATCAGAATGCAGTCGAGTTGGGACGTGCTCAGTAGCTACGAGACCGCCCGCCTAGGCCGAGTGCAGTACTGACTCATCACAATGTTGTTTGCCGATCGCACCGAAATCCAGCTAAGTGGTAGTGCTGACCTAGTGACCCTGACCACACCGCCACTTTACGAATAATTTAAGGTACAGTGTTACTTAAATGTATAAAGTGTTTCGTAAAATGTACATAGTGAAGTGCTCCGCCATAAACATACTAATTTTCCCTATTGCGATGTGCAGATTCCTTACAGTGAACCAATGGCCTCCACAATCAATCAAAACACGGGCGAAGTAATATTCACCACCCTACAAGCTCCACAAAATTCTTACCTCGTAACATCGAACACCGATGCTGGTACTTTCTTTCATCTTCTTTTAACGGTTTCATATCGGGAAAATGGATATCCAGCAATCAAGGTTGTGCAAAAATACTTGAAATTTAGTAATTAAATACTTATATATTAGATTTTGAATAGATAAATAGATAGTTTTTAAAATACTTCAAATACTCAAAATAGTGTAAATACAATATTTTTTATTATTACTTTTATTCCAATGGTTTATTGTTATTGTCTATTGCAATAAATTACTAATTGACAGTCATAAACTTCTGAAAAATAACTTATAAGTCTAACTCAAATAAGTGGAATTTCCTTTCAAAGTTTCTTTTAAAATTCCGTTTCTCAAACAAATCATCAGATAACAAACCCCTATTTGGCGAATGTATGAAACCCGCAAAGAAAACGACCGTTCAACTGGCGTGGATGACCGTAAACTAGTGTTAGTATAAGTAGAGCTCGGACATGTAGACACTAAAAAGGTCGAAAATAGCCAGGCAAATGGCCACTTAAAAACTTAAAAATAGGCAGGGAAATAGGCAGTATAGTTGACAACAGACACTTACAAAGTAAAAACTTAAAAATGGGTAGGGAAATGGGCAGTATAGTTGACAACAGACACTTACGAAGTAAAAACTTAAAAATAGGTAGGGATATGGGCATTATATAATCTTAAAATTTATACGTAATACGTACTACATAAAGGATATATACTATTCTCTAAAAACAAATCGAATTTCTTCGATTGTCAAAACATATTGCAGAATAAGATATTATTTCTTAAGAGTTGGCTCGTGTACAATTTTATATTTTGTATATTTTGTTGATGAAACTGGTTAAATGTTGGATTTTCAAGTTTTAAAAATAGAATGTTTGCGACAAGACACAAGTTTTCTTGTCTTCATCTTTTGATTGCACTTGCTGAAGAAGGTTTGAATAGTTTTTCTGACTTTTTACCGCACTTTTGGAATAAGTTGCAGTGTTTTTATGTTGTAAGAACTATTTTTTTGCACACTTTACCACCTTTTCACATCACTGGCAGAAACATACATTTCCAGTCCGCCGTGAATCTTCTCCATAAATTCACTCTTTTAGCAATGCACTTCTTGAAACGTTCTCTTTTGGCATTGCAGCAAGCATACTTAACAGGAACAGAACATTTACTGATCTGGCATGCAACGAACTTCGAAACCAATACAAAATTATCGAAGACAACTCCGCCTATCTTGTGTAATTCTTGTGACCCTCTAAAAGCGAAAGTTGTCGGGAGCGCTATTTTTAAAAACAGTAGTGTTCTTGGTAATGAACAGATAGCTCACTAATCATTGCGAAGATCGGAAAGACGAGAGCAATTTCCTGTTCTCTGGAACGCCCTGACGGGCTTCGGCGAAGTAGATAAGGTAACCCGCACGGTGTCAAATTCTCATACATATATAGTACGATTATTCTTCCCGTACCTCTGGCAGGTATCAGCTGTTTACGGTTTCATTCCATCGGAATCTTGAACGTCACCATAGAGACGTCACTATAGCGGCATATAAGCTCCCGATTGGATGAAACTGTCAACAGACGATACCTCTCAGAGGCACGGTTAGAAAAAATTGTACTGTAAGCGGTGTCTTTGCTCGACGCGTTACAGGTAAGAACACACATGGCGTAGAGCTTCTCGATCGGAGTACGCCCTGGCAGAGTTTATGCGGTTACTTGTTTGATTAAAAATTACCCATCAGTGATTTCTCAAAAAAGTATTGTAGAAAACAAAGTATAGTGAACAAAAAAATATTAAAAATGCGGAAAATTCTATATATGCACTTCATTCGATTAGGCAAGTATCTCTAAAATTGGCATTTATAGGCATTATCAAACCCTCGCAAAAGAAGGGAGGGAAATATTGTTAATGGGGTAAGTTGCCTAAAATTATAATCAAAGAAATGAAATAGGCAGAAGGGCATTTCTGCTCTATAGTTATAAGAATTAAACGCATTTTCTGTTATCGGATAATTGTTCAGCATTTTTAATGATATAGATTTATAATTTAAAAACGAAGAGAATTCAAATTCAACAGACGAAAGAGGTTTTTATGTTTGTTGCAATGAGGTTCATTCACTAGCAGAATCAAACAAAAAGAAACTATCCTCGTTAACTTCATCTATATTTGAGGTATTTTAAGTATTTACTTTTTTCAATACACAGATTTTATGTATTTAAATACATCTCATCTCTGAAGTACAAGTCTAAAAAACTCAAAAATAAAGTTATTCAAATATAAAATGTATTTAAAATACGTATTTCAAATACGCGTATTTAAATACTGCCCAACCCTGCCAGCAATAAACTCAGCATCTACAGGGGGAACAGTGCCTTGGCCATCGCCAAGTAGCGTGGTCGGTTGGCAGACCAGCCCCTAATCCAGAAACAGCGTTCACCAGCAAACGGTTAGTGGCTGTCAGTGCGATGTAATCAGGACATAAAAATTCCTCAGAGCCTCCGAGCAGTACAAATGATTCTTCGCAGAACCCTGATAAAATAATAATGTGCTAGAGCATAATAAATTTGGAAGCCTAGAGTAAACCGGTCCCAGCGTACCAAATAACAGTGATTCAATCACTTAAAAATTAATAAAGGTGATTTAACGGAGCCTCCCAATTGGATCCCATCCATCCTTGTCGCAGACATTCATAATTAATACCCTATAAATACATTCATCAGAAAATTAAAAACAAGATCTCGACCTATTTCGTGGCAGAACTAGAGAATCAGTTAATCAAGCTAAGTGCCCAAATAGGCGCAGTCATCCACAAAAGAGTGAAATACTTTATCCAAAACCAGAAAAGCTTCCACACCTACAAAGCTCTGGCAATCTCAGTAGTATTTCAGAATGTTTTTTCTGTCGATCTCAGAATTTGAAAAATTTCAGGAAATAAAGAGGAAATTCCCATCTCTAATTAAACTTAACAGGCTTACAAAGAACATCGTCCCAAACCCCGTCGAAGCAGCTGTATTCAATGGTAAAGCCTCGATTGAAAATATTTTAGCCACTGATCAAATCTGTAACCTAAGATAATCAACTGAACGAAGTAAAAAACACAAGGAGTGATAATAGCAGTTAAATGCAAGCTCAGCCACTACCCCAGCATACCGTCAAACTATCCCCAACTGGAACGTATTGCAGACAACGTAAAATTTCAAAAACAAACATGGAAAGTAGTAGCAGCATATAAACCCCCTCCCTCGAAACTAAATCCTAGCAATATTTCCTGTTAATCAAATAACGTAATACTACTGGGGGAGATTAATGCTAAACTCATCTCCTGGAGATGTAAACCAACAATTGTGATGGTAGAATACTTGCATCCATCATCAATCATTCTTCTCTTAAAGTTATCACCACCCTGGAGCATGCAAATTACCCCAAGAGAAACGAGGAACTCCTTGACTGAAATATTATAAATTCAAACATAAAACTCCATACAATACACATTTTGAATTCGATTCTGGCTAAATCGCTGTACTCATCTACCACCAATTCCCTTTCTCTTACTCACCCCACCCCAGAAATAACACACTAAGAATAGCCTGGTCAAAATTCCAAACAATCTTAAGATCTTTGTCACTTAAAATAAAAATTTTAAATAACCCACTGGGAATAAACCAAGCTCGTTCTTAAACATCTGCACTGATAAAGCAATACTTAATTCAGAAATAAAACCACCACTAACCAAAAATGAAATTTTTTTCCCAAGCTCCCTAAAGAGATCCTAAACTTAATTACATTATAAACAAACCGAGAAGATTATGGGCTTTATATAAATTACCTACCATCAAAACTGAATTAAACCACATCAACATCCTAAGACTAGTGACACTACAACAGCATATACTTTCTCGCATTAATTATAACGACTCCACATTATTGCACTACTACAAGAACCTGCAGAAATTGTTTCCAGCTGGCCTGGATATCGAGATCACTAAGGCTGACGGGCTTTAAAATAGCTGCCTCGGCTCGAAGAGTCGCGTCTTCGAATCCCACCTCACACATGAATGTTTGTGTGGGTTCGTGGTGTTCTTATGTGTTCTTTCTACAGTTTCCCCAACTGCTAAACCAATCACAGTGGTCTCTATATAACCAAGTTGTTGAAAAGCGACCTAAAAAAGTGTTTCCAACCACCAGAATGTTTTCCGCGCCGAGAGTCGAACTGAGGTACTTCCAGTTAATTCGTCGGGCGCTTTACCGTTTCTCCATAGAGTCGTTCTGACACTCTCTCACGGGCCGACGCTAAAAAATCTAATTGTCTCTTACATTATTTGCAACACGCAATTTTCGAAAATTCTGAGAGTTCAACGGAAATGATACCTGCTCCATTTTTTAAGATACCCGCGTTTTACCCATGGCAAAATTTTCGAGAAAAGTTTAATGCAGTTTTTGAAAAAAATTATATTTTTATAAATTGCATTAATTTTAAACCCAAATTACACGAAAAATACTCGTTTTTCGAAAAAAGGTACATGACTTTTTTAAAGAGCATATTTCCTTAGAACAGTTTTGTTTAAGGCAAAAATCTCTATCTTCAACTTAATACTTTTGAAATGTCAACTTTTTCAATTTTCGAAAAAATAGAATTCGCCGGATATGAGACCTTCACCAATTTCTTTATCTTCCGAGGGAACATGGTGCATACATCCGAGGAGACAATTTAAAGAAACAATTTGGAGCCTTTTTGAGAAAAAAATTGTTTAAAATTTACCCATATTTCACGCATAATCACGCAAAAGCTATTCATATTACCAAAAAAGTGTACATGACGTTTCAAAATCTCTTTCAAAGAACAGATTTTATTCAGAAAAAGTGTCTATTTTCAATATTGTGGTTGTAGAAAGATGCCGAAAAAAGTTTGAACTTGTGTAAATTTTAAAATTCTCAACGAAAATGAGACCTGCACCATTCTTTTAAGCATTCTAAACGATATCCGAAAACAAAGATTAATAAAAAAATTAGAAGCCATTTTTTGAAAAAAATTAAAATATTTTTGAGGCTTCATGTAAAGTACCCCCAAAATCAAAATATCTGTTTCGAATTCACAGAGCCAAGAATTTCTTTAAATAGACCGAAAAATATCAATTTTGGAGTAAATTGGATAAACGGTTTAGGTAGCGTTGGCCACTAACATCATCCACCAATCATGGATTCTGATTACACGTGTTAGAGGAAGTAAGTTACTATATTTTTTTCTTCCTGGGGCTTATTGAAACTTCAGGGGATGCCGATTTTCGCGCTGAGTACCCACTACGTCCCTCACATGGACACATATTCACCATTACATTAGATACACACATGCGTGTTCCTCGGTTTGTGGTCAGTAGTCTCACTAGGCCTTCCGCGACAACACATACATGAAAGACAAAGGACGAACAATCATATCCAATGCGAGATTCGAACCCGCGACCCCTCGAACCGAGGCGCTGAGTCGGAACATGCTCAAACCAACTCGATCATCCAGGTTGGCAAGTAATTTATTGAATATAGGAACACAATTTATCCAATTATTCGTTACCAGAGTCCGGCAATAAGAGTTTTTCTGTTAAATATTTGCCGTTTTCCGGCATACGATTACAATACTTTCTCTTAATTAGTTTATTTATTAATTTATATATTTATTTGTGTATTCATTTATGCATTTATTCACTTGTGTACTTATTTATTTAACACCAAAAACAATTAAAAACCGTAAGTGACGCACTATGGGGAGAAGTGTGTTTTGTGCACGTGTTCTTAAATTCTGGGATCCCTACCCTACCCCATATACAAGTTGAATTCTGAATATAGATGGAAATGAGCATTTTTGACGAGAATTGTTAAAAGGTTTTTGAAGTAGTATTATAAATTAGACTAAGCCTGCCCTATATATGTATAGTTCTGTGTGACACTGATTTATGTAAACCAAATTAAAGCAATAACAATTTTTTAAAAGTTTTATATATTGTTACATTACCGTTTTTCTTCTGGAAGTGAATGTAGATTCACTATATGTGTAAGTTTTTTTGAGCTCAGTGGGAAATATATTAATACAAATTATCGTTTGCAATATTCTCGTGGCATTAAATCGATTCCTTTAAGAAGGGCACGACAAACGATAATAGACAAAATTTGTAAATGGTTTACCTTTGTAAATAATTTTTATTATACCAGAGTGAGTATTTTCCTCCAAATTCTTGCAAAAACGATCTTTCCTACATGTATTTATAATTCACGTTTTACAGTATATATCGCGTTTAAGTAAGGGTATGTCGAATAGCTTATGTGAAACTCCTGGAATCAGTCTATGTGATTTACTTAATATCTGCGACTATCTTAGGGGTGATTTTAATGAACTGATTCTTATGTGAAAGCAGTAAATGTTTCGTGGTCTAATCTGTGCATATTGTTATAAGAAATTTCTGCAAACAATTGCAATCTATTGTGGCACGTGTACAGGACTTTTTCATCCAAGCAACTTTTCACGCTGTATCCTGCCGGTGTTTCTGATTGATGCAATTGTGTATATGAGAATGCCTGCTCAGTTCAAGTCGGCGAATATATTCTACAACAGTTTGTACTTAAATAACAATATTGGATATGTCTTGGATTACATAGTCTGAACTGCTGCTGGTACAAAAATTTCACTTGTTATGAGATAACTTCTAAACCACTAGTTGCGCAATCCGGTAGAAACGCTACACTTTTTGCGTAAATGTTATATTAAGCAGTCTCAGTACTGATTCTGCACTTCTAATACTTTCAGTCACGTCTTAGAAATATTTTTATAAATTCATTACAAATTGTTTATCAATGGTTATAAGGAATAATGTGCGACAAATTCTATCTAAAACGAAACTCATCAAGGATACAGCATATATTCCCCAGGTTGTAAAGAACCACTTATCATTATTAGCGTTATCATGTCTCAAGCATGTAAAGAGAAACAGTTGTTCACGTGATTAATTACACTATAAAAACTACAAACTATAAAAATGCTTATTGTTCTTCATGATTGGCTATTCTACGTGTGCAATTGTGTCGTATTAACCCAACAAAGATGAATTTTCTCATGTTCAACATGAAAAAATTGAAGACTATTATATTCCTGTCGCTGCAAAAAACATTAATAAAATAAATATAAAGCGTGGCATCATCCAAGGTGATGGTCTGAGCCCTTACTGGTTCTGTCTGGCAATCAACCCTCTCTTGACACTCCTGGCAGATTTAAAACACAGATTTGAACTGAGAGACATTAAAAGGTATCAGAGAACTCACCTAGCCTATATAGATTCCATCAACCTGTTCTCGGGCACGATACTAGGTCAATATATACAAATGAAACTCACCGAAGGTTATATGTAACCAGCCGAAGGTCTCCAGAAACCAATACCCAATTGCTGATTGATAAATGAAAAATTCAACAATTTCAGAAAGGTAAATACGCTAGTGAACTCACCCACGATACTGTTTAGTGGAGAAAACCATAAGATATAATACTGACTGCCTTTTTGCGAGTGATAAAAGTATTTGATTGAATTATCAGGAATAAATTATGGGAAATTAAAAAAGAAATAGAATTCTCACATTTACAAGTTACATAATAATCCTAATTCTCGAAACTAAAATAATCGCTCTGGAAGTCAACAAATTTGACAAAGACTTTCATGTACCACAGGGAATTATAATTGCGCATTATCAACAGTACGGGATGCTGAAAACTGGACTCCCATACAGCTCAAGGCAGTATTAAAAATTTCCCCTAACTTTTGAAACCTCAATCGTTGCATCAATTAATATGTGCTGCCAATCATCGAAGTATCAGAGAGAGTATCTCTATCATTTTCGCGATTGCGATTCTCAAATAATCCAAAACCGATCTATAGGAAACGGAAAAACTGGTTCACTTGACACGTTTCAGTTCCAACATTCTACTAGTGATGCTAAAACAGCACATATTTTCTCGCCCGTTTTTTCACGCAAAATTACTCGAAAAGTACTCAAATTTTCGAAAATTTGAGCATGATCTTATTTCAAAATCTATCTTTAATATCTATCTTTAATGATATTTAATAATTTAAATCTCTATCTTTAATATTTTAGTTCTAGGAAGACTCAGGGAAAAATCAGGGTTTTCAAGGAACATGAGTCCTGCACCATTCTCTTAAACGTCCTTCACATTATCCAACAACAAAATTTAATCAAAAAGCAAAGGAGCCCTTTTTTAATTTGGAAAATGTTTCAAAGGTATCATGTAAAGTACTCCATAAAATTAAACTATAGGTTTCAAATTCAAGGGGTCGCAACATCAATCAGATCGATTAAAGGATATCAATTTTGGAAAAAAATGGGTTGAACGGTTTAGCCGCTAGCGTTGTTCACAGGCGGAGAACAGACAGACATGTTTTGCCATCCTTCAACTTTTCGGTATCAAGGACCCACAAAACACGGATTCTGACTACACCACGTGTTAAAGGGTTTTTCTATATTTAGCGACTGAATTTATTCACTTTTTCGTTTCCAGGGCCCTGTAATAGGAGTTTTTTTGTCAAAAATTCACCATTTTCGCTCAGCATTACATATCCTACAACCTACTGCCTTTCTACTCCGTAGCGAGAAAATAAAAATGTGATAAAAAGCAGGAACACTTGATGATAATTGTCGTGTGTGTGGCATAGATCATGAAGCCATAACACTCAGGTTGCAGAGCATTGGCTTCCACAGACCACAAAACTCAGACACGATTAGGAGGGCTGGGTCATCCATGCTGAAACTAGGAAGTACGGCCCTCTTAAGAAGCACATACAGTATACTACTAGAATCTTAAAGATGCTGTTCTTGAAAATAAACCCGCTTTTACCCAACAATTTACACTGGGACCGCGTGACACTGGCCGACCGGACAATTCAGCACAACAGACTCGATATTACTTTCCGGAACTAATCAGTCAAGAAAGTTCAATTTATTGATTTTACAGCCGTCAATTCCAACAACAGTATGAAAACATGCCAGTCAAAAGTGTTTAAATACACACAGAGGGTGCTGTGAAAGAACAGTGACGTATGTCAGAAGTGAAAACTTTTCCGACTGTCCTGTCTGGAACTGTTGTCATGGGCTTCTTTTGAGCTCAATTTCTAATTTTTTAAATTATTTTTCTAAATAAATTACCGACTATACATATAGTATGTAACAACTGATTTAACATTTAAGAACGTAACAAACCTATATCTACAGCATTTGTAGACCACATATAAACATTCGATTGAGTTATCAGGAATAAACTTTAGGACATTATAAAAGAAATGTCACAATATTTCTATTGGTAATGCTCTACAAAGCCTAATGTCGGAACAGGAAAATGCTATAGGAAGCTTAAATGCCGCAACTTAAATTCAAATAGAAGTAGATGTATAATGAAAGAAACAAATATTAACCAATTTGTCAGAAAACGAGTCCATTACCTTTCACATTATTTAACCTTCAAATAGATGATGTCATACTATGTATGTCATACTATGTCTACTGTGACATACCAACAGTAGAGTCGATGATTTTGATAACGAAGATGTTATCAACTTTCACTCCTCGCAATCCTGCGTGGTGCAGGATCTTGGGGCATTTGCTCCCAAGCATGTGATGCATCCGGGATGTGGGTTCGAATTTTCCTAAGGCATGGACATTGTGTATATGGTGAGCATTTCTAGTAAATTGTGTTTCACCCTTGAGCCTAATTCTTTTCTCGTCCTCTGCGTGATTTGAGAGCAAGGGGAAGACCAGTTGCTCAATGTACTGGGCGCAGTATGGACACTAGGATTGGGCGATTGTTAAATAATATTCGATTAATATCTAATCGACGATTTTTATTAGATTAATACGCATCGATTAATCGTTCTGAATTAATTGATTAATATTATAGAATCGATTAATTTTTCACATGTTTTAAATAATGCATAAACTCGTTAAGTTTGAATTTGTAAATTAATTAATCGTTTAATAGCTTTTCAATTAAGTGTTTAGCAGCTTTTTAGAAGCACGGCACAATTTAATTAATAATATTTCTTTATTCTTTATTTAAATTATATTCATTCCAGACAGATACTTACGAGAAACGACTGTAACTCAGTTTAAAATGAAATTGGTCGTAGAATTTCAAGAAACAGTAACACAACAATAATTGTTATCTGACGATGTACTTGGTTGAGGACGATTCTAAGAAAACTGGTAATTCTGTCTCTTTCTTATTTCATCCTGAATACAATACAATCGCTAAAATATTAGAACATAAATAGTGAATTTTCATTTTATTAGTTTTACTAACAGGAAATTAATGGCGTATGTTTTTCTCTATTATGTTTAGCAGTTGGAGAGAGATGAAAAGACGAGGAATTCAGTAACTAAAATTGAAAAGTCGAGATGTATGCTGGTTTATATATTATGCTGGTCTTGAAAATCAATATTTGAATTAAAATAGTTGAGCCAAGAAATCGGTAAAATTAATCGATATGTTCATTAATCGGTGTAAAAATAATCGATTTCAATTTTTCGATTAATCTTTTAAAGTAATCGATTGTTTTACTAATCGCGATTAAATAGCCCATCCCTAATGAACACCATTTAGGTGTGTTCTGGCTGCCTGTCTGAAATACCGGTCTGATTGCGATGGATCGGCGTGTTAAACTTGCCCAGCTATCATACACACAGCCCTATAAGGTCTCATGGGTTATATCGGCCTGATTTCTGGGGAGACTGGTAAGGTGATGGCTACGTCTCTTCATTATATTTAATTTTTTAATATATTGTCACTTGTTCGGATTTTGTGCCTTTCAAAGTTGTTCATCCATGTAGTTCTTTACTTTAGGGATAATCATCCTCATGGTTAAACCAATCCATTTTCATTTGGCGATGTTGATTTCAAGAGATACTCAGATTCTTTTAAATTCAAGGTGTTGTATGGTTGTAATAGTTGTAGCATTTGTCTATTTAGGAGAATTTTGAAAACATTTTTTGGAAATCGTGAAATTATTCTGCAAGGGTGTTTTGATGTCTGAGCCAGTTGGTATGTTTCGGTGGAAGGTGCGTCGGGAAGTGTTTCGTACAAGTTTTTGGATGTTTTGAAAATGTAGTCAAGGAGGAGTTCGATTTGTAGCTCTCTACGTAATTGTTGTTTACCTATAAAGCATGGAGTTTAGTCAGTTTTCTAATATATTTATTTGGGATTATCTGTAACTTTTTAATATGGTAGTGTGCTGCTTTTGTCCACATTCGTAGTTAAGCGATGTTCTTATTATCGATTTGTGCACGGTTTTCCCCCCACATTCTATACTAAGAGATGATTTGTGATTTAATATGGGACAGAATTTAAATATATTTGCACGCGATTTGCGAATAATACCGGTGATGTGTGCTTTTCATGTTAGTTTGGAATCTAATGTGATCCATGGCTGCGCCTCGAGGAGAGGTTTTTTTTTAATTTATTGCGTCTACTTCGACGCAACGCGTCTCCAAGCCCCTTGGGGGGCGTTGAGCGCTTTGCGCTTCTCGGAGTAATCCACCCATTACTAACAGCGCTTGTTTTATTGAGTCATCCTCCGTTAACATTGTCTGTCGCGTCTCGTCGCAGTCGGTTGTCAAGAGGACCGCAGGTAGCATCTCCGCGTACGCGCGTCCTACCGCGCGCTCCTGCGTCACTACCCAGCGGCCAGAATTAGGAAGGAATAAGGATAGGGGTAGGGTTTAGGACTCTTCACAGGGGTTGGACTAGCCCTTGTGAAGCCGCCGAACTCGTTTTGTTGGAACAAATTTCACATGAGATTCGACGGGAATCGAACCCGGATCTCAGTGGTGAAAGGCTTGCGACTTTGCAATGAGCCACGAGTTCAGCTAATACTCTCAGCCGGGAGGTGGGGGAGGAATTGTCCGTGCCTGCAATAACTTATGCAGAACTTACTCTTCCGAATATAGTCAATTTAGTACCATTAACAAGTTAATTTACGTACAAACGAATCATTTAAGGATATATGCTTCAACACTAACATCTTCTATTGTTCTATTTTGTCTTGATGCATTTTTAGAAATTCAGGTCTAAGAATTCCACCATTAGAGATTCCACCATTCCACAAGTAGATATCGCAAACGATGAAGTAGATATGGCAAACGATGAAGAGAAAGCCAATGTATTCAATAATTATTTCTGTTCTGTATACAAACAAAAAGCTAACCAAATTATCATAGGGCACAATAACGTGGATCACATATTCAAAATTGATCAAACGGAAGTACGTTCACATTTGAAAAAAATGAAAAACTGTAAGTCTTGCGGTCCGGATGGTATTACAACTGACATGTTAAAGATAGCAGGCGAAACAATAATACCATATTTGGTCAGACTTTTCAATATATCAATCAACAACGAAAGTGTACCGGATGATTGGAAATCTGCCTTAATAGTGCCAATTTTCAAAAATGACCAAAATGTGAAGTGCAAAATTATAGGCCAGTTAGTCTTACGTCAGTAGTCTGTAAATTGTTTGAAAAATTATCTAATTCGATTAGAAATCATTTGGATAAATCAGAATGGTTATTTCATGGACAGCACGGCTTCAGAAATGGATTTTCGTGTGAGAGTCAGATTATTTCCCTTACTCAAGACTTGTCGGAAGTAATTGATGTAGGGGGTAGAGTGGATGCAATAGTTATTGATTTTGCTAAAGCATTTGATGTCGTGCCGTATGACATTGATATTGAAACTTATTGATGCTAAAATTGACAGGCGGGTAATAGCATGGATAAATGAATTTCTTCGCGATAGAAATCAAAAAGTTCGAATTGGACAGCACTTATCGGAAAAGGGTAACATTACTTCCGGGGTTCCTCAGGGCAGTGTCATAGGCCCACTGCTGTTTCTTATCTTTGTAAATGATTTATCGCGAAATATAACGTCAAAAATTCGACTCTTCGCCGACAACTGTATATTATATAGGGAAATTGCAGATCAGCACGATATGTTTCAACTACAGGATGATTTAAATAAAATTTACGATTAGGCAATAGCTAAGCAAATGACTATAAATGGGAAGAAAAGTAAAGCGATCACATTTTGTAGGGCCAGAGCTTTTCATACAATACCTTATCAGCTAGGAAATGACGTAGTTCCGAGAGTCTCGAGCTGTAAATACCTTGGCATTCTCCTGGATTGTAAATTGGGATGGGAGAAACAAACGAACTATGTAGTGGGTAAAGCTTGGAGGTCTTTGCATTTCGTCATGAGAAATCTTAAAAAATGTAGTACGAAAGCAAAGGAAATCGCGTATACCTCGCTTGTTAGGCCGGTAATGGAGTACGGAGCTAGTTGTTGGGATCCGTACAGAATAGGACTTAAAAAGAGCTTAGAGAGGATACAAAACAGAGCGGCAGAATATACATTTCGGAAGAACACACCTGCGCATTGGGAATCATTAGAACGCCGGAGGAAGAGGGCACGACTTTGCGCGCTGTATAAATCTTACGTTGGTTGCTCCGCATGGCAGGAAATACGGGGAAGGCTAGATAAACCAGATTATTTAAATAGATTTGATCACAAATATAAAATTAGAACAAGAATACAAAGAACGGACGTAGGGAAATTCGCCTTTGTAAACAGAACTATAGTAGATTGGAACGATTTGCCTGCGGCAGTTTTTGAGCCCTTCCCCTGCTCAGCGCGAGGTTTTAGAAAAAAAATATAGGAAATTAGTCAATAGGGTGAAAACGTATAGTGAAGTGAAGTGAAGTGAAGTGAAGTGAAAGGTGCGATTATTCGTAGTATACAGTAAAAAGTAATGAACAATTAATATTTAGATAAAGTTATATGCAGTGAAGTGAAGTGAAGTGAAGTGATTTCATTTGAAGTGATGTGAGGGTTCCTTCGTCTATGTATACATGCGTATATGTTTGTATGTATTGTGACGTCACGGGGTTATACGAACCCGTAACGCCACCATAAACCACTAGAAAAGACCAGAGAACTGAGAAATAGGGTACGAGGCGGAGCGATGGTCCGAGAAGGCGACATCTACCCGCAGGTTTTCGCACTTCGATGTCCAAAGTTAGCGGATAATATTTTTTCGAGAGGGCGCGAAGGAGGAGAAAATTCACCCCTCCAGAAATTTTTCCCCAGGCGGAGTGGCATAAATACCGTGACGCACTTCGGTAGAGCTCTCTTACGACTTCGACAGCGACGGCGACTCAACTAAATTCTTCAGCGGTAATAGTTGGTTACTGCAGGAGTATAATTTTACTTGCTTAAGTAAAGCTGATTTAAGAAACGCGGTAATAAGTGATAGAATTCAGAAGCAAAGTGCATGTACAGCATTTGCACTAACATTACGCGAGTAAGCAAGCGTTGTGACTGCTCGAACTTGAAATAGTTTCATCATCGAAGTAAATTCGCGCAGAAGGACTCTGAACGAAATCCAGTATTTAATTTTGTACGCCACGACCACGCACGCTCAAAGTGTGGTATGTCGGCCGAGTGCTAGAAGTAGTCAATTCAAGCACGTTAGTTATTTAAAACTGGAAGCGCGAGCAACGGGTACGCGGCAGGCGGCAGAAGGACGACTCCAACACTCAAGCGTAGGCGAGAAAGACTTGGACCAATCCGTGGACGGTACGAGCCTGAGGACGAGAGAAAGGTTTGGAATTTGGACGTGTGGCGGCATCCTGAGATCGAGACTTGGACCAATCCGTGGACCGAACACCCCAAGGTTAACTGACGGCGAGCGGGAAGGAAATGTCGAGGTAAAGAACTCGCAACTTCTATGCGACAATTTGTTGGGAAACTGTGTAGCGTTAAACACCAGGCGTAGCGTCCTAAAATAGGTGAAAGTTCCAAATAATTACTGGGAAAATATTTCGAACGTACGAGCGGCAGTTTGATTTCATTCGTTGTACGCACCAGTCAATTTGTTTAAATGCCATACCTTGTACAACTTTTCTAAAGTAAATTATAATTTTTCATGTAATGTAAAAGTAATCTTATTGAAAGTATTGTTTCCATTGTATGATGTCAGGGATAATCAGTTGCTATAATTTTGTAAAGGGTACGATTTAGTAACGTGTGTGTCACGTTTATTATTGTGTTAGAGTTAACAGCATTGTGATAAATGCGCAGCTCAAGGCTGACCTCTGTGAAGTCTATAATAGAATAATTGTAGAGAATCACTTAAAGGGCCGTGCACGGAGAAAACTTTAGATTAACAAAAGTTAAATGAGGTACACGAAATAATTGAGAAGGAGGTCAAAGCAAAAGTATTGTAAATAGTGCGTATTGAAGTAATCAGGCAGTCAAGGTGACGCCTATACATTCTCTTATGGTTGTGTTATTTCTGTTCCTTTTGTTTCTGTTTTCTTTGCAGTGACCATCTACGTAAAGTACATACTTATTGTATATTTGTGCCACTGTGTAATTTGTTTTACTGAATATATGCTCATTTTACCAGAATTTTATATAATTCATTGTGTCAAGGGTTCAGACCTTTCTCATACCCGAAAGATCCTGCTTCCTGAGAATTCAAAGCTCGCTTCACGAGCATTCATAGTTTCACGCTTCATCGCCACCGGCTGGAAGGTAGTAGGTGGGCGTGTTATAGTATGTATATTTGTGTAATATGTAAGTTTATTCATTTATATGTTAGTGTATATGCATTTTAATGTTTAGTATAGTAATATGTATGTTTATTCATTTATATGTAGTGTATTTTTGTAATTTTTTATTTTATATTATATATTTTTTAATTGTTATTTTGCATTCTGCCACCGGGCATCATCTGCCCAATTGTAGAATAAATTTCTATCTATCTATCTATCTATCTATTAATAGAATTCAATATAAAGTAATACTGTAATCAATTGGAGATTATAAATTGCAGTGTATCCTTACCACGAAGGAACATCGACTCAGAGAAATACCATTTTATCTTTATTTAACAAAGAGATATGTGATATTAAACACAGTGGAATTGAAAGACGGCTGACAGTATTACCCTCAAATACAGAAACCAATTCTGCCGCCGTCGTGACTCGAACCTTAGAACCTACCAGACAAGGCACTGCCGTGACCATAGTGTTTGCACAGAGCCCACCCAGTCAGTCGGAATGTATCGACATCAAAGCACACACTCACAGAAGCAAACAATTCTCATTTGTCGTTATAAATCAAGCTCTCTAGTACAGGTACAGTACTTACTGGAGCTGTATAGAAATGATCTCTTTTTTAATGACATTTCTCTGCACGTTATGAGCGATTTTGTTAGCACGCAATTTCGAAAGAAAGGTCTACACGAGCAATTGAGTCTGCGTCGCTAGAAACGTAGTATGTATGGGTTGAGGTTCATGAATATGTTACTTACATAATATACTGACACTTGAAGATCCATCGCGTCCTTTCATCATCAATTCAAATATAAATTACATTCGCATTTACATCATCAATTGAATTGTACATTACATTCATAGTATTCACTGTTCCTCCGGTATGAGAAAAAAGACAAACCCATATTGAGCATTTCACTTCTACTTTACAAGGCCATTCTCAATCCGATCAGGACCTTCAAACGCAGAGCTAGTGTGCAACTTAAAAGCAACGTAAGTGAAGATTATTTGCTCATTATCTTAAGTAAGAATCTGCACAGTCAAGAGAGAAAATCGAGCCATTGAATCCAAGAACGATGGAGTAAATAAATGCATTTAAAGATTTCATTACATTGGACGTCAGGTACTCAAATTAGGGATTGATTATCTAAGATCATTAATTAAATGGTTTTCTTCACAAAATATAGAAGTATGGCTATAAATCATGGAATAAAATAGTTCTATGTCGCTATTACGGTAGACACGATTAATGTGATTCATTCCCTAACGTCTTTGATACCTACAAGTGTTGTTTTGAAACGGGGAAGGTTTCTTTATATGCATGTTCAATTTTAAGGCTGTTTATATCTCCCACTACACATATAAAAGACATTAATAATAACCGATTCACAGATTCCTTATTCAATATTTTCAAGCATTAAAGTAGTTGACTAAATAGCTTGACGAAGATAGAGTAATTCGTAATGTATTCGCGATGAACAATCGATGCAGACATTTTATTTTATGGAAAAATAATAAAATAAAAATGCCTTTAAGCATTTAGATATATTCTACTCCCCAAATAACCCTCTAATGACAATAAAAAGTAAAATCTAGGGGTAAAAGCCATAACCTCAAAACACTGGAGACCTGTTGGCCCTGGCGCGGGCACGGCAGACCCCGTGTTGTTAAATTTCCCATGACCACCAATGTGGTGAGTGCCCATTATTGAGCCTGGGCGAGGGAGAAGCTTTACATGTTTTTGACGCTCTCTTTCGTGGGTAGGAGAACAGTAATGGTGGTTACCTTTGCGTTACATTGTAATAAGAATTATATTACAGATTGATGATGGGAAATGAATCATTATGAGTGAGTGTTGAGAAAGAGTCCGTGGTAGTGTAAGAAACCAATCATGCCAGCACTATATGTCAACCCACAGCGAGTGAGTGACAAAATATTGTTTCGAAGCGCATCATGCGCTAAAGTAATTAAGCCCATAAAATTAGTGTGTGTTTTACCCGCCCGAACCCGACTGAGGTATTCCTCGCCCGCTGAAACGAGAGATCCGGCGCTTTATGTCGGTTCTCAATGTTTTCCCTTCCAGGTACATCCACCAGCGGGGTTTTGCCCTAATCTGTAGAAGCTCTAAGCTGCGGACTACTCTTCCCACATGTTTCGTAGTGTAGTGCGTATAAGTGTACATATAGTGTAAGAGGAGAAAAAAGGACAAAGATGGGAAAGATAAGATCCCGCAAAGTTAGTGGCTCGTTTGTTAGGGTACTACTCCGGCATTCGCTTAATATGGATAAGAGAAACCACAGAAAGCAACCCATCAGAGCAGCCGGCTGCTAGAATTCTTCTCCAAGCAGAATTTGAATTCGACCCAACTAAGTAGCTACTGTCAAAAACCCGACATCCTTGGGACTTTAACCCTAGGATCTTTCGGTCAAGAATGTCTCAGAGCCAACAATGATGGTGTTGAGCTAGCGCAACCGGTATGAAGGATTGTAAGATAGTCATGACAATCAGAGATAAATGATTGTGACTGGAATGACATTAGATGTCCAAGCGTTACAGAAATCGACAGCAATATCGATCTTTTGTGCGTACGCAGTTCGACATCCGCATCTCTTTTGGGCATCAACGCATGCGCAGAAAATCGTGATCGCATTCGATGGCTGTACGCTACGCCGTGCGAAAAGTTCCTATTGCGCCCGGGCGCGTGGTCGTGTAAGAACCCCAACGGCCCCCGGCGTCGCTCAGTCTGCGCAGCCTCCTCGGTGTAAGGCTGCGCCAGCTGCTGCGCCTGGGTCGATTGCAGAGGCTGCTGCGCGCGCTCGCGCACCTCGGGGGGCACGTTGAGCCGCGGGCGCAGCACGCGGCGGATCTCCTCCTCGTCGGTGAGCGAGGCGCCGCGCGGCCGGTGGCCGCCCGAGGGGGCGTGGCCGTGGGCGGGCAGCGCGCCCTCGATGGAACGGCGCCGCTCCAGCGCCTTCTGCGCCTCCTCCGCCGCCACCGCCTGGTAGAAGCGCCCCCTGGAGCTGACGGCGTTGCGCAGCGGGTTGCCCAGCAGCGCGTCGCCCGAGCCCAGCCCGGCGCCGACAGCGACAGCGGCGGCGCCACCGACTCTTGCAGCGAGTCTTGCCCGAAGTCCGGCATGGTCCGTGAGGGGCCTGCGCAGAAAGAGACGCCGACAAAACAAATCGTCGGTGTACGGGTGAAACTCAACAAGCTCTTTTATGAACGTTTGCGAGTTATTTGTAATCCTGTCACATTTTTACTTTCTCGCTACCCCAGGTAGTTACGAAGTAAAAGGAAGGTATAGAAATGCAGCGGCAAAAATCGCCGTTTATTCAACATGAAAACTCGTTTTGTGGGGTTCTCATATCGAAAAAGTGGATAATTGTTGTTCCGATATGTAGTAAAATATTTCGTTTAACAGTCGTGGTCTAGTCAGAATCCACGTATTGCGGGAAACAATGTTTTAGAGGAAGTAATTTAGTACATCGCAGTAATCAGAATTCACGTTTAGTGAGTTCCACAAAATCCTTAAATCGCCGATTCGCAAAATCGCCGATTTACTACGTAAGTACACGGTATGGCGAGAAAGCAAAAAAATAATGCACCTGATTTGTTTAGTTTTAAACTAACATTTCATTTCAAAATGTGCCCATTATAAGATAGTGCTCTCTCTCTATCGCGCATATTCCCAAATTATTTTCTGAACGACCAATGGCCAGGGTGACCTCTAGGGAACAGCAGCCATGTCTCTATCTTGCCACTTCTGCTGTCCCAGTTACCAATCATGATCGGTCCATGGGGAATTTGTGATGGACTAAATGGGTTCGCGATAGTTATTTTCGAGTTCTCCCACTTCTGCTGTTTCTCATTTGTCCCTTTGTTCATCATTATTAATATTATATTGTCACGGTCTCCTAAGCAAAAATTTCATTCACTGATTCAGGTTACGCCTCATCAGCTCAAGTACCGGATTCACAATAATAATAATAATAATAATAATAATAATAATAATAATAGAAACAACAGTAAAAAATAATAAACATTCGGGTGTCACATAAAATTGTTTTGATAATGTCAGGAAGAATGACAGAAATGAAATTACTTTTAATTTGAAAGATTAAATACTGTAAACATTAATTTGAAACGACCAATGATGCTCTAACAGATAAAAAGACTATTTCAATACCCTACACCAGTACTTACAATTAAAATATGAAAATAATAACTATTTTTATAACTATTATCTATAATAAAATAAATAATACATTATAAATTATATTGTTTGCCGTTGAAATGTGAAATGGAAAATTACATAATAATTATGATTATCAAAAACATTAATGGAGTTTCCCTTAGGGCACAAAAAAACATGACAATTTCCTACAATAACGTAGGAAAACAAGCCAATAAAAAGTTACTCAAAGTTCAAGTGTATCCCCTATAATTACGTTCCCTGAGCATAATTAGCAGTTTAATTTATGAAACAATTTGTGATGATTCATTGTTATTATCTTTCCAATTAGTATTCATTTATTGAATCGTTATCCTTGGTAACGAATAAAACTTCAGTTAATAAGAATGAAGAATGATTATCACATTAAAGCATGGGTCTCAACAACATTGTCAGTTACATTAAGAATTTTACAGAAATCAAAAATACTAGCTAGAAGGCAAAACTTAAAATATATTTTTTATTAAATAGCTTGGTATAAAATAATTTAATTTCTTTCTTTTTTTGTTCGTTCCTAGCAGTTTTTTTTTTATTTTCCAGCGAGGTTTACTATACTGTAGGACTGACATTTTGTTCTATTTAACAATGTTGTAACGTTCAGTACGATATTACACCTCGTTACACAATAAAATTAAATAAAAGTACATTTTTCGGGTATTATATTTCTTAACTGACAACTAATTTTAAATCGTATCATGAAAGACCTGCAAATTAATCAGTTTTCTCTAATATTACAATGTAAACATTAATTACTTTGAAAATCAACGTCATATTCTTAAAAATTGTTTTTTTTAATCTACGATAAACGAAAAATCTAATTTTCAGTTGTAAACTTTCATAAAACCGGCTGTTACCTAAGAGCATTGCCGTTGCCTCTGTAGGAACTTGATCCGGAAGATCCTAGGAAAGGTTAGAGTCCCGACGTCGGTCAATTGTCGACATTAGCTGGACAGGTAGTCAAAGCTAGACAGGTAGGACAGGTAGGCTTTCCGTGGCTTTTCCAATGAATAACAGGCGAATATCAGAACAATAACAAACGGGCTACGGATCGCGCGTGATCTTTCCTCTTCATTGTACTATCCTCTCCCGTCAGGCACACACTGTTGCTCTGACATGCACTACACTACCACATATAGCGGGAGAGCATTCGAGAGCTTGGAGCGTATTCCGGATGAACAGTTGCCCTACTTGGGGAGATACGTGGAGAGGAAATTCCCGCAAGCAAACGTGAAGGTTGGCGTAGGATCTCATCATCCAGCAGGGATGGAACCCCGCCACCTCCAGCGATATAAACGTTTGCTATACTAACGGAATCATGGCAGTTGACGTTCCCGCATTCATCAATCTGTGTATTGAGGTTAAAGAAACTATGAAGTGTTAAAAAATTGTACTTGTTTGCTGATTGGATAGTAAGAAAAGACATACATGCTGGCGATAGATTCGGAAAATATTGCATGAAGCGTTGGATATTCTGGCCACTCGTTGCTTTTCTGTAGTTGTTGAATGTTGCAATAAACTAAATAACCCTGAAGGCGCAAAAGAAAATACACTTTCTCCTTCTGTTTTTGCTACGATCTACTGCTTAGCGATCGCAACTTTTCGTACATATGTTTCTACAGGTTATGCTGTTTTGTTGGAACATTTTTTTCATATTATCAGTGTCGATATTATCTTTATTATATTTGGCAGTGACGAAGAGAAAAACATAAAACACTGTTACGCAAAATTCTTACTCCTCAAGTTGTCGTTTACAAGGTTGCTATTGCCCACGCTTCAATAGAATTTATTTACTAAGGATATTGTGGAGGCCCCAAAGCAAGCCGTTCCTCGGACCTGAAACATCTAAAATTGGGTAGGCAAATTTTGTCTAGTATTTGTTCATCACAGAATCAAACACAAAGGAACTAAGAGATAATGTAAGAAAATTTTAAAAAATCAGGAATATCAAAATGGCTGTTGATGGGAGTTGTGACAATTCAAAATATATGAAGAAATAGTGTATTCAGTACACCACATATAAATAAACACATCATCAATAGTTGTGGCAGAACTGAAAATAACGAGATTATGTGTAAAAAACTTTAGAAACAATTGAAATATTACAATAATTTCATTCTAATTACATAACATAATGCATAAGTCTATGTCAACAATATATTAATAATATAAGTTATACTACATTATATTACAATATATTAATAAAATATATTAATATAAAATACATTAATAATAGAAAATTGCACGAAGTAAGAATTTACCACACCCACATAAAACCTTCAAAATTTAAAAACATAGTAGTAGTTAATAACTGGTGTGAATGAAATGTGATGGATGTGATTTTGTGTATGAAAGTGAATGGTAAACTGAAAAGTATCCTTGATTTGAATATTGTTCATTTAACATGCAATTAGTGAGTGCTATTGTGTGTGTATGGTTACCAATCATTTACATCTAAATAGTCAAAAATATTAATCTTCTTTACTTTTGATGACACACTTAAAAATTATTTAAATTTACATAACACACTTCTGGGCATATACTTATTTAATTGATTTATTGCTGCCAAAACAATTTTATATTTAAAGGAAAAATGATTATGATTATCCAGACGCAAGGTAGAGAACCTTCTAATTAACTCTGCGGATAAAGAGAAACTTGTGAAACCCTAATCGAGATAGAGCCGGTTGGCGCTGTCAGTTGTATAGCCAGGAAGAAAATAATTAATTTTATTCAAGACCGTATAGAAAATGACGCATACTTACACAGTATATGGTCATGAAAATTTAAATTTTTTTATCGCTTTTCTGGAAAGATATCGAAAGGACTTTCCGTACTAGTATTCAAAGTACAACAATTAGAAAAGAAATACGTAAAATCCTGGAACTGCAAAATGCATAGTGTTCTCATGATCGTCAATTTGTATATCACCCGGGCAATGTCATAAATTTGAGGTCTCGAATAGAAGAGGGTACATCACATGGCAAAAGTAACTTTCCATGACTTCACGAGATTCCTAGACACGGTCTATCGACCTCGTTCGAGAACTCTCCCTTCTAATAATCGAAAAATGCACCTTCTTGCCTTGTAATGAAAATTACTATTTATTATGATCCTCAGTACCTACTCACTTTGACCATAATTGAAAGAAAGGGTTTTGACAGATATATGAAAAATCGATGAAAAGAATTGATGATGGAACAAGGGTTGAATGCAAGACAGGGAAACCCCCAGAAACCTATCGCGAATACACTTTGTTCACCATAAATTCCTCATGGTTCAACCGGAATTTCCACCCTCTGGATTTGAACCCTTTGGATTTCTATCCCTGGATTCTCAATACCGCTTCCCCGGTGGTGGAAGGTGAGGGGTCTGACCAATACACCCTGGTTCGCCCTTAACTAGGAGATATAACACGATTTGATAGTTATGGTGTCCTTTATCCTATCGTTGGTCAACTCCCGTACAAAAACTGATTGACGTTGAGCGCCCACTTAACACCTTGATTAGGGTTTTATTAATATTATTTTTTAATTTTATTTCTTTCTAATCTGATTAAAAAGTGGTAATTCCGAAATACTTTGGAAGATCGCAGGGCATACATATAGCTACCTTTTTCTTCTTCCTCCTCCTCTTCTTCGTCTTGTCCTCCATCCCCTTCCACAGAGGACTGCGGCAGCAAGACGAGCATGAGCTCGGAGCTGCCGTGCAGGATGCTGTCGTCCTCCTCTCGCGGCATCAAGGGCGAGCTGGGGTGCAGGAGGTGCGCGTCCCCTTTGTGGGTGGGTCGCGGGGCGTCGAGGCTGCCCCGCCGCACGCTGGGCTTGGTCTTGGGCACGGCCTGCTGCTGCTCGATGAGCGGTTCCCCCCCCGGGGTTGGTCCCCGCGCCGGAGCGTCTTCGGAGGCACGGGCGGCGGCAGGTCGTCGTCCGCGGGCTGCTCTTTGCGCTTCTTCTTGTCCACGTTCTCTTTGTTCTTCTCGTCGACGTCCGTGGACACTTCGACGCGGTCGAAGGAGATGACCGGCAGGGGCCTGTCCACCGTCTCCCACTCCTTGCTCTTGACGAGACGCGGGTCCGGCGCGCCTTTCTTCGCCGGAGGGGAAACCGTGCGGCCGTCTACTTCCTTGCGCTTGTTCCCGTCCATGAGAGGCAGAGTTGCGGCCTTGTTGGTGGAAGTGCCGTCCGCACCTTTCTTGCGAGTTGGCGGTTCCATCAGGCTGCACAAAACGGGATATAGAAATGTTATTGTGCTAATTATGAAATGATTTTGTTTCGTATGGCAGAAACAATGTCGCCAAAGAGAAGACAAGTCACCCATTCAGATTTAATAAAAAGAATGATTTGTTGGGAAGGAGAATAAAATGACTCAGTGCTAGTGACTATTTTAGTGAAATAATGATAATTAATAGTACGAGCAGTCTGACTAAAATTGTATATTCCTTGGCCACTGGAATAAATCATTTCGTTCTTTAAATAAGAAAAAAACTAGTTGCTCAAATTGGCATATCTAGTCAAAAAAATTCAATACACAAAATTCGTACATAGTACAAAAATAATTACTAATTATATAATTGAAATTTTTAAAAAAAAAAAATTTTAATTTATTATATTTTATATAAGGTATATTCACTTTCAGGAAATTATTATAATATTATTTATGGTAACCTCCTACAGCCTAATATTTGTTAAAACAAGTAAATATAATTTAGTACAATCCTACAAAAGTACAATACAATTCAGCTCAAAAAACTGAGCGCCAAAATGGTGTAAAAATTCTTACCCACGCCTTGGGTCGGGGATGAACACAATTTCAGACTCATCACTGGGGTCGCTCACCCCATAAGGGTTTTCTGCCTTCACTCGAAATTTATATTCAGAACCCTCAATCAGGTCCTCAAGAGTTGTAGAGAGTTGGCGACAAGTGGCTGCTTTTAACCACACGTTCCAACCAATCTGCAAATGAATTTGTCCTCCAGAGCATTGAAAGCATTATTATCTTTCTCTGCTTTTGTGTGATCCGTATGAATGTCAGCAAATTATGATTAACGTAAAATGTCATAACTTTGCAAATACTACTTTCTTAGCTCTTGCTTGTAATTAAACTCCATCTTAGCGAGTGTTTCCAGCAGGCCAATTTCAAAAGCAACACAAATCACGAGACGCAAGACATTTCGCATTTATTATAATAAAATTATTCACGAATTCGTTAAATCTAACAAAATATGAGTTGCTATTGATGAATTCTGGGAGTTAATGTGAAAGAGAGTATCAACACTTAACTTAAAATATACCAATTAAAAAGTGATTAATCACAGTAGCTACGCGGATTACATTCTAAGTGCGTTAATCGTTAAAGGAGGGACGCAATATAGCATCAAATTTTATTTTTTTCTACTTATTTAACGTAAAAAGTTAAAATTGTATCACGTACTATGGGGAAAATGGGGTTTGTTCACAGGAATGAATTTTGACGTTTACAAATAGATAAGGAGTGATGGATATCGGCATATGTGTTTACAAATAGGGAATATTGAGAAAATTTTCAAATGGTTTTGGAATCACAATGACATTACGGAATGATATAAAATGATAGTGATGTAGTCGTTCCGACAGTTTCCAAACATTGTGTGTACAATCTTCAACCCAAAACAAGAGTGTGGTAAATTAATTACTGTAATAAAATATTTGACTACGCTTTTCAGAAAATTACGAGCGCAGAATAATAAAGGTCTCAAAATTTGCAATAAAAAACGACCTGGAATGGAAATATAAAATTGGAACTATGCTGATGTGTTTTCTAGAACAAAAAATTTGTAATTTCATTATATTGGCGCAGGTAATTTAATGATTGTTAGAAAATGTTTGTAAAAAGTACTTCATGTATTTTAATAAAAATATTACGCTTATTTTCACCATTGTTAATAAACAAATGGGAATATTAGATGTCTTCGATTTAACTGATGATGTAGGAAAATATAATAGCTATAAATATATAACATAAAAAGAAAGGCAAAGAAAACAACAGAACACAGACAAATATCACAGAGGCGAAGACTACTCAAGGAAAGCATAAGGCAGGGAAAAGAAGTCAAAACCAATATCAAAGGGCCAAAGATCTACATATGAGAGAAGCAAAAGGAAAATATGTCTCCAGAGAAGGCTGCTGTATTTAATGCATACCCTATTTGTATATTTTCATTATATTTTTTTAAAAGGGATCAAATTAAGGAAAAGACACCAGTTGCAGCCATTTCAAGTACAGAAATAAAATAGTTGGATGCTTCTCATTCTCATCAAACTTATAGAACGTGAAGCTTATGGAGTATAATGGTGAAGACTAGATCGAAGATTATTTGTTTAATCTTCTTTCATATTAAAAGAATAAGGTGAAAATAGCCTTTTGATACTGACATTGCAACAATGTTACATGAACTAGTACTATTGTTTGGATTGAAATATCTCAAATACGTTTAGATGACAAAATATTTAGTGGCCTTACTGATGCCATTTTTTACCTTTACCAAAATGTTGCAATTTTCAAGTGGTCATTATTAGATCAAAATCGGAGTTAAGAAATAAATTAATAAAAATTATAACTAATTGAAAATTGGCCATTTTCAGGTAAGGGTTAAATTTTGTTGGAATTTTAGCATTAAATTTCAATTTGCCAACATTCATACATCAATGTTATTTTCTATATTAAAATAGATTGAAAAGTAGGCATACTTTTTTTTAAATACTTAATCCTACATGTTCAAGTGCTCAAGAATATTTATTTACTTATAAATATTGAGTTATTCATTACAAGCAAGAACTTCCAATACTTGTTATTGGTTATTACAGCAGTTTACAGAGAGAAAGTGGCCTCAGAAAAATGTCACTTGTCTCCAACTGCCCTGGCCTACATCTCAAAATCCAAGGCAAACTGCTTGTAAGAGACATGATTCTACAACATTAAATTGATATTGTATTCTTTGATTTTTTTCACCTGTGGGATTTTAAAAGCTTACCCTGTAGTACTCCACAATGTAATTTCCAATCTTGCAGCCACCATCGTCATCGGGTTCTGTCCATTCAAGACTAACTGCACGACCTTGTGTAGCAACCACCTTAGCACGTCCGGGTGGCATGGGTCGATCTGAAAATTACCATTATATTTATTTTTTCAATCATATTATTTTGAAATATGAAAATGTAAATATAATTATATTACGCAGAAGTAACCTTGCGTTGCTTGGGGTATTTATTTTTGCGAATTTCGGGGTGTACCTAAGTTCGATGGCTTTTGGGGTCGCGCCTTCTCTTTTTTCTCGGTTTCTCAAAATGTTTCGTGCAAAATTTGGGAGTAATCGCTTCAGTGGTTCAAACGTTAATGCGTAAGAAACACATTTACTTATCTATATTTGTATGCATTAAGATTCTGGCAAAAATATTATATGACCAGAATCGTATTTTAAAAGAAAAGAAGAGAAATATTGCACCTTTCACACAAATAAGATAGACTGGAATCAACGGGATAGGGTTTTTTAAAAATTCTGTTACTTCTTTCGTAACAACGTCCTCTTAACCGTTTACCGTCGAACTTGGAGTAATCCTCCTTTAAGTCGTCGTCAGTCGTAGACAGTCATTTTCTTTTATTCCTTTAGCCAGGGGCTCGGCGCAGTACAATCCCCAGGGTTCTCAGACTGTCACCCATTTAGGAACTCGGGGTGTGTCGAGTTACTTATCCTGTGTGACTTCATGGAGCGTAGTTAAGCTATTCGGCTATCGGCGCCGGCTTTAAAGTTTATATTATCACAAATAGCAAATGTATTAATCTTCTAATTTTCCTCTATTATATAAATTAGAGAAAATCAGCTCGTACGAGGAAAGAGAATAAAGGAAGGCTCTGTCAAGGACATCACTCAGTTGCGCTTTTACAAAATATTCCATGAGATGGAACGAATGATTGATATCAGAAAATTTATCTCTTGGTTTTCGAATACAAATATGATGAAAATTACTCGTACCACATCAATAGCGAAATAAAGAGCAAATTATTGAAACAGGAGTGAGGGTAAATTATCTACTATACACAAATTTTGTGGCAAGAAACACCGAAGACCCGGTAAACTAAAAATTAAGCATATTCAGATGATGATCAAAATATGTTTGGGATGATCAAAATTTGTTTTGGGCTAAGGAGTCGCTATGGTATGCATGAAAAAATTGTTTGTAGGAAGAAACAAATGCATTTTGATAAAATTCTTGTGATAATAGTTCAGACAGAATAAATTTACGCGAATATGAGATGTTGACCAACGTACAGGAGGCCTTCTGGTAAAAAAAGTAATGAAGGGCTAACAGGAGAACTATTACGTATTCATTCCAAGTAGCGTTCAGGCCTATCCTAGTAGCGAGCGCGGAAAACACAGGACAGCGAAAAATATAAATTCTCGGGGCTTTTAGTTCTGATGGGTGATTCCTTTTAGCCAATAATTAAAAGGTCTAAAATCCATTTTTATTTAACATGTACGCCTTTTCTGTAATTTGTAATAAAGAAAAGACGGGTAAACAAAAACACTTGCGTCAGTCGTAGTTCGACAGCGTTAGAGGCAACAACTACTGCTGCGCTCTATCAGCTTACCGATACACTGTATATCCGAACCAAAACACTTCAGTATTAATATTACCTAACAGTGTTATTTAAAGTGCTATCAGTGTTCCAAGCAGTGTACAGCGTTTCTCTGGCCGGCCTGCCGGCTGGCTCAACGTATCCACATGAATAAAGCAGTACCAGCCAAACTCAAGATGAATCCGTCACTTAACCTCCAAGAGCAACCCACGAAGTCGTACGCCGGAGCTACAAATACTGTGAGTTTTCCATCAAAAGAACAATCTATACTACTGGACGCATGCGAAAATCTAACTGTCAAAGACTATATAAGTAAACTAACTGAAATTGTTCCCCCAAGTGCCATTACTTTCATATCAAGAATATCCAATAACAGAATATGTGTGTTTCTGAACTCGAAGGTCAATGCTGATCTTATAACTGACAAATACCCTACTCTAATCATTAAAAATACTACTGTTAATGTGAGACCCCTAATTAACAAACTCAAGAGAATCATAATATCAAATGTATACCCTTTTATTCCAAACGAGGAAATCACAAATATTTTCAAGAATCATGACATCAAAACTACCTCCAGTATATCTTTCATCAGAGCTGGTCTGTCTGACCCTAACTTCAGTCACATTATGAGCTTCAGAAGGCAAACTCCTCAGTCATCAGTGATTGTACATGAAGGTACACCATATAGAATCTTTTTCTCTGCTGAAAACATTACTTGTTTCAATTGCAAAATGGAAGGCCATACTGCTAGTAACTGCCCACAAAATATCCCCAAAGAGAATTGCCTTCTGGACACTCCCAGTACAAATATACCAACTATCCCTTCTAATAATATGGAAGTACAGCCTACCATAACTGAAACTCCCACTGCCCCCTCCACCAGTGACCCTATGAACTTTCCTCCCCTTCTTAAAAGAAGCCTCCCAATGAACCCTCTTCCCTATCTGAAGCAACAAATAATGTTAAAGATAATAATCAAGATAATAATGTTAAAAAACTAAAAAAAAGAAACAGAAAAAGAATTCTTCAAAACATGAAGAACTGGACCAAGATAGCAATCCTAATAAAACACTTGAAGACATGCTTAGCCCAACTAAAGATCTGATTGAAAGGAACCAAAACTCCTTCCCTCTGTCAGCGAATCAATTACACTTACTACTAGAAAATACTCTGGGCTCTGCTGATCCTCTAACCATAGTAAAGGACTATTCCAATGATATTCCAGCTGTTATAAAAATGCTCACTGACATTTACCCTGTATTGAAGGATAGAATTATCAAAGGCAGAATAAGAAACAAACTGCAGAATTCACCTACTGAATCAGGACACAGCTGACTCTGAATCCAGTATGGAAACTATCTGACACTCAAATCTTTAATTCAGGCCCTTAAAGAAACACCATTCCCCTTGCTAACAAATTTCATAAACAAATGAAGATACTCCAATGGAATATTAATGATACGACATCATCTTGAGTATCTGCAACCCAGATATCATTTGTTTGCAAGAACTAATTCTGTACTAATCATCTAGCTAATATTAAAATTATCAATGTTTCTCTAAAAATAGAACCAGTGATCATCCTTCTGTGGAGCAGCCATATTTTTAAAAGTAAGCTGCAATTTTGGCTGATAACCTATGATAAATCTAATCACATCCTCTAGAAATGTTCTAATTCAATTCTGTGAGACTCCAATTTCTTTGATAAGAAAAGATTTAGTACCATTTTAAGGGATAATTTACCCAAGTAATGTTTTAAAATTTTGTAATGAAATAGGTATTTCAATAAATATTCAACCAATAGAATAACGTAATTTTCCACTTTGTAGTAATTAACAGTTATGTAATTTCACGTTTAAGTTTTATGTTTTTATATCTATATCATCTCTGTACTGTAACCAATTGTGACCTCAATATTGGAAAACTAAAATTGACAATGTAAAATATAATGTATCCATTTAGTCATAATGACTCCAGCCGTTGATGCGACTTAAAATAAATTAAATAAAAAAATAAAAGACTTATTGGATATATATATAATATAAATAAATAAAATATCAAGATTTTTAGGGCATATAAATCCGCTCCGTAATAGCATTTTTTTTTTTTTCATTTTCCCCTCGCCAATACCCTTGGAGAGGCGGGAATTTATTTACTTGTACGGATACATAAGCTCCAGCTTTTCAGCTTTTGGAGCGCAGGGGAGGGCTATATCTTAAAGAAACTAACTTATATCTAAACTTAAAAACTAACACAACAGCCTCTTTGGGCTATTTAAGTTTTTATTTACAGGGATTTGAATTGGCAAATAAAGTTCTTGTGGTTGAATGTTCTGTCTTCTTGTTGTTTTTTTTTTTTGTTTTTGTTTTTTTAGATTTATTACATTCACTCACTCATTCATTCTTAATCTATACGTACAAACACATTCACACACTCATTCATACCACACGGCACAACACTTCACTACACTATTTACACTTATACGCCATGGCGGACGGCGCCGACTTTCCTCTAGCGCCTGTGGCGCCGCGACGTCTTCAGGTCCTGGCGGTTCAGATCCGGCTGGGCGCGATTCCGCCCTCCCACGCTGAATCCGGGAAGTGTCGGTGAGCGGCGACCGCCTCCCATCGCACTATCTGCCCCCAGCACCATTGCGCGCGCTGGCGTTGCCCGTTGTGCAGCGGGCGCTGGAGGCGGAGGCGCCGAGGAGGCGCTGGGCGGCGCTGGGGCGGCGCTGGGGCGGCGCTGGGGCGCGCTGGGGCGGCGCTGGCGCGGGGCTGGGCCGACGTTGGGGCGGCGCTGGGGCGGCGTTGGGGCGGCGCCCGAGGCGGCGCTGGGGGCGGCGCTGGGGCGGCGCCGGGGCGGCGTTGGGGGCGGCGCTGGGCGGCGCTGGGGCGCTGGGGCGGCGCTGGGGCGGCGCTGGGGCGGTGCTGGGGCGGCGCTGGGGCGGCGCTGGGGCGGCGCAGGGCGGCGCTGGGCGGCGCTGGGCGGCGCTGGGCTGGCGCTGGGCGGCGCTGGGCGGCGCTGGGCGGCGCTGGGCGGCGCTGGGGCGGCGCTGGCGGCGCTGGCGGCGCTGGCGGCGCTGGGCGGCGCTGGGCGGCGCTGGGGGCGCTGGCGGCGGCGCTGGCGGCGCTGGTGGCGCTGGGGCGCTGGGGCGGCGGCGGGGGCGGCGCTGGGGCTGGAGGCGGGGGCGGCGCTGGGCGCGGCGGTGGGGGCGGCGCTGGGCGGCGCGTGGCGCTGGGGCAAGCTGGGGCGGCGCTGGGCGGCGCTGGGGCGGCGCCAGCGGCGCCGGGGCGGCGCTGGGGCGGCGCCGGGGGCGGCTGGGGCGGCGCTGGGGCGGCGCTGGGGCGTGCGCTAGCGGCGCTGGGGCGCGCCGGGGTATGCCAAAGGGCGCCGGGGCGGCGCCAGGGCGGCGTCAGGGCGGTGCTGAAGGCGCCGCGGCGCTGGGCGGCGCTGCGGCGCTGTGGCTGGGGCGAAGGGGGCGGCGCTGGGGGCGGCGCTGGGGCGGCGCCGGGGGCGGCGCCGGGGGGCGGCGCTGGGGCGGCGCTGGGGCGGCGCTGGGGGCGGTGCTGTGGGCGGCGCTGGGGGCGGCGCTGGGGGCGGCGCTGGGGGCGGCGCTGGGGGCGGCGCTGGGGGCGGCGCTGGGGGCGGCGCCGGGGGCGGCGCTGGGGGCGGCGCTGGGGGCGGCGCTGGGGCGGCGCTGGGGGCGGCGCTGGGGTGGCGCTGGGGCGGCGCTGGGGGCGGCGCTGGGGCGCTGGGGCGGCGCTGGGGCCGTGCTGGGGCGGCGCCCGAGGCGCTGGCGGCGCGGGGCGGCGCGGGGCGGCGCTGGGGCGGCGCTGGCGGCGCGGGCGGCGCGGGCGGCGCGCGGGGGCGGCGCTGGCGGCGCCAAAGGCGCCGGGGCGGCGCTGAAGGCGCTGGGGGCGGCTGGGGCGGCGCTGGGGGCGGCGCTGGGGCGGCGCCGGGGCGGCGCTGGGGGCGGCGTCAGGGGCGGCGCTGGGGGCGGCGCTGGGGGCGGCGCTGGGGCGGCGCTGGCGGCGCTGGCGGAGGCGCTGCGGGCGTTGGAGGCGGCGTCAGGGGCGGCGCTGGGGGCGGCGCTGGGGCGGCGCTGGGGCGGCGCTGGGCGGCGCTGGGGCGGCGCTGGGGGCGGCGCTGGGGCGGCGCTGGGGCACGCTGGGGCGGCGCTGGGGCGGCGTGGCCTTCGCTCTGCGTGCGCCTGTTGCCGGCGCGCGGCGCCGATCTATCGCGACGCGCAAGGTGAGGGCAACAAACGAGGAAGGCAGGTAGGTAATAATGTAAGGCAGGTAGAAGGTAATTAAATACGTAGGTAGGCAGGCAGACAGGCACAAATGCAAGAAGCTGCAGGCAGGCCAATTAAATACGTAGTGGTAGGCAGGTGATAGTACAATGCAAGATAGGAGCACAACATGGTAGTAGCAGACAGTGGCAATGCAAGAAGGCAGGTAGCTGCACAACACGGTAGCAGATAGGCACACGTAAGAAGGTAGGTAGAGTTGGCTGAACACGCAGGTGGCAGAGCAGTGACAACCCATCGGGAAGGTACAGAAACCAGAGCAGTGACGCAGACATGTAGGCAGCATGTAGTAGTCAGACAACAGCAGTTCCACAACAGATCGACAGATAGGAGGCAGAGCAAGGCACTGACTGGGTCTTCATGGCACCAGAGAACACAGCAGCGAAAGAGGAAGAGAATCCAGCAGACTAACAGGTTGCCATCTCCTGGCCGAAGTTCGCTTTTCGCACCTTCTCGCACGCATTCTGAGACGCCACAAAAACAAGTGATAACAGTAGAAAGGTGAGCAGACAGACACCTACGAGTTATAGCTGTGTCTATTGTTGTTCGAACTATTATATGCGCCAGACAGTGACAATGCGAAGTTGCGAGTTGGCGATAAATATGTTGGTTGCATGAATACACCGCAACAATGAAAACGTAAATATACTGTCACAAATTAGCGAAGAATGCTGGAAGTGCCATCACTTCATTTCAGCTTCCACCGATCTGCGCCAGTTACGAATATACCGTAATTTGTGGGTTAGAAGTTACTAAAGCTCGAATGCGTAGCAGAGACTTTCGGCGGCATTTATGGTGGCAAACACAAAAGCCGATAGATTGTCCCACTAATATAAAATTATTTTCGAACAGTCATTTGTCCTGGCTCTTTGCTTTCCGACATATTTAATATCATTTGAGCACTAAATAACACATCATTTTCTTCGCCACTTCTTCAATGCCCAAACATTTGTTAAAAAAACAACTGTTGCACAGTTCACTTTCAAGATAAGACAGAAAAGTATGTTATGAATGTGACATGTCTTTTATTAGAACAATACATAAGCTAATCATAATAACCAGAGTTAATACTGTGTCAGTAATAATAATAAAAAGTCAATATCATTATTACTCATAAAATTAGTTTGTGGAAACTTTTATTCATATAATACAGATTTGGGATCTGTTTAGTCTTCACTCTGATGATTCTGGAGCCCTGCGGTTTCCTATCATCGAAGTAAAACGATTTGCTCACCCTTGGCCCGGATTCTACATTTTTCTACCGATGCCCGTTCATGCTATGCCTTGGGTGTTTTATACTGAGTTAGCTGGCGACGTGCCTGTTCTCTTCTTCTCACAGCCGACCGTCGTTAGTTTGGGCAGCAACGCACGCCCCTGTACAACATTCAAAGCCGCTCTCGACTTCATCACCGCCGATTTGTCGTTTCTTTCATTTAACCCGCGCAGCGGAAAAATAGCCAAATTACGTGATACCGCTTCACCACTTGTAGCGGCAGGTTGTATCATTAGGCGAAACCAGAGTAGCCGAAAACATTTTAACGAAAATACAGCGCACGTTAAATGTGGAGTTATCAGAATACTTGTCAACAAACATAAAGCCTTTTTGTTTTGTAAATAGTGTAGTGGTACATGTTGGGGAACGTTATGACATCACATACGCCTTAATAATGTCTTCTCACATTATTTCAGTAGTATAGAGATTTGTAAATGCTGTTGTAAAAGAATCAATCTTTTAAATGAGGTCTTAAGAGAGAGATTACGGAGACGTGATATCTAGACTTTGACTTTTTGTAAAATATTAGTGATTTAGTGAAAAAGTCATTGAATGTTACAATGTCGTCCCGCCTTCGGCAGCATTGTGTCTTCATAGTAAATAACTGTTTCTACAAACAATAGTCGCCTGAAATCTTTGAGTTCAAAGGTTCAAAGAAATGCTCCTCAATGTCGTAATAACAGGGACGTGTTCTTTCAGAGCTGATCATTGTATTTTGTGCCAGTCCGACGCCGATACAAGCTCATTCACCAGAGATGCATTCGTATCGTCAAAATTAAATTCATCATTGATATTTTCGCTGTTGATTACGGCGTGAATCTTCGTTCGATAATAAGTTAAATAATAATAGTAAAGAGTGTTGTGTTTCAAACAGGTCTCGGGCTTAACAGACGCTTGCGATTGGGTAGTAAGTAGTGTCATTACTTTTTGCATTGTCAGGTGCTTAAAAAATAAAGGAAGATTGCATAATTAACTTCAACTGTTGCTTTTATAAAGTGTTGCATCACTTAAGAACATTCGTCTGTAATTCCCGAAAACCTTCAGAAAATAGCCAAACATTCATTGCATTGTTTTGTTTGATATTCTTGTACATTGAAATATTACCATTAGTCACTTTCAAAAGAATAAACTGCTCAGCCAACAGTTCTATCGAAATGGAAGGAAAGGAAGACGATCGTGTGAGTTCGCACGGGCATGCTAGCGCCGATAAAATATGACAAACTGATATTATTAAGAATGTAAATATTTCATTTACTGAGTCGAAAGCTGAGCGTCAGCGTGAGCCTACAGTACCGGATCCCGGAATCGACTGATTACTGACCTGATGTACGGAAATGTGAAATAACACATGATAAATGGCAATTTCGCTTTATTTATTTTTTATTTATTTATTTTACGTCAGAAAAACAGTTAACAATGCGTATGATATAGCATCGTGCAATACTGTGCCTGTGATCTCCTGCCACTCGCTCATACTAAATTTGAATTTGAAAGGAGAAAAAACAAACTCCCATGTACCGTGTTCATGTTCATGATAAATACAAATTTGAATTTTGTACTTCTGGAGGAAAACAAAATCCCATGTAATGCACCATTTCTCAAAGAAATAGTACAAATTAATTTGAAAGGAGAAAACAAAATCTCCCATGCAATGTAGTCTATTGTCACAATACACACCCTTGCTTCATTTTCGCCGCGACAACATGGAAAATGATACCTGAATACTCAGGCTTCACTGAATTAGAAGATGCGCACAGAAAACGAAGAAGATTTACAGATCCAGAAGCAAAATGGTCGATCAGGAAACCGACGAAAACCCGACGAGAGCGAACAGGGAAGCGTAGCACAATAGTTGCCACAGGTTGTGCCATACCATTTATGTTAAACCAAATAGAAAATGGCATGCTTTTTATGATCTGCTTAAAGGGTTTCGAAACATTATCCTAACATCAGTGTACTTATACGAAAGCATTGCCTCAAATTATAGTGGAGGGAGACCGAGCACAGATTACCATCATGGCGGAATATGAGAATGTAGGCAGGATGATTTGTTTACAGACGTCACAGAGACATGCCCAAAATTGTAGAACGTGAGGCGACCCATTAGGAGAACGAATCTAGCTCATATAGTAGCAATGTAAGTTTCTGAATCTAGTAGCTGGATCTAGTCTTCAAATTGCCTCTGCCTGGGACTGAAAAGAGATTTTATCAATCTAGTTGTGATGTACACACAGGCAGTCACATGTTCTTTCTTTTACACCTTCCTGCTAAAAAGTTATTAGATGTTAAAAATACAATGAGAAGATAGATTTTTTGACGCAACAATATTGTTTTTTACAACAGGTCAAGCGTAACGTCTTTTACACCGTGATATTTCATTACCAACACATAAAAGCTCATCAAAGCAAACACATTATTTATTCCAGTTGTTTAAACAGCGAGCAAAGTGAAAAAACATAACCAGTAGTATGCTCTGTTTGAATCCATACCGATTTTAATAGCCTGAACAGACTTCAGACATTATCATGGTAATACTGTTTTTGTATTTGAAGTCAACTTTGAAGTATTAATATTTATAGTGGATTTATAACTGTTAAATTATGTTAAGTTGTATTTGTGTTTTCGTTATTATATTCATACAATTAAATAAGTGTTTATGTGAAAGCCTGTTCCATTTTCAAATCAATAGGTTAGTTGTTGAGTTTAAAACACAAACAAAGCCATTGGATTATTGATTTGTTAATAAGATATGGATGATATATCACAATAAGATATCGTACAGTAAACTGGCTGAAATAGCGTATAATGCTCAAATAACAGCTATCATTTATTAAGATATGATCGTTGGTCACATAACATTGGCAGTGTAGCGATTCACAGAAAACAATTGCCGACAATACTTGAACGCTCTCGTCGCGATTCAGCCTCACGACATTAGTATTGACAAAGCTCATGCTCACTTTTTTGAATTATCTGGCATTTTGTTGCACTCACTGACAAGATACCATCTTCTAAAAATGAATACATGCGTAACTTCAGACAATTGTTCTTCTCAGATTGCAACAAATTCTGCAATTAAGATTTATTTTCGAAATAACGCTTTAGTTATTCATTTGTTATTCTTTTCGTTATGATATTATTCGTCTTTATTAATGTGAGCGTAATCATATAGTTCAGTTATATGTCGAGTTGTCATTTAGTTTCGTTTCAGCTTTCTTGGGCTTTACTTTAAAATTGTTCAATGAAAGACCGTCGCTTTTGAGGTGAACTTGTCAGTCTAGGGAAGTCAATCAGAAATGATCCTGTCAGCGTCATTTCGCGTGTAAAAAACGAAGTGATCGATATTTAACACTTAGAGTAAATGGCTCGTACTTCTGAGATCCGATCCGATGAATGTTTTGCATCAATGTTCTGAATTGCCATTGGTTGTAAGTGCAGTTTATTGTAGGAAGTGAAGTAAATTGTCACTTCAGCTTCCAGAGAAGGCATCCTGGTTTTTGCCATGTTAATCTAGAGTTTTAGTAAGATCTATAGCCTATTTTTACTTACCGGTTGACTAAATACAATATTTAAATCTGGGCTCCCAGTCTATAAACATATATCTGTTTCTCAAAAATAGCGATATATTATTTCTCCACTGCTTTGAACAGAATTTTATTATCTTTTAAAATGCTGTCATTTTTTAAGCCAAAATATTATTAGTTGAATGACTGTTCTATTATGATAATGTGATTGATGACTTTATAAACAACAAAGATAAGACAAAAAATAAACAAAAATATTATTTTCTCGAAGATGTCATTTCTGTGTTAAAAATACCTGAGTAATGAACAGAATACCAGCATTCCTCGTTCCATACTTAAGCTCATTGTTTTCCATTTTCTTGTTTCTTCCTAATTGTGCCTTTCCTTTGGGCTTCGAGTTCTTTCTTCTGCTCTCAGCCTAGAACATCATTTATTTATGCTTTTTGCATTCGTTGCAAGTTGTTATATGTGTTAGTATAATTTGTATTTTCTTCAACAGGATATTCTCACAGCTCATTACAGGCTCCGGTATTAGGTTTACACAACACATACTTACTTGTTGCACCATCGAATAATTACTTGTTATTTTAGCATTTACAACGTTGAACTATAATGTTTGTTTCTATTCATTCATAATAATATGTTTATTTAGAATAAACAAGGGAACACACCGTGATTGAATAGGTAAACATGAATCGCAACAATAATGTCGAACTTCTCCAATTTCTTAAAAATAGTATTACCCCCATTCTGCCTGGCAGCAGCGCCCACTTAGTAATATAGCCTCCTGTGTGATCATGGAGAAAAATACAGCACATTTGCAGCATGTGTTTATTATTATCGCATGTACACACCATTTCCTGCTGAAATTGTTGATGAGACTGAGTATATTTTCAAATACCTTCATATGAGTCTCTCACAAAATATTTCCATAAAACATTATCAAAAAAGATTCATTACTGCAAGAGGGGCACGACAGGCTCAGCTCTGAAGCGTAAAGAGTTATATCGCGTGTTTCCAGAACAAATGTTGCACTGTCGGCTCGATTTGATACCAGTGAGATGAACACAGATCAACTCTGCGTAGTGAGGCCAGTGTTCAGTCACAGCGACTCTGCTGGCGTTCACTTCGGTCTAAATATATCTTCACGCCGCGCCAAGCGTATTGCTCGCAGGTAGCGTGACACTTCCGCCCGCCGCCAACGCACGTTACGATTTGTTACGATACCATTAAACAGTTTTAGAGATTAAATGTAAAACATTACAACCATATATCACAAACCAGAAAAGTCTGAATAATGCAGCAGAAATTGCGAAAATCAATTATTTCTCGACTTCATGTCTTCCTCAATCGGAGATAATTTCTCTGGAGAAAATAAAATCACTTGGGTAGCTAGTGTGCTCTCTTAGGGAATGGTCGATAATGGCGTACCTTTGCAAGATGCCGTGTTGTTAGTGAACAGGCTCACTTAAACATTGTGGTTAAAATTGCTTTCTCGTTATTAGTACCCGATTTCTTTTCGGAGCTGGTATAACGACGGCCTGCGGAAATGCGCACAGTTTCAGCATCCACAGCCACAATTCTTCTTCTCTGAAAATACACCGAAAATACATGATGTCACAGAGCTTGGATTACGTGAATTGGTTCGCGTGTTCTTCTTTCATTAAATAAAGCCATATCAACGTAATTTCGATTGTTATCCAGTTTAATGGCCCTTCATTGTTCTGCGAAATGTCAGCAGTACAATAATACCGTCAAATATAGTCATATATTTCGTATTTAAAGACGAAGATAATAAGAAGACGAGCAATAATAGTACAATATGAAACGACGATAGATGCTGATGGCGCTGAGTTAGATAATAGCGTGATATTGATATCGCCAACTGCCAACACGAGCGTATTGGTCACCCGTCACATCGAAAGCCATACGGCTTTTTCATGATTTGTACAAATCTTCGTTATCGGTTATTTTGCAAAGCTGATTACGGTAGAATGTTGGCCAAAGTTAAAAGCCGAATAACGGGACAATCTCAGTGTCGTCGTCAGTCGGATTTAGTAAACAGTGGGTTATTTATAAGTTTTTCGATCGTTTTATGTTGCTGGTAAAGAAGGTTAAATCGTCACATAAATACCTCGAATATATTGCTTCAGCGGTGTTATGGACATTTTTAAAATTTGAAATTGTAATGAGTCAATGACTACTCGTGATAATGTCAACACTTTCACTATGAACAGCAGCGTTGCTAAGATTTTGTAGTGCTTGAGGTAGCCACTAGTAATTTATCCTTCAATTTATTTATTTAGTAGTATCAGGTGCTCTTGAGCCTATTTGTTATTTTTCATTGTTTTTTAGTAATAATAATGAAGTTACTCGAAATAGTTAGGTAGCCTTATTATCATTGTTATGTCTTGAAGAGCTTCTTGTTTTAAATACATTATATTTATTATTATTTTCGGAATTATTTTAATAGTAACCGGAAAATGTATGGTAAAGCCTGGTCGTCATCTGCTCATACTAATACGAACCTTGAAAGATAACGCCAGTGTCTGCGCCTTCGAAAATAATGGAGCGTTGCTGAAAACTTACTACATCAATAATGATGTTTTTTCATTATTTTTTGAACTTGAGCTTTTAAAGTTAATGAATACAACAGATAAATAATGGATGGAGCAGCATTGATAGTTGATGTTATATAATTGACAGTTAGGGAACATTATTAGATCATTTTAAAATTGGAAACATATATCACATACATTAACTTCATCATCTGTGGCAATTTGGCGTTCAATGTGTCTTGGTTATTACTAAAACGTGAATGTGTCGACACCAAAAGCACAGTCAATACAGCATGACGCAGGTTGGCTTTTTCATTTGTACTTGATTACGCCTTTTAACATTGTAAGCCGCAATAAAGCTGATAATGATACTTCTTACCAACTTGGTCAATTATTAGAGTTAATATTCGTTTATAGACGAACATCTTCTTTGTTTCTGGCCGAAAAAACGAAACACGTAGTTATTGAAGATTTCGGGCAAGACTTCGAGAATAGCGCGAGTAGATTAGCGAACGAGACAATAGTCAAACAGCGAAAGAGCACTGATCAGTTATGTTCATGTTAGTTATTTCCGACAGTGAAATTGGTGCCGCCATATCGTGAATTTAGCAGTGCTCGATACATAGCTTCAGTCTAGACTGGGGCCAAGGGCCAGCAGACAAGTTACTTGGCTTCAGCTGCAGGCGGCTTGTTTGCCAGTTGCCTGCAGTATCACAGTTGCTGCAATAGCCTGAGCTCAACATTTTGCTTTTCTCTACTTTCTGAGGTGGGCCACCTCCTCCATGATACCACTGTGAACATTGAAACGAATGTTAGGTTTAGTTTTGTGTGATAAAACACACAGCAGCAACATATAACGACAATAGCAATCTCTGAGCTCTGATCTGATCTGTCAAACAATGTCTTTCTGTCATTTTCATACCTAAAATAACAGATCAAAGAGAGGCCATGATCACTTATTTAAGTCATTATTGCACAGCTAAATTACGAGGGACAAAGAATAAAATCGATAAACATATTTGATGAAATAGCTCCAGCTTCAATTGTTTAGTGCATTAGTTTCCGAATTTGCTATCAGTTTTTAGCTGCAGGTTGCATTTTGTTTCGCAACACATTCAAAAGCGAATAATTATTTCGTTACTATTTATATTGACAACAAACAGTAGCTGTTTTCCTAGCAAACGATCATTTTCGATCCGCAGCCATGGATGGAAGAAGCGATAATTCGAGTTCTGTTCGGAAAGAACATAAATCGATTAAAATAAGATGCCAGCAAATGATAACAGCTTCTCTTTTTGATCAGAACGTTATGTTTGTTTCACGACAATTTTTTGAACAGCGGTCGTCATTTCCATGACCGATTTAATAACGCTGTTGGTTCTTTCTATTTATATATTCATTATGCTTCTGACGACATCAGCCGTGAGCACCAGTCAGCCTGTCTACACTTCTTCTTCACTAATGCCGATTAATAAACTCCGTCTTGTTGCTCATCTTACACTTGGCGCCAGAATTGCTCAAACCCAAACAGAATAAGTTAACACAAAATATAAAAATGCTACTGCTCAATATTGTCGACAATTTCATTAAGTTCGCATTTAACACATAATGACCTGGAAGATAATGTGATGGTATGTGGCCTGTTTTTCCTCAAATATTACGATAGCCTTCACCTTCCATACCATGTCTTCTACATTTGTTTGCCAAATAATCTTCCAGTTTCTTCTGCTTTCATACCATTGTTAAAGCTTAATACTGCTCCCACATGCCCTTATATCACGTTTCAACTGTTGCTGACGCGCCATGTTTATTTACATATTCACAGCAGGAACGTTTGCTCGCATGCTCATGCACCATCGAACATTATTGTTCTCTTTTATGAAATAATTTAATAAATTTTGTCCTCGTTTCCTCATCAAAATATTGTGTGACAGCCTGGTACAAACACACAGCAGATATGTCGGGTTCACATCTGTGGCATCTTCTCAGAACTCAGTGAGAAATATGGTTAAATTAATGTTCTCATGATAATGGTGCAGAGCGGCTAGTTTCTCGACCCAGTGAGCATGACGCAGGATGTTGAGCCCAAATTACTGTTGACTACTTGAAATAGATTTTGTATATATTGGAGCAAATAGCTTCAGTGTTAAACATTCTCTGCAAAATTTGTTTTCGTATTCACTCAATAGCATGACTTACGGTAGGGACTGTAGTTCTTTGAAACTCGTACAAATTGTTTCTCATAGCACTGTTCACACAGTTTTTTAATTGTTTTTGACATGTGTCAATTATATTTAGTCCAGCATATATTCACCCAGACGTATTACTATAGTGCAGCGAGTTACGTATGCTTGATGGCGCCGACTGCCGCAGGTAATTGATTGACAATGCAAATTTAAATCAATCGATCGCAAGCGCAAAAACTCCAGAAAATGGTTAGTGTGCGAGATCAGTCACAATGCCTGATGTAACGTAGACGTGAGACGTAACCAGAGCCGCAAGTTCAAAGGCTTCACGCTCAAGTTTGATGTCGAGTGCCCACGACGATCAACAGAGAGCAGCATGAAAAGACAATGCAATGGTTTAAACGTTTATAGCGAAAGGCACTCGCATTCATTCTGCATGCGTGTATTGCGCATAGCCGGAAAGGCCAGCGCAGATGATTCTGCAGAGCCTGAAATGGCAAGGAAGCGCCTTCCTCTTTCTTTAACAAAGACCCCAATACGTTACGAAGCTTGCAACAGCACAAAGCTGCACGCCCAAATTTACGACAAAATTAACGTGGCGTTAAATATTTGTGCGTTGTTTAAAGCCACTGCCGCATACACCAATAGTAGGTAACAGCTGCAATAGCAGCAGGGTCGATAGAGAGTCGAAAGGAACGCATCGATCATGTTGAATTCCCGATTGTTCAGTGTCGAAGTACGTCGTTTATTGCAACGTCGCGATGCGTAAAAAATGATTTATTATGGCTACGTTACGTTTAAGTTTGCACAGAATGAGGCACAACACACTGAAAGGGTGAGCCGAGCGCAGAGAACGCCGAGATCTGCGCGATTCGTCGCGCTGATTGCTTTCCTCGCCCTGTAATTCACACGAATAAAACAGCCGGGGAGTCAAAAGCCTTCAGCGCCCGACCGGTCTTCTCGTGGTAGATCAGCGCGGTTGCAAAGTTACTGTTAAGAAATGATAAGAAGAGGAAGAAAAGATCGTGCAGTTCGCCGTCATTTGTGCCAGGAGCCTTCGCTCCGCATCACGCATGGCGTTGGATCGGAAACTGGCCGATCGAGCAACGTTAGAAAGATGTGAGCACGAATGACAGCGCCGTTCATTAAGCACCTAAATCTTCTTCAAAAGCAGTTTGTTTGAGATCTCCCGCAGAAGCATCACCCATCTCAACATAGCCAATGGTCAATCGACAGCGATGTCGTGCCACACTGTTTTTACGGTTATTGTTCATAACGAGGTCGCAGAGCCAAAATACACGCCGGGAAGATTTGCCGCCAGTAAATATCGGGAAGATTTACCTGGGTCTCGTTGTCGCCAGCAAGAATATTTTCGAACAATCTTACCGCCGGAATCTAGTCATCATCGGACACAGCATATATCGGAAGAACCGCGAAGGGTGATCGGTTGACGCTGAAGAAAATGAAGTAGCTCGAAGAATACTTGTACAAGAACATTCAGCTTTCTTCCTTCACACCACCAACGTTCAGTGATATTTAAACATATTTAGTGTCAATTTTTAATATATTATATGATTGCGCGTTATTTGTGAAGTCGTCGCTTGTGTTCTTTCACACAATACAGCTGTAGGGTCAGCATCAGAAGATTCGCTGTTTTTCATCGCCTTTGCTTCCTTTCATACCTTCCGTGAGTGCTGTGATAAAGCCTCATTTGAAGATTTGACATCTTCAAGACCTTCCTCAGTTTGATATCACAGTGGTCCTACGGGCAATGATTCATACATACAGAAATGATACTGCAATATTCTGTGACATCATTTATGCTTTTGCGTGATATGAGCCAGAATATCGTGAAATTTTCTGCCAAAGTCATTTTCGATTGCATAATATGTCAAACAATTCGAAATATCTAATGACAACTCAATTCTTTCTTAATTCAAAAACTTCGCATTTCTACCATTATAAGACGATATCGATTCAAATGAAAACGAGCCAGCGCTTGAAACGTAACACCAAAGAATATAGAGCACCATCGTTTTCCAGTTTAACTTGTTACTATAATTCCTCTTCATTCGTCGCTCAGAGTAGCAGACAGAGAGGCAAGTGAGCGAAAGTAGCAGCTTATTTGGCAGTCATATCGCTGGGCAATAATAATAGACCACGTTAGCGTGCATCACCGCGCACGTGTTGTAACAGTAGATTATGCAATTGTTTAGTGACGTTGCTTTGTCGCATGAGTACATGTTGAAATGAGCGACGTTAGAGCGAGTTTTTTCAAATCTGTACGAATGCAATAGTGCCAACATTATAAACGAAAGGTATACGCCAGTTTTGTATAACAAAGAATAGTAAATTACGGAAGCAGAATCAAATTTGAGCTCAGCAAAACAACTTTTTCGATTCGGATGCTGACACTGTCGCCTCTTCGAACAATTAAGATGGTATTATTGATTGATTCGCGAGAAAGGTGTCGGTTGCCTGCCTTTCACAACCACGACTTCGTTACCATTGGTTGAATGTGCGATGACGGTCATGTCGCGCGTATCAATGGCGATGACGAACATAGCGCGCGACAGTCAGCTGGATATGCACGATTGGGGCCGAGTGGTCGCTTATAATGCAGGTACAGCAAAATCATTTTGTAACTGCCGTGTGAAAGTTCATCAGAAATTAAGGCTTACAGAGCGTCGAATCGGAAATAACAGTCGCAATGCTATAACACAAAGATGTAAATAAAACATAAAAGAGATGACCTGAATATCAATACACAGTGAAAGGTCATGTTTTTCTCACGCATGATACTCGCGCACCGTAATGCTCCGGCAACAATTATTAAATAGAACGGAAAATGTCGCCTGCGCTGCGACCAGCACGAATCACCGTAGCTTATGCGCGGCGCAGTTAAAAGATTAATAAACACCAGTGACTTCGCAGAAATCCCTCATTCTAACATCTTCTGCCTTCAGCTTCTAGAAATAATAGATTTCGATTCTTGCAATAGTTTCGTGTCGAATGCTTAGTCATTCTTCGATCAATGTTTGTTATGAGTTGTTTTGTAATTACGAGAATGGTACTATTTTACCATTAAAATAGCAGTAAGTTTCAATCACAGAAAGCAACGGGCGAACGATTATCCAGTGAGTTCTTTCAGAGCCGCAGATCTAAAAAAGTTAACGCGAACCAGATTTAGACTTGTTAAATTTCTGATCATCAGCTCATCCACCATCTCAAAAAAATGTTGGCAACGTCAGTCTTCCTGTATAGCAAAATTAAAGCGCTACGACCAAATACTTGTAGTCTTTCTTAGCAGCATTTTCTTTCACGAATTTCTCTGAAATTTTCTGCATAGCATTCATTTGAACTTCATTTATTTTATTTTTATAATTCAAATTAACTAGTGTTTGCTTGTTCAGTTCATCTTCAGATTCACTAAAATCATCTATTTCAAAATGTTTAACATTGTCTTTTGCTGATTTCATATAAATACCGTATAAACACAAACTCACAGTTATAAAATAGCGATATAAACCAACAGAAGATAATTCATTGTTCATTGTAAAAATAGTTTGGGAAAGTATACAGTTTTAAATGCTCAAAAAGCTAAAACATTTAAAATGCCTTCTGAAATGTATAGTTATTTTCTAGAGAAGATTCACTTTTAAATCTGTAGCCTTAAAAATTAGAGTCATCCATTGTCATTTAACAGCAGTGTTGAAAGACTTCGAGACAGCGAGCTGTACAAGGGGAGAGCAGTTCTGACTTCACAATGAAAGCGAATTTGATTCGATTTGTTTCTGCAATTCTTTGACTATATTAACATATGTTTAACGAGTTTACTCCTGTCACAGGGAATTACAGATCCGTCGACTAAACTGGTCTTCCATTTATCTGTCTGTATCTTCTTACTGCAAGAATTGCAGTCACTTAGTTTTATTTGATGCTTGTCAATTTGTGCTTGATATGAGGTTTGTTTATCAAGTTCTTTCTAAAATGTTTACAACATTAATTATTCAGTTTGTTGTTCATATACTTCAAATACGCCATCACTTTTCTCTTCATCGTTGTGTTTGATTTTGCAAATATAGCGTATTCTTTTCGACATAGTATCGACAATACCTTCATCTTTCGTCTTTTTTCATTTAGTTTGGAGTACGATACATTGAACAATACCGGCTCAATGTTCTCCAGCAATGATATGGGCTTCACCGCGCCGCACCTGGCGGCGCCGTACGGGCGCGTGAGTGCGCACGCTGGTAAGTAAGGGGCGGCAAGCAAGTGGCGTGGTGGATGTTACAGCCAGCTGGGTGGTTACGCCGCCTGCAAAATAACAGCCGTACTCGTTACCAGTTTAGCTTCACAGTAACTCCCGAGACAATAATTGTTTACTGGGAACAGGTTCGCAAGATCAAGATACCTGCGGTTACAGCAGCAGGAAAGGTAAAAAAGTTATCAATAACTAAAAGCTGACCACTTTAAGCTTAAATTCAATTTAATACTTGTCGTAGTACTTGGCATACTTAACTACATTCGAAATATTGTTGAGTTTTTTCACTTAATCAATGTTTACATGTTCGCACGATTCTTTGTTTAACACGTTAACGTAGGAAGGAGAACAGGCGTGAGAGAGATGGGGGAGTTAGAAATAGCCAGAGCACAGGGAAATAAATGGGCCAGGGAGAATGAGAACAAAGAGAAAATCAGACAGCTAGAGAAAGGAAGAAAGGGGGAAATGAGACGAAAGACAAAACAGGAGCAAAGAGTGTAAGAAAGAGACTATTTAGTTGAAAAAAGAGAGAAAGGTTGAAAAGAGAGTGGTGAAGATACAGTGTTGCTCATAAAGAAATTATCTAATTGTCTTGTTTATTTAAATCTGTCTGTTAGCCTGGTTCTCTGACGATTACCTGCCTTCCAACTGACGCAAATTGGATCTTCATATTGGTCAGTCATAACTTCACTGTACCAACTGGTTTCAGATTTTGCCATATTAATTTTGTAATATTTGAATGTCATTATATTTTTCTGTTTATTTGTGTTTGAGTTTGAAAAATTAATTTCCAAATAATATATTAACGCACATTGATCAAAATGTTATATCTATCATTGATTGTTACGATAATATACAGTACTGAAAATTTATAGCGTGTGCGTAAGCCAGGTGCAAGGCGCGCATATTCGTTACCATGAGGCTAGAGTCATTTTCGCACAATCGTGAGCTGTTATGAGGTGTCATCGACGCTTTCGGTGGGGAATAACTAAAGTGATCTCAATTATAACATTCAAATAGGCCTTCAAAATTTTTAGTGATTTACGTATCTGTAGCCAGTGCACCAAATGGTCATAACAGCGTTAAACAAGTTATTACATTTGCACAGCTTGCTTAGTAAGGAGACACAACAGCACAGTCAAGACATCACCTGGTTGCTGTAGCAGCTTCGTTGTTAGCCGTAAAAGAACAAACACATAGTCGGCAAAATATTACTTCGTACCACAAGACGTTGTTTGAAGTCGTACCAGCGCATGCAACAGCGCATATTAATGATCTTCACACTACCTTCAGCTCGTGCTTCCAGATCTTTCACATTAGCAAAGACAGAATGTTGTAAATACTTGCCACCAGTATTACATTGCTTCAGATGTCTGACGAAGTTCTCATATTTCACTTAGTTTAGCATGTTCAGTCCGTGCAGTGTTCTGCGCTACTTTTTCATTAGTTGTTCTCATTGGGCCCTTCACATTGAAATTATTGTAAGAACATCATTTAGTCAAGAAAGCAGAGCGGCTCTCATACACACTATGTTCACCAGCTGACGTGTGATACTTTTAGTAGCTGTGTCTTTTCTGGTCTCTGCTAACATAATAAGAAATACAGTAGTCTGGTCAAAAATTATAGCAACAGGTTTAGTAATACAAATCAGGCTTGGAAGAATATGTATTGGCTGAATACATACGTGTAATGGATAAAACAATGTATATTATAAGCCAAAATTTTAGATCTTGCTCAACAGTTTGAAATTTAGTTTCGTTTTCGAAATAACCGAACACGAGACATCTGAGGCTTGGCGAACATGAATTTCAGTATTTTGTGCTCGCTTGACGCAGCGATAGTAAATTACTGTTGCTTCAAGCTTTCAAGTCGCTCAGCCGGAACAAATTATTTAGCGCCTCGACAACATGCACAATAAATGGCGTGTCACATCAATACTCCTGTATCTTCATCACTATTTGTAGCTCAGAAAACATAAACGGTGTTGTGTGCAAAGCTATACGCCCAGTTATAACATTTCATTTTTTGCCACAAATTGTTTGCTGTTTTCGTAATCTTCTCTCGTTCACGTTTTCTTCTGACATTGATGATGATTTCAGCCTTCATATGAAGACAAGTTAGTTTAACGAAAATATTTGCTCATTTCAGACACCTGCTTCAGATCAATAGTTCACACCTTCTCACACTAAAACAGTCAGTCCGAAAAATAAATACGTGATACGCCGAGTTTTCTGCAGATAGCTCGCGCTCGATTTAGTCAATAGAATGTGGTTTTTCTCGTATCAAACCAGTATGCATGTTGCCAGATTTATTTGTAGTGTCTTGTTTCTTGTGTTGAGAAGAACAGCATATGGCGTGGATTTTAGCAAGCAATTATCAGCACTTCACCTTCCATATCTGCGAAAGGATTGCCGCCGGTAAAGGTCGCATGTGGTTAGTCAAAGACCGCAGACAGACAAGACAGCAGAGAAATAATTGCAGATTACCGCGATCTCGATTCAACATTTGCTTCATACTTCACGTTATATGACAAAGTTAATTATTGGACAATACAAAATAAGGCGCAGCTACGAAATATTAGTTAATTGAAACACTCTGAAAATTAACATTGGTCCCTTTAAATATGTAATATTTGTATGTAGTTATCAAATTTTCAGTTTACCTAGCAAGACAAGTATTTTTGACGAGTTGTTACTGAATGCGTTGCTCAATTTTATATAGATTGTCTCGTTCACTTCAGCCAATCAAAATTTTTTAATATTTTGAACAATTTCGTAGCAGCCGCTGCGGTGCCGAGCAGCAGTTGCAGTTGTGAGCGTCCAGGGTTGATTACCTTCGATGGTTGCAGGAGAGCCAACACTGGTTGCACAGCAGCAGAATGCTTAGCGAGCTTAGCAGAGCGAGTAACGAGCGTTAGTATTGCTGACATCTTCAGAGAGAATGTTAAAATATTTACCGCAATATAAAGCGATTATACGTGCCGAACTAATTTCTATGAATGAAGTTCAACTTTTGTATAATCGGCTATATTGCGAGTAGAATATTTTAGCAGCTCTCTCCTGCAGAGATGTGCTTCAATATAGCACTTTCGACTACCTCGCTCCTGCTAAGCTCACTAAGCGACTACTAACCTTTATGCAACCAATGTTGTCCTCCTGCACAGCCATCGAGAGAGGTGTCCAACCCTCGTTGCTCCTAGCTTCGATTTCTGCTCCAGCCACCAGCAGCACTCTGAAGAATTTGACAAAATATTTTAAAATTTTGATTGAATGAAATTGAAAAGCAGGACAATCTATATAAAATTGAGCAACATTCAAATTAACAACTCGATCCAAAATGCGCGAATGTCTTGCTAGATTAAATAAAATTGTAATGAAATACATACAAAAATGTACATATTTAAAAGGAGTTAATGTTGGGTTTTCAAGAAAATTGTATTTTCAATTAACCCTAATGATTTCGTAAGCAAAATGTATTTTTTATGTGTCCAATGAGATGCTCTTTATTATCTTTTAATGAGAATGTAAAGTAAATGTTGAAAAGTCGAAGGATCGCGGTGATGCACTTGCAGGAATTATTTCTCTACTGTCTGTCTGTCTGCAGTTGGCACGACAGCCCGCATACGGACCATGGCCTACCAGCAGCGTCCCGGCCTCGCGGCCATGGGTTAAGGGGGTGCGTGGGGTTAGCATAAAAACATCTCCACGCCGTATGCTGGTCTTCTCAACCTGAGAAGTGAATTTTCGTCGTCACACAGCAACGTATACTGGGACATTGCAAGGAAAACCCACATTCTAATCTTGCCCGGCCGGGAATCGAACCGCGAAGGCCGCTCTTTTATCTACCCAAGGAAAACTCAGTAATACCGATATTTATTTTCCGGATGATGACGAATGTGTAGAAAGATTAAGTTTATTGATCCTCTGAAAACCGGAGCAATTTTCGAAGTAGTTAAAATATTTTCGATTAAATTAACTTATCTTCATATGAGAACAAATCCTTCATCCATCAATGTCAAAGAAGGGAAAACGTGTAGACAAGGAAAAGTTGCAAGGAAATTGCTTAAACAAAAACAATTTGTGGCAAAAATGAAATGTTATATAGGCGTATAAGCACTTTTTGCTTGTTTATGTTTTCTGAATACCACAAAATAATTATTTGGAGATATTTTTCTAGGAATATTGATGGTGACACCATGATTTCAATTATGCATGTTGTCGAACGCTAAATAATTTGTTCCAGTAATTTTGTGTCTCTTGAAGCGAAAACTAGTAAGTGGTTACCTATCACTAGAAATCAAAAGCAGGTACACAAAAAATACTAGAAAATTCATGTTCGTAAATCGGATCATCTCGTGTTATTTCGAAGTTAATTTCGAAAACGAATTCAGGATTTTTCAAACTGTTGGAAAACCCAAGATCTAAAAATTTTGAAAAGCTATGATATACGTGACATCCGAGTAGCTAATGTAATTCAAGTAGCTACATATTTCTTCCAAAATTTTTGAACATTATTGTAAAATATATTGTTTACTTTATAGTTTTATTAGTTTCTGTATTTTTTTGATATGTTAAGCGGAACCAAGAAGGACCGCGAAGCATAAAAATCACACGTCAACAATTGAGCATAGTTGTTATGAAATTGCACTCACAACACTTTCTTATTCAAATGAATGTTCTTACAATAGTTTCCAAGTAAATTGTTGAAGGATTTAATGAGAGGCAACAATGAAAAGATAGCGCAGACTTGCGCAGTTTGAGACGTAGCACAAACTTTCGTGGAAATATGAGAGAACTAGGTCAAAAAGAACATCGCAAGGAATGGCTAATGATATAAGTTGGCAAATTATTTACAACGTGCAATAACCATAATGTGAAGATACAGAGTACGAATGAGAAGTGGATGTGGAGATCATTAATGTCTTATGTTACGTACGCACAGATTTACGACTTCAAACAAGCAGTCTTACAGTAGGTACGGAAATAAATATTTGCCGGTAACAGTGTTTTGTAACAACTTGGAAAGCGTATACGGTATTCAAGGTTGGTGTACTACGATTTCAATGCTGTTATTATTCTCAGCCACTAAACAAATGTACAAATCTTAATGACCCATTTAACTATATTGTGTTTCCATTTGAACGCACTAGTTGCAAGATCGCAGCGCCAAATCACGCAAAAAGTTTTTGAAATTTCTTTGAATGTTATGGTGGGATCCGAAAGCAAATTCTCATTTCCCCACCAGGAGCGTCGAATGACACCTCATATGTCACGATTGGTGCACGGGAAGTGGTCTAATCATGAGTGACGGATCCGTGCGCGCGCGCACACACGCGCACACACACAAACACACACGCACACACACGCATACTCGCAGTTACTCAAATACTGTATATTATCTGTACGTAATCCAATGTGCGTTATAACGACAATCCAATGTGCGTTAATAATATTATTTAAATTAATTTTTTTCAATAAACACAAAATAAGTAAGAAAAATATAATAACATTCAATAAACACAAAATTAATAGTAAATAAAAAATCTAAGAGATAGTTGAGTCTGGTGGAGTTATATTTGTTAATATGGAGATCCAATTTCGTCAGTTGGAAGACAAGTGTCATCCAGGAGACCAGATAGCCGTTGAATTCGTAAATAGAGTGAATTAGATAAATTTCATGAACTATTTTTGTATATTTCGCCCTCTTCTTTCAACCTTCTTTTTCTTCATCGTCTCTTTCTTACCTCTTTTCCCTCTTTATCTTTCATCTCTATTTCCCCTTTCCTTCCCCTCTTTCTTTCCTTTCCTATTCCTTTATCCCGATTTTCTCAGTTTCTTTATCTCCCTAGCCCCTTCTTCCCTATCTTCTTCTTTCTCTCCCCATCTCTCTCACGTCTCATTGTCCTCTCTACTTTCCTTCCCTCTCTGTGCGTGGTGCCAGGCAAGAAGAATCACGCAACCATATAAAAACATTAGTTAGAATTAAGAAAAAAAATAACAATATTTCTAGTGTAAGTTAAGTATGCCAAAGTGCTACGACAAAATTATTAAATTAGATTTAAGCTAGAATTAAGTTAGCTTTAGTTATTATTAGCTTTTTTACCTTTCCCTCTTAGCTGCTTAAGCCGCAAGGCAGCAGCGCAAGTTGTATTCCCAAAGTAAAATAAATTCCTGCCTTCTCAGGGTTACTGTGAAGGGGAAATCCTAAACTGGTGCCAGGCAGCGTAGCTGACGCAGGCGGCGTGGCCGCGCAGCGCGCCGCGGCGCCCACCGCCCCTGCCCCCGCCCCCGCCCCCGCCCCTCTGCCCCCGCCCCCCGCCCCCGCCCCCGCCGCCACCAGCAGCCGCACGCACTCCACGCGCCCGTACAGCGCCGCCAGGTGCAGCGCAGTGAAGCCCCGCTCGTCGGTTGCTGAGGGGAGGACAAGCCCATTATTGTTCCAATAATATCGTACTTTCCAAAACTAAATAGAAAAAAAAAAAAGACTTAAGGAATGAAAAAGGTGTTGAAATTCGAAACACTGTATCGGAAAAGAATGCACTTGCGAAACACGCGAAAGATCAAACACAACTGATAGAGAGGAGAAAAGTGGTGGAAAAGTATTTGGAATATGTGGGACAAACTAAGAAAAACTGAAAGATAGAATTAATGAGCATAGAAGAAACATTTTAGAAGAACCCAATAGGCAAACTCTATATCCAAGCACAGGTTAGATACAAAGCATCAAATAGAATTCATTGACACAGATTCTAGCAGTAAAGAGAAGATACAAAGATTGAATAAAAATGGAAAGATTACAGTTTAAAATTCGGCAGACCATGAATACAATGACAGAATTAAACTCATTTACAAACATATGACAATATAATTAAAGAATTGCAAGAGAAACAAAATCAGAATCAAATTCAGCTTTCATTGTAGAATAGAATTTCTTCCTCCCCCTTGTACAGCTCGCTGCTCGAAGTCACTTCCAACCTGCTTCCCAAACATGCGAGTGTTCGTGACCAATGGATGAGCTCTAATTTTTTAAAATTTGGTAATTTAAAAGTGAATCTTCTCTAGAAATAGCTCTCTAAATTTCAGAAACATTTTTAAAATGTTTTGAAAACTTTTAGGCATTTAAAAATATATAAACTTCCCCGGCTTGTCACTACAAATGAGATAATGAGATATCTTCTGTTGGACCTTAAAATCATATTTTATGAAGAAAACAGTAAGTTTGTGTTTATACGTTATTTATATAGAAATCAACTAAGATAATGTTAAACATTTTGGAAATAAGATGATTTTTAATATATCATTAGATCTGAAGATGGAACTGAACAAACTTAAACGTAAGATTTAATTTGAATTGTTATAAAATAAAAATAAATGAGACAAAAAAATGGAGTGCTGTCTAGAAATTTCCAAGGGGGTTCGTAAGTGAAATACTACTAGAAGACTACACGTGTATTTAGTCGTAGAGCTTGGACACACTCTCCTAGGAGACGGACGGATGGATGGATGAATGATGATCAAGAGTTGTAAGAGTCTAAATCTAGTTCGCGTGCTTACAAGAGGTCTGCGGCTCTAAAGAAGGAACTCACTGGATGAATCGTTCACCCGTTTAGCTCTGTGGTTAGAGCTTGCACTGCTGACCTGATAGATAAAATAAGCTGGCCACCCCGTTCTCATGAGCCCACCCAAAAAGAAAACCCGCTGCAAAGCAAAACATTTGGTCAGAAGGATAGCTAAAGCGTGTACAGACTTCTTTTAAAGTCAGAGAGTCTAATTATTTCTAAAAAGAGCTGAGGTAAGGGGAATGTTAAATTGAGGATTATCTGCAGGAATCCCTTGAAGGCAGACGACTAATGCTTTTTTAACACGCCGTACGCCAAATACGGTTGTTCGTGCTAGTTCTCCTTGTACGAAACGGCTATTTTTCCATTCTAACTAATAGTGTGCCGAACATTACGAGTGCGCGAATCATTGCGTAGGGAAGAAACCTTATTACGTTTCGCAATTGTTATTGGTCTTCAAGACATCTTTGTGTTTTATTTACATCTTTGTGTTATAGCGGTACGATATTTACTCCGATTCATTTGCTTCTGTAAAAGTAATTTCACAAGTGAGTTCTGAAAGCCTTTTCCACACGGCGTTTTAAAAAATAGTTTACACAACACGTGCACGAGGTGATTCACGCACTTCTAACGTAAGTTACTATTGGTATTGCCCCGAGCGATGAGGACTGTAAAATGCGCTACTTCGCCTCGCTCCCTTTGCCTCCTGCAACTCTGCTACTCCGAGAGCGATGAATGGAAGAGGTTATAAGTATGAGATTAAAAACTGGAAAGCGTTAGGACTTCTATATTCTTTAGTGTTACGTTTCAAGCCTTGAAATGTCGTTTTTCGAACAAATCGATATCGCGTTCTTATGTAATGTTAAGAAAATACAGAGAAGTTTTTGGATTAAAGAAAGAATTGAGTTGTCATTAGATATTTCAGATTGACGCGGTGTTAATAACTTTAATCAGAAATGACTGTAGCGGAAAATTTCACGGTGTTCTGTTATATCATACACAAAAGCCCTCAGATATATCACAAGGGATATTGCAGTATCGTTTCTATATGTATAAATCATTGCCATAGGATTACTGTATTATCAAACTGAGGAAGGTCACCAGAAGTGTCAAATCTCAAATGAAGGCATACGAAGCGCATTATCATTTGGAGATTGTAGGAAACCAAAAGGCGGTAGGAAACAGCGGAATATTTTCTGATGCACGATTCCTCTAGCTAATATTAATTGTAGAAGAACACAAAGAGAAAACTTCTAAATAACTGCACAATCATATAATATATTAAAATTGACTACCAAAATATATTTAAATATCACTAAGACATTTGAAGATACAATTCGTGAGGAGGCAAAGCGCAGAATTGTTCTTGTACAAGAATTGTTCTTGTTCGTATTCATTTTCTTCAGCATGCATTAGTGATCCCACCCTTTCCACGTGAATTACTCCATTATATACTATTAGCTCCGATGATATTAGTTCCGAGGAGTAAAGATTGTTCAAAGTATTCTTATAGCGTAGCAGGGACCCAGATTTAAATCTTCCCGATATTTACTTAGCGCTTAGAGTCCTTCCGGCGTGTAGTTTTGATACGCTGTTATATTCTATGAACTAATAACCATAAAGCAAGTGTAAAGAACGGCGTAGACTTATCAGTTGTGTGAAATATATTAGGTCGTGCGGATTAGCTTCTCACGGGAGTCTCAAAAACAAACTAGCTTTTTAAGAAGAAGATTTAGAGTGCACTTAATGGGACCGAACGAGCCTTCTCATTCATTATAGCCATATCTCACATCTCTAGCCCGTTGCTCTGATCGGTAGTTTTTCGTAGATTCTCCGATCAACACCATGCATGAATGCAGGAGCAGTATCCTAACAAATGGCCAACGGACTGCGCACGATCTTTCCTTCCTCTTCCTCGACTTATCCTCATTTCTTAACCTTAACACCTTAACTACCACGCACTAGTCTATCACAGGAGACCAGTCGGGAGCTTTGAGCTTGTCCCGGCTGGGGCGGTGCCTCGATGGTGGGAGTTACCTGGTTGGGGAAAACCCCGCTAGTCAACGGTAGATCGGCGCCGGATCTCGGCATTCAGATGGGGAAGACCACCTCCTCCTCCCGACGGGGAAAAGTACAGTACACTTATGGGACTAATGATCTTAGCCGCTGATGCACCCGGCGTCACTAACAATCAATCAAACCTCTCTGCAGCTCGAGTCGCCCTTCCGGGTGTGTTATGCCTCATTCACAATGCAAACTTAAACGTAACGTAAGCCGTAAACGTATGCAGTAAACTTTTCACGTAAAAACGAGCATCCACAATGGCAAACGTGTTAGAACGGTTTTGCCTGAACCAATCAGGGACCAACATATTGATCGATGCGTTTCAGCTTTTTTTCGACTCTCCTATCGACTTCACCTTTGCATTTGCGAGCAGCTGTTGCGCCTCTACCTATTGAGGTTATATGCGAGCAGTGAGTTTAAATTGTGTACCGCAACATATTTAACGCCACGTTCAGATTTTGCCTTCGCGAAGAGAAATTTGGGCGTGCAGCTTGTGCTGTTGCAAGCTTCAGTAGCATTAATTTTAGGGTCGCTTTATTTAAAAAGAAGAAGGAGGCGCTTTATTTGCCATTTCGAACCAACACTTCGCAAGTCGTACCAAAACTTCTTTGCTCTACCTTTCAACTATACACACCAACGCACACCAATACACACGCATAAACAAGACTCGATCTGGAGTCGACCTTCTTTCTCGCGGATTTTGTTGTGCATTTGTTTTTTTTTCATGCCGTTTCTGATTGGTCATCGGTGGCAATTTCGACGTAAACTTAAACGTAGAAGCTTGAGCTGCGTGGAGAGCTCTTAAAGCTACGTCTCACGTCTACGTTTACGTCAAGGCATTGTGAATGATCTCGCTTTATAACCCATTTCTAGGTTTTGCGGCTACGTTACGGTTACGTTTAAGTTTGCATTGTGAATGAGGTCTTACCTGCGGCGTCAGCGCCGGCGTCCAGGAGCGCTCGCATGGCGGCCTCGACGCCGCCCGCCGCCAGGTCAATCATGATCACAGAACGGATATATATGGACTAAAAATATAATTATTTTATGTCAAAAACAATTAAAAACTGTGTGGGACGTGCTATGAGGAGAAATGAATTCTGTGCAAGTTTTCAAAAATTCTGTGATCCCTACCGTAAGTCATATACTTATTGAATTTTGAATACAGAAACAAAATTTTTGCAAGAATTGTTAACATAAATATTTGCTCCAATGTAATAAAATCTATTTTCAAGAGTAAATCAACAATTAATTTGGGCTCTTATCCCTCATCATGTCCTTCGTCAAGGAATAATACTTCCTGCACCGACATCATGGAGAACGATAATTTGAATAACTATATTTCTCACTGAATTCTAGAAGTGCACAGATAATGAAGTTACATTTATATCTATAATGTGACATACCAGATTGTCACACAATATTTTGATGGGAATTGGGGACAAGAATTTATTAAATTCTTCATAAAAAGTGTAAATGTTGTGGGCATAGGCATGCAGGCAGGGCGTTCCTTAGCAACCGGGGAAGCGGAAGTAAATAAACATAGCGCGGCAAGTAACGGACAGAAGATTGTGATATAAGGGCATGTAGGATTGGTGGTAAACTAGTAATGGGGTATGAAGTAGAAGGAAACTGGAGATTGTTTTGTAAAACAAGAGACAAGAAGGTATGAAAGTTATGGAGGGTGGAACATCGTAATATTTGAGAAGAACTTTAGACCGCATACCGTGCACATTGTACTCCAGAGTGTCACAATGATAGATGCGGACTTGGTGAATTTTGTCGGAAATAATTGAGCAGTGAGAACTTATATTTTGTGTGCTTAATTCTGTTTGGAACTTTGAATAATTCTGGCACCGGGAGTAGTAAGTGAAACAATAAGTTGAGGAGGACATTGATCCGGCAGCGGACTGAGAAGAGAGAAGAGAGAATATTAGACGGAGCGGTGGATTCTTCCTGGCCTGATCGTCCAAGAGCGTATGGATATATAAATAGAAAGAATAATAGCGTTATTTAAATCGGTCATGACTAGGTTGACATTGCATGTTCAAAAGAATTAATCGTGAAATAAACTTTATAACGTTTTAATTCTAAAAAGAAGTTGATTATCATTTCTTTTGGCATCTTGTGCAATCTACAGTTTAATAATTCTTTCCAGAGACAAATTTCAGATTAATCGCTTCTTCTGTATGGAGTGGATCGAATGATCGTTTGCTAGGAAGAAAGTAAGCACCGGCGACGATTATTTTCGTAAAACTCAACAGAGGATAATTATTTCCTTTAGATGTGTTTCAGGAAATTTAAATCGCAACCCTTCCTGGCGCTCCAAAATGATATAAATTCGAAACCGGTTGCATAAATAATTTAAAAGAAACGGAGAGCGTTTCAATATAATGTTTATCAGTTTTAATTTCTTTTATTATCAGTAATTTTATGTGCACTATTATTTAAAATAAATTTGATCGTAATATCTCTTTGATCCTATTTCCACCAGGCAATGGAAGTGGAAGAGGGAATATTTGACTGACGTTAAGATCAGAGCTCACATGTGTGTTATGTGTTGCTGCTGTGTGTTTGTCCTTTAGAACCGGGCCAATTATTTCTGTTTCAAATGTCTAGTGAATCAGAGATTGAGCACCTCCAGAAATTAGAGAAAAAGCAAAAATGGTGACCTCGGAATTATTGCCGCAACTTTTGTATTCTCTCGCAGGCGAACTGGTAAACCAAATCCACCTGCGGCAGGTAGGGTAGCTGTCCGCTAGGAGGCCTTGGCTGAATCCTAGACTCCAGGCCGTGTATCAGGCCGCACTAAATTCGCAATATGGCAGCTTGAAAGATTTCCTGTCGGAATAGCCAACTTATGAAACTATAACTCTGATCAAGTCTCTCGCTTTTGTTTTATTTGTTGTCTCATTCATAATCCTCGCGCGGTCTCGAGTCTTAAGCCCAGTGTTCAATAATACATGTTTCTGTTTTTCGGTAGAATTAAAAAGAGATGTTCATCTATAAACGAATATTAACTCTGTGAATAATTATTAAGTTAATTAAGAATTATCATTATCAACTATTGCGAGCCTGGAGAAGGTTAAAAGTGTCAAGTGCAAATGAAAAATACAACCTCAAAAGTTATCTGCGGTCATACTTCTATGTTATTAATGTTGAGATGTGTGTCACTGAAGTTCCTTCACGTTTGAAGTGGTAGTGTCAGTTTTATTGAACGCAAATAAATACCACAATTATTGAAGTTAATTATGTGATATACATATAGTTTTTAAGTGATCTAATGAAATGTTCCTAATGTCCAGTTATGTCAATATCAATGCAAATACATCCATTTAATTTATCTGTTCAATTATTCATTAGCTTTTAAAAGTAAGTTCAAAAAAATAATGAAAAACATCATTAGTGTAAGTAAGTTTTCAATAACTTATCCATTGTTACCAGAGACAGTTTTTGAAAACGTGTTCATCTTCAAAGGTTCAGTATTAAGTATAGACCCAGATGTTGTTAGGCTTACCATTATTTTCCAGTTATAATTAAAATGAATTCAGAAAAATAATAATAAATATAATGTAATTAATTTAAAACAAGAAATACTAAAGGGACAATTTAACAACAAATAATGAACTACTATAACTATTTCAATTAACTTCATTATTATTACTAAAGAAAACAATTGGAAAATAATAAATAAACTCAAAATCTTCAGTACTACTAACAAATAAATTGAAGGATAAAACGCAAAGAACGAAGAGCACCAAAACGCAAAATGCAAATCTTTAGCAACACTCGTAAACTAACACAACTTCACTTGGATGGCTTTGAATGTTGGCGGTATCTACGGAAGTAGTCATTGTTTCATTGCAAACTTAAATTTTTTAAAATGTCCCTACCGCTTGAAGGTAATATATTCAGGGTATTTGTCTGACGGTTGGCAACAACTTTAGCCAACATAAAACGAATCGAAACTACCCTAAATCGAGTATAAATGTATGTTCTCATCCGACAGTGACATTTTTCAAAAGTTGTCCCGTTAGTTCGGCTTTTTAGCTGGCCAGCAGTCTACATGTCAACTGCCACGAAATGTTTCAATGTAAAAGTTTAGCTTATAAAAATCATAGAAAAAGTACCGTATGAAACTCGATGTAATGGGTATTAATACACTCGTGTGTAGTTGACGATAAGTAATATCACGCTCGTGTATTAATAGCCATCAATACATCATCGTTTCATAATGTACTAATTCGTTATCATCTTCTTATTGACTTCATCTTAAATTTTGAAATGTAACTTGTATTTTGACACTGGCTGATTGTGCTACTTTTGACATTTCACACTGGGTTAATAGAGAGATTATTAGAACTGGACCAACACAGTATTCTGATTGATTGTAACTGACAATGAGGAGCTGTATAAGTTGAATTCTGATGTCCAAGTCTGTGATGTCATGCGATTTTCGGTGGCAGCCTCAGAGGGAAGGAGAAGGGGTAGTGTGGATACTGAAACGAGGTGCGTTTCCCACAGACCTCGATGTCTGTCAGAAAGAAGTCGGATTCTAGTATGAAGCAATTTTTAATACAATGATTTACAAGTGAGGAATGTTCGCAACGGCGGCGTCTTTTAGCTAGTTACGCCATTACATCGGCTCATTCCCTGAAACGCACCTAAGCACTTACACCCAGAGCGGTTTTCCATTTTCTCCAGGGGGAGTTATCTCCGATTAAGGGGAGAAGGACACGAAAAAATCGGGAAAAATTGATTTTTCATAATTTGCGCCATTTTATTCTATGTCTTCTCCTGAACATGCTGATATATAGTTTATGCATGTTTTACTACGTTTTAGTCTCTAAAAATAATATTTAATGAAACTATGCAGTAGCTGGCGTAGCGTCACGTTGGTACGCGGGTGGAGGAGCGAAGTATCGCATACCTGCGGGCTGAATTGCCTTGGCGCCCCGGCGTTGGGATATATTTAGACCGCGGGACGCCAGCTTGACCTGGAAGGTCGCGTGGCAGACGCGAGCCTCCCCTCCGCAATTGCTGACGGTCACGACGGCTACACTCTAGGTATCACCGAGCCGACGAACTCACACGGGGTTTTGTTCTGAAACCCGCGCGATGCGCAAAATCCTTACGCCCAGGTTGAGCGTGTCGCCTCTTGCACGGGTGATGAGGTCACGGCAGCGCGGGAGTAGTCAGAGGAGGCGGGCCCCTAGCTGGGCGTGGGGTATCCACAGGAAATACTCGAAAGTGTGTAGTTTCGAAGCAGAATTTAGTTATTGTACATACGTGTAAATAAACTTTTACATACTTGTAAATGTCTGTGTGTTTTTCTCCATGACGTCACACAGGGCATTTATAGAGTGGGCGTAACCCTTGGAGGAATGTAGAATGGGAGAACAATACTATTTTTTTTTTTAGAAATTTGGAAAGTTCGACATTATTGATTGCAGTTCATGGCTGCACTGTTAACGTCTAGTGTGTTCCCTTTGTTTATTCTAAATAAAACGCTTATTGTGAATAAGAATAGAAATAATTACATTGTTGTAGTTCTATTGTTGTAAATTGCTAAAAGAATATAGAAGTAATTGTATTGAACACGAATAGAAGTAAAGTATGTGTTGTGTAAATAATACCGAATTGCAATAATGAAATAATAGGGAATATCTATTGAAAGAAATACAAAATTTATCCCCCAACGCAATGCCAAACAACTTGCAAGCAAGTGCAAAAAATAAATAAATGATCTTCTAAAACAGAAACGGAAGAAGAATCAGGAAGCTAAAAGGAAAGGAAACAATTAGGAGGAAACAATGACCCAGAATATGGAACAGGAATGCACTGAGTGATTGAGTACATGCAAAATTTAGCACGAAAACTTTGAAGTCAATTTACTCAAATTGTTTTTTAACTTTAGGAATATTTATCTCCGGGAAAAATAGTAGTACATATTTATTTTTTTTGTATCACTATCTACATTGTTTATAAAGTCATAATCAGCAAGAACATCACCAATAAGGTTAGTCATTTCAATGTAAAAAATATTTTAACTAAAAAATGTGTAATTTTTTTAAAAAATTAATAAAAATTCCTGTTCAAAAACGAATGATAGTATATCATATTTTTGAGTAGATGTATGTTTATAGATTTAAATTTAGATTTAAATGTTAAATATTTAAAAAATCAACCGAGTAAGTAAAATAGGTTCTGAGATATGTGTACCTAAAATCCTAAATTAACATAGGCAAAATAGGGATGCCCTTCTCCCCTTAAGGAGTAAGTATTGGTTACTTCGCGCCCTCCCTAATAAAGTAACTACACCTAACCAAGTAGCAATTCAAATTTACATTGAGTTACCAAAAGGCTTAATCTCGCCGAGATCGAGATCGCCGAGAAATTGCAAGTGACGCCTAAAGAATTGTTAAATGTATCAATCCGCTCGATTTTTACACACGAAAAATCAGCACTATTTGGCCGGGATCGAACCGCAAATTTGGCTTCCCTAAGACAACCAGAGACCACCTCAAAAACGTTGGTCACCATTGAACAATTTTTTAAAGTACAAAAGCCCAAAGAACAAGCAAATAAAAATGACCAACTCGATATAACGGATTCTGTGATTGCACTCATTAATAAAAGACAGAATAGTATCATAGCAGAATAGCAAATGTGAGATAATAAGAGCATTTATTTCAGAAAATAAATCTTAAATTGCCAAATTTTGTTGCAAATCTGAGAGAACAATTGTCTGAGTTGCGCATGTATTCATTTTTAAGAAGATGAATATGTATCAATTGGGTTTGTAGAAATGCAGATGGATTCAAAAAAAGTGAAACAATGGAAGCTACTGTCAATACTAATATCATGTAGGGGCAGATCACTGACAAAGGAAGACAAATGTGTCAACTTGAATTGTTTTCTATGAATCACTCACACTGTAATCTTATGTGAATAACGGTCGCTGTTAATCATGTGCCTATTGACAGACATTACCTTCATATTTGAATGGTTACTAAACATTATCTTATATTGTGATTATATCATCCATATCTATTGACGTCAATGAATCCAATGAAACTGAACGTGTTTTAAATAACGCTAATAAATTTGGTTGGAGAATTGGAACAAAAAAAGATACTGCACATAAAACACCTTATTTTGAATTGTATGAATATAATAACTTAAATACAAATACAACTTAACATAATTTACAACAGTTCTCGTCCTTGTAAAAATATTAATACTTCTAAAGTTGACTTCAAAATCTAAAACAATTATTGCCCATGATAATCATCCTAAGTCCTGATTCAAGAATATTAAAATCCAGTTATGGTTCAAACAAGAAAGAATACTACTAAGTTGTGTTTTTTCACTTGCTCATGTTTAAGTAACTGGAATAAATATTTTAATGTGACAGAAACGTGGAACATGATGTTGGTATGGAACGAAATATCACAGTTATTAAAAAGACGTTAAAAACATTTTTTGTTGTAAAGACAATATTATTTGCGTCAGAGTCCCTTGTCTTACTCGGTTATGATTTTTTTAACATCCAGCGAAAGCTATTTTTGTAGGAGACGTAAAAGAGATGAAGAAGACATGTGATAGTATATGTGTACATCTGAAGCTTCGTTGTCAGGGAAATCCTCTTTTCGATCCCAGGCGGGGGCAGGTTTTAGAGACTCGTCCAGTACCTAGGTTCAGAGCCCTATTGCTGTCTATATGAATTCTAGATGCATGTTCTCTAATAGGTCACTTCCGCTGTTTACCTAATTTTAGGCGCATGCCATAATGATACCTTAAACAAATCCATCCTGCCTACATTCTCATATTTCACGACCGCCGATAGGCTAATCCCTGTCTCCGGTCTCCCTCCACCGTAATTTAGAGCAATACTTTCATGCAAGTACACTGATGTTAGGATGAAAATATTTCGGAGAGCCATTTAAACGAAAGATCACATATAAGCGAAATTGCCATTTATCATGTGTTATTTCACATTTTCGTACATCAGGTCGAAGTAATCAGTCGATTCCGGAGTTTAGTCCGAGGGGTACTTTCATTAAAACTCACACTTTCAACCTTCAACTTTCAACTTTCAACAAGTAAGTGTATAATTTTTACATTTGCTTAATAATATAGTTTGTCATATTTTATCAACACTAGCATACCCGTGCGAGAACTCACGCGATAAACCCCACCATCTTCCCTTTCCTTCCATTTCCACATTAAGAAGGAAACTTGTTAACGAAACGGGTTTATTTCTTTAGAAAGTGAATAATGGTATCTTCCAATGTACTTAAAGAATATCAAATAAAAACAATGCAATGGATATTTGAAACAAATTTTCTGTAGAGGTTTTTCAGAATTATAGACAGATGTTCTTAGAACAATTCACAACACTTCCATAAAAACAACAATTGAAGTTCTAATTATGCAATCTTCCTTTACAATTTTTCGCTTCCCTTGATAGTCACAAAAATTGTAGAAAAGCTTTCTACTCTTGAGAAATCCACGTAAAGTTGTCTATGTTAAAATACAGGATATGACAAGTACAACCTTACTCTTTGCAATATTATTTAACTTTATTATCGAACAGAGAGGTTCACACCCGTGCAATCCAATAGCGAAGAATATCAAGTAATTAGTTTAATTTTGACACAGTTGCAGATTCTGCATGTCTCTGAACAGATGGGCTAGTATCGAAAAGCGTCGGACTGGCAAAAATGCAATAGATTGTCTAAGAAGATTGCATCCTGTTAATTACGGCGTGAGGAACATTTCTTTGAGACCTTTGGACTCAAAGTTTCAGATTTTAAGGCCTAGAACGGTTTGCTTAGGAGTTAGTTATTTTACTATAGAGATTTTAATGCTGCCCGAGTTTGCGGGTTGCATTTGACATGGCTATTCAGATGAGCTTTTTTCACTAAATCCTTCATATTTTTAAAGTCAAAGTGCAATTCGTCACGTCTCCGTGAAATTCTCTCTCTTTAGAGACCTCATTTAAAAAGATTGGTTGCGCACGAGAGACGCAAGTCATCTATACTACTGAAATAATGTAGGAGACGATTATTAAGAACGTATGTGTTATCCACTCTATACGTTCCCCAGCCGTATTTGCCACTTCCTTGTTTACAAAACAAAAGGCTTTTATGATTTGTTGGCAAATTTCTGATAAATACATTTCTTTCGTGTACTTGTGTTTTTCGTTAAAAAGATATTTTCGGCTACTTCTGAACCATACAATACGATACAAATACTGCCCGCTCTAAGTGGTTAAGCGGGTATCACGTGATTTGAAGTATTTTTTTCCACTGCACTGGGATTCGTAAAGAAAACGGCAAATCGATGAGTTTGATAAAATTCGAAAACGGCGGAAATGTTTGTACAACAGGGACGTGCGTTGCTGCACTAGAAATATGACAGTCCTCAGCTGTGAGAAGGGAACGGGCGCATCGTAATGCTCGAGTATAAGGCACCCAAAGGGAACATAGCATAGACAGATATCAGTAGAAGAATATAGAATCCGGATTGCAAAAGCAGGGTGGGCCATCGTTTAAAATACGATGTCCGGAATGCAAAGAACTCAGAATCGTAAAACGTATTCAACAGATCTACAAAATCTATGTATTAATATAAAATAAAAAAGTTTCCACAAATAATTTTATGAGTAATAGTATTATTATTTTTATTATTATTACTATTTTAATTATTAATACAGTTATTATGATTGCTTATGTATTGTTCCTAATAAGGTTATGTCACATTCCTTAACCTTACTTTCTGTCTTATCTTGAAGTGTTCTGTGCAACAGAGTTTGATTTTTTTCTTTCAAATTATTTGAAAGGCATTAAATGAAGGCGAGGGGAGTGATGTGTTATTTAATTCTCTCAAATGAGTATTAAATATGTCAAATAAAAAATTAGGACAAAATGACTATTCAGAAATAATTATATATTAATTAGGACTAATCTATCAACTTTTAATGTTTGCCACCACGTAACGTGCACCAGGAAAGTCTCTCTTCACACATTCGAACTAGCAACTTCTATTACAAATTGCATTTATGTTCGTAGCAAGCAGATCAGTGGAAAACAAGTGAAGGTGACAACACTTCCAGCATTCTTTATGGTTGTGGTGAGTACATAATTTACGTTTTCATTTGTTGCAAGTTGTAATTCGTACAACCAACATAATTTATCTCGCTAACTCTCTCACCAGCTTCTGGTGTCACTGCGGAGAGACATTCCTGGCGCACTATATTAGTTCAAAGGCAACTTTAATAGACCTATCTCTTCATGGGTATCTATCTATCTACCTTTCTACCTATTTATACTTGTTGTTTTTTTACGTGGCGTCTCAAAGTCACGTGCGAAAGAGTGCAAGGGAAAGCAGACTTCAATAGGGAGTTGTAAAAAGCAGCTCCCCATTGGAGTCTGCCGTTCTACTCCCTCTTTCGCGCGTGACCTTGAGACGCCATATGAAGAAAACCCAAGTAGAATTACTTATCTACTTACCTCCCTATCTATCGATCTATCTATCTGTCGACCTACCTATTTATCTAACTACCCATATACCCTTTACCTACATATCTACGCATCTACCTATCTTTCTAATTTCCTATACACATTTCCTGATCGATCGATCTACCTGCCTACCACCACGTATTTAATCACCTTCCTACCTACCTTCTTACATTACGCTCATCTACCTGCCTACCCACTCACGTATTTAATTACCTTCCACCTACCTTCTTGCTAATATTACCTATCTACCTGCCTACCTACCTACGTATTTAATTACCTTCCTACCTACCTTCTTACATTATTACCTATCTACCTGCCTACCTACCTACGTATTTAATTACCTTCCTACCTACCTTCTTACATTATTACCTATCTACCTGCCCATTCCTCGTTTGTTGCCTCACCTTGCGCGTCGCGCGCGTGCGGGTCGGCGCCGCGCGCCAGCAGCAGGCGCACGCAGGCAGAGGGCCACGCCGCCCTGGCAGCGCCGCCCCCATGCCGCCCCCCCAGCGCCGCCCCCAGCGCCGCCCCCAGCTGCCCTCAGTGTTACACCCCCAGCGCCGCCCCCAGCGTTGCCCCCAGTGCCGCCCCCCAGCGCCGCCCCCAGCGCTGCCCCCAGCGCCGCCCCCAGCGCCGCCCCCAGCGTTGCCCCCAGCGCCGCCCCCAGCGCCGGCCGCCGGTGCACGCGCCGCCCCCAGCGCCGCTCCCGGTGCTGCCCCCAGCGCCGCCCCCAGCGCTGCCTCCAGCGCCAACGCCGCCAGCGCCAACGCCGCCAGCGCCAACGCCGCCAGCGCCGCCCCCCCAGCGCCGCCCCCCAGCGTTGCCCCCACGCCGCCACCGCCCCCAGCGCCGCCCCCAGCGCCGCCCCCAGCGCCGCCCCCAGCGTTGCCCCCCCAGCGCCGCCCCCAGCGCCGCCCCCAGCGCTGCCGCCTCGGGCGCCGCCCCAGCACGGCTCCCAGCGCCGCCCCCAGCGCCGCCCCCAGCGCCGCCCCAGCCGCCCCCAGCGCCACCCCCCAGCGCCGCCCCCAGCGCCGCCCCCAGCGCCGCCCCCAGCGCCGCCCCCAGCGCCGCCCCCAGCGTTGCCCCCAGCGCCGCCTCAGCGTTCGTCTCCCCAGCGCCGCCCCCCAGCGTGCCGCCCCCAGCGCCGCCCCCCAGCGCCGCCCCAGCGCCGCCCCCAGCGCTGCCCCGCCGCCCCCAGCGCCGCCCCCAGCGCCCCCCAGCGTTGCCCCCAGCGCCGCCCCAGCGCCGCCCCCAGCGCCGCCCCCAGCGCCGCCCCCAGCCGCCCCAGCGCGCCCCCCAGCGCCGCCCCCAGCGCCGCCCCCAGCGCAGCCCCCAGCGCCGCCGCCAGCGCCGCCAGCGCCGTCCCCAGCGCCGCCCACGTGGCCGGCGCCAGCGCGCCCCCAGCGCTGCTCCTAGCGCCGCCCCCAGTGCCGCCCCCAGCCGCCCCCAGCGCGCCCCCAGCGCCGCCCCCAGCGCCCCCAGCGCCGCCCCCAGCGCCGCCCCCAGCGTTGCCCCCAGCGCCGCCCCCAGCGTTGCCCCAGCGCCGCCCCCAGCGCCGTCCCCCAGCGCCGCCCCCAGCGCCGCCCCCAGCGCCGCCCCCAGCGTTGCCCCAGCGCCGCCCCCGGCGCCGCCCCCAGTGCTGCCCCCCAGCGCCGCCTCGGGCGCTGCCCCCAGCACGGCCCCCCAGCGCCGCCCCAGCGCCGCCCCCAGCGTTGCCCCCAGCGCCGCCCTCCTGCGCCGCCGCCGCCGCCAGCGCCGCCCCCAGCGCCAGCAGCCACGCCCACGCCATCGCCGCTCCCAGCGCCGCTCCCAGCGCCGCCCCCAGCGCCGCCCCCAGCGCCGCCCCCAGCGCTGCCCCCAGCGCCGCCCCCAGCGCCGCTCCCCAGCGCCGCCCCCAGCGTTGGCCACCCCAGCGCCGCCCCCAGCGCCGCCCCCAGCGCCGCCCCCAGCCGCCCCCAGCGCCGCCCCCAGCGCCGCCCCCAGCCGCCCCCAGCGCCGCCCCAGCGCCTCGGGCGCCGCCCCAGCGCCGCCCCCAGCGCCGCCCCCAGCGCCGCCCCCAGCGCCCCAGCGCCGCCCCCCAGCGCCGCCCCCCAGCGCCGCCCCCAGCGCCGCCCCCAGCGTTGCCTCAGCGCCTCCTCCAGCGCCTCCGCCTCCATCGCCCGCTGCAACGGGCAACGCCAGCGCGCGCAATAATTGCTGGGGAGCAGATAGTGCGTGGGAGGCGGTCGCCGCTCACCGACGCCGGATTCAGCGTGGGAGGGGCGGAATCGCGCCCAGCCGGATCTGAACCTGAAGACGTCGCGGCGCCACAGACGCCTGAGTAAAGTCGGCGCCGTGGCGTAAATCTTAGTGTATATAGTGTAAATAGTGTAGTGAAGTGTTGTGCCGTGTGGTATGAATGAGTGTGTGAATGTGTTTGTACGTATAGATTAAGAATGAATGAGTGAGTGAATGTAATAAATCTAAAAAACAAGAAGACAGAACATTCAACTAACTATTGCTAACTAATCAGAATAGTAAAACTAATATTTATTGTTATATATTTTGTGTTTATATATTGTTTAGATATACTGCAGGCTAAAAATGGTTATGTAATCTGATGGTAATAAAATCAGGCTCTAGTAGCATATTGCTATGGTAATGAAAAAATATTATGAGATGATTTATATATTCAAAATTTATATTTATTATTTATATTTATATATATAATTAATAGCTTTATATTTTTTATTTAATTATTGAACAGAATCACCTAGGGCTGCTGATGACTAAAGGAATACATTTATTTACATTGTCACTTCTATTATTATTGATATTCATAATTGAAACATAAAAAGACAGAGATTGACATGATATGTAAAATAACACAACTAATTGAAATGATATAATTGTTAATTGTTTGCTAAATAGTTGAAAATTACGTTATTCTAATACAGTTGAATATTTATTGAAATACCTATTTCATTACAAAATTTTAAAACATTACTTGGGTAAGAATTATCCCTTAAAATGGTACTAAATCTTTTCTTATCAAAGAATTAAGGTCTCACAGAATTGAATTGGGAACATTTCTAGAGGATGTGATTAGATTTTATCATAAGGTTATCAGCCAAAATTGCAGCTTTTAAAAATATGGCTACTTCACCAGAAGGATGATCACTGGTTCTATTTTAGAGAAACATTGATAATTTTTAACATTAGCTGGAGTGATTAGCTTTGAATTGATTCTTGCAAACAAATGATATCTGGGTAATAGTTGCAGATACTCAAGATGACAATAGTATCCATTAATATTCCATTGGAGTATCTTCATTTGTTTGCTTGAAATTTATTTAGCAAGGGGGGAATGGTGTTTCTTTAAGAGACCTGAATTAAAAGATTTAGTGTCAGATAGTTTCCATAACTGATTCAGAGTCAGCTGTGTCTGATTCCAGTAGGTGATTCTGCAGTTTGTTTCTTATTCTGGTAACTCTGCTTTTGATAATTCTCTATCCTTTAATACAGGTAAAATGTCACTGAGCATTTTTATAACAGCTGGAATATCATTGAATAGTCTCATTATGGTTAGAGGATCAGCAGAGCCCAGAGTATTTTCTAGTAGTAAGTGTAATTGATTCACTGACAGAGGGAAGGAGTTTTGGTTCCTTTCAATCAGATCTTTAGTTGGGCTAAGCATGTCTTCAAGTGTTTTATTAGGATTGCTATCTTGGTCCAGTTCTTCATGTTTTGAAGAATTCTTTTCTGTTTCTTTTTTTTAGTTTTAACATTATTATCTTGATTATTATCTTTAACATTATTTGTTGCTTCAGATAGGGAAGAGGGTTCATTGGGGAGGCTTCTTTTAAGAAGGGGAGGAAAGTTCATAGGGTCACTGGTGGAGGGGGCAGTGGGAGTTTCAGTTATGGTAGGCTGTACTTCCATATTATTAGAAGGGATAGTTGGTATATTTGTACTGGGAGTGTCCAGAAGGCACTTCTCTTTGGGATATTTTGGGGGCAGTTACTAGCAGTATGGCCTTCCATTTTGCAATTGAAACAAGTAATGTTTTCAGCAGAGAAAAAGATTCATATGGTGTAATTTCATGTACAATCACTGATGACTGAGGGAGCTCTGTGAAGTTCCTCAGGTTGGATAAATGTTTGCCTTCAGTCTCATATAATGTGACTGGAAGTTAGGTCAGACAGACCAGCTCTGATGAAAGATATACTGGAGGTAGATTTGATGTCATGATTCTTGAAAATATTTGTGATTTCCTCGTTTGGAATAAAAGGGTTACATTTGATATTATGTCTCTCTTGAGTTTGTTAATTAGGGGTCTCACATTAACAATAGTATTTTTAATGATTAGAGTAGGGTATTTGTTAGTTATAAGATCAGCATTGACTTTCGAGTTCAGAAACACACATATTCTGTTAGTTGATATTCTTTTGATACAAAGCACGCAATTGGGGGAACAATTTCAGTTAGTTTATTTCATATAGCCCTTTGAAGTTGATTTTCGCATGCGTCCAGTAGTATAGATTGTTCTTTGATGGAAAACTCACAGTATTTGTAGCTCCGCGTACGACTTCGTGGGTTGCTCTGGAGGTTAAGTGACGGATTCATCTTGAGTTTGGCTGGTACTGCTTTATTCATGTGGATACGTTGAGCCAGCCGGCAGGCCGGCCAGAGAAACGCTGTACACTGCTTGGAACACTGATAGCACTTTAAATAACACTGTTAGGTAATATTAATACTGAAGTGTTTTGGTTCGGATATACAGTGTATCGGTAAGCTGATAGAGCGCAGCAGTAGTTGTTGCCTCTAACGCTGTCGAACTACGACTGACGCAAGTGTTTTTGTTTACCCGTCTTTTCTTTATTACAAATTACAGAAAAGGCGTACATGTTAAATAAAAATGGATTTTAGACCTTTTAATTATTGGCTAAAAGGAATCACCCATCAGAACTAAAAGCCCGAGAATTTATATTTTCGCTTGTCCTGTGTTTTCCGCGCTCGCACTAGGATAGGCCTGAACGCTACTTGGAATGAATACGTAATAGTTCTCCTGTTAGCCCTTCATTACTTTTTTTACCAGAAGGCCTCCTGTACGTTGGTCAACATCTCATATTCGCGTAAATTTATTCTGTCTGAACTATTATCACAAGAATTTTATCAAAATGCATTTGTTTCTTCCTACAAACAATTTTTTCATGCATACCATAGCGACTCCTTAGCCCAAAACAAATTTTGATCATCCCAAACATATTTTGATCATCATCTGAATATGCTTAATTTTAGTTTACCGGTCTTCGTGTTTCTTGCCACAAAATTTGTGTATAGTAGATAATTTACCCTCACTCCTGTTTCAATAATTTGCTCTTTATTTCGCTATTGATGTGGTACGAGTAATTTTCATCATATTTGTATTCGAAAACCAAGAGATAAATTTTCTGATATCAATCATTCGTTCCATCTCATGGAATATTTTGTAAAAGCGCAACTGAGTGATGTCCTTGACAGAGCCTTCCTTTATTCTCTTCCTCGATGAGCTGATTTTCTAATTTATATAATAGAGGAAAATTAGAAGATTAATACATTTGCTATTTGATAATATAAACTTTAAAGCCGGCGCCGATAGCCGAATAGCTTAACTACGCTCCATGAAGTCACACAGGATAAGTAACTCGACACACCCGAGTTCCTAAATGGGTGACAGTCTGAGAACCCTGGGATTGTACTGCGCCGAGCCCTGGCTAAAGGAATAAAAGAAAATGACTGTCTACGACTGACGACGACTTAAAGGAGGATTACTCCAAGTTCGACGGTAAACGGTTAAGAGGACGTTGTTACGAAAGAAGTAACAGAATTTTTAAAAACCCTATCCCGTTGATTCCAGTCTATCTTATTTGTGGAAAGGTGCAATATTTCTTCTTTTCTTTTAAAATACGATTCTGGTCATATAATATTTTTGCCAGAATCTTAATGCATACAAATATAGATAAGTAAATGTGTTCTTACGCATTAACGTTTGAACCACTGGAAGCGATTACTCCCAAATTTTGCACGAAACATTTTGAGAAACCGAGAAAAAGAGAAGGCGCGACCCCAAAGCCATCGAACTTAGGTACACCCGAAATTCGCAAAATAAATACCTCAAGCAACGCAAGGTTACTTTGCGTAATATAATTATATTTACATTTTCATATTTCAAAATAATATGATTGAAAAATAAATATAATGGTAATTTTCAGATCGACCCATGCCACCCGGACGTGCTAAGGTGGTTGCTACACAAGGTCGTGCAGTTAGTCTTGAATGGACAGAACCCGATGACGATGGTGGCTGCAAGATTGGAAATTACATTGTGGAGTACTACAGGGTAAGCTTTTAAAATCCCACAGGTGAAAAAAATCAAAGAATACAATATCAATTTAATGTTGTAGAATCATGTCTCTTACAAGCAGTTTGCCTTGGATTTTGAGATGTAGGCCAGGGCAGTTGGAGACAAGTGACATTTTTCTGAGGCCACTTTCTCTCTGTAAACTGTTGTAATAACCAAAACAAGTATTGAGTTCTTGCTTGTAATGAATAACTCAATATTTATAAGTAAATAAATATTCTTGAGCACTTGAACATGTAGGATTAAGTATTTAGAAGTATAAACAAATATTGAGTTGGTATGCCTACTTTTCAATCTATTTTAATATAGAAAATAACATTGATGTATGAATGTTGGCAAATTGAAATTTAATGCTAAAATTCCAACAAAATTTAACCCTTACCTGAAAATGGCCAATTTTCAATTAGTTATAATTTTTATTAATTTATTTCTTAACCTGATTTTGATCTAATAATGACCACTTGAAAATTGCAACATTTTGGTAAAGGTAAAAAATGGCATCAGTAAGGCCACTAAATATTTTGTCATCTAAACGTATTTGAGATATTTCAATCCAAACAATAGTACTAGTTCATGTAACATTGTTGCAATGTCAGTATCAAAAGGCTATTTTCACCTTATTCTTTTAATATGAAAGAAGATTAAACAAATAATCTTCGATCTAGTCTTCACCATTATACTCCATAAGCTTCACGTTCTATAAGTTTGATGAGAATGAGAAGCATCCAACTATTTTATTTCTGTACTTGAAATGGCTGCAACTGGTGTCTTTTCCTTAATTTGATCCCTTTTAAAAAAATATAATGAAAATATACAAATAGGGTATGCATTAAATACAGCAGCCTTCTCTGGAGACATATTTTCCTTTTGCTTCTCTCATATGTAGATCTTTGGCCCTTTGATATTGGTTTTGACTTCTTTCCTGCCTTATGCTTTCCTTGAGTAGTCTTCGCTTCTGTGATATTTGTCTGTGTTCTGTTGTTTTTTGCCTTTCTTTTTATGTTATATATTTATAGCTATTATATTTTCCTACATCATCAGTTAAATCGAAGACATCTAATATTCCCATTTGTTTATTAACAATGGTGAAAATAAGCGTAATATTTTTATTAAAATACATGAAGTACTTTTTACAAACATTTTCTAACAATCATTAAATTACCTGCGCCAATATAATGAAATTACAAATTTTTTGTTCTAGAAAACACATCAGCATAGTTCCAATTTTATATTTCCATTCCAGGTCGTTTTTTATTGCAAATTTTGAGACCTTTATTATTCTGCGCTCGTAATTTTCTGAAAAGCGTAGTCAAATATTTTATTACAGTAATTAATTTACCACACTCTTGTTTTGGGTTGAAGATTGTACACACAATGTTTGGAAACTGTCGGAACGACTACATCACTATCATTTTATATCATTCCGTAATGTCATTGTGATTCCAAAACCATTTGAAAATTTTCTCAATATTCCCTATTTGTAAACACATATGCCGATATCCATCACTCCTTATCTATTTGTAAACGTCAAAATTCATTCCTGTGAACAAACCCCATTTTCCCATAGTACGTGATACAATTTTAACTTTTACGTTAAATAAGTAGAAAAATAAAATTTGATGCTATATTGCGTCCCTCCTTTAACGATTAACGCACTTAGAATGTAATCCGTAGCTACTGTGATTAATCACTTTTAATTGGTATATTTTAAGTTAAGTGTTGATACTTCTTTCACATTAACTCCCAGAATTCATCAATAGCAACTCATATTTGTTAGATTTAACGAATTCGTGAATAATTTTATTATAATAAATGCGAAATGTCTTGTCTCGTGATTTGTGTTGCTTTTGAAATTGGCCTGCTGGAAACACTCGCTAAGATGGAGTTTAATTACAAGCAAGAGCTAAGAAAGTAGTATTTGCAAAGTTATGACATTTTACGTTAATCATAATTTGCTGACATTCATACGGATCACACAAAGCAGAGAAAGATAATAATGCTTTCAATGCTCTGAGGACAAATTCATTTGCAGATTGGTTGAACGTGTGTTAAAAGCAGCCACTTGTCGCCAACTCTCTACAACTCTTGAGGACCTGATTGAGGGTTCTGAATATAAATTTCGAGTGAAGGCAGAAACCCTTATGGGGTGAGCGACCCCAGTGATGAGTCTGAAATTGTGTTCATCCCCGACCCAAGGCGTGGGTAAGAATTTTTACACCATTTTGGCGCTCAGTTTTTGAGCTGAATTGATTGTACTTTTGTAGGATTGTACTAAATTATATTTACTTGTTTTAACAAATATTAGGCTGTAGGAGGTTACCATAAATAATATTATAATAATTTCCTGAAAGTGAATATACCTTATATAAAATATAATAAATTAATCAACATATTATTTTTACTTTTAAATACTTTTCGGACTATTTGATATAAAAAGTAAAATAATATAAATTTCAATTATATAATTAGTAATTATTTTTGTACTATGTACGAATTTTGTGTATTGAATTTTTTGACTAGATATGCCAATTTGAGCAACTAGTTTTTTCTTATTTAAAGAACGAAATGATTTATTCCAGTGGCCAAGGAATATACAATTTTAGTCAGACAGCTCGTACTATTAATTATCATTATTTCACTAAAATAGTCACTAGCACTGAGTCATTTTATTCTCCTTCCCAACAAATCATTCTTTTTATTAAATCTGAATGGGTGACTTGTCTTCTCTTTGGCGACATTGTTTCTGCCATACGAAACAAAATCATTTCATAATTAGCACAATAACATTTCTATATCCGTTTGTGCAGCCTGATGGAACCGCCAACTCGCAAGAAAGGTGCGGACGGCACTTCCACCAACAAGGCCGCAACTCTGCCTCTCGTGGACGGGAACAAGCGCAAGGAAGTAGACGGCCGCACGGTTTCCCCTCCGGCGAAGAAAGGCGCGCCGGACCCGCGTCTCGTCAAGAGCAAGGAGTGGGAGACGGTGGACAGGCCCCTGCCGGTCATCTCCTTCGACCGCGTCGAAGTGTCCACGGACGTCGACGAGAAGAACAAAGAGAACGTGGACAAGAAGAAGCGCAAAGAGCAGCCCGCGGACGACGACCTGCCGCCGCCCGTGCCTCCGAAGACGCTCCGGCGCGGGGCCAAGCCCCTGGGTGACAGCCAGCCGCAGCCCCCCGCGCGCCAGAAGGCGCCCCGGCGGTGGAGAGGAAGCTCCCCGCCCCGGCGGCAGCAGCAGCTCATCGAGCAGCAGCAGGCCGTGCCCAAGACCAAGCCCAGCGTGCGGCGGGCAGCCTCGACGCCCGCGACCCACCCACAAGGGGACGCGCACCTCCTGCACCCCAGCTCGCCCTTGATGCCGCGAGGAGGACGACAGCATCCTGCACGGCAGCTCCGAGCTCATGCTCGTCTTGCTGCCGCAGTCCTCTGTGGAAGGGGATGGAGGACAAGACGAAGAAGAGGAGGAGGAAGAAGAAAAAGGTAGCTATATGTATGCCCTGCGATCTTCCAAAGTATTTCGGAATTACCACTTTTTAATCAGATTAGAAAGAAATAAAATTAAAAAATAATTAATAAAACCCTAATCAAGGTGTTAAGGGCGCTCAACGTCAATCAGTTTTTGTACGGGAGTTGACCAACGATAGGATAAAGGACACCATAACTATCAAATCGTGTTATATCTCCTAGTTAAGGGCGAACCAGGGTGTATTGGTCAGACCCCTCACCTTCCACCACCGGGGAAGCGGTATTGAGAATCCAGGGATAGAAATCCAAAGGGTTCAAATCCAGAGGGTGGAAATTCCGGTTGAACCATGAGGAATTTATGGTGAACAAAGTGTATTCGCGATAGGTTTCTGGGGGTTTCCCTGTCTTGCATTCAACCCTTGTTCCATCATCAATTCTTTTCATCGATTTTTCATATATCTGTCAAAACCCTTTCTTTCAATTATGGTCAAAGTGAGTAGGTACTGAGGATCATAATAAATAGTAATTTTCATTACAAGGCAAGAAGGTGCATTTTTCGATTATTAGAAGGGAGAGTTCTCGAACGAGGTCGATAGACCGTGTCTAGGAATCTCGTGAAGTCATGGAAAGTTACTTTTGCCATGTGATGTACCCTCTTCTATTCGAGACCTCAAATTTATGACATTGCCCGGGTGATATACAAATTGACGATCATGAGAACACTATGCATTTTGCAGTTCCAGGATTTTACGTATTTCTTTCTAATTGTTGTACTTTGAATACTAGTACGGAAAGTCCTTTCGATATCTTTCCAGAAAAGCGATAAAAAAATTTAAATTTTCATGACCATATACTGTGTAAGTATGCGTCATTTTCTATACGGTCTTGAATAAAATTAATTATTTTCTTCCTGGCTATACAACTGACAGCGCCAACCGGCTCTATCTCGATTAGGGTTTCACAAGTTTCTCTTTATCCGCAGAGTTAATTAGAAGGTTCTCTACCTTGCGTCTGGATAATCATAATCATTTTTCCTTTAAATATAAAATTGTTTTGGCAGCAATAAATCAATTAAATAAGTATATGCCCAGAAGTGTGTTATGTAAATTTAAATAATTTTTAAGTGTCATCAAAAGTAAAGAAGATTAATATTTTTGACTATTTAGATGTAAATGATTGGTACCATACACACACAATAGCACTCACTAATTGCATGTTAAATGAACAATATTCAAATCAAGGATACTTTTCAGTTTACCATTCACTTTCATACACAAAATCACATCCATCACATTTCATTCACACCAGTTATTAACTACTACTATGTTTTTAAATTTTGAAGGTTTTATGTGGTGTGGTAAATTTACTTGTGCAATTTTCTATTATTAATGTATTTTATATTAATATATTTTATTAATATATTGTAATATAATGTAGTATAACTTATATTATTAATATATTGTTGACATAGACTTATGCATTATGTTATGTAATTAGAATGAAATTATTGTAATATTTCAATTGTTTCTAAAGTTTTTTACACATAATCTCGTTATTTTCAGTTCTGCCACAACTATTGATGATGTGTTTATTTATATGTGGTGTACTGAATACACTATTTCTTCATATATTTTGAATTGTCACAACTCCCATCAACAGCCATTTTGATATTCCTGATTTTTTAAAATTTTCTTACATTATCTCTTAGTTCCTTTGTGTTTGATTCTGTGATGAACAAATACTAGACAAAATTTGCCTACCCAATTTTAGATGTTTCAGGTCCGAGGAACGGCTTGCTTTGGGGCCTCCACAATATCCTTAGTAAATAAATTCTATTGAAGCGTGGGCAATAGCAACCTTGTAAACGACAACTTGAGGAGTAAGAATTTTGCGTAACAGTGTTTTATGTTTTTCTCTTCGTCACTGCCAAATATAATAAAGATAATATCGACACTGATAATATGAAAAAAATGTTCCAACAAAACAGCATAACCTGTAGAAACATATGTACGAAAAGTTGCGATCGCTAAGCAGTAGATCGTAGCAAAAACAGAAGGAGAAAGTGTATTTTCTTTTGCGCCTTCAGGGTTATTTAGTTTATTGCAACATTCAACAACTACAGAAAAGCAACGAGTGGCCAGAATATCCAACGCTTCATGCAATATTTTCCGAATCTATCGCCAGCATGTATGTCTTTTCTTACTATCCAATCAGCAAACAAGTACAATTTTTTAACACTTCATAGTTTCTTTAACCTCAATACACAGATTGATGAATGCGGGAACGTCAACTGCCATGATTCCGTTAGTATAGCAAACGTTTATATCGCTGGAGGTGGCGGGGTTCCATCCCTGCTGGATGATGAGATCCTACGCCAACCTTCACGTTTGCTTGCGGGAATTTCCTCTCCACGTATCTCCCCAAGTAGGGCAACTGTTCATCCGGAATACGCTCCAAGCTCTCGAATGCTCTCCCGCTATATGTGGTAGTGTAGTGCATGTCAGAGCAACAGTGTGTGCCTGACGGGAGAGGATAGTACAATGAAGAGGAAAGATCACGCGCGATCCGTAGCCCGTTTGTTATTGTTCTGATATTCGCCTGTTATTCATTGGAAAAGCCACGGAAAGCCTACCTGTCCTACCTGTCTAGCTTTGACTACCTGTCCAGCTAATGTCGACAATTGACCGACGTCGGGACTCTAACCTTTCCTAGGATCTTCCGGATCAAGTTCCTACAGAGGCAACGGCAATGCTCTTAGGTAACAGCCGGTTTTATGAAAGTTTACAACTGAAAATTAGATTTTTCGTTTATCGTAGATTAAAAAAAACAATTTTTAAGAATATGACGTTGATTTTCAAAGTAATTAATGTTTACATTGTAATATTAGAGAAAACTGATTAATTTGCAGGTCTTTCATGATACGATTTAAAATTAGTTGTCAGTTAAGAAATATAATACCCGAAAAAATGTACTTTTATTTAATTTTATTGTGTAACGAGGTGTAATATCGTACTGAACGTTACAACATTGTTAAATAGAACAAAATGTCAGTCCTACAGTATAGTAAACCTCGCTGGAAAATAAAAAAAAAACTGCTAGGAACGAACAAAAAAAGAAAGAAATTAAATTATTTTATACCAAGCTATTTAATAAAAAATATATTTTAAGTTTTGCCTTCTAGCTAGTATTTTTGATTTCTGTAAAATTCTTAATGTAACTGACAATGTTGTTGAGACCCATGCTTTAATGTGATAATCATTCTTCATTCTTATTAACTGAAGTTTTATTCGTTACTAAGGATAACGATTCAATAAATGAATACTAATTGGAAAGATAATAACAATGAATCATCACAAATTGTTTCATAAATTAAACTGCTAATTATGCCTCAGGGAACGTAATTATAGGGGATACACTTGAACTTTGAGTAACTTTTTATTGGCTTGTTTTCCTACGTTATTGTAGGAAATTGTCATGTTTTTTTGTGCCCTAAGGGAAACTCCATTAATGTTTTTGATAATCATAATTATTATGTAATTTTCCATTTCACATTTCAACGGCAAACAATATAATTTATAATGTATTATTTATTTTATTATAGATAATAGTTATAAAAATAGTTATTATTTCATATTTTAATTGTAAGTACTGGTGTAGGTATTGAAATAGTCTTTTTATCTGTTAGAGCATCATTGGTCGTTTCAAATTAATGTTTACAGTATTTAATCTTTCAAATTAAAAGTAATTGCGCTCTATCATTTATTTATCGCTCAATCGTTCTGTTACCCGCTCTATCGTTTCTATTTACCGCTCTATCGTTCTATTTATCCACTCTTTGGTTCTATTTATCCGCTCTATCGTTCTATTTATCCGCTCTATCGTCCTATTTATCCGCTCTATCGTTTTATTTATCCGCTCTATCGTTCTATTTATCCACTATATCGTTCTATTTATCCGCTCTATTGTTCTATTTATCCGCTCTATCGTTCTATTTATCTGCTCTATCGTTCTATTTACCCGCTCTATTGTTCTATTTATCCGCTCTATCGTTCTATTTACCCGCTTATCGTTCTATTTATGCGCTCTATCGCTCTATTTATGCGCTCTATCGTTCTTTTTATGCGCTCTATCGTTCTATTTATGCGCTTTTATCGTTCTATTTATGCGCTCTATCGTTCTATTTATGCGCTCTATCGTTTATTTATTCGCTCTAGTGTTCTATTTATCCGCTCTATCGTTCTATTTATCCGCTCTATCGTTCTATATATCCATTCCATCGTCTTATTTATCCGCTCTATCGTTCTATTTATCCGCTCTATCGTTCTATTTATCCGCTCTATCGTTGTATTTATCCGCTCTATCGTTCTATTTATCCGTTCTATCGTTCTATTTATCCGCGCTATCGTTCTATTTATCCGTTCTATCGTTCTATTTATCCGTTCTATCGTTCTAATTTTATGCTTAATCGTTCTAATTATCCCATCTATCGTTCTATTTATCCGTTCAATCGTTTTATGTATCCGTTCTATCGTTCTATTTATCCGTTCAATCGTTTTATGTATCCGTTCTATGTAATTTCTATTTATCAGTTCAATCGTTCTATTTATCCGTTCTATCGTTTTATGTATCCGTTCTATCGTTTCTATTTATCCGTTCTGTCGTTCTATGTATCCGTTCTACCATTCTATATATTCGTTCTATCGTTCTACATGTATTTCTATCGTTCATGTATCCGTTCTATCGTTCTATGTATCGTTCACTAGTTCAATGTATCCGTTCTATCGTTGAATGAATCCGTTCTATCGTTTCAATGTATCCGTTCTATCGTTCAATGTATTCGTTTTAATCGTTCCAATGTATCCCGTTCTATCGTTCAATGTATCCGTTCTATCGTTCTATGTATCCGTTCTATCGTTCAATGTATCCGTTCTATCGTTTAATGTATCCGCTCTAGCGTTTAATGTATCCGTTCAATCGTTCAATATATCCGTTCTAGCGTTCAATGTATCCCTTCTATCGTTCTATATATCGCTTCTATCGTTCTATGTAACTATCGTTCTATCGTATCTATCGTTCTATCGTTCTATTTATGCGCTCTATCGTTCTATTTATCCGCTCTATCGTTCTATTTATCCGCTCTATCGTTCTATTTATCCGCTTTATCGTTCTAATTATCCGCTCTATCGTTCTATTTATCCGCTCTATTGTTCTATTTATCCGCTCTATCGTTCTATTTATCCGACCTATCGTTCTATTTATGCGCTCTCTCGTTGTATTTGTGCGCTTTATCGTTCTATTTATCCGCCCTATCGTTCTATTTATCCGATCTATCGTTCTAGTTATCCGCTCTATCGTTCTATTTATCCGCTCTGTCGTTCTATTTATCTGCTCTATCGTTCTATTTATGCGCTCTATCGTTCTATTTTTGCGCTCTATCGTTTCATTTATCCGCTCTATCGTTCTATTTTTCCGCTCTATCGTTCTATTTATGCGCTCTATCGTTCTATTTATGCGCCCTATCGTTATATATGCGCTCCATCGTTCTATATATACGCTCCGTTTCTGTTTATGCGCACTATGGATTCCTATTTATACGCTCTATCGATCTATTCATGCGCTCTATCCTTCTATTTATGCGATCTATCGTTCCATTTATGCGCTCTATCGTTCTATTTATGCGCTCTATCGTTCTTTTTATGCAATTTATCGTTCTATTTATTTCCAGAGGCTTTTACATTAAAAATGGCGTATTTTAGGAGTTTTCGTGAATTGCGCACGAAAGCAGAAGCCATAAACAGAAAAATTACTTGCACCACTGAAATCGCCGTTAAATTTCGGTCAGGATCCGGAGTTTTCGCAAAATCCGTGTCCGGTCGAAATTTGAAAAATTCGTCAGGTGGGGGTACGTTGAACTTTTCCGACTTTGCCAAGGAAATTAGGATCGGCTTTAAACGATCATATCTCCTACAAAAATGCGAATTTTTGCATTCTGAAGCTACGGGCGTGTTCCCCAGGCTCTGGGCTTTCAAAATATATGGTCATTTGTTACGTTCGGACGCAGAGTACGGTTTGCAGAGGCTTTTACTTTAAAAATGGCGTATTTTAGGAGTTTTCGCGAATTGCACGAAAACGAAGCAATAAACAGAAAAATGACTTGCACCACTGAAATCGCCGTTAAATTTCGAGTCAGGATCCACGGTTTTCATAAAAATCCGTGTCCGGTCGAAATTTGAAAGAATTCAAGAGGTGGAGGTACGTTGAACTTTTCCGATTTTGCCAAGGAAGTGCGGATCGGCTTTAAACGATCATATCTCCTACAAAAATGCGAATTTTGCATTCTGAAACTACAGGCGTGTTCCCAGGCTCTGGGCTTTAAAACATATAGTCATTTGTTAAATTTGGACGCAGTACGGTTTGCAGAGCCTTTACTTTAAAATGGCGTATTTTAGGTGTTTTCATAGTGCACGAAAACGAAGCCATAAACAAGAAAAATGACTTTTCACCGAAATCATGGGTAAATTTCGGTCAGGATCCTGGTTTTCATAAAAATCCGTGTCCGTCAGAAATTTGAAAAATTCAACAGGTGAGGTACGTTAGACTTTTCCGATTTTGCCAAGGAAATTAGCATCGGCTTTAAACGATCATATCTCCTACAAAAATGCGAATTTTTGCATTCTGAAGCTACGGACGTGTTCCCCAGGCTCTGGGCTTTCAAAATATATGGTCATTTGTTACGTTCGGACGCAGAGTACGGTTTGCAGAGGCTTTTACTTTAAAAATGGCGTATTTTAGAGTTTTCATGGTGCACGAAAACAGAAGCCATAAACAGAAAAATGACTTGCACCACTGAAATCGCCGTTAAATTTCGAGTCAGGATCCTGGTTTTCATAAAAATCCGTGTCCGGTCAGAATTTGAAAATTCAAAAGGTTAAACTTTTCCGATTTTGCAAGAAAAATAGGATCGGCTTTAAACGATCATATCTCCTACAAAAATGCGAATTTTTGCATTCTGAAGCTACGGGCGTGTTCCCCAGGCTCTGGGCTTTCAAAATATATGGTCATTTGTTACGTTCTGACGAAGAGTACGGTTTGCAGAGGCTTTTACTTTAAAAATGGCGTATTTTAGGGGTTTTCGCAAATTGCACGAAAACGAAGCCATAAACAGAAAAATGACTTGTTAAATTTCGAGTCAGGATCCTGGTTTTCATAAAATCCGTGTCCGGTCGAAATTTGAAAACAACAGGTGGGGTACGTTGAACTTTTCCCGTTTGCCAGAAAATTGGATCGGCTTTAAACGATCATATCTCCTACAAAAATGCGAATTTTTGCATTCTGAAGCTACGGGCGTGTTCCCCAGGCTCTGGGCTTTCAAATATATGGTCATTTGTTACGTTCGGACGCAGAGTACGGTTTCAGAAGGAGCTTTACTTTAAAAAAGGCGTATTTTAGGTGTTTTCGCGAAGTGCACGAAAACGAAGCCATAAACAGAAAAATGACTTGCACCACGTAATTGCCGTTAAATTTCGAGTCTGAATCCTGGTTTTCATAAAAATCCGTGTCTTGTCCAAATTTGAAAAATTCAACAGGTGGGGGTATGTTGAACTTTTCCGATTTTGCCAAGGAAATTAGGATCGGCTTTAAACGATCATATCTCCTACAAAAATGCGAATTTTGCATTCTGAAACTACAGGCGTGTTCTTGTGCTCTGGGCTTTCAAATATATGGTCATTTATTTACGTTCAGCCGGACGCAAGTACGGTTTCCAGAGGCTTTTACTTTAAAAATGGCGTAATTTGGGGATTTTCATGGTGCACGAAAACGAAGCCATAAACAGAAAAATGACTTGCACCACTGAAATCGCCGTTAAATTTCGAGTCAGGATCCTGGTTTTCATAAAAATCCGTGTCCGGTCGAAATTTGAAAAATTCAACAGGTGGGGGTACGTTGAACTTTTCCGATTTTGCCAAGAAAATTGGATCGGCTTTAAACGATCATATCTCCTACAAAAATGCGAATTTTTGCATTCTGAAGCTACGGGCGTGTTCCCCAGGCTCTGGGCTTTCAAAATATATGGTCATTTGTTACGTTCGGACGCAGAGTACGGTTTCCATAGGCTTTTACTTTAAAAATTGCGTATTTTAGGAGTTTTCGCGAATTGCACGAAAACGAAGCCATAAACAGAAAAATGACTTGCACCACTGGGAATGGCCGTTAAATTTCGAGTCAGGATCCTGGTTTTCATAAAAATCCATGTCGGGTCGAAATTTGAAAAATTCAACAGGTTGGGGTACGTTGAACTTTTCCGATTTTGACAAGGAAATTAGGATCGGCTTTAAACGATCATATCTCCTACAAAAATGCGAATTTTTGCATTCTGAAGCTACGGGCGTGTTCCCCAGGCTCTGGGCTTTCAAAAGATATGGTCATTTGTTACGTTCGGACGCAGAGTACGGTTTCCTGGCTTTTACTTTAAAAATGGCGTATTTTAGGAGTTTTCGCGGTGCACGAAAACAGAGCCATAAACAGAAAATGACTTGCACCACTGAAATCGCCGTTAAATTTCGAATAAGGATCCTGGTTTCATTAAAATCCAGTGTCGGTCAGGAAATTTGAAAAATTCAACCAGGTGGTGGTACGTTGAACTTTCCGATTTTGCCAAGGAAATTAGGATCGGCTTTAAACGATCATATCTCCTACAAAAATGCGAATTTTTGCATTCACAAACTACAGGCGTATTCTTCCAGGCTCTGGGCTTTCAAAATATAGTCATTTATTGTTACGTTCGGACGCAGAGTACAGTTTCAGAGGTTTTACTTTAAAAATGGCGTATTTTAGGAGTTTTCGCGAATTGCACGAAAACGAAGCCATAAACAGAAAAATGACTTGCACCACTGAAATCGCCGTTAAATGTCGAGTCAGGATCCTGGTTTTCATAAAAATCCGTGTCCGGTCGAAATTTGAAAAATTCAACAGGTGGGGGTACGTTGAACTTTTCCGATTTGGCCAAGAAGTGGGATCGGCTTTAAACTGATCATATCTCCTAAAAATGCGAATTTTTGCATTCTGAAGCTTCTGGGCGTGTTCTTCAGGCTCTGGGCTTTCAAAATATATGGTCATTGTTACGTTCGGACGCAGAGTACGGTATCCAGAGGCTTTACTTTAAAAATGGCGTATTTTAGGAGTTTCATGGTGCACGAAAACAGAAGCCATAAACAAGAAAGAGACTTGCACCACTGAAATCGCCGTTAAATTTCGAGTCAGGATCCTGGTTTCATAAAAATCCGTGTCAGTCAGAATTTGAAAAATTCAACAGTGGGGTTTCAGCATTCAACAGGTACGTAAAGGCTTTTCGGATTTGCCAGGAAGTGCGGATCGGTTTTAAACGATCATATCTCCTAAAAAATGCGAATTTTGCATTCTGAAGCTACGGGCGTATTCCCAGGCTCTGGGCTTTCAAAATATATGGTCATTTGTTACGTTCGGACGCAAGTACGGTTTCAGAGGCTTTTAATTAAAATGGCGTATTTTAGGAGTTTTCGCGAATTGCACGAAAACGAAGCTATAAACAGAAAAATGACTTGCACCACTGAAATCGCCGTTAAATTTCGAGTCAGGATCCTGGTTTTCATAAAAATCCGTATACGGTCGAAATTTAAAAAATTCAACAGGTGGGGGTACGTTGAACTTTTCCGATTTTGCCAAGGAAATTAGAATCGGCTTTAAACGATCATATCTCCTACAAAAATGCGAATTTTTAAATTCTGAAGCTACGGGCGTATTCTTCATGCTCTGGACTTGAAATATATGGTCATTTGTTACGTTCGGACGCAGTACGGTTTCAGAGGCTTTACTTTAAAATGGCGTATTTTAGGAGTTTTCGCGAATTGCACGAAAACAGAAACTATAAACAAATGACTTGCATAACTGAAATCGCCGTAAAATTTTGATCCAGGATCCTGGTTTTCATAAAAAATCCGTGTCCGGTCAGAATTTGAAAAATTCAACAGGTGGGGGTACGTTAGACTTTTCCGATTTTGCCAAGGAAATTAGGATCGGCTTTAAACGATCATATCTCCTACAAAAATGCGAATTTTTGCATTCTGAAACTACAGGCGTGTTCTTCATACTCTGGGCTTTCAAAATATATAGTCATTTATTACGTTCGGACGCAGAGTACGCGGTTTCAAGAGCTTTACTTTAAAATGGCGTATTTTAGGAGTTTTCGCCGGTGCACGAAAACGAAGCCATACCTGAAAAATGACTTGCACTACTGAAATCGCCGTTAAATGTCGAATCAGGATCAGTTTTCATAAAAATCCGTGTCAGTCCCGAAATTTGAAAATTCAACAGGTGGGGGTACGTTGAACTTTTCCGATTTGGCCAAGAAATTAGGATCGGCTTTAGAAACGATCATATCTCTACAAAAAATGCGAATTTTTGCATTCTGAAGCTTCTACGGGCGTGTTCTTCAGGCTCTGGGCTTTGGAAATATATGGTCATTTGTTGCGTTCGGACGCAGTACAGTTTCCAGAGCTTTATACACAAAAATGGCGTATTTTAGGAGATTTTCGCAGATTGCACGAAAACAGAGCCATAAACAGAAAGAGACTTGCACCACAAATCGCCGTTAAATTTCGAAGTCAGGATCCTGGTTTTCATTAAAATCCGTGTCCAGTCAAAAATTTGAAAAATTCAACCCAGGTGGTACGTTGAACTTTCGGATTTGCCAAGAAAAATTAGGATCAGTTTTAAACGATCATATCTCCTACAAAAATGCGAATTTTGCATTCTGAAACTACAGGCGTGTTCCCCAGGCTCTGGGCTTTTTCAAAATATATGGTCATTGTTACGTTCGGACGCAGTACGGTTTCCAGAGCTTTTAATTAAAAATGGCGTATTTTAGGAGTTTCGCGAATTGATCAAAGCAGAAGCCATAACAGAAAAATGACTTGCACCACTGAAATGGCCGTTAGATTTCGAGTCAGGATCACTGGTTTTCATAAAAATCCGTGTCCGGTCGAAATTTGAAAAATTCAACAGGTGAAATTGCGTTGAACTTTTCCGATTTTGCCAAGGAAGTGGGATCGGCTTTTAAACGATCATATCTCCTACAAAAATGCGAATTTTGCATTCTGAAACTACGGGCGTATTCTTCATGCTCTGGGCACAAAATATATAGTCATTTGTTACGTTCCGGACGCAGGTACAGTTTCAGAGGCTTTTAAGCACAAAATGGCGTATTTTAGGAGTTTTCGCGAATTGCACGAACGAAGCCATAAACAAAAATGACTTGCACCACTGAAATCGCCATTAATTTCGAGTCAGGTTCCTGGTTTTCATAAAAATCCGTGTCCGGTCGAAATTTGAAAAATTCAACAGGTGGTACGTTGAACTTTTCCGATTTTGACAAGGAAATTAGGATCGGCTTTAAACGATCATATCTCATACAAAAATGCGAATTTTTGCATTCTGAAAACTACGAATGTTCCACAGGCTCTGGGCTTTCAAGATATGGTCATTGTTACGTTCGGACGCAGAGTACGGTTTCCAGAGCTTTTACTTCAAAATAGCGTATTTTAGGTTTCGCAGATTGCACGAAAACGAAGCCATAAACAGAAAGCACACCACTAAATCGCCGTTAAATTTCGAGTCAGGATCCTGGTTTTCGCAAAAATCCGTGTCCAGTCAAAAATTTGAAAAATTCAACAGGTGGGGGTACGTTGAACTTTTCGGATTTTGCCAAGGAAATTAGGATCGGTTTTAAACGATCATATCTCCTACAAAAATGCGAATTTTTGCATTCTGAAGCTACGGGCGTGTTCCCCAGGCTCTGGGCTTTCAAAATATATGGTCATTTGTTACGTTCGGACGCAGAGTACGGTTTCCAGAGCTTTTAATTAAAAATGGCGTATTTTAGGAGTTTTTCGCGAATTGATCGAAAACGAAATATAAACAGAAAAATGGCTTGCACCACTGAAATGGCGTTAAATTTCAGTCAGGATCCTGGTTTTCATAAAAATCCGTGTCAGTCGAAATTTGAAAATTCAAGCAGGTGAAAGTACGTTGAACTTTCCGATTTTGCCAAGGAAATTAGGATCGGCTTTAAACGATCATATCTCCTACAAAATGCGAATTTTTGCATTCTGGAAGCTACGGAAGGCGTGTTCTTCATGCTCTGGGCTTTCAAAATATATAGTCATTTGTGTTACGTTCGGACGCAGTACGGTTTCCAGAGGCTTTTACTTCAAAAATGGCGTATTTTAGGAGTTTTCGCGAATTGCACGAAAACGAAGCCATAAACAGAAAAATGACTTGCACCACTGAAATCGCCGTTAATTTCGAGTCAGGATCCTGGTTTTCATAAAAATCCGTGTCCGGTCGAAATTTGAAAAATTCAACAGGTGAAGGTACGTTGAACTTTTCCGATTTTGCCAAGGAAGTGGATCGGCTTTAAACGATCATATCTCCTACAAAAATGCGAATATTTGCATTCTGAAGCTACGAAAGCGTGTTCCCGAACTGGACTTTCAAAGATATGTTCATTTGTTACGTTCGGACGCATAGTACAGTTTTCAGAGGCTTTACTTTAAAAATGGCGTATTTAGGGTTTTCGCGAATTGCACGAAAACGAAGCCATAAATGAAAAATGACTTGCACGACTGGAAATCGCCGTTAAATTTCGAGTCAGGATCTAGTTTTATTAAATCCGTGTCGGTCGAAATTTGAAAAGTCAACAGGTGGGGGTACGTTGAACTTTTCCGATTTTGCCAAGGAAATTAGGATCGGCTTTAAACGATCATATCTCCTACAAAAATGCGAATTTTTGCATTCTGAAGCTACGGGCGTGTTCTTCAGGCTCTGGGCTTTCAAAATATATGGTCATTTGTTACGTTCGGACGCGAGTACGGTTTAGAGTTTTACTTTAAAAATGGCGTATTTTAGGAGTTTCATGAATTGCTGCACGAAACGAAACCATAAACAGAAAAATGACTTGCACCACTGAAATCGCCGTTAAATTTCGAGTCCAGGATCCTGGTTTTCATAAAAATCCGTGTCCGGTCGAAATTTGAAAAATTCAACAGGTGGGGGTACGTTGAACTTTTCCGATTTTGCCAAGGAAATTAGGATCGGCTTTAAACGATCATATCTCCTACACAAATGCGAATTTTTGCATTCTGAAGCTACGGGCGTGTTCCCCAGGCTCTGGGCTTTCAAAATATATGGTCATTTGTTACGTTCGGACGCAGAGTACGTTTCCAGAGGCTTTTAATTAAAATGGCGTATTTTAGGAGTTTTCGCGAATTGATCGAAAACGAAGGCCATAAACAGAAAAATGACCTGCACCACTGGAAATGTGCGTTAAATTTCGAGTCAGGATCCTGGTTTCAAAAATCCGTGTCGGTCAAATTTGAAAAATTCAACGAATTAATTGGTACGTTGAACTTTTCGATTTTGCCAAGAAATTAGGATCGGCTTTAAACGATCATATCTCCTACAAAATGCGAATTTTTGCATTCTGAAGCTTCACAGGCGTGTTCTTCAGGCTCTGGGCTTTCAAATATATGGTCATTTGTTACGTTCGGACGCAGAGTACGGTATCCAGAGCTTTACTTTAAAAATGGCGTATTTTGGAGTTTCGCGAATTGCACGAAAACGAAGCCATAAACAGAAAAGAGACTTGCACCACTGAAATCGCCGTTAAATTTCGAGTCAGGATCCTGGTTTTCATAAAAATCCGTGTCCGGTCGAAATTTGAAAAATTCAACAGGTGGGGTTTCAACATTCCAGCAGGTACGTGAAACTTTCCGGATTTGCCAAGGAAATTAGGATCGGCTTTAAACGATCATATCTCCTACAAAATGCGAATTTTTGCATTCTGAAGCTACGGGCGTTTTCCCCAGGCTCTGGGCTTTCAAAATATATGATCATTTGTTACGTTCGTACGCAGAGTACGTTTTCTAGAAGCTTTTACTTTAAAAATGGCGTATTTTAAGAGTTTTCGCGAATTGCACGAAAACGAAGCCATAAACAGAAAAATGACTTGCACCACTGAAATGGCCGTTAAATTTCGAGTCAGGATCCTGGTTTTCTTAAAAATCCGTGTCAGTCGAAATTTAGAAAAGTCAACAGGTGAAATTGCGTTGAACTTTTCCGATTTGCAAGGAAATTAGGATCGGCTTTAAACGATCATATCTCCTACAAAATGCGAATTTTTGCATTCTGAAGCTACAGGCGTGTTCTTCATGCTCTGGACTTTCAAAATATATATCATTTGTTACGTTCGGACTTGAGTACGGTTTCCAGAGCTTTTACTTTAAAAATGGCGTATTTTAGGAGTTTTCGCGAATTGCACGAAAACGAAGCCATAAACAGAAAAATGACTTGCATAACTGAAATCGCCGTAAAATTTTGAGTCAGGATCCTGGTTTTCATAAAAATCCGTGTCCGGTCGAAATTTGAAAAATTCAACAGGTGGGGGTACGTTGAACTTTTCCGATTTTGCCAAGGAAATTAGGATCGGCTTTAAACGATCGCATATCTCTCCTACAAAAATGCGAATTTTGCATTCTGAAACTACCACAGGCGTGTTCTTCATGCTCTGGGCTTTCAAAATATATGGTCATTTGTTACGTTCGGACGCAGAGTACGGTTTCCAGAGGCTTTACTTTAAAAATGGCGTATTTTAGGAGTTTTCGCGAATTGCACGAAAACGAAGCCATACACAGAAAAATGACACTACTGAAATCGCGTTAAATGTCGAGTCAGGATCCAGTTTCCGCAAAAATCCGTGTCAGTCAGAAATTGAAAAATTCAACAGGTAGAGGGTACGTTGAACTTTTCGGTTGTAGAAATTAGGATCGGCTTTAAACGATCCATATCTCCTACAAAAATGCGAATTTTGCATTCTGAAACTACGAATGTTCTTCGAGCTCTGGGCTTTCAAAATATATGGTCATTTGTTACGTTCGGACGCGAGTACGGTTTCCAGAGGCTTTACACTTTAAAATGGCGTATTTAGGAGTTTTCGCGAATTGCACGAAAACGAAGCCATAAACAGAAGAGACTTGCACCACTGAAATCGCCGTTAAATTTCGGAAGTCAGGATCCTGGTTTTCATTAAAATCCGTGTCAGTCAAAAATTTGAAAAATTCAACAGGTGGGGTACGTTGAACTTTTTCGGATTTTGCCAGAAAATTAGGATCGGTTTTAAGCGATCATATCTCCTACAAAAATGCAATTTTTGCATTCTGAAGCTACGGGCGTGTTCCCCGGGCTCAGGCTTTCAAAATATATAGTCATTTATTACGTTCGGACGCAGAGTACACGGTTTCCAGAGGCTTTTATGTTAAAAATGGCGTATTTTAGGAGTTTTCGCGAATTGATCGAAAACGAAGCCATAATGAAAAATGACTTGCACCTGAAATGGCCCGTTAAATTTCGAGTCAGGATCCTGGTTTTCATAAAAATCAAGTGTCGGTCGAAATTTGAAAAGTCAACAGGTGGGGGTACGTTGAACTTTTCCGATTTTGCCAAGGAAATTAGGATCGGCTTTAAACGATCATATCTCCTACAAAAATGCGAATTTTTGCATTCTGAAGCTACGGGCGTGTTCTTCATGCTCTGGGCTTTCAAAATATATGGTCATTTGTTACGTTCGGACGCAGAGTACGGTTTCCAGAGGCTTTTACTTTAAAAATGGCGTATTTTAGGAGTTTTCGCGAATTGCACGAAAACGAAGCCATAAACAGAAAATGACTTGCACCACTGAAATCGCCGTTAAATTTCAGTCAGGATCCTGGTTTTCATAAAAATCCGTGTCCGGTCGAAATTTGAAAAATTCAACAGGTTGGGGGTACGTTGAACTTTTCCGATTTTGACAAGGGAATTAGGATCGGCTTTAAACGATCATATCTCATACAAAAATGCGAATTTTTGCATTCTGAAGCTACGGGCGTGTTCCCCAGGCTCTGGGCTTTCAAAAGATATGGTCATTTGTTACGTTCGGACGCAGTACGGTTTCCAGAGGCTTTACTTTAAATGGCGTATTTTAGGAGTTTCTTGAATTGCACGAAAACGAAGCTATATAAACAGAAAAGAGACTTGCACCACTGAAATCATACGTTAGAACGAGTCAGGATCCTGGTTTTCATAAAAATCCGTCGGTCAAAGATTTGAAAAATTCAACAGGTGGGGTACGTTGAACTTTCAAAAGTTTTGCCAAGGAAATTAGGATCAGTTTTAAACGATCATATCTCCTCTAAAAATGCGAATTTTGCATTCTGAAGCTACAGGCGTGTTCCCAGGCTCTGGGCTTTCAAAATATATGGTCATTTGTTACGTTCCGGACGCATTACGGTTTCCAGAGGCTTTTAATTAAAAAATGGCGTATTTTAGGAGTTTTCGCGAATTGATCAAGCAGAAGCCATAAACAGAAAAATGACTTGCACCACTGAAATGGCCGTTAAATTTCGAGTCAGGATCCTGGTTTTCATAAAAATCCGTGTCGGTCGAAATTTGAAAAATTCAACGGAACCCAGGGGTACGTTGAACTTTTCCGATTTTGCCAAGAAATTGGATCAGCTTTAAACGATCATATCTCCTACAAAAATGCGAATTTTTGCATTCTGAAACTACGGGCGTGTTCTTCATGCTCTGGGCTTTCAAAATATATAGTCATTTGTTACGTTCGGACGCAGAGTACGGTTTCAGGGCTTTTACTTTAAAATGGCGTATTTTAGGAGTTTTCATGGTGCACGAAAACGGACCATAAACAAATGACTTGCACCACTGGAAATCGCCGTTAATTTCGAGTCAGGATCCTGGTTTTCATAAAATCCGTGTCCGGTCGAAATTTGAAAAGTCAACAGGTGGGGTACGTTGAACTTTTCCGATTTTGCCAAGAAGTGGATCAGCTTTAAACGATCATATCTCCTACAAAAAATGCGAATATTTGCATTCTGAAGCTACAGGCGTATTCCCCAGGCTCTGGACTTTCAAAGATATGTTCATTTGTTACGTTCGGACGCGAGTACGGTTTCCAGAGCTTTTAATTAAAAAATGGCGTATTTTAGGAGTTTCGCGAATTGATCGAAAACGAAACCGCAAACAGAAAATGACCTGCACCACTGAAATGGCCGTTAGAATTTCGAGTCAGGATCCTGGTTTCGCAAAAATCCGTCGGTCGAAATTTGAAAAATTCAACAGGTGGTGGTACGTTGAACTTTTCCGATTTTATGGGAAATTAGGATCGGCTTTAAACGATCATATCTCCTACAAAAAATGCGAATTTTTGCATTCTGAAACTGGGCGTGTTCTTCATGCTCTGGGCTTTCAAATATATAGTCATTTGTTACGTTCGGACGCAGAGTACGGTTTTCAGAGGCTTTTAACTTTAAAAATGGCGGCTTTAGGAGTTTTCGCGAATTGCACGAAAACGAAGCCATAAACAGAAAAATGACTTGTACACCACTGGGAATGGCCCGTTAATTTCGAGTCAGGATCCTGGTTTTTCCGCAAAAAATCCGTGTCGGTCAGAATTTGAAAAAATTCAACAGGTTGGGGTACGTTGAACTTTTCCGATTTTGATAAAAATTAGGATCGGCTTTAAACGATCATATCTCCTACAAAATGCGAATTTTGCATTCTGAAGCTACAGGCGTGTTCCCCGGGCTCTGGACTTTCAAAAAGATATGGTCATTTGTACGTTCGGACGCAGAGTACGGTTTCAGAGGCTTTTACTTTAAAAAATGGCGTATTTTAGAGTTTTCGCGAATTGCACGAAAACGAAGCCATAAACAGAAAAATGACTTGCACCACTGAAATCGCCGTTAAATTTCGAGTCAGGATCCTGGTTTTCATTAAAATCCGTGTCAGTCGAAATTTGAAAATTCAACAGGTGGTGGTACGTTGAACTTTTCGATTTTGCCAAGAAAATTAGGATATGCTTTAAACGATCATATCTCCTACAAAAATGCGAATTTTTGCATTCTGAAGCTACGGGCGTGTTCTTCAGGCTCTGGGCTTTCAAAATATATAGTCATTTGTTACGTTCGGACGCAAGTACAGTTTCAGAGGCTTTTACTTTAAAAATGGCGTATTTTTAGGAGTTTTCGCGAATTGCACGAAAGCAAGCCATAAACAGAAAAATGACTTGCACCACTGAAATCGCCGTTAAATTTCGGAGTCAGTATCCATAAGTTTTAATACCATCGGTCAAAATCCATCATAGAGCTATTTATTTATTTACCCTTTTTTTTCCTACCCCGAAGTTTGAATTCCATACACCTGAATTTAAAAAAACTACCCCCTTGTGTCAATTATTGGGGGAAGGGAAACTAGTTTTCCCCTTTCAAAATAGTGTGATAAAAGGGCCCAAAAATTCTCTGTCAAATTTTTGGGGGCCCTGGGAAAAACACAGTTTGAAACAACCACAGTTCTCAGAAAATGCTTAAACTTTTTTACGCCTTCTACCATTTAAAAAATCGGGGGGACCCCGAAACAAGGAAGGCACGTGTTATGGATATGTTTGAATTCTAGGTACCCCCCGAATCAATAATAATCCCCCAAGTCGTAGTTCGACGGTTAGGGGCAACAACTACTGCTGCGCTCTGTCCCCAAAAATCCCTGTATCTCAAAACCAAAACACTTCAGTATTAATATTACCAAACAGTGTTTTTTAAAAAAAGGTGCTATCATGTTCCCCCCCAGTGTACGGCGTTTCTCGGGCCCGGGCCCCTGCCGGCTGGCTAAACTTCCACATGAAAAAAGCAGTACCACCCAAACTAAAAGATGAATCTTCCAACCCTCAAAAACAACCCACAAGTGGGCCGGGGGGCTAAAACTTTGATTTTTCCCATCAAAAAACAACCCTTATACTGGACTTTAAAAAAAATCAACTTAAAAGACTATATAAGAAAACCCTTAAAAATTTTTCCCCCCAATTTTTACTTTCATATAAGAATATCCAATAACAGAATATGTATGTTTCTGAACTCGAGGTCAATGCTGATTTTTAAACTCAAAAACCCTACTCAAATTTTAAAAAACCTACTGAAGGGGAGCCCCTAATTAACAAACTAAAAATTTTCCATTACAAATGTTTCCTTTTTTATTCCAAACAGGAAATCCAAATATTTTAAAGAATCATGACACCCAAAACTACCCCCAGTATATCTTTTGGGGTTTTCAAAAATTTTTTAGTCACATTATGAGCTTCCAAAAGGCCCAAACTTTACCCAACCTGAAAAACCCCACAAACCCCCTCAGTCATCAGGGGTTGTCTGAAGGTACACCATATAAAATCTTTTTTTTGCTGAAAACTTTTCTTTTTAATTGCAAAAGGGAAAGGGATATATTTAGTAACTGCCAAAAAATACCCCCAAAGTTGCCTTCAAACACTCCCAGTAAAATATACCAATACCCCCTTCTAATAATTGGAAGTAAAATATAAAAACTGAAACCCCCCTCCCCCCCTCCAAAAAAGTATGAACTTTCCTCCCTTTTTAAAAAGAAGCCCCCCCCAATAAACCCCCTCTTCCCTATCTGAAGCAACAAAAAAATGTTAAAGATAATAATCAAGATAATATTTTAAAACAAAAAAAAAACAGAAAAAGAATTCTTAAAAACATAAAAGAACTGGACCAAGAAAAGCAACCCTAAAAAAACCCTTAAAGACATGTTGGCCCAACAAAAGATCTGATTAAAGGGGAAAAAACTCCTTCCCTCTGTCAGTGAATCAATTCACTTACAAAGAAAATATTGGGCTCTGCTGATCCTCTAACCATAAAAAAGGACTATTCTAATGATATTCCAGCTGTTATAAAAATGCTAAATGACATTTACCCTGTATTAAAGATAGAATTATAAAAAGCAGAGTTACCAAAATAAAAACAAACTGCAGAATCCCCTGGAATCGGGCCACAGCTGACTCTAACCCAGTATAAAACCCTATCTGACACAAAATTTTTTTAATTCAGGTCTTTTAAAAAAACACCATTCCCCCCCTTGTAAATTTTCAAGCAAATAATGAAGATACTCAATGGAATTTTAAATTTGGTCTTTTTAATCAAAATGGGGTATTAAAAAGGGTTCATTTTTTTGCAAGAATCCAGTTTTTCCAAAGGCCCCAAATCACTCGGCTAATTTTAAAAAATTATCAATGTTTTTTTAAAAAAAATAAACCCTTTTTGATCATGCTTCTGGTGGAGAAACCATTTTTTTAAAAGCTGAAATTTTTGGGTGAAAACCCATGAAAAAATCTAATAAACCCCTTAAAATGTTCCCAATTCAATTCTGGAATTAATTCTTTGATAAAAAGATTTAGTCCCTTTTTTAAAGGGGATAATTTTTTTAAAGTAATTTTTTAAAATTTTTTGTAATGAAATAGGTATTTCAGTAAATGTTCTGTATTAGAATAACGAAATTTTTCCTTCCTTTTGTAGTAATTAACAGTTTTTAATTTTCACTTTTTAAGTTTATTTTTTTATATCCATATCTCTCTTCTGTCCCTTAATTTAAACCCCAATATTTTTAAAAACAAAAAATTGACAAGGGAAATATAATGTATTTTTAAATTCCTAAGGGCCCAAAGTTGATGCGACTTAAAATAAAAAAATTAAAAAAAAAAAAATCTCGCTTAATTCTGTGCATCAGTTATGATTCCCCCGGGGCGAAAAAACAACAACAAAATTTACATTAAAATCATGAACAAATTACCCCAAAGTTCTTTTACATAACGTTTAGATGAAAAAAGAAAAACTTTCTGACAACGTTTGTAAATTTTAACGAAAAAACGTCTGGTTTTGAATGCTCTATCATTCGTTTGACGACCTCGCTCTGAAAAAAATTCTTGGAAAGATGCTATGGATTATTGTGTTGAAGGCTGAAAAACCACGGGGAAGTTGCATTTAACAACCCGGGGATTAAAAAATTTCCCCATGTCTCCCCCAGAACCTGTTTTCCCTGCCCGTTGAGTTATGGTGATTACGCAAAATGAGAATAAAAAGTAGTTTAGTAATATTTCATTTTTTAATTGGTTCGCTTTGCCTCAAGTCGGAATCACCAGACCAGTAAAAAGGAGCACCATCAATAACCTTTTGTCAGGGTGACCCAAATCGTTCTGTTCCCAAAACAACAAAAAAAATCCAAAAATTACCTCGATTTCCCAAAATTTTTTTTTTTCACCTCTTTAAATCAAAGGGAAACCCCTCGCAATTCTTTTTCTTTTTTGGAAAAAATTTAAAAACTCAAAGAAAAGGGGATAAAGAGGCATCATCCGGTAACAAAAATGCAACGGGAACTCATTGACAAAATTCTAAACAAAATTTGATGGGGCAAAAATTTTTTAAATTCTGGAATTATGCTGTAAACCTGGGAAAAAACAATTTCGTATTAAAGTTCCTCTTTTTATATAACCCCAGAGGCAGAGATTTAACGAAAGGTAAAATTTGGGGCTGAATTCCCCGGGTAAAAATTTGGGTCCCATGATAGTCGGTTTCTGAAAAATATATTGAAACATTAAACTGGTGGGGAAAAGGAAAGGGGAAAGAAAACTCACAGAATGTTTAAAACTTTTTTCCCCAAAACCCTTTACACCATTGAATCATCAATTGCAAAAAAGGGAAAAAGGCTGACGAGCCATGACGGGGTACAGGCAAGTTTTTCTAGGGTGATCCCCCGCCCTTAGTGGCGGGAAACGTTTTTTCGATGTCACTGGGGTTTTATATCGTAGATACGGATTCAGGGCTGCACAAGCTGATAAATTACATTTTTTTTTCTCTAAAATGTGATGTTTATAATTAACGATTTGCGATCGTTTTTGGGAATCGTTTTTTTCCCTAAGTTTCTGATTTAATTTCTGTCTTTAAAAAAAAAAGTTCCCCAATTTGCTTCTTTTTGGGAATTTTGGGTTTTTTAAAACTGTACTACAAAAGTTTGGAATAACTCCTCAAAGGGCCCCAATGTCGATAACAACTCCCCAGGGGCTGCCGTCTTCCCCTATTCTTTTTTAAATTTGGGGCTCTTCAAAAAAAATATTCTGGGGGTTTAGTTGTTTGAAATGTCTTGAATATATAGCTGTTTGGAATTCGGCAAAAAAAGTTTGTACTGGGGGCCCTTTCCCTTACCATATTAACCTTCTGGTGTCATATTAGATAAAAAGGGTCGATTTTCAAATGACTTGATGCAGTAATTTTTCCATGTATCAGATCCCAAATTAAAAAAAAGACCTCCAAAACCCTGATACACAACGTCATGACCATGAACACAGTTTTTCATTTATTATTATTATTATTATTATTATTATTATTATTATTCTGAAACTCTCCTGAAAATTATTATTTAGAAACAACAATCTGAAAATTATTCCATCAATTTATCCTTTTAGATATGCTATATATGTCCCGCTTTAAAATGTTGGGGTTTCAGTTTCTTTTTGGAAATAATTGTTTTTTGGGATTTGGGGGCAGAAACCCCAAAAAAAGGGTTTCCCCGTTACACTTCAAATTACAAGAAAAATTCTAAAAATCTGTCCTTTTCCGCTGATATAATGTTGTGGGTTCGAAAGATGATCCTTTTGTCTTTCAGTCGTGGGCCCCGTTTCCCATACTCTCATTTCTGGTTAGATTAGGAACCTAAGTATAGTTATGAGGATATACTAAAAATTTTTCTGGAATTATTGCTCTCTTTTATTTAGTACGGGGGAGTAAATAAACAAATTTTTAAATTTTTCTAATTAGTAATTTCAAATAACATTCTTAAAAAATAATTTAAACGATTATGAAGTTATGAAGTATCTATCTTACGTTTTCTTAAGGTAAGAACAAAAAATACAAAAAAAAAAAAAAAAAACTTTTTAAAAAGAAAATAAAAATTTTTTTCCCTTTTCTCAACTTCCGTTGGGGAAGGGATAACAAATTCACCCCAGAAAAGGAAAAACGCAGCCCCCATAAAAAATTTTGCGACGTTTTTTCACTTAGATTTTTTTCGGCCTCTGTGGACTTTAGGCAGTCTGGTACTTTTCTTTTTCAAAATTTCCTTCTTTTAATACGTTCTCTCCGCACATTTTCCTTCCCCCAAACTAGGATAAATCAATGCCCCCCGGAAAAGGTTTCCCCCTCGAAAGTGTAATGCGGATCTCTGGCTTGCAGACAAAAAAATTGTCTACAGAGAAGGAAAATAGGGGGACTGTCAGAGAAGTGCCTCGTGTTTGAGGGGTTGAAAAACACCCTCTCTTTGTGGTCAGCACATACTATGTCCTGCGTAAACATTTTTTTGATGCTTTTTTTAAAATTTTGGGGGAAAAAAGTCGCTGGGGGTATAATTTTTTATCTTCAGTCCCTAAACTGCACTGACCCAAAATCCCCCTTGCCCAAATTTTTCAAATGTCCCCTTTAAAACTAAAAAATGCCGGGAAAGTTCCCCAAGAAATCATTACTTTTGGGTGCTAAATTATTCACTATCACAAAAAGTATTAATCTAGGGAAATTTCCCGGCTAAAAAAAATGAAACCTTCAAAATTAAACGTTTTACAAAAGACAGGGAAACTTCTTTGTCCCAAAATTTCAAATAAGACGCAAGATAAATTTTGAAACCGAATGATTTAATAATGTTCTTTTTTTCCCCCATCACTAAAAAGGAAAAAAAAATACAAGGCCCAGAAAAACTTTTTTAGAAACTTTCCCGAAATTTTTCTCAGGAATAGTGTCAGTGTCAGAAAATGTTTACGTCTGGGGTTTTTCCGCGATACGCAACATCCCCTTTTCCCTTTGCTTTCAAAAATTTCGCCTGGGGAACGTCCCCAAAACCCAAAACCGGCTTGGCTTCGTTTCAACAATTAGAAACCGATGTTACATGAAAAATGGGCCTCTGGAAACTTTGGCCATGGCGGGAACCTTAAAATTTTGATAAAAATCGACTAGTGTTTCGCCACCACTCTCGTTAATCCCTAATATAAATTTCGGTTTAAGTAATTTGTCCTACATTTTGATATTTTTTATTTTTTTAGTTTCTACAAGTCTCTATTTTTTTTAAACAAAAAACAGTTTTCTGAAGATATTTTTCATTGGTCAATTTTTATTTTTAAATTCAATTTCTTTTGTTTTACTGAAATATATTGTAAAATGTAATCATTGAAATTTCACAATTTATACACTACTTGGAGACGAAAAAAAATACACGTAACTATATTCATGAAACGAAAATAGTCAAATAGGTAATACATGCTATTTTTATTGCAAATTTCTTTAACAGTTTAAAAAATTTTATTCTGGTAAAGTAAAATGTTTTTTTTTTAAAATGAAAAATTGAAAACGCAACTGATTTTCAAAAACATTTTTTAGATGAATTTATATGAATAATTTAATTACTTCTATATAAATATGAATACAGTATAAACCGTAATTTTTTAATGGTTCCTCAGATATCCTTCTTTTAAAAAAATAAGATATCACGATTCCTTTCTCGATACTAACCTTTAAAAAAAAAAATCCTCCATTTATTTTTAAGAGCCATTTTCAAGTCCCTTAAAAAAGAGGTTTTTTAAATTTTCCCTCATTCTTTTTTTTGTTCCATTAAAAGAATAAAAATTTAAATTTTTCTTTCCCCGTTTTGCATTAACGTTCATAACGTGTGTTTGAAGCAATATAACTTCGTCAACGGAAATAAAAAAAAATTCCCAATAAAAGATTTGAAATTTTATGAAAATATTATAAAAGCTTGAACGAAAACAAGATATTTTATATAGGTAGTTTTTATCAGTTCACTGCAAATCATTACGTAGTTACCGAAAAAAAAAAGCGCACTGGTCACAAAAAAGAGAAAAAAAAAAGGGCAAATATTCCTCTGTGGTCGATGCTTCCCCCGTCTTTTCCCGTCGGTGTTTTCAACCCCTTCCGGAGGACAAGTCGATCGGGCGCTTTTTTAAAAACGTCGGTCCTGTGCTGCAAACCCGGGGAGTGCCCTTGCCCCGGAAGCAGTTTCGGCTTGTCAGGCGGGGGCGCGTGCGGTCGCGGCTGCCGGGAGGCCGATCGGTACTTCTCCGACCCCCCTCCGCCCCGTACCCCCCCCCGCCATACCGCCGCATCGCGCCGCGCCGCCTGCCTCCCCCCCCCCATTTAAAAATACGGGGGGATTCTTTTCGCGCAAAAACGGGCCCGCGTGGGCGGGGGGGCGGCCGCACCCGGCCCCGGGAACCGCCCCCGCCGTCGACCGAACCCGGGACCCCCCCGGCTGTCTTGACGGCGGGGGGGGTCGTTGGCCCCGACGGGGTCGTACGCCCCCGAGACGGGGAAAAGGGCTGCTGGGGGGAAAGGGGCGGGGGGCGTTGGCCAGGGGCCCACCTGTCGCTGGGGGGTCGGCGCCGCCGCCGCTGCCCCGGCCTCCTCGCCTCCCCGTGGCTGCGCGGTAGCCGTGGGGCCCTATCTGGGCCCGAAATAAAGTAACGGTGCGGCTTTTTTTGTGCCCGCTGGATTCCACTATTATGGCGGGGGCCCCCCGCGACGGCTCCGGCCCGGGTGGCGGCGGCGGTGGCGGCGGCGGCGGCGGGAAACACGCGACGGGGGGGCTCGCGGCGGCGCGGCTCGCTGTTTCCCTGTGGCGATCTCATGTCGCGTCGTCGCCGGGGCGGTACGCGTGCCCCCGGTGTCGCGTGCTCCCGCCCCCGCTGCGGCATCGAGGCGCGGCGCGGCCCCGGCGTGGCGCGGCGCTCGCGCGCGCTCGCGGCAGGGGCCCGGGGAGGGGCGCGGCTGCGCGGCGTCGGCGTCGGCGGCGGTGGGCCGACGGCGCTGTGCGCTGGCCCCGGGGCGCGACCGGCGACGCTGGTCTCTTTGCGGCACGCGTCGGCGGCCGCGGCGCTCTGCCCCGTGGCGGCGGCGGCGGCGGCGGCGGCGGCGGCGGGGGGGGGCGGGGCCCCGGCGGTCGGGGGGGGGCCCGGGGGCGGGGGGCGGGGGCGGGGGGGTAAAACGCGCCGGGCTGCGGGCAAAAGCGTCGCGCCCCCCCCCTGCCCTGGCCGCCGGTTGTCGGGCCCCCCGTCGCGGGACGGGGGCGCGGGGGGGGGAGGGCGCACGCGGGCGCGCGGGGGGCCGCCATTCGGGGCCCGCTGACGTAAATTCCGGGGGCCCGGTCCCCGCCCGGGGGCTCCGGGTTTCCCCAAGGGAAAAGGGGCGGCGGGCTGCCCCTTGGTCCCCGACGCCGGTGGGTGGGGCGCGGCGGCGGAGGCGGGGGTGGGGTGAATGTGGCTGGTTTCGCTGGCGGGGGGGAAGATGGCGCACCGAGGGAAAATTCCCGGGCCTCTCCCCCCCTCCCCCTCTGCCCTTCCGCCCCCCCAACCCCCCGTCCCCCCCCCGCCAGCCGGGGGGGCCCCCTGCCGGGGGCTCCTCTCCTCTTTTCTTTCCTCTCCTCTTTTTTTTCTTGCGTTTTGTCATTCAAATTTCCCCTTTTAATTATTTTTTTTCTTATAAAATTTCCTCTCATTAAAAATTTTTGAAGTTTTTTTTTCCCTTAAATATAAAATTTAAAAATATTTTAAAAATTTCATTCTCTGTCTGTCTCTGTGAATATATCCCCCCTGTCCTACACAGTATCCTCGATTCTTTTCCATTGCACGCCGGTTTTAAAATCGTTTTGTGTCTGCTTTTGTAAATAGTTCACACATCTGCTGTTCTTATGTCTTTTTCTTCCTTCATTTTCATTATTTCAAGTAAAACTGGCCCAAAAAAAGGTTTTTTTAAAAAACATGTAAAAGGTATTTTGTAAAAAAATGAATTTTGTTTTTTTAAACCCAAAAAATCTTTTTTTTAAGGGGGTAAGGCACGGTGTTTACGGTTTTTTAATATTTAAAACATAAAAAAAATTTTCCCCAAATTTGGAAGTTATTAAATTTTTTCCCCCAATTTGTAATTTTCCAAAAAAACCCATTTTTTAAAAATGAAAGGTTCTCCTTTTTGGAAAGGGTCAGTTTAAAACAATCCGACCGGTAAAGTGGACAGTTCGATATTTAAACTAATAAGTTTTTTTTTTAAAATTTAAATACAAAATGTACCGGGGAAAAAAAAAATCATAAAAAAGGTGAAAATTTGGAAGGCAGTTTTTTGGAAGCAAAACTCACTCGGAAGTGGGGGCTTGATTTTCAAAAATTATCCACAAAATTTTAAAACGGGCATTGGAGTTTAGGGGAATGGTTTTTTTAAAACTATTATTTTAATTTAAAGTGCTCCTGTTATTTTTTGTTTTTGTTTTTCCCAAAAAAACTTTAACTCTTTTTTTTTTTTAAAAAATTTTTTAAAAATGTGTGTTAAAAAAAATTTATATTTTTTTTTGTAAAAAATTTATCTATACTTCTGAAGCGAAAAAGGTTCCACTTAGGCACATTTTCTTTTTTTTCAGACGAGACAAATAGACTTTTAAATTTAAAAAAATGTTTTAAAAAATTGTTTAACTATTCTCCGTTTCACGTAAAAAGATTTTAATTAATTTAGACACACGGGATAGCTGTCTTTTATTTTGCAAATGAACTGTCAATAAAGTATATAAATGGATTGGAATGTTTGCAAAAATTTTTTTTCAAATACTTTCGTTTGATGTCCCATTTATAAATATAACCCATTATTCCATTATAGCCCACAAAAATTCCGATTACAAATCCCAACACATAGATCAAGACACATTTGCTATATTCATTACTTCGTTTCGGTGGTCTGATGAATTGTTTAAAATTTTTGTAACATGTCAGAAACAGTATATTTAAAAGTAACATTTCTTTCTTCTATTAAAATCTCTTTGTGTAGACAAGGAAAAATTCTTATTGAATTATAAACCAGTTTTTTTTCCCAATCTTAAAATTAATGAAAAACATTTTAAAACATTTGTTTTGTGAAAAGTGCCCTCTTAATCATTAATGACGTTTTGCGCAATTTTCCTTGCCACACGTCGGCCTTGATTAGAGGATGTTTGGGAAAAAGGATGGGCCAAAAGTCTTATGTCGACGACGCGGGAATTTTGGGATTCGTTGCTGCATCACGTAGTTGACGATACACCATCAGAAGCAGTCTGGTACGCAAAAACTCTCCTAAAACACCAACCAAGGAACGGGCATCCCCAATCTGTGAGATATTTTGTTGTACAACCCTTTCCCCTTTACCAAATAAAAAAAAAGAATTTAAAATTAAAAACAGAAGAATTAAAATCAAAATGTTATCACTTCCCCCGTTTTTTATATTTTTGCGTTGTCTCACTAATAATAAGAAGCGATTTAAAAAGTTTTTCCATTCAATCAAACACAAGTAACCCCTCGGTTTCATCTGTTTCCGTTTTATAAAAATTTTCTTATATCCTAGACCTGGCATTAGCGTGTTCTTATCACGAAGAGTCAAAACTGGTACATCTTAATATCGTAAAGGGGGCCCCCGGAGCCCCAGAACTCCCAAAACACGTTCTGGACTCGCTAATGTCTGGTAGTGCTGGTAATTGCCCATAAATCCCCAGGGCCCAAAACTTTTGGTACGGGGGCAAGATCTCTTCTGAAAACATGTTAGGCACCCCAGATTTGATCAATAATGTTGATTCGGGGTTTTTGTGACCATGGAAGTCTTTAAATTCAGAAGAATGTTCCTGGAGCCACTCTGTAGCAATTCTGGTCGGGTTTGCTTTTCCTGGGGTGCCCAAAACGTGGATGCACTGGACGAGTGCGTGGATCGGGAAAAGGGTTTCGCGGCACTTGGGTATCTGCGTAACAGGGTCTATATCCTCCAACGCCCCCAAATTCAGCGAAAAGTCCCCTGTTGTGCGGTCCCTGTCATGGGGTTGTCGTTTTTAGGTTGTCGGGTCATGAGGTTGTCGCCATCTCGTAAATCTATCTTAAAAAAAATGTGAAACGAGACTCGTCAGACCAAAAAATTTTTAACATCCCCAAAAGTCAATGTCGGTATTGACAGGCCCGGTGGGGCGTGGGTTTGTGTCGTCGTCGACAAGTGTAGATGGGCCTTCGGCTTTTCCCCCTATCGATAAAGTTTTGTTGAATGGTTCGCGCGTTGACATTTTTTGTTTCCCCAGAAAACTCAGCAATCTGCGGAAGGGTTGCACTTCTGTCACATGTTTATTCTCCTCAGGGCCCCTTTTTGCACGATCTTTTTGCCTAAATGGGAGGGGGATGTTTTGGATTATATTACTAAATTTTCGTGTCTGGGGAAAAACCAAAATTTTATCCCAACTCGGAGATCTACCCCATTCTCTTCACCACTATAACACTTTTCAAACTCATTTTTAAAACGTGACAATCTGCCATTGTAGCAGCATCTGATCTAACAACTGTGCCGAGTTCGGGGTTTTTAATATGTCGTTGCCGACCGAAGCGCCTTTCTGATTGATTCCATATCTCTTTATTTCAATACGAGAAATTTCCCGTTTGTGGCTCGTCAATTAATATCATTATAATTTGAAATTCCCGACAAATCGATAACTTTTTACAAATATATTCAAATACATAAATTGTTTTTTTAAAATTTTTATCCCGAAAACGTTCTAAAATTCCTTCATTACATTTCTTTTTTTTTATTGATACGAAAAGGGGAAAAAACAGGCAATTAATTTTGGGAACAAAAAGTTTTAATATATTGAATTGGGGAAATAAGGGTTTTGGGAGAAGATAATCACTTGATGGATGCTAAAAAAGACTTTGGATGCGCTAAAAAATGAAAAAAATTTCCATGGATAGAAAACAGGGGAAATTTTTGACCCTCCAAAAAAAAAAAGATATAGGAGGAAAGACTTTTTTGTGTAAACAAGGCAGAACAAACAGTAGAGGAAATTTTGGGGAAATTCGTGTCAAGTAACTTTAAAAATTTAAAAACAAAAATCCTGCAAATGTTAAAAATTAAAAAGTTTGAAGCATTTTTTTAGCAAAAAAAATTTAATTAATATCATAAAAAAAAATTAAATTTTTGTAAAAAGGAGGGTCTTTCAGGTGAAAAAATTACACACCATCCGTCTTCATGATTAGCAAAAATAATTTCTTTACCGTTTTGACTTGATAAATCATGTAGAAAAATTTTTGGATTTTCCAATTTCTTTTTGCCTATGTGTAAGGGAAAAGTTTTCCCGCTCAATGCTTTTCGGTAAAAATTTTAAAAGGGGTTTGAAGATATTTTGCGTTCTGTGTGGACGGGAGCACTGGAATTCTGACAGCCGGTTGGCGATGTCGGAAGGGGGCATAAGTCGCGTGCGATAAAAACGCTGGAAATTTTTAATTTTTTATCTAAACATTCTAACGTTAAAATTTTCCATTTTCAAAAGGAAAAAAGTAGCAACAAGTTTTTCTGTCGAGACATTCCAAAAAACAATAAATGTTGTAAACAACTAATCACAAAACAATGTTGGAATAGTTGAGTTTCTGGAATTTTAAACGGAAAAATCTAACAGTTGTTCTTTTAAAGTATCAATTAGCAAACACAGTTTAAATAAACTATCAATTGTTTTTATTTTCTTTTAAATGGATGAATAATGCAGGGTACTTTTGTCCCCAAAAGCTGTTACACCTGGCTGTAAAAGGGTTATTGCTATTTATTTTTTTTTTTTTTTTTTTTTTATTATTTTATTATTATTTTTTTTTTAAAAGCCTGATTTTGTAAAAAATTTTAAAAGTGTCTGTTATTTATTTAAAAAATAAAACAACGTTAGAGATGGCTTATGCATTTTTACTTCCCAAGCGATAATCAATTATCATTGTAAAAATTTTCCCAAAAAAAAAGAAAAGTACACTTCATGAAACGTTTCCTTAATGTACCCCCTGTTAATAGATAGTTAATGATTTTAACACAGTCCTGGTATCTTCTATGTAATATTTAAATGACCCATAAATTGAATTTTAAAAATTTTTATTTAAAGATAAAATTTTTTAATTTTTAGTGACGATAATGGAAATATAGTTAATTATTTATGTTTTTAAAAAAACAGATTCTTCATAAATTGGAACAAAAAATTGCGAAGTCAAGCCGGACACCAAATGCCACTAATATTTTCCCAATATAAATATTCCCCTTCAATGTCATGTGAAGGGGAAAAATGTGTCAATTAATTAAATTTTTTCATGAATAAATTCAACAATCTTTAAAATATCTTCCCCAAAATCATAAAAGTACACATTTAAGACTCGGTTTAATCGACCAAGTTAATTTGTGAAACAAAAAAGGTAAAATTACATCCTGTAATAAAAGCAATTTCACTAATGGGAAAGGGAGGATTAAATTTTTTTAAATAAACGAAATTTAAAAAACTCCTCCTTTTTTTTCCCGAAATAGCGGAACCCAGAAACTTTCTTCTGCCCTTTATCCCTCTTTCTCCTTTTCTCTCCCTTTCTCTCTCTGCCCTCTCTCCCTGTTTTCCCCGTCTCCTCCCCGTCTCTCTCCCCTCCCTCCCCCTCCCCGTCTCTCTCCCCGTCTCTCCCCCTCTCTCTCCCCGTTTTCCCCGTCTCTCTCCCCGTCTCTCTCCCCGTCTTTCCCCCTCTCCCCCCGTCTCTCTCTCCGTCTCTCTCCGTCTTCTCTGTTCTCCCTCTATGTCTCTCTCTATCTGTCTTTTGTCTGTCTGTCTGTCTCTCTATCTCTCTCTCCCCCCCACTAAGTTTCTGTCTCAATGTCTCCCCCTCTCCCCCCTTTTACATTTGTGGCAGTTTACACCTCTATGAACGGGGGGATAATTTGGAAAACGCCGGACTACAAAATATAAGAATGTTCCCGAAAATCCCTTCTGTATTTCATGTGCTTTATCTTTTGAATTCGGCCTCAAAATTTTATTTTAATGCTCTAGAACGCTTCATTTCGGGTTATTGAACGGATTGATTAAAAAAAGCTGCCGAGTGTTATGGATAGCATTTTCTTGATATTGTCTCACGGTGTCGGAGTTAACTGCCCCATATACCCCAAAATCTATTTTAAAAAAGAGAGGGGAGGGAGGGAGAAAGAGAAAAAAGAGAAGAGAGAAAAAAAGAGAGAGGAGGAAAAAGATGAGAAGAAGAAAGAGAAGAAGGATAGAAAATGAAATAATTGTAGTTTTCCTTTATTATTCTTAAAAATTTTATTTCTTTGGCGAACATGAACGTTTAAATTTTTTGTCATTAAAAGGCGTTTCCATCCTTCGCATCAACAATAAAATTTATTTCGATATAATCAAAAATTATTTCGCACGAAGAATTGATGATTAGGGGTGGATTTAAAGTAGTCATTTTACTTTCTCGTATACATCCCTATACACAATTTAAGTATAGAAAGTTATGTAAGTTTTGAAAAAACGATGTCGAGATTTCAACGGATTCACTTTCAGGGGGCTCCCGGGTACCGAAAAAATGTTTTTTCAAAACGTCCGTCCGTCCCTCCTCTTTTTTCGTCTGACTGTTCGTCTGCCCCTCCTTGCGAAACCCCCTGCCTAAACCACGTAAGATCTTTTTTAAAATTTAACAAACCCCTTTTCCGGGGTCCCAATTGAAGATTTTAAATTTTGAAAAAATTCTTAAAAATTGGGGTACTTTTCGGGCCCCCTGGACATTTTTTAAAAACTTCACCTGTTTCCGTTTAATTTTTAAAATTTGACTCTAAATTTTTTTAAAATTTTTTGGGAAAAAGTACAATACACTTATTGGGGGGCATAGGTCCATTTTCACGTTAACTCAAATTTTTTATTATAACTATAAATTGAAGATACAGATTTTTTCTTCAAATGAAATATTTGCCCCAAAAATTTCTTTTTTTAATGTCATATATACATTTTGAAATTTTTGTAGTTTTCTGGTGTGGGGCCATTCTGCAATTTTTAAAAAAATACAAAACAAAATTTCTAAAAACCTCCCAAATTTTTCTTTAAATATTTGGAAGTGCGGGGCCCGAACCCCATACCGACCGGAAAAATTTTATTCTTTTTTTTTCCAAAAATTTCAAAAATTTTTTAAAAACCTCACGCCGTTAATATGCACATTTCCATTTATTTCTAAATTCTACATTTGTGATTGGAAATGCTTGAAAAACCTCAATAGATTCTCCCAAAAATAGATTCCTCCTAAAAGGGCTAAAAATTTTCCCTTTTTACGTTTAAAGTTTTCTTAAAAAAGACTAAATTTTTAGTGAAATTGCCATTTGGACAGGTTTTTTATTCTAATATATTCTTTAAATAATATTTTGGTATACGACGAAACCGAAGGTTTGAAAATTTAAAAATGTTCTTTTCGCGCGATGGGCGGGAAAAGGGTGGAACTACAACGTAAAACCAGATCCCGGAAATTAGAAAACATTTCAAGAAAACTGTCCATTCGTCCCTCTTTTTATCTTTAAAAAAATTTTTCAAAAAATATACGATTCTATTTTTAAAACGTTGAATTTTACAAATCAAACATGTTTTTTTGGATGCGTCCTGAATTCGAACTACCGTTCGTTGCACGTCGCTGGTTGCAAACTGGGGAAAAAAAAGTTAAAAATGGGAAAAAATATAGCCGGAGAAGGCGGCGAAAAAAACTCCCAAAAAAAATCGTAATCGCGATGATTACATGAAACAATAAAAATGCCTAGATTCCCCAAATCAGCCCCCTGGTAGTTGCATGTTACAGAATACGAAAACGTTTTTTCATGTTGTATTTTTTTATAACATATATTTTAAATTTTCAAACAATGTGGCGACAGTGAAAAATTAAAACAATTTTATCAGTTTAAAATTTGAAATTTCCCCAAAATGTGATGGAAAAACTTTTACCAATTTTTAAACATAGATTCATTTATGACATATAATTCAAATCTTATAGGTGTTACACCGATTACGTACCAAACTGAATCGGAATATTCGTGGTGGAAAGAGAAGGGTGGATTCTTGCTATCCACTTCAGCCAATGACCTTCGGGCTTCAGTTTGCGTCATAATATTAGGGGAATTTTAAATGCCAAAATCATCACAGTTCGTCATTGGAACGAAATATATAACACTTTTTTATTGCATCATTTTTCCCCATTCATCTATTTTTTTGGTTGGTCACCGTTGAAACGTGTTACTTTATGCCCTTTCAAAATGTTTCTCAACCTTCTTGCTCTCCGTGGAACACGGGAGCCGTGTGATCTCGCTTTTCAAACAGAAGGACCTGTTTGTGGTCACGTGGTTCGTGATGCAACTGATGCTGCGCAGAACGACAAGAAAACGGTGGATCAGGAAACCACCATCTCTTCCATTGTGAGGATATCGGAGAGAAACGATATTACTGTGAACGTGCGAAAGGAATCCCCTGGATGCTCTCCCCCAGCTCAATCATTTATTATTTGGCACTCTCATGGAAAATTGTTAAACCGTCAAAATTTTGAGTAATTTTTTTAAACGACCGTGATTCAAGTTTTGAAGAAGTCAGTGACAATGATTGATCAATTGTCAACGATTAATAAATCTAAAACTGAGTAATTTGATTTACATTATAAACATGAATGATACCTAACCTAAAACTGAGTAATTGGATATATATTACAAACAATACATTAATTTAAAAAAAAAAAGGGTTTGATGGTTTTATTTCGAGAATATAAATACCTTCCACATAAAAACAAACATTTGTCAGCAAAAGTTGTAAATCATGTTGGTAAGTGAGACTTTTCATAATTTAAATAAAAATTGTTTAAACATTATGAGTTTTTCAATCATTTTGGGCGCAATTTCAAATTTTAATCTGATAAAATTGGTTTTAATTTTTTCATTATCATCCATTGTTTAAAATTTTTAAAAGAAATACTTGTATAGATTGTTGTAAGACACATTTTAGGGGACTGAGATAGTACTCAACTTATCCGTCGAAAACAATTTTTAAGTTTTATTTAATTTTGCTGTTTGAATTTGGCGTCAAATTGGTTGACAAAACTACCTTCAAATTAAACTTTTCCTCCAGTCTCAACTTTTCACCTGATTCATAAAAAAGCTGCTTTCATCAAACATAAAAACACGTTGGTTGTTGTATCTCTACAACAGACTGCCGTAGGAGGGTTTATTCTTTGGAATTTACGTATTTCTCTTTGCATATGGGCATCCGATTGTTGGTTTGTTTGGGCACTTTTCACCCCCCTTTTCAGCTATATTATTTTCGTTAATATATTATTTTATTACCCTAACAATTGCAAATAACACGAAAGCATGTGCTTTATAACATTATTGTTCGTTTTTAAAAAACGAAAAAGTTTTTTGTCAAATTTGTAATTCGAAACAATTAAAGAGCAATTTTCCTGAACTGGAGTTAGATTTACAATTTGAAAAGGGCTCAAATAAGTTATTTAGAAAAAGTTATAAACGGATCACGATGGTGAAACAAGGGGCTATTAAATACCATATCGTTCTTTTTCAATGAAAGTTAATCTGTCTTTTATCATTCGTTCCAAGTTTTACTGTTGTAAATGTACAATTTGACTGATGTGGCAATAATTTATCTATAACTGAAACTCATTGCATGTGAGGCGACCATGACAAAGGGAGAACCTCCTTCGTATCTGCGTTGTTTAAAAGTCTTGACCGTGCCTTATCGGGGAAGGTTATGGCCAGTAAACTTTTATAAGACAACGAAAGCACGTTCCATGTCTAGAACCCTTCGATCCTCTAGGCTCCTCACTAACGTTTCAAAATTCAAACAGGATTTAACTTTTTGACGTATCCCCCATCAAGGAATTAAATAGTTAAACGAAACATATGTTTCTGCGAATGGAATCAATAGAAAATTGTGGTCCCCAAGATGCCATTTTCTGAAAATTTTTTTCTGGGGTCGCGGCATAAATGCCTAGGATGCGGATTCTGGACACCAAGATTGTAAAATAAATTACGTTTACGTAAATGGATGATTTTTACCATGATGTATATTAATCAGTACATTGAAATAAAGTAGAAGGTTAAGGAATAAATAATGACAATGTTAAGAACATCAAAAAATTATGTAAATTTAGAGTATGTAACATATTTCATGCATTAAATGTCTTATCGTAAAAGTTGTAATATTAATGATAACGTGTTACACATATGAAATTCTGGAGAAAATTTCACCCTGATAACCACCGATTTTCAATAATTTTATATTCCCTTGTACATTTTAATAAATTTTTCAACTGATAAAACGGAGATTATATTTGTTTTGTTGATTCTTCGGCAATAATAACACTTGCTCTACAACTATTCATATATTCTTTGATTAATCTTACACTAACCACTCCTTTTTTACGAATATGACAGGAGAACGTATTGTAGCGTGCTCCAAAACATTGGAATTTTCGACAGAAAAATTTTTTTTGTCAGATCCTGGTAACGAAAAAGTGATCCTGTACCTATATAAAATGAATTATTTCATCTAACACGTGGTGCAGCCATAATCCATATTTTGAGGTTCTTGATACCCAAAATCAATTGACAGCAAAACGTCGGTCTGTACGTGTGTGGCCAATGCTGGGGCCTAAACCATTCAGCCGTTTTCTCCAAATTTGTTTATTCCTCGATCCATCTGAATGAACTTGAGGCTGTAGGAGTTTCAAATGGATATTTTAATTTGTGGTATTTTACATGAAGTTTACATATTTTCAATTTTTCTAAAAAAAATGCACCAAGGTTTTAATAAACTTTTTCCTTAAATAGGTAAAAGAACCTTAAGATAATTTGTAGTCTCATGTTCTTTTGAAATCCTGATTTTCAGAAAATTGAAAAGTGTAATTCTCTTGGGACCTTGCAATACAATACAATATTGAAGATATTATTTTCTTTAATGAAAACTTTTTTTACAAAAATTTGAAATATGGCCACAGACACTTTTGTAGTGTTGAAATGTAGAATTTAACCATTTTTTTTCTCAAAAAGGCAATTTTGTTCTTATCCTCGTATAAACAAAGGACAGTAAAATAATTGTTCAATTTTCGGCGATATCTCAATATTGTCAAGCAGCAAAAAATTATGATTAAAATTGACGATGAATTTTTCGTTAATGAAATCTGGTCTAAAATTATATTTTAAAATAAGGTTTTTACATTTAAAAAAATAAGTGGTTTCCGTAATTACTGTTTGAAGTTTTGCAATTAATTTTTTTACAAACTGGCTTAAATTATTTTTGAACTTTTCACATATTCAAAAAGTTTGGAAATGAAGATTCATTTCGTTTATCTCTGAATTTCGGAAAATTCGAAATTGTAGATGATGAGACCAGTATGAGCTGTTGTATCATTAGTTTTAAAGCTTTAAAAAAAGAAAACTTTTTGGAAGTCTTTGGCAACTTTCATATGTTTCATCAAACTTTTTGGCAATCACTTTCTATTGGAATCTGAAAGCTAAGCAATGTTTTGAGAAGTCTTGCAAATATGTTTTTTTTAAGAAGACATTTTTTTTCATTCCGAAACAATAATTAGTAAATAAGTACTTCACTCAATACAATAACTTCATTTTTAATGTAGTACTCTCTATTTCTAATGAATTTAATACAAAGATATTTTAATATTTTTGTATAATAATCTCATAAAATTATTAAATCAAGTATGTTTTTAAATAGTGTTTAAGGGTAAATTGGTGAAATTAATGTCTCGGCCATAAAACGATTACAAACGGCATTAAGGATGTCGGTGACTCACGAACTTCATGTCGTCACTAAATACAAGCCAAAGCCAAAGCAAGGATGTCGGACACCAGGATTATTCAAATATTGAATTAATAAAGTCAGGATTCTTATAAGCATCATCTCCCAAAATGACAAACTTTAAATCTCTTAGGTTGAGAATGATAAGCGAGACGAAAAACGTGAGACACTTTTAAATTTTGGTGATATTTTGGGAATTTTGTTATTCAAGAAACGTATTCCTTACGTCTCGTCGACAAATACGTGGGGACCTCTCAGTATAAACGAGAACAAGCTTTCGCTTAAATGAGAACGTTTCTCCAAGTCGTAAACAACAAAATCTTACTCAAATGACTCCATTCTTTGTGTACCCCACTCCGCCATAGAGATACGTATATGAACGTTAATGGACCTCTAATCTGGTATTTTTTCTCAGTATTAAGCACTAAAACAGAATGTGAGGATAGTAGCGCTAGGAGAGTAATCTTTATGATGAAGCTAAACAGTCTAACAAGTTAACGAGGATCTTACTGTTAGTTCTCATCATATTTGCAGGTAAAACGACAAAGACTCGACCCACAGACCCATGGACCCATGCTTCCTCCCAAACCTTGCATCATCGGCTGACTATTCGATTTATCCGTTTATCCATCCTCATTACTATAGTTCTATAAGTTAATACAATATGATTGGCATTTGTGATACGTGAGGGGTTTCCAAGGAAAACAACCATACAACATTCACTGGCATTAGGTCAATGATTCCCAAAGCTATGGATAAATTTCTCAGCAGATATATTGTGGTAATTCATAATGATTAACGATCCAGGAGATATAAACCAAATTTCATTTAAAAATATATTTATATTAAAATTAATTAGCTATCCCATGTTTCAGGATTCTTATCCTTCTTAGTGGCTTTTCAGACAGAAAATAGCCGGTAATCATACAACCTAAGAAAATCACTTTCGATGATCCTTCAAATTCCCCGTTTAGAAAATGAAGGTAATAAATGATTTTTTAAGTACTTGAATCTTTTAAACTTATTCAAACTCCTATTTAATAGGTCTTAATAAACAATCTCAAGTAAAATGTATCTCCATACTAAAACTCTTCACTGAAGAAGCTAGTCAAACTTACTCTTAATTAGCTTCTCCAGTTATCCATTTCCCCCCCGTAACATTCGCTATTAAATTAGTCACAGTTTGACAGATAATACAATATGGACTCGAGTTAAGTTCCATAAATTAATCCATAATATTTGTATGTTTCCTATTTCTAAAAGATTTTACTAGTTAATTTTATCTATTCCTGTTATTTCATTTCATATGATATTTAAATATCATTAGCTATTTTCTTGTCTGTAGACCATGAAGACGCATAAGATTCCCGGGAAACATGCTTTGGCTCTTTTTATATTAATTTTTAAAATAAACTTTGTGGTTGATACCCTTGGACCCTTAATCATTGACCAATGCTATTGTTTATTACGTTGCTGTATCAATTACTACTTTCATGAATGACATATTGTCCTTCATCACTGAGTGTCCCGGGAAACCTCTCCACAACATATACTTCGGTTTTATAACATGACGCGTGAGGCCTTCGATGGAATATGACACGGGTTTGCGTGTTTCTCGATCGTGCCGCCAGATGTCCATGATCGTGACCTATCAAGCATGCTGCAGATGAAGCGACATCTAATGGCGACCGAGAAAACGCGAAAATCCGTGTCTTATTCCATCGTGAAGTCGATCCTCACGCGATATAAAACCGAGTAATATGAAAGTGTCATTAGGTGGGAAGGCGAGCAAAGCGAGTGTTAGTACGTGCGTCACCTTCGTCTGGGCCTCCTCCTCTTCGGGCGTGAGCGGGCGCACCGGCGGCAGCGCTCGGGCCGGGCCAGGCGCCCGGGGGGGGTGGCCTGCGGGCGGGGGCCTGTTGGGCGGGGCGGGGCGGGGACGGGAGTCAGGGCCAGTGGCGGGGCCTGGGCTGCGGGCGTGGCTGCCTTCTTCGGCGCTCTTCTTCCTCCTCCTCCTTTTCTTCTTCCTCCGACTCTTCCTCAGACTCTTCTTCGATTCCCCCTTAGACTCCTTTTTCCCCCGATTCCTCCTCTTCCTCCTCTTTTTGTGCTACTGGTTTTGTGGGGTTTTCATATCTGGTTTGGCCGCTGGTTTAATTTCTGGCTTGGTTGGGTTTTCATCCTTTTTCTCTTTTTCCTCCTTGAGATCAGCTTCTGTCGACCTGCCCACGTCAGCCCCACATCAGGCAATCTACTGCGGGGCAGATTCCTCAGGTTCTTCAGGGTGTCCCCTCTGTGGGTTTGGGTTTCGGGCCCCAAACGGGCTCCGACAGGGCAGACTGCGGGTATGGGCAATGGACGAGGTTGGTGCTCGGCGCGCCTCAGTTCCGCCATGTTGGTGTACGTCTTCAGCTGCGTCTTCCTGTTCGGCCGTACTCGCGGATGATGTCTCGAATGGTCGGAGATGACGCGCGCCGGGGCCTCCTCCTCTTCGAGAGACGACTGGCGGGACTGCATGCGGCGCTGGCGAGCGTCTCGGCGGCCGAGGCGACGTCGCCGGCCTGCGGGGTGGCCTGGGAGGGCGGGCGCCGGCGGACGTATCTTCGGGGCCGGGGGCCCGGGGGCCCTCGACGACGCGCACCACCTCGGTCTTCCACTCCGGGCGACGGGACAACGGCGCTGCGGGATGCGGGAAAGCGGGCGTTGTGGAACGCCGGGGACAGCGACCGCATGGGAGACGCTGGGACAGGACCTCTGGGCTGCGGCGAGGCTGCGAGGCTTCTTGAGGATGGGCGGGCGTGACGATGGGCGGGAGGCGGGGGGGAGCGGGCGTGCGGGGCACCGGCAGGGCTCCTGGCGGGTCGGGGCAGGGGCGTCAGGAGACTTGGGCGGCGGGAGGCCTGCCGCTGGAGGGCCCGCGGGACCATGCTGCGCGGATGGTAGGTGTCCTCCTCCTCCGGGTTTTTCGTCGTCCTCGGTATCGCGAGCGGAAGGGGCGGGAGACGAGCGGCGGCGGGCTGCGGGCTCGTACGGCTCGTCGTCCTCGTCGTCCTCGTAGTCGGCGGCGCGTCGCGACACGTCGGCGGAGCGGCCGGTGTGGTGGCGTCGCCGTCCGACTCCTCGCGCGACTCCTCGAGCCCGGTGCGCTCCGGGGCAGGGCGCGGGTGGGGCGGGGCGGGGGCGGGGGCGGGAGCGGAGGGGGGGGGGCGCGAGCAGCGCGGCCAGCAGCCCCCCCCGGCGCGTCGCGCAACCGCTCCCCAGCCGCGCGAAGTCCAGCTGCTCCTCCTCCTCCGTGGGCAGCGCGCGCGCCGGGCCACCCACGGCCGGCGGCGGCGGCGGGCCGGGGCGGCGCCTGGGCCCTGGAGGCGCGCGGGGCCGGCGCCGGCGGCGCCTGCGACGGCCACAACGCAATTAGCTGGCGCGGCTCCGCGCACAGGTCGTGGGTGCGGAGGCCAAGTTCTACGATTGGACCTTGACCACCAGAAACAAATCAATGAGTTGGGAGCACAATGGAATACGGATAAATCAAAATGGCCGCCATGTTGGGAACAGCTTACCTTTTAACTTAACCTCGAACGAGTATTAATTCCCAAACAGTAATAAAACGTTTGATAGGACATTAACATTTTTTCTGGAATTTACAAATACCTTCAAAGAGTATTCAGGTTAACATCATGAATTTTGAATACAAATTGTTGAGTTACTTCAAAATTAATTTGTTAGATATGTTAACATGAATTATTACAGCTGGGAAACAGATAAATGTTTTAAATTCAAAGCTGAATACCATTCACCCCATGGCGTTTTCCATTCGTTGCTCTGAAACCCACCTTAGTGCAGGGCAAAGCGTCATCGCTCCCCCCCACGCGTGAAGGGCGCTACAGATAAACGGATTCGGAACTGAGTCAATGCGTGTGCGCCACGCAATGAGATTATAGATAGTTGTTCTTGGTCTCACACTGGTGGAACTCGGAAAATAATAATTTTGAAATCTGATCATTGTTATAATTTTTTTGAAGTCTTTTGGTAATTCTTACTTGTTAATTCCAAATTATTAACGTGTGATTTCCTTATTTTTAAACACAAAAATTCAAATGCGTATGTGTCGAAATTTCTTGTTCGTGATTTGCCAGTGATCGATATTTTACACAAGATTTGAACTACAGGCTTCTGCAGAATTCTTTGGTTATTTAAAACCATAACAATATTAACATAGCATTTCCCGCTGGTATATGTATGGGCGAGAAACATTTCTTGGCACATACATTTGAAGGGTTTTTAGGGCCACTTTTTTTATTTTCACTTTATTAGCGTTTCAGAATTGAAACATACCTACATTTTGGTTTTAAATAGCATGGATTTGTTAATGTGAGTTAATGAAGGTTAATTTTGGGAAAACACAAACTGATTTTCCGAACTCGCAGTCACAAAATATTTTAAGATATTTCTTGCAAAACTAATATACTTCATCATTCAAGTATCCTGCTGACAGTAGATCCTCAATTGCCTTCACAATTTCACCAAAATCCAAATCAGCATGGATAACTTCCGTTCCTAACCCCACAATGGTCCGGTCACTGGATTGCATGACGCGATCGTCAGTGCAGTTTAGAACGCCAGTCGCCCAGTTCGTGTGATCGTGCAATGGAACATGCGCTTCTTTTCACTGATTGCCTGCCGTCGAATGGGAAAACAGCTGCCTGAGTGCGCGGGGTTGGGCCCCGTGCGGCAAATGGAAAGCTTTTTAAGTTGAGGTCCATACATAATTAACCAAAATACGTCTATATCCATTAATTTCCTGTGGAATGCAAGACCTAGAATAAAATTATATTCCCAGCATCCGAAGTTTACTGTTTCTACTACCCATATTTTTCACAAGAAATGCTTAATAAATGTGTGAAATGGTATCCCGTGTAAAATTGATTTCAGTGTCAATATTCGTCGTAAATAAACATACGTTCCTTAGTTGTTTTTTTTTACTAAACACTTGATGGAAGAACTCTTGTAGAGTCATATAAATAATAAACATTGATAATAAATCGTGGAATTACGGGAAACGTTTGGAAGTGAGTGATAGTCACAGCCTGTACCTTTATGCACCATGACCTACTGGTTGGGATACACGACAATAAATTTCTCTCGCTCTTGTTCTTTGATTCTGATATCTTTTGTTAGCTAACATTTATATTGAAAATTTTCCCTTTTTCTAATTAATTTTATTTCTAAGTCTATTGTTTTTTTGCTGCTTAAATGAAAATTTTCCCTTTTTTCATGCTACTCCATACAGCGTTTTGGAGTATTTTAATTCAAATTAGGAATAATACAAGTACTACCATTGAAATTTATTCAATTAATTAAACATGTTTTTAAAAAAATTCTATCTGGTTCATAAATCAGCTATCAAATATTCCAGGTAGGGTCATTGCATGTTTAGTGCAATTAAAAAATATGGTTTAAGATTTAGCTCTTCCGTTAAATGATAGTGAATACGTCGAAAAAAGAAACAGACAAACATCAGTAAGTAAACATTTTTTGAAAGCTATTTGGAGCCAGTTTTAGAAAATATAAATAATATGGTATGATCTGCGCATAAGGTATCTAATTTTTTTTAAAAAAAATGTTTCGATTCACACTTCAATTTTAACTATAACTACGAGAGAACGTAAGTTTGAAAAAATCGATATGGATTTAGGCTCTAGTATTGTTCACAAATGAAGAGACATATGGCGATTCTTCGTCAAATATCAATATTGATTTATGGGCATTACACAAGTTACATGTGATTGAAAATTACCGTCTTTACTCGCGACTTCTTATTGACTCGCAAAGTAAACCGAATATCAGTTATGTAATTTCTACGAAAATGAACGTGAAAATCGACGTTGATGTTTCAGAAATTACCAAGAAATATTATACGGGCAATTCCTAAAGTCAGAGCTTCCAAATTCTCCCATACAATTGAATGCATTTTACATATTCACTTGCTGAAATTTATTTTGCAGCACGATAAGGTAGCATAAAATACAACTAAACAATTCGTAGGCATCGTGGGCCCAGAAACCGTACGAAAAAGAGAACAGGATTTTGAAAGAGTGCGTGTCATGTCCCAACGCTAAGCGCGTCAATTTCGTTTACCCTTCATCGTCGCTTGTAATTGATTTTCGGAAGACGTCAACACAGTCTGTTAGTGTGAATGTTTCTCACGGGGGGTGGTGGCATTCCTCCTTTTTGGAACCAGAACCCGGCCTAACCTACGTGAGTTTCGGGGTTCCCCCTCCCCCGATTTTCCAGAAAGATGACTGGAAATCAAAGTGCAAAATCTGATGTAGTTGAAAAGGTTAGATGATAAATTCTAATACAAAACTTGACACGGACCTTGAACGAAAGCCGGTTGGCACTAAACTGAATACATCCATGTCATGGAAGATGTGCTGCTTCGCTAAAATGAGTGTTTGATCTCCTCCAAGTGACACTGGGGTTGTAAACAGATTCCGTCCATATTGTGGCTGACTTCCGACTGGACATACAGTGTGTTAGACGATTTCGTTCAAGCAGCACCAGGAGCTGTGTAATGGAATAGGAAATCCTATGCCGATATTTAAATGTTTTAAGTTTAAATTGGAATTTTATTTGTAAAATGTCTTTCAGAATTTAACTACTAAATTATATACATATAATAATTATAATTTATTATTAATACTGTATTTATTGGAATTTGTTATTCATTACATATAATGTACGGAGACCCATATAGTACAGTGATTTCAAATGGCAAAACACACCAATGTGTTCTTTATAATATTAGTAATAAATATTTCCTGTTCCGTTTGGTCTCAAAAGGAGAAATAAAATACAAAATACTATTGATCATTTGGCATATTCTGTTTCATCCAAATAGTATGATTTGTTAAATAGTATGCATCATGTCCTTTATTTGTAGTATGCAGGCCTTTTTTATTGTACAATTAAATAATAAATAATAAATAAAAAGTAATAAATAATAAATAATAAGTAATAAACAATAAATAATAAATAAATATCTGTGGCTAGAGCGAACTTGTATCATGCACCACCTAGGGAAGGCAACCCACATTGCACGCTCAAGTGACAGTAAGGAAAAGGAAGAAGTTGCATCACTACAACGTGTGGTGGGATCGGGTGGCCGAGAGCACTAAGACTGTAGTGTTGTAGCGATCTCGGACCGAAGGATCGAGAGTTCGAGTTCCGCCTCAGGCATGGTTGTATTTGTATTCGTCCTTTCATCCCTTATCACCCCGTATCATTTCATCTTCACGAGTTGCCATAACGTTAACTGCAATAGTGATCGCTAGTGACCAAGATACTGATGCGACCTTAAATAACGAAAATAAAAATAAATAAAGGTGGAACTCACTCGGCGCGTTGAGATGCTTGGTCAGCTGACCGTCATTCCTCTTGCCCAGTACTGCGTCGCACGAGATACAGCGCAATCTCGAGAGATCTCTTTGTACTAATTCGCATAATACTTGTTTTAGAATAAAAAACGGTATCTTTTGCAAAATAACGAAAAGAAAATATACCCACAGTGTTTAAAAAAATAAAATAGTACTTTAATTAATCGCTAAAAAGTATTTTAGGTCAAATCCTTCAATAATTATGTAGTATGATAACCAAGAGGACACTTATATGACCTAAAAATGAGGAAATATGTATGCAACTAAGACATATTTTCTTAAAAATCTCTAACAAAACTCGAAATATAACTGTATTATCGAAAAATGAACATGAAATATTCTGAATTTGATAACTAAAATTTAAGATAGAGCTATTTTTACTCTGCATAACTATTTATAATATTCAATTCTGAAAAATATCAATTTTAGTTTTTCCATTTGTAATATTTTCGACTAGAAACGACGAAAAACTACCCAGAGTTGTCTTTCATCTGAACGATGACATCAAGTGGAAGAACAGAATATTCACAAAAGGTACAGCGTAGCCCTGCCACTAGCGAGAAAGAATTTCTGATCGTCTCTGTATTTCGCAAGCTGTGTTTGACGAACTTTGCATATAGACGAATTGTGCCATTTCACCCACAGCGTGTGCAAAATCTACGCCTAGGAGACAATGTCATCGTCTACAATTTTGTTACTAGTTACGTACTAATCGCTAATTACTTGCATTCTATTATTCACTGATGAAGCTACTTTTAACCGTAACGGTATAAACAACACACGTAACTCGCATCTAAGGTCTCGCTATAATCCACATGGTATTATGAAAACAATTATCTACAGTGTTTCTCTGTGAATGTGTGGTGCGAGTATGATTGATATGTTGATTGGTCCGTTATTTTACGTGATCGTACGACAGGACAAAATTACCTTGACTTTCTGCAAAACGAATTGCCAAAAGAACTATAGGATGTTCCTTTGGCCACGCGGATGCTATGTACTACTTTTCGCATAACGAAGCCATCTCCATGACACTTTTCTCTCGGTGGATCGGTCGTGCAGTACCATTCGCTGACCGTCCAGATCTACAGACTTAACCCCAAAGATTTTCTCAGTAGGTTACACAGAACAAACGTTAATACGTACTACATTAGACGAATTGCTGTAACTCATAACGGATGCTATCGTCGCATAAGAAACTTCAAGTCATTTCCTCGTAAGAGGTGAAAAGCGTATTGATTTTGACGGCGGAATTTTCGAGAATATTTTCTAGCTGTCCAACTGTACTGCCTATTTGTACGACCAAAGTGTACCACCTATGTAACTTCGAAATAAATACCAATATTACAGACAGTGAGCCGTTTTCAGAAACCCTCCACAGTAACACAAACAAAATACTGTACACATAAGAAGGTCTATCTTGAAAACACTTCTGAATGAGACACTTGTTGATATGAACATTTTTGCTCAGAGTGACCAACAAAGTGGCCTTCCAAAATATTGACGTTTCCTCCTGGGACACCTGTAGCAACAATGTCATATTCGGATCTCCAGATACAGTATGGTCTTCTTGTCGCTAATAATGAATATTATTCATTCGTGTGAAATTATGATACTCGCTCCTTCGTCACTCGTGTCGTAAACATCAACTCGTGAATAACAGAAACGAGTGACTATTTTCCTATAATTGGTGTTTGAGGATCTGACCAGTGATCTAACGAAACACCTGACATCCCCAGTCCTAGCCGTGCGGCGAAGCATACCAGTGCAAAATCCGCGCTACTGTACGCCCCTCGTATCCCACATATAAGCCGTAAATAAATTCCAAACCGCCATTATCACGTTTTCCGTACAAAATGGAAGAACATTGTGAGGTTGCATGTGAGGTTCACAAAAAAGCTAACAAAGCTGCGTACAATTTGTTTCCAGTAAAATGTCGAGAAATTATAAAAGTAGTATGGTGTATTAAAGTTGTATGAAAAATTACAGGGTGAATTGCGTAAACGAAGCTGACTTTATCTTATTCTTCAAAACCTCCTCAAGTAATACTCTTTAAAAGCATCTGTGTTTTAAGCAAATACAATGTGTAACAATGAAATAAGAGGAATCATGAAATTTTTAATTCAGAGAAACGTCAAATTGCAATTTTGTATTAATTGAATGAAATAATGATTATGTCGAATAATTTTGTTTTTTTGAGAATTATATCATTTAATTACAGTATTTTCCTATTTCTTAAGTTAAATAAATCAATTTAATAGTGTTTCATGAGTGTTATTTGTTGTGTTGGCAGTAGAGCAGGTTTAAATTATTCAAAGGGCCCACGTGGATATTAAGACTCCGAAAGGTTCGAACAGGTATATAGCATGTTATTACGAGTTTTGTTTCAGATCCGTAAATAACAGTAAGAACTAGTTATCTATAAAAAATGCTAGGTATTATATGTGAATTTTTTAAGTGAGATGTTAGGGATTGACTCCTTATGATTATGATGCCTACTTTACTATTTAATTAGAGACATTTAGTACATTGGCTAATAATGTATTCTTCAACGAACGTATAATAATGGCTATTATTTTGAGTTGATGTTTGTTACAGTGTCGTAGAGAAAGTATTGTGATTTCCACGAGTGAATAATGGCCATTATTGACGACATGACTTTATTTCTCTAAGTTCTTTAAACGTTCAGAAAGAAATTTAAAAAGATATTTATGTATTATTAGAAATTCTTCAACACATCAATTACAAACACAGAAGATAAATAATAAATAAAACGTCTCATATTTTTTCTTGCAAAATTAACGGTGAAATTATTGTTTTTAGAAACATTTATCACTGATTGATTTTCCTCATCAAAACTGACATCAGTTTTAGTATGAGATGAAGTTAGTTAGAGTGTTTTGCAAATTGTTGTTCTACTCTACGATTGCAGTACATTATTTACATTGTTCATTTCCTTTGTCATCAATTAATGTGGCAGAAGATCTACGGAAACTATGATCCTTTTGTAGATTGGCATTTGGTAACTTTAAGAATGCAGCTGTTTCTTTTCCCATGTGTTCAAATTTATTGATACCAATTTTCTGTACGGCTCATATTCCATGTTGATCTTTAAAAATTAAGTTTATTTTTCATTAGTTAATTAATTAATGTCAAATATAATCATGTCTATATGATATTTCAATTTATTTCATTTCTTGCAAGATGTATTACATCGTCCGGAGCTTCTATGATGAATTTCTTTCTTTTCTGGAGAATCTTTTAGCTTTTTAACGATAGCCTTCGGTTTCGTTTAAGAAAAGTGCACAATTTAGAGTAAGCTTCTAATTTAGTTCATTGTGTATGCAAAAAAAAAGTGTTCCTAACATTAAGTAAATCTTCCGTAAAGTAGAGGGTTTATACTGTCGAGAAAGTTTTGTAAAGTACGCCAAGAAAATGTTGCTAAAAGACTTTCCCATATTAGCACATCACCATCACTCCATAAATGTCGTCTATGATTGCTCATAATACTTCCTTGTTTTTCTGACAATTGTAGAGCTGTCGATTCGCTAATTCGGAATTTTAGGTGGCGTACTTATTTCTTTAACACTCTCTCTCTGATTTCTAGATTCATTTTCTGTTCAATGATCACTGCGAAAAATAACAAAAGTATGATTGATTCATTATCATTAGTCACGTTAGTGTAGTGAATGATTTTTCTCAGGAAGAGCGATGATCTTCCTGAATGGTGAGATCCGGCTTCGACTTACAGGTTGCTTGCGGAATTTACCCAACCAAATATCTCTCAACACTGGGATACCTACTCAGCCGGCACAAGCTCTAAGCTCCCGACTGGTCTCTGACATGCGTAGTAGTGTAGGCATGTAAGTGCAAATAAAGAGTACAGGTAAAGTAAGATAAAAGGACAGCGGTTCGGTTTAGCGCTGTTCAGATATTCACCTTATATTAGTCACATGGTTGTAGATTACTTATTATTCATAGAATTCTTTACTGTTATCTTAAAGTCTAGGAACTGTAGGACAGGTTTCCCAGAATATTATTCCTATTTCACGCAGGAATGAACATTCGCCATATATCACGAGCAGTACGAAGGTTGACTGAATATCAATGAATTCTGAACACGTAACATAATGAAATTGAATTTGTGTTCTATTCATTTAAATGGACGATCAATTTGAGGTTTGACTGAACCCAAAAATATTGATACCTTAACATCAATCAATAGCACATCGTTGAGAACTGCATGGGAAACCGTTTCCCCTCCCTTTAGTATTAATTTGTCTGAAACCAATTTCAAACATATGATATTTTACTGTTTTTCAGTTTCTTTTTGCAAAGAATGGCCATATCGTCAATAAAATCTAAAGATATGTGCGTGGCAGCATTCCTGACCTGTTCTAACCGCATTACGTTGGCATTTCAGTGACTTTTAGTCGACCATATTTCACTCCCGATAAATCCATCATTTGTTTACGTGGCCAGGTGATTGTTCGTTTGATCATTTATTATTTATTTATTTGTTTTTTTATTTATTTATTTATTTATTTATTTATTTATTTATTTATTTATTTATTTATTTATTTATTTATTTATTTATTTATTTATTTATTTTATTTATTTGTTGATTTATTTATTATTTATTTATTTATTTATTTATTTATTTATTTATTTATTTGTTGTTATTTATTTATTTATTTATTATTTATTTATTTATTTATTTATTTATTTATTTATTTATTTATTTATTTATTCATTCATTCTTTCTTTCTAAAGCGTTCTAAAGTATTCTAAAAAGCGTTCTAAAGAAGTTTTGGCATCTGAGGAATTCTGTCGTCTTCTTCCCGTTTTAGACGTAAGGTGTATTATTAATTTTTATCAGAATGCAGTCGAGTTGGGACGTGCTCAGTAGCTACGAGACCGCCCGCCTGGCCAAATGCAGTACTGACTCATCACAATGTTGTTTGCCGATCCACCGAAATCCAGCTAAGTGGTAGTGCTGACCTAGTGACCTGACCACACCGCCACTTTACGAATAATTTAAGGTACAGTGTTACTTAAATGTATAAAGTTTTTCGTAAAATGTACATGGTGAAGTGCTCGCCATAAACATACTAATTTTCCCTATTGCGATGTGCAGATTCCTTACAGTGAACCAATGGCCTCACAATCAATCAAAACACGGGCAAGTAATATTCACCACCCTCCCAAGCTCCACAAAATTCTTACCTCGTAACATCGAACACCGATGCTGGTACTTTCTTTCATCTTCTTTTAACGGTTTCATATCAGGAAAATGGATATCCAGCAATAAAGGGTTTGTAGAAAAAATACTTGAAATTTAGTAATTAAATACTTATATATTAGATTTTGAATAGATAAATAGATAGTTTTAAAATACTTCAAATACTCAAAATAGTGTAAATACAATATTTTTATTTTTACTTTTATTCCAATGGTTTATTGTTATTGTCTATTGCAATAAATTACTAATTGACAGTCATAAACTTCTGAAAAATAACATAAGTCTAACTCAAATAAGTGGAATTTCCTTTCAAAGTTTCTTTTAAAATTCCGTTTCTCAAACAAATCATCAGATAACAAACCCTATTTGGCGAATGTATGAAACCCGCAAAGAAAACGACCGTTCAACTGGCGTGGATGACCGTAAACTAGTGTTAGTATAAGTAGAAGCTCGGACATGTAGACACTAAAAGGTCGAAAATAATGAGCAAATGGCCACTTAAAAACAAAATAGGCAGGAAATAGGCAGTATAGTTGACAACAGACACTTACAAAGTAAAAACTTAAAAATGGGTAGGAAATGGGCAGTATAGTTGACAACAGACACTTACAAGTAAAACTTAAAAATAGGTAGGGATATGGGCATTATATAATCTTAAAATTTATACGTAATACGTACTACATAAGGATATATACTATTCTCTAAAAACAAATCGAATTTCTTCGATTGTCAAAACATATTGCAGAATAAGATGTTATTTCTTAAAAGTTGGCTCGTGTACAATTTTATATTTTGTATATTTTGTTGATGAAACTGGTTAAATGTTGGATTTTCAAGTTTTAAAAATAGAATGTTTGCGACAAGACACAAGTTTTCTTGTCTTCATCTTTTGATTGCACTTGCTGAAGAAGGTTTGAATAGTTTTCTGACTTTTTACCGCACTTTTGGAATAAGTTGCAGTGTTTTTATGTTGTAAGAACTATTTTTTGCACACTTTACCACCTTTTCACATCACGGGCTGAAACATACATTTCCAGTCCGCCGTGAATCTTCTCCATAAATTCACTCTTTTAGCAATGCACTTCTGAAACGTTCTCTTTTGGCATTGCAGCAAGCATATAACAGGAACAGAACATTTACTGATCTGGCATGCAACGAACTTGAAACCAATACAAAATTATCGAAGACAACTCCGCCTATCTTGTGTAATTCTTGTGACCCTCTAAAAGCGAAAGTTGTCAGGAGCGCTATTTTTAAAACGTAGTGTTCTTGGTAATGAACAGATAGCTCCTAATCATTGCGAAGATCGGAAGACGAGAGCAATTTCCTGTTCTCTGGAACGCCCCGACGGGCTGCGGCGAAGTAGATAAGGTAACCCGCACGGTGTCAAATTCTCATACATATATGGTACGATTATTCTTCCCGTACCTCTGGCGGGGATCAGCTGTTTACGGTTTCATTCCATCGGAATCTTGAACGTCACCATAGAGACGTCACTATGGCGGCATATAAGCTCCCGATTGGATGAAACTGTCAACAGACGATCCTCTCAGAGACAGTTAGAAAAAATTGTACTGTAAGCGTGTCTTTGCTCGACGCGTTACAGGTAGAACACACATGGCGTAGAGCTTCTCGATCGGAGTACGCCCTGGCAGAGTTTATGCGGTTACTTGTTTGATTAAAATTCCCCATCAGTGATTTCTCAAAAAGTATTGTAAAACAAAGTATAGTGAACAAAAAATATTAAAAATGCAGAAAATTCTATATATACTTCATTCGATTAGGCAAGTATCTCTAAAATTGGCATTTATAGGCATTATCAAACCCTCGCAAAAGAAGGGAGGAAATATTGTTAATAGGGTAAGTTGCCTAAAATTATAATAAAAAGAAATGAAATAGGCAGAAGGGCATTTCTGCTCTATAGTTATAAGAATTAAACGCATTTTCTGTTATCGGATAATTGTTCAGCATTTTTAATGATATAGATTTATAATTTAAAAACAAGAATTCAAATTCAACAGACGAAAGAGGTTTTTATGTTTGTTGCAATGAGGTTCATTCACTAGCAGAATCAAACAAAAGAAACTATCCTCGTTAACTTCATCTATATTTGAGGTATTTTAAGTATTTACTTTTTCAATACACAGATTTTATGTATTTAAATACATCTCATCTCTGAAGTACAAGTCTAAAAACTCAAAATAAAGTTATTCAAATATAAAATGTATTTAAAATACGTATTTCAAATACGCGTATTTAAATACTGCCCAACCTACCAGCAATAAACTCAGCATCTACAGGGGAACAGTGCCTTGGCCATCGCCAAGTAGCGTGGTCAGTTGGCAGACCAGCCCCTAATCCAGAAACAGCGTTCACCAGCAAACGGTTAGTGGCTGTCAGTGCGATGTAATCAGGACATAAAAAATTTCCCCAGAGCCTCCGAGCAGTACAAATGATTCTTCGCAGAACCCTGATAAAATAATAATGTGCTAGAGCATAATAAATTTGGAAACCTAGAGTAAACCGGTCCCAGCTGCCAAATAACAGTGATTAATCACTTAAAAATTAATAAGGTGATTTAACGGGCCTCCAATTGGATCCATCCATCCTTGTCGCAGACATTCATAATTAATACCCTATAAATACATTCATCAGAAAATTAAAACAAGATCTCGACCCATTTCGTGGCAGAACTAGAGAATCAGTTAATCAAGCTAAGTGCCCAAATAGACGCAGTCATCCACAAAAAGTGAAATACTTTTTCCAAAACCAGAAAAGCTTCCCCACCTACAAAACTCTGGCAATCTCAGTAGTATTTCAGAATGTTTTTCTGTCGATCTCAGAATTTGAAAAAAATTTTAGGAAATAAAGGAAATTCCATCTCTAATTAAACTTAACAGGCTTACAAGAACATCGTCCCAAACCCCGTCAAAGCAGCTGTATTCAATGGTAAAGCCTCGATTGAAAATATTTTAGCCACTGATCAAATCTGTAACCTAAGATAATCAACTGAACGAAGTAAAAACACAAGGAGTGATAATAGCAGTTAAATGCAAGCTCAGCCACTACCCCAGCATACCGTCAAACTATCCCCAACTGGAACGTATTGCAGACAACGTAAAATTTCAAAAACAAACATGGAAAAGTAATGCAGCATAAACCCCTCCCTCGAAACTAAATCCTGCAATATTTCCTGTTAATCAAATAACGTAATACTACTGGGAGATTAATGCTAAACTCATCTCCTGGAGATGTAAACCAACAATTGTGATGGTGAATACTTGCATCCATCATCAATCATTCTTCTCTTAAAGTTATCACCACCTGGAGCATGCAAATTACCCCAGAGAAACGAGAACTCCTTGACTGAAATATTATAAATTCAAACATAAAACTCCATACAATACACATTTTGAATTCGATTCTGGCTAAATCGCTGTACTCATCTACCAAATTCCCTTTCTCTTACTCACCCCACCCAGAAATAACACACTAAGAATAGCCTGGTCAAAATTCCAAACAATCTTAAGATCTTTGTCACTTAAAATAAAAATTTTAAATAACCCTGAGGAATAAACCAAGCTCGTTCTTAAACATCTGCACTGATAAAGCAATACTTAATTCAGAAATAAAACCACCACTAACCAAAAATGAAATTTTTTTCCCAAGCCCCCTAAAGAGATCCTAAACTTAATTACATTATAAACAAACCGAGAAGATTATGGGCTTTATATAAATTACCTACCATCAAAACTAGATTAAACCACATCAACATCCTAAGACTAGTGACACTACACAGCATATACTTTCTCGCATTAATTATAACGACTCCACATTTTGACTACTACAAGAACCTGCAGAAATTGTTTCCAGCTGGCCTGGATATCAGAGATCACTAAGGCTGACGGGCTTTAAAATAGCTGCCTCGGCCCCGAAGAGTCGCGTCTTCGAATCCACCTCACACATGAATGTTTGTGTGGTTCGTGAGTGTTCTATATGTTCTTTCTCAGTTTCCCCAACTGCTAAACCAATCACAGTGGTCTCTATATAACCAAGTTGTTGAAAAGCGACCTAAAAAGTGTTTCAACCACCAGAATGTTTTCCGCGCCGAGAGTCAAAACTGAGGTACTTCCAGTTAATTCGTCGGGCGCTTTACCTTTTCTCCATAAGTCGTTCTGACACTCTCTCACGGGCCGACGCTAAAAATCTAAATTTTCTCTTACATTATTTGCAACGCAATTTTCGAAAATTCTGAGAGTTCAACGGGAAAAGATACCTGCTCCATTTTTAAGATACCGCGTTTACCATGGCAAAATTTTCGAGAAAAGTTTAATGCAGTTTTGAAAAAATTATATTTTTTTAAATTGCATTAATTTTAAACCAAATTACACGAAAAATACTCGTTTTTCGAAAAAGGTACATGACTTTTTAAGGCATATTTCCTTAGAACAGTTTTTTTTAAGGCAAAATCTCTATCTTCAACTTAATACTTTTGAAATGTCAACTTTTTCAATTTTCGAAAAAAAAGAATTCGCCGGATATGAGACCTTCACCAATTTCTTTATCTTCCGAGGAACATAGATGCATACATCCGAGGAGACAATTTAAGAAACAATTTGGAACCTTTTGAGAAAAAATTGTTTAAAATTTTCCCATATTTCACGCATAATCACGCAAAGCTATTCATATTACCAAAAGTGTACATGACGTTTCAAAAACTCTTTCAAAGAACAGATTTTATTCAGAAAAAGTGTCTATTTTCAATATTGTGGTTGTAGAAAGATGCCGAAAAAGTTTGAACTTGTGTAAATTTAAAATTCTCAACGAAAATGAGACCTGCACCATTCTTTTAAGCATTCTAAACGATATCCGAAAACAAAGATTAATAAAAAATTAGAAGCCATTTTTGAAAAAATTAAAATATTTTGAGGCTTCTGTAAAGTACCCCAAAATCAAAATATCTGTTTCGAATTCACAGAGCCAAGAATTTCTTTAAATAGACCGAAAATATCAATTTTGGAGTAAATTGGATAAACGGTTTAGGTAGCGTTGGCCACTAACATCATCCACCAATCATGGATTCTGATTACACGTGTTAGAGGAAGTAAGTTACTATATTTTTTTCTTCCTGGGGCTTATTGAAACTTCAGGGATGCCGATTTTCGCGTTTGAGTACCCACTACGTCCCTCACATGGACAATATTCACCATTACATTAGATACACACATGCGTGTTCCTCGGTTTGTGGTCAGTAGTCTCACTAGGCCTTCCGCGACAACACATACATGAAAGACAAAGGACGAACAATCATATCCAATGCGAGATTCGAACCCGCGACCCCTCGAACCGAGGCGCTGAGTCGGAACATGCTCAAACCAACTCGATCATCCAGGTTGGCAAGTAATTTGTGAATATAAGGAAAACAATTTATCCCAAATTTTTCGTTACCAGAGTCCCGCAATAAGAGTTTTTCTGTTAAATATTTGCCGTTTTCCGGCATACGATTACAATACTTTCTCTTAATTAGTTTATTTATTAATTTATATATTTATTTGTGTATTCATTTATGCATTTATTCACTTGTGTACTTATTTATTTAACACCAAAAACAATTAAAAACCGTAAGTGACGCACTATGGGAGAAGTGTGTTTTGTGACGTGTTCTTAAATTCTGGGATCCCTACCTACCCCATATACAAGTTGAATTCTGAATATAGATGGAAATGAGCATTTTGACGAGAATTGTTAAAGGTTTTGAAGTAGTATTATAAATTAGATAAGCCTGCCCTATATATGTATAGTTCTGTGTGACACTGATTTTATAAACCAAATTAAAGCAATAACAATTTTTAAAGTTTTATATATTGTTACATTACCGTTTTTTTTCTGGAAGTGAATGTAGATTCACTATATGTGTAAGTTTTTGAGCTCAGTAGGAAATATATTAATACAAATTATCGTTTGCAATATTCTCGTGGCATTAAATCGATTCCTTTAAGAAGGGCACGACAAACGATAATAGACAAATTGTAAATGGTTTACCTTTGTAAATAATTTTATTATACCAGAGTGAGTATTTTCCTCCAAATTCTTCAAAAACGATCTTTCCTACATGTATTTATAATTCGTTTTACAGTATATATCGCGTTTAAGTAAGGGTATGTCGAATAGCTTATGTGAAACTCCTGGAATCAGTCTATGTGATTTACTAATATCTGCGACTATCTTAGGGTGATTTTAATGAACTGATTCTTATGTGAAGCAGTAAATGTTTCGTGGTCTAATCTGTGCATATTGTTATAGAAATTTCTGCAAACAATTGCAATCTATTATAGCACGTGTACAGGACTTTTCATCCAAGCAACTTTTCACGCTGTATCCTGCCGGTGTTTCTGATTGATGCAATTGTGTATATGAGAATGCCTGCTCAGTTCAAGTCGGCGAATATATTCTACAACAGTTTGTACTTAAATAACAATATTGGATATGTCTTGGATTACATAGTCTGAACTGCTGCTGGTACAAAAATTTCACTTGTTATGAATAACTTTAAACCACTAGTTGCGCAATCCGGTAGAAACCTACACTTTTTGCGTAAATGTTATATTAAACAGATCTCAGTACTGATTCTGCACTTCTAATACTTTCAGTCACGTCTTAGAAATTTTTTTATAAATTCATTACAAATTGTTTATCAATGGTTATAAGGAATAATGTGCGACAAATTCTATCTAAAACGAAACTCATCAAGGATACAATATATTCCCAGGTTGTAAGAACCATTATCATTATTAGCGTTATCATGTCTCAAGCATGTAAAGAGAAACAGTTGTTCACGTGATTAATTACACTATAAAAACTACAAACTATAAAAATGCTTATTGTTCTTCATGATTGGCTATTCTACGTGTGCAATTGTGTCGTATTAAACCCCAACAAAGATGAATTTTCTCATATTCAACATGAAAAAATTGAAGACTATTATATTCCTGTCGCTGCAAAAAACATTAATAAAATAAATATAAAGCGTGGCATCATCCAAGGTGATGGTCTGAGCCCTTACTGGTTCTGTCTGGCAATCAACCCTCTCTTGACACTCCTGGCAGATTTAAAACACAGATTTGAACTGAGAGACATTAAAAAGGGATCAGAGAACTCACCTACCTATATAGATTCCATCAACCTGTTCTCGGGCACGATACTAGGTCAATATATACAAATGAAACTCACCGAAGGTTATATGTAACCAGCCGAAGGTCTCCCGAAACCAATACCCAATTGCTGATTGATAAATGAAAAATTAACAATTTCAGAAAAGGGAAATACGCTAGTGAACTCACCCACGATACTGTTTAGTGGAAAACCATAAGATATAATACTGACTGCCTTTTTGCGAGTGATAAAAATATTTGATTGAATTATCAGGAATAAATTATGGGGAAAATTAAAGAAATAGAATTCTCACATTTACAATTACTAATAATCCTAATTCTCGAAACTAAAATAATCGCTCTGAAGTCAACAAATTTGACAAAGACTTTCATGTACCACAGGGGAAATTTTAATTGCGCATTATCAACAGTACGGGATGCTGAAAACTGGACTCCCATACAGCTCAAGGCAGTATTAAAAATTTCCCTAACTTTTGAAACCTCAATCGTTGCATCAATTAATATGTGCTGCCAATCATCGAGTATCAGAGAGTATCTCTATCATTTCGCGATTGCGATTCTCAAATAATCCAAAACCGATCTATAGGAAACGGAAAAACTGGTTCACTTGACACGTTTCAGTTCCAACATTCTACTAGTGATGCTAAAACAGCACATATTTTCTCGCCCGTTTTTCACGCAAAATTACTCGAAAAGTACTCAAATTTTCGAAAATTTGAAGCATGATCTTATTTCAAAATCTATCTTTAATATCTATCTTTAATGATATTTAATAATTTAAATCTCTATCTTTAATATTTTAGTTCTAGGAAGACTCAGGAAAAATCAGGTTTCAAGGAACATGAGTCCTGCACCATTCTCTTAAACGTCCTTCACATTTATCCAACAACAAAATTTAATCAAAAAGCAAAGGCCCCTTTTTTTAATTTGGAAAATGTTTCAAGGTATCATTAAGTACTCCATAAAATTAAACTATAGGTTTCAAATTCAAGGAGTCGCAACATCAATCAGATCGATTAAAGGATATCAATTTTGGAAAAAAATGGGTTGAACAGGTTTAGCCGCTAGCGTTGTTCACAGGCGGAGAACAGACAGACATGTTTTGCCATCCTTCAACTTTTCGGTATCAGGACCCACAAAAAACGGATTCTGGGCTACACCACGTGTTAAAGGGTTTTCTATATTTAGCGACTGAATTTATTCACTTTTTCGTTTCCCGGGCCCCGTAATAGGAGTTTTTGTCAAAAAATTTACCATTTTCGCTCAGCATTACATATCCTACAACCTACTGCCTTTCTACTCCCTAGCGAGAAAATAAAAATGTGATAAAAGCAGGGAACATGATGATAATTGTCGTGTGTGTGGCATAGATCATGAAGCCATAACACTCAGGTTGCAGAGCATTGGCTTCCACAGACCACAAAACTCAGACACGATTAGGAGGCTGGGTCATCCATGCTGAAACTAGGAAGTACAGGGCCCCCTTAAGAAGCACATACAGTATACTACTAGAATCTTAAAGATGCTGTTCTTGAAAAAAAAACCCTTTTACCCAACAATTTACACTGGGACCGCGTGACACTGGCCGACCGGACAATTCAGCACAACAGACTCGATATTACTTTCCGGAACTAATCAGTCAAGAAAGTTCAATTTATTGATTTTACAGCCGTCAATTCCAGCAACAGTATGAAAACATCCCCGTCAAAGTGTTTAAATACACACAGAAGTGCTGTGAAGAACAGTGACGTATGTCAGAAGTGAAAACTTTTCGACTGTCCTGTCTGGAACTGTTGTCATGGGCTTCTTTTGAGCTCAATTTCTAATTTTTAAATTATTTTCTAAATAAATTCAAACTATACATATAGTATGTAACAACTGATTTAACATTTAAGAACATAACAAACCTATATCTACAGCATTTGTAGACCACATATAAACATTCGATTGAGTTATCAGGAATAAACTTTAGGACATTATAAAAGAAATGTCACAATATTTCTATTAGTAATGCTCTACAAACCTAATGTCGGAACAGGAAAATGCTATAGGAAGCTTAAATGCCGCAACTTAAATTCAAATAGAAGTAGATGTATAATAAAGAAACAAATATTAACCAATTTGTCAGAAAACAGGTCCCTTACCTTTCACTTATTTAACCTTCAAATAGATGATGTCATACTATGTATGTCATACTATGTCTACTGTGACATACCAACAGTAAGTCGATGATTTTGATAACGAAGATGTTATCAGCTTTCCTCCTCGCAATCCTGCGTGGTGCAGGATCTTGGGCATTTGCTCCCAAGCATGTGATCATCCGGGATGTAGGTTCAATTTTCCTAAGGCATGGACATTGTGTATATGGTGAGCATTTCTAGTAAATTGTGTTTCACCTTGAGCCTAATTCTTTTCTCGTCCTCTGCGTGATTTGAGAGCAAGGGAAGACCAGTTGCTCAATGTACTGGGCGCAGTATGGACACTAGGTTGGGCGATTGTTAAATAATATTCGATTAATATCTAATCGACGATTTTTATTAGATTAATACGCATCGATTAATCGTTCTGAATTAATTGATTAATATTATAGAATCGATTAATTTTTCACATATTTTAAATAATGCATAAACTCGTTAAGTTTGAATTTGTAAATTAATTAATCGTTTAATAGCTTTTCAATTAAGTGTTTGCAGCTTTTTAGAAGCACGGCACAATTTAATTAATAATATTTCTTTATTCTTTATTTAAATTATATTCATTCCAGACAGATACTTAGAAACGACTGTAACTCAGTTTAAAATGAAATTGGTCGTAGAATTTAAAGAAACAGTAACACAACAATAATTGTTATCTGACGATGTACTTGATTGAGGACGATTCTAAGAAAACTGGTAATTCTGTCTCTTTCTTATTTCATCCTGAATACAATACAATCGCTAAAATATTAGAACATAAATAGTGAATTTTCATTTTATTAGTTTTACTAACGAAATTAATGGCGTATGTTTTCTCTATTATGTTTAGCAGTTGGAGAGAGATGAAAAGACGAGAATTCAGTAACTAAAATTGAAAAGTCGAGATGTATGCTGGTTTTATATATTATGCTGGTCTTGAAAATCAATATTTGAATTAAAATAGTTGAGCCAAGAAATCGAGTAAAATTAATCGATATGTTCATTAATCGGTGTAAAAATAATCGATTTCAATTTTTCGATTAATCTTTTAAAGTAATCGATTGTTTTACTAATCGATTAAATAGCCCATCCTAATGAACACCATTTAGGTGTGTTCTGGCTGCCTGTCTGAAATACCGGTCTGATTGCGATGGATCGGCGTGTTAAACTTGCCCAGCTATCATACACAGCCCTATAAGGTCTCATGGTTATATCGGCCTGATTTCTGGGAGACTGGTAAGGTGATGGCTACGTCTCTTCATTATATTTAATTTTTAATATATTGTCACTTGTTCGGATTTTGTGCCTTTCAAAGTTGTTCATCCATGTAGTTCTTTACTAGGGATAATCATCCTCATGGTTAAACCAATCCATTTCATTTGGCGATGTTGATTTCAAGAGATACTCAGATTCTTTTAAATTCAAGGTGTTGTATGGTTGTAATAGTTGTAGCATTTGTCTATTTAGGAGAATTTTGAGAAACATTTTTGGAAATCTGAAATTATTCTGCAAGGGTGTTTTGATGTCTGAGCCAGTTGGTATGTTTCGGTGGAAGGTGCGTCAGGAAGTGTTTCGTACAAGTTTTGGATGTTTTGAAAATGTAGTCAAGGAGGAGTTCGATTTTAGCTCTACGTAATTGTTGTTTACCTATAAAGCATGGAGTTTAGTCAGTTTTCTAATATATTTATTTGGGATTATCTGTAACTTTTTAATATGGTAGTGTGCTGCTTTTGTCCACATTCGTAGTTAAGCGATGTTCTTATTATCGATTTGTGCACGGTTTTCCCACATTCTATACTAAGAGATGATTTGTGATTTAATATGGGACAGAATTTAAATATATTTGCACGCGATTTGCGAATAATACCGGTGATGTGTGCTTTTCAGTAGTTTGGAATCTAATGCTGATCCATGGCTGCGCCTCGAGGAGGTTTTTTAATTTATTGCGTCTACTTCGACGCAACGCGTCTCAAGCCCCTTGAGGCGTTGAGCGCTTGCGCTTCTCGAGATAATCCACCCATTACTAACAGCGCTTGTTTATTGAGTCATCCTCCGTTAACATTGTCTGGCGCGCCTCGTCGCAGTCGGTTGTCAAGAGGACCGCAGGGAGCATCTCCGGCGTACGCGCGTCCTACCGCGCGCTCCTGCGTCACTACCCAGCGGCCAGAATTAGGAAGGAATAAGGATAGGGGTAGGGTTTAGGACTCTTCACAAGGGTTGGACTAGCCCTTGTAAGCCGCCGAACTCGTTTTGTTGGAACAAATTTCACATGAGATTCGACGGGAATCGACGGATCTCAGTGGTGAAAGGCTTGCGACTTTGCAATGACCACGAGTTCAGCTAATACTCTCAGCCGGGAGGTGGGGAGGAATTGTCCGTGCCTGCAATAACTTTGCAGAACTTACTCTTCCGAATATAGTCAATTTAGTACCATTAACAGTTAATTTACGTACAAACGAATCATTTAGGATATATGCTTCAACACTAACATCTTCTTTGTTCTATTTTGTCTTGATGCATTTTAGAAATTCAGGTCTAAAATTCCACCATTAGATTCACCATTCCACAAGTAGATATCTAAACGATGAAGTAGATATGGCAAACGATGAAGAAAGCCAATGTATTCAATAATTATTTCTGTTCTGTATACAAACAAAAAGCTAACCAAATTATCATAGGGCACAATAACGTGGATCACATATTCAAATTGATCAAACGGAGTACGTTCACATTTAGAAAAAATGAAAAACTGTAAATCTTGCGGTCGGATAGTATTACAACTGACATGTTAAGATAGCAGGCGAAACAATAATACCATATTTGGTCAGACTTTTCAATATTCAATCAACAACGAAAGTGTACCGGATGATTAAATCTGCACTTAATAGTTGCCAATTTTCAAAATAGACCAAAATGTGAAGTGCAAAATTATGGCCAGTTAGTCTTACGTCAGTAGTCTGTAAATTGTTTGAAAAATTATCTAATTCGATTAGAAATCATTTGGATAAATCAGAATGGTTATTTCATGGACAGCACGGCTTCAGAAATGGATTTTCGTGTAGAGTCAGATTATTTCCCTTACTCAAGACTTGTCGGAAGTAATTGATGTAGAGGGTAGAGTAGATGCAATAGTTATTGATTTTGCTAAAGCATTTGATGTCGTGCCGTATGACATTGATATTGAAACTTATTGATGCTAAAATTGACAGGCAGGGTAATAGCATGGATAAATGAATTTCTTCGATAGAAATCAAAAGTTCGAATTGGACAGCACTTATCGGAAAAGGGTAACATTACTTCCAGGGGTTCCTCAGGAGCAGTGTCATAGGCCCACTGCTGTTTCTTATCTTTGTAAATGATTTATCGCGAAATATAACGTCAAAAATTCGACTCTTCGCCGACAACTGTATATTATATAGAAATTGCAGATCAGCACGATATGTTTCAACTACAGGATGATTTAAATAAAATTTACGATTAGGCAATAGCTAAGCAAATGACTATAAATGGGAAGAAAAGTAAAGCGATCACATTTTGTAGGCTAGAGCTTTTCATACAATACCTTATCAGCTAGGAAATGACGTAGTTCCGAAGTCTCGAGCTGTAAATACCTTGGCATTCTCCTGGATTGTAAATTGGGATGGGAGAAACAAACGAACTATGTAGTGGGTAAAGCTTGAAGTTTTGCATTTCGTCATGAAAATCTTAAAAATGTAGTACGAAAGCAAAGGAAATCGCGTATACCTCGCTTGTTAGGCCGGTAATGGAGTACGGAGCTAGTTGTTGGGATCCGTACAGAATAGGACTTAAAAGAGCTTAGAGAGGATACAAAACAGGCGGCAGAATATACATTTCGGAAGAACACACCTGCGCATTGGGAATCATTAGAACGCCGGGGGAAGAGGGCACGACTTTGCCCCTGTATAAATCTTACGTTGGTTGCTCACCATGGCAGGAAATACGGGAAGGCTAGATAAACCAGATTATTTAAATAGATTGATCACAAATATAAAATTAGAACAAGAATACAAAGAACGGACGTAGGAAATTCGCCTTTGTAAACAGAACTATAGTAGATTGGAACGATTTGCCTGCGGCAGTTTTGAGCCCTTCCCTGCTCAGCGCGAGGTTTTAGAAAAAATATGGAAATTAGTCAATAGGGTGAAAACGTATAGTGAAGTGAAGTGAAGTGAAGTGAAGTGAAAGGTGCGATTATTCGTAGTATACAGTAAAAGTAATGAACAATTAATATTTAGATAAAGTTATATGCAGTGAAGTGAAGTGAAGTGAAGTGATTTCATTTAAAGTGATGTGAGGTTCCTTCGTCTATGTATACATGCGTATATGTTTGTATGTATTGTGACGTCACGGGGTTATACAGACCCGTAACGCCACCATAAACCACTAAAAAAGACCAGAGAACTGAGAAATAGGGTACGAGGCGGAGCGATGGTCCGAGAGGCGACATCTACCCGCAGGTTTTCGCACTTCGATGCCCAAGTTAGCGGATAATATTTTTTCGAGGGGCGCGAAGGAGGAGAAAATTCACCCCTCAGAATTTTCCCCAGGCGAATTGGCATAAATACCGTGACGCACTTCGGTGAGCTCTCTTACGACTTCGACAGCGACGGCGACTCAACTAAATTCTTCAGCGGTAATAGTTGGTTACTGCAGGGTATAATTTTACTTGCTTAAGTAAGCTGTTTTAAAGAAACGCGGTAATAAGTGATAGAATTCAGAAGCAAAGTGCATGTACAGCATTTGCACTAACATTACGCGAGTAAGCAAGCGTTGTGACTGCTCGAACTTGAAATAGTTTCATCATCGAAGTAAATTCGCGCAGAAGGACTCTGAACGAAATCCAGTATTTAATTTTGTACGCCACGACCACGCACGCTCAAAGTGTGGTATGTCGGCCGAGTGCTGAAGTAGTCAATTCAAGCACGTTAGTTATTTAAAACTGGAAGCGCGAGCAACGGGTACGCCGAGGCGGCAGAGGACGACCCCAACGCTCAAGCGTAGGCGAAAGACTTGGACCAATCCGTGGACGGTACGGCCTGAGGACGAGAGAAGGTTTGGAATTTGGACGTGTGGCGGCATCCTGAGATCGAGCGAACGAGAGGTGTAACCGCGGGGCATCGAACCAGTCGAGTGACGTGGCGAGGACTGCGAGCGACCGAACCCAAGGTTAACTGACGGCGAGCGGGAAAGGGAAATGTCGAGGTAAAGAACTCGCAACTTCTATGCGACAATTTGTTGAGGAAACTGTGTAGCGTTAAACACCAGGCGTAGCGTCCTAAAATAGGTGAAGTTCCCAAATAATTACTGGGAAAATATTTCAGACTTTACGGCGGCAGTTTGATTTCATTCGTTGTACGCACCAGTCAATTTTTTTTAAATGCCATACCTTGTACAACTTTTCTAAAGTAAATTATAATTTTTCATGTAATGTAAAAGTAATCTTATTGAATATTGTTTCCATTGTATGATGTCAGGGATAATCAGTTGCTATAATTTTGTAAAGGGTACGATTTAGTAACGTTGTGTCACGTTTATTATTGTGTTAGAGTTAACAGCATTGTGATAAATGCGCAGCTCAAGGCTGACCTCTGTGAAGTCTATAATAGAATAATTGTAGAGAATCACTTAAGGGCCGTGCGAAAACTTTAGATTAACAAAGTTAAATGAGGTACACGAAATAATTGAGAAGGAGGTCAAAGCAAAGTATTGTAAATAGTGCGTATTGAAGTAATCAGGCAGTCAGGTGACGCCTATACATTCTCTTATGGTTGTGTTATTTCTGTTCCTTTTGTTTCTGTTTTCTTTGCAGTGACCATCTACGTAAAGTACATACTTATTGTATATTTGTGCCACTGTGTAATTTGTTTTACTGAATATGACTCATTTACAGAATTTTATATAATTCATTGTGTCAAGAGTTCAGACCTTTCTCATACCAGATCCTGCTTCCTGAAAATTCAAGCTCCTTCACGAGCATTCATAGTTTCACGCTTCATCGCCACCAGCGGGAAGGTAGTAGGTGGCGTGTTATAGTATTTTATATTTGTGTAATATGTAAGTTTATTCATTTATATGTTTAGTGTATATGCATTTTAATGTTTAGTATAGTAATATGTATGTTTATTCATTTATATGTAAGTGTATATGCTTTTTAATATTTAGTATAATAATATGTAGGTTTATTCATTTATATGTTAGTGTATATGCATTTTAATGTTTAGTATAGAATTTAAATGCCATCTGCATATATAGGAAATGACAAAGTCAATTTGTTTGTTTATATTTATTTTTATATATTATTATGTTATTTGTAATTGTTTTTTTGCATTCTGCAGGCATCATCTGCCCAATTGTAGAATAAATTTCTATCTATCTATCTATCTATCTATTAATAGAATTCAATATAAAGTAATACTGTAATCAATTGGAATTATAAATTGCAGTGTAGCCTTCCCACGAAGGAACATCGACTCAGAAAATACCATTTTATCTTTATTTAACAAGAGATATGTGATATTAAACACAGTGGAATTGAAAGACGGCTGACAGTATTACCCTCAAATACAGAAACCAATTCTGCCGCCGTCGTGACTCGAACCTTAGAACCTCCCAGACAAGGCACTGCCGTGACCATAGTGTTTACTAGAGCCCGCAGTCAGTCGGAATGTATCGACATCAAGCACACACATCACAGAAGCAAACAATTCTCATTTGTCGTTATAAATCAAGCTCTCTAGTACGGGTACAGTACTTACTGGAGCTGTATAGAAATGATCTCTTTTAATGACATTTCTCTGCACGTTATGAGCGATTTTGTTAGCACGCAATTTCGAAAGAAAGGTCTCCCGAGCAATTGAGTCTGCGTCGCTAGAAACGTAGTATGTATGGGTTGAGTTCATGAATATATTGCCACATAATATACTGACACTTGAAGATCCATCGCGTCCTTTCATCATCAATTCAAATATAAATTACATTCGCATTTACATCATCAATTGAATTGTACATTACATTCATAATATTCACTGTTCCTCGGTATGAGAAAAGACAAACCCATATTGAGCATTTCACTTCTCTTTACAAGGCCATTCTCAATCCGATCAGGACCTTCAAACGCAGAGCTAGTGTGCAACTTAAAAGCAACGTAAGTGAAGATTATTTGCTCATTATCTTAAGTAAGAATCTGCACAGTCAAGAGAGAAAATCGAGCCATTGAATCCAAGAACGATGGAGTAAATAAATGCATTTAAAGATTTCATTACATTGGACGTCAGGTACTCAAATTAGGGATTGATTATCTAAGATCATTAATTAAATGGTTTTCTTCACAAAATATAGAAGTATGGCTATAAATCATGGAATAAAATAGTTCTATGTCGCTATTACGGTAGACACGATTAATGTGATTCATTCCCTAACGTCTTTGATACCTACAAGTGTTGTTTTGAAACGGGGAAGGTTTCTTTATATGCATGTTCAATTTTAAGGCTGTTTATATCTCCCTACACTATAAAGACATTAATAATAACCGATTCACAGATTCCTTATTCAATATTTTCAAGCATTAAAGTAGTTGACTAAATAAGCTTGACGAAGATAAAAGTAATTCGTAATGTATTCGCGATGAACAATCGATGCAGACATTTTATTTTATGGAAAAATAATAAAATAAAAATGCCTTTAAGCATTTAGATATATTCTACTCCCCAAATAACCCTCTAATGACAATAAAAAGTAAAATCTAGGGGTAAAACCATAACCTCAAAACACTGGAGACCTTTTGGGCCCCTGGCATGGCACGGCAGACCCCGTGTTGTTAAATTTCCCATGACCACCAATGTGGTGAGTGCCCATTATTGAGCCTGGGCGAGGGAGAAGCTTTACATGTTTTTGACGCTCTCTTTCGTGGGTAGGAGAACAGTAATGGTGGTTACCTTTGCGTTACATTGTAATAAGAATTATATTACAGATTGATGATGGGAAATGAATCATTATGAGTGAGTGTTGAGAAAGAGTCCGTGGTAGTGTAGAAACCAATCATGCCAGCACTATAGTCAACCCACAGCGGTAGTGACAAAATATTGTTTCAAGCGCATCATGCGCTAAAATATTAAGCCCATAAAATTAGTGTGTTTTACCCGCCCGAACCCGACTGAGGTATTCCTCGCCCGCTGAAACGAGAGATCCGGCGCTTTATGTCGGTTCTCAATGTTTTCCCTTCCAGGTACATCCACCAGCGGGGTTTTGCCCTAATCTGTAGAAGCTCTAAGCTGCGGACTACTCTTCCCACATGTTTCGTAGTGTAGTGCGTATAAGTGTACATATAGTGTAAGAGAGAAAAAGGAAAAAGATGGGAAAGATAAGATCCGCAAAGTTAGTGGCTCGTTTGTTAGGTCTACTCCGGCATTCGCTTAATATGGATAAGAGAAACCACAGAAAGCAACCCATCAGAGCAGCCGGCTGCTAGAATTCTTCTCAAGCAGAATTTGAATTCGACCCAACTAAGTAGCTACTGTCAAAACCCGACATCCTTGGGACTTTAACCTAGGATCTTTCGGTCAAGAATGTCTCAGAGCCAACAATGATGGTGTTGAGCTAGCGCAACCAGTATGAAGGATTGTAAGATAGTCATGACAATCAGAGATAAATGATTGTGACTGGAATGACATTAGATGCCCAAGCGTTACGAAATCGACAGCATATCGATCTTTTGTGCGTACGCAGTTCGACATCCGCATCTCTTTTGGGCATCAACGCATGCGCAGAAAATCGTGATCGCATTCGATGGCTGTACGCTACGCCGTGCGAAAAGTTCCTATTGCGCCCGGGCGCGTGGTCGTGTAAGAACCCCAACGGCCCCCGGCGTCGCTCGTCTGCGCAGCCGTAGCCTGCTCCTCGGTGTAAGGCTGCGCCAGCTGCTGCGCCTGGGTCGATTGCAGGGCTGCTGCGCGCGCTCGCGCACCTCGGGGCACGTTGAGCCGCGGGCGCAGCGCGCGCGGATCTCCTCCTCGTCGGTGAGCGAGGCGCCGCGCGGCCGTTGGCCGCCCGAGGGAGCGTGGCCGTGGGCGGGCAGCGCCCCCTCGATGGAACAGCGCCGCTCCAGCGCCTTCTGCGCCTCCTCCGCCGCCACCGCCTGGTAGAAGCGCGCCATCGCGCGCTCGTGCAGCAACTCCGTGGAGCTGACGGCGTTGCGCAGCGGGTTGCCCAGCAGCGCGTCGCCGAGCCAGCTCCGGCGCCGACAGCGACAGCGGCAGCGCCACCGCTTTTGCAGCGAGTCTTGCCCGAAGTCCGGCATGGTCCGTGAGGGGCCTGCGCAGAAAGAGACGCCGACAAAACAAATCGTCGGTGTACGGGTGAAACTCAACAAGCTCTTTTATGAACGTTTGCGAGTTATTTGTAATCCTGTCACATTTTTACTTTCTCGCTACCGCGGGTAGTTGCGAGAAAAAGGAAGGTATAGAAATGCAGCGGCAAAAATCGCCGTTTATTCAACATGAAAACTCGTTTTGTGGGGTTCTCATATCGAAAAAGTGGATAATTGTTGTTCCGATATGTAGTAAAATATTTCGTTTAACAGTCGTGGTCTAGTCAGAATCCACGTATTGCGGGAAACAATGTTTTAGAGGAAGTAATTTAGTACATCGCAGTAATCAGAATTCACGTTTAGTAGTTCCACAAAATCCTAAATCGCCGATTCCAAAATCGCCGATTTACTACGTAAGTACAGGTATGGCGAAAAGCAAAAAATAATGCACCTGATTTGTTTAGTTTTAAACTAACATTTCATTTCAAAATGTGCCCATTATAAGATAGTGCTCTCTCTCTATCGCGCATATTCCCAAATTATTTTCTGAACGACCAATGGCCAGGGTGACCTCTAGGGAACAGCAGCCATGTCTCTATCTTGCCACTTCTGCTGTCCCAGTTACCAATCATGATCGGTCCATGGGGAATTTGTGATGGACTAAATGGGTTCGCGATAGTTATTTTCGAGTTCTCCCACTTCTGCTGTTTCTCATTTGTCCCTTTGTTCATCATTATTAATATTATATTGTCACGGTCTCCTAAGCAAAAATTTCATTCACTGATTCAGGTTACGCCTCATCAGCTCAAGTACCGGATTCACAATAATAATAATAATAATAATAATAATAATAATAATAATAGAAACAACAGTAAAAAATAATAAACATTCGGGTGTCACATAAAATTGTTTTGATAATGTCAGGAAGAATGACAGAAATGAAATTACTTTTAATTTGAAAGATTAAATACTGTAAACATTAATTTGAAACGACCAATGATGCTCTAACAGATAAAAAGACTATTTCAATACCCTACACCAGTACTTACAATTAAAATATGAAAATAATAACTATTTTTATAACTATTATCTATAATAAAATAAATAATACATTATAAATTATATTGTTTGCCGTTGAAATGTGAAATGGAAAATTACATAATAATTATGATTATCAAAAACATTAATGGAGTTTCCCTTAGGGCACAAAAAACATGACAATTTCCTACAATAACGTAGGAAAACAAGCCAATAAAAAGTTACTCAAAGTTCAAGTGTATCCCCTATAATTACGTTCCCTGAGGCATAATTAGCAGTTTAATTTATGAAACAATTTGTGATGATTCATTGTTATTATCTTTCCCAATTAGTATTCATTTATTGAATCGTTATCCTTAGTAACGAATAAAACTTCAGTTAATAAGAATGAAGAATGATTATCACATTAAAGCATGAGTCTCAACAACATTGTCAGTTACATTAAGAATTTTACGAAATCAAAAATACTAGCTAGAAGGCAAAACTTAAAATATTTTTTTTATTAAATAGCTTGGTATAAAATAATTTAATTTCTTTCTTTTTTGTTCGTTCTAGCAGTTTTTTATTTTCCAGCGAGGTTTACTATCTGTAGGACTGACATTTTGTTCTATTTAACAATGTTGTAACGTTCAGTACGATTTTACACCTCGTTACACAATAAAATTAAATAAAAGTACATTTTTCGGGTATTATATTTCTTAACTGACAACTAATTTTAAATCGTATCATAAAAAGACCTGCAAATTAATCAGTTTTCTCTAATATTACAATGTAAACATTAATTACTTTGAAAATCAACGTCATATTCTTAAAAATTGTTTTTAATCTACGATAAACGAAAATCTAATTTTCAGTTGTAAACTTTCATAAAACCGGCTGTTACCTAAGAGCATTGCCGTTGCCTCTGTAGGAACTTGATCCGGAAGATCCTAGGAAAGGTTAGAGTCCCGACGTCGGTCAATTGTCGACATTAGCTGGACAGGTAGTCAAAGCTAACAGGTAGGACAGGTAGGCTTTCCGTGGCTTTTCCAATGAATAACAGGCGAATATCAGAACAATAACAAACGGGCTACGGATCGCGCGTGATCTTTCCTCTTCATTGTACTATCCTCCCCCGTCAGGCACACACTGTTGCTCTGACATGCACTCACTACCCTATGGCGGGAGAGCATTCGGAGCTTGGAGCGTATTCCGGATGAACAGTTCCCCTACTTGGGAGATACGTGGAGAGGAAATTCCCGCAAGCAAACGTGAAGGTTGGCGTAGGATCTCATCATCCAGCGGGATGGAACCCCCCCTCCAGCGATATAAACGTTTGCTATACTAACGGAATCATGGCAGTTGACGTTCCCGCATTCATCAATCTGTGTATTGAGGTTAAAGAAACTATGAAGTGTTAAAATTGTACTTGTTTGCTGATTGGATAGTAAGAAAAGACATACATGCTGGCGATAGATTCGGAAAATATTGCATGAAGCGTTGGATATTCTGGCCACTCGTTGCTTTTCTGTAGTTGTTGAATGTTGCAATAAACTAAATAACCCTGAAGGCGCAAAGAAAATACACTTTCTCCTTCTTTTTTTGCTACGATCTACTGCTTAGCGATCGCAACTTTTCGTACATATGTTTCTACAGGTTATGCTTTTTTGTTGGAACATTTTTTCATATTATCAGTGTCGATATTATCTTTATTATATTTGGCAGTGACGAAGAGAAAAACATAAAACACTGTTACGCAAAATTCTTACTCCTCAAGTTGTCGTTTACAGGTTGCTATTGCCCACGCTTCAATAGAATTTATTTACTAAGGATATTGTGGAGGCCCCAAAGCAAGCCGTTCCTCGGACCTGAAACATCTAAAATTGGGTAGGCAAATTTTGTCTAGTATTTGTTCATCACAGAATCAAACACAAAGGAACTAAGAGATAATGTAAGAAAATTTTAAAATCAGGAATATCAAAATGGCTGTTGATGGGAGTTGTGACAATTCAAAATATATGAAGAAATAGTGTATTCAGTACACCACATATAAATAAACACATCATCAATAGTTGTGGCAGAACTAGAAAATAACGAGATTATGTGTAAAAAACTTTAGAAACAATTGAAATATTACAATAATTTCATTCTAATTACATAACATAATGCAAAGTCTATGTCAACAATATATTAATAATATAAGTTATACTACATTATATTACAATATATTAATAAAATATATTAATATAAAATACATTAATAATAGAAAATTGCACAAGTAAATTTACCACCCCATAAAACCTTAAAAATTTAAAAACATAGTAGTAGTTAATAACTGGTGTGAATGAAATGTGATGGATGTGATTTTGTGTATGAAAGTGAATGGTAAACTGAAAAGTATCCTTGATTTGAATATTGTTCATTTTTAAAATGCAATTAGTGAGTGCTATTGTGTGTGTATAGTTACCAATCATTTACATCTAAATAGTCAAAAATATTAATCTTCTTTACTTTTGTTGTACACTTAAAAATTATTTAAATTTACATACTACACTTCTGGCATATACTTATTTAATTGATTTATTGCTGCAAAAAAATTTTATATTTAAAGGAAAAATGATTATGATTATCCAGACGCAAGGTAGAGAACCTTCTAATTAACTCTGCGGATAAAGAGAAACTTGTGAAACCCTAATCGAGATAGAGCCGGTTGGCGCTGTCAGTTGTATAGCCAGGAAAATAATTAATTTTATTCAAGACCGTATAGAAAATGACGCATACTTACACAGTATATGGTCTGAAAATTTAAATTTTTATCGCTTTTCTGGAAAGATATCGAAAGGACTTTCCGTACTAGTATTCAAAGTACAACAATTAGAAAGAAATACGTAAAATCCTGGAACTGCAAAATGCATAGTGTTCTCATGATCGTCAATTTGTATATCACCCGGGCAATGTCATAAATTTGAGGTCTCGAATAGAGAGGTACATCACATGGCAAAAGTAACTTTCCATGACTTCGAGATTCTAGACACGGTCTATCGACCTCGTTCGAGAACTCTCCTTCTAATAATCGAAAAAAGCACCTTCTTGCCTTGTAATGAAAATTACTATTATTATGATCCTCAGTACCTACTCACTTTGACCATAATGAAAGAAAGGGTTTTGACAGATATATGAAAAATCGATGAAAAGAATTGATGATGGAACAAGGGTTGAATGCAAGACAGAAACCCCAGAAACCTATCGCGAATACCTTTGTTCACCATAAATTCCTCATGGTTCAACCGGAATTTCCACCCCCTGGTTTGAACCCTTTGGATTTCTATCCCCGGATTCTCAATACCGCTTCCCCGGTGGTGGAAGGTGAGGGTCTGACCAATACACCCTGGTTCGCCCTTAACTAGGAGATATAACACGATTTGATAGTTATGGTGTCCTTTATCCTATCGTTAGGGCAACTCCCGTACAAAAACTGATTGACGTTGAGCGCCCTTAACACCTTGATTAGGTTTATTAATATTATTTTTAATTTTATTTCTTTCTAATCTGATTAAAAGTGGTAATTCCGAAATACTTTGGAAGATCGAGGGCATACATATAGCTACCTTTTCTTCTTCCTCCTCCTCTTCTTCGTCTTGTCCTCCATCCCCTTCCACAGAGGACTGCGGCAGCAGAGAGCATGAGCTCAGGGGCTGCCGTGCAGGATGCTGTCGTCCTCCTCGCGGCATCAAGGGCGGCTGGGGTGCAGGAGGTGCGCGTCCCTTGTGGGTGGGTCGCGGGGCGTCGAGGCTGCCCGCCGCACGCTGGGCTTGGTCTTGGGCACGGCCTGCTGCTGCTCGATGAGCTGCTGCTGCTGGAGCTTCCTCTCCACCGCCGGGGCGCCTTCCAGCGCGCGGGGGGTGCGGCTGGCTGTCACCCAGGGGCGGCCCGCGCCGGAGCGTCTTCGGAGGCACGGGCGGCGGCAGGTCGTCGTCCGCGGGCTGCTCTTTGCGCTTCTTCTTGTCCACGTTCTCTTTGTTCTTCTCGTCGACGTCCGTGGACACTTCGACGCAGTCCCAGGGGATGACCGGCAGGGCCTGTCCACCGTCTCCCCCTCCTTGCTCTTGACGAGACGCGGGTCCCGGGGCGCCTTTCTTCGCCGGAGAAACCGTGCGGCCGTCTACTTCCTTGCGCTTGTTCCCGTCCGCGAGAGGCAGAGTTGCGGCCTTGTTGGTGGAAGTGCCGTCCGCACCTTTCTTGCGAGTTGGCGGTTCCATCAGGCTGCACAAACGGGATATAGAAATGTTATTGTGCTAATTATGAAATGATTTTGTTTCGTATGGCGAAACAATGTCGCCAAAGAAGACAAGTCACCCATTCAGATTTAATAAAAGAATGATTTGTTGGGAAGGAGAATAAAATGACTCAGTGCTAGTGACTATTTTAGTGAAATAATGATAATTAATAGTACGAGCAGTCTGACTAAAATTGTATATTCCTTGGACTGGAATAAATCATTTCGTTCTTTAAATAAGAAAAAAACTAGTTGCTCAAATTGGCATATCTAGTCAAAAAATTCAATACACAAAATTCATACATAGTACAAAAAAAATTACTAATTATATAATTGAAATTTATATTATTTTACTTTTTATATCAAATAGTCCGAAAAGTATTTAAAGAAGTAAAATAATATGTTGATTAATTTATTATATTTTATATAAGGTATATTCACTTTCAGGAAATTATTATAATATTATTTATGGTAACCTCCTACAGCCTAATATTTGTTAAAACAAGTAAATATAATTTAGTACAATCCTACAAAAGTACAATACAATTCAGCTCAAAAAATGAGGCCAAAAATGTGTAAAAATTCTTACCACGCCTTGGGTCGGGGATGAACACAATTTCAGACTCATCTGGTCGCTCACCCCATAAGGTTTCTGCCTTCACTCGAAATTTATATTCAGAACCTCAATCAGGTCCTCAAGAGTTGTAGAGAGTTGGCGACAAGTGGCTGCTTTTAACCACGTTCAACCAATCTGCAAATGAATTTGTCCTCCCGAGCATTGAAAGCATTATTATCTTTCTCTGCTTTGTGTGATCCGTATGAATGTCAGCAAATTATGATTAACGTAAAAAGTCATAACTTTGCAAATACTACTTTCTTAGCTCTTGCTTGTAATTAAACTCCATCTTAGCGAGTGTTTCCAGCAGGCCAATTTCAAAAGCAACACAAATCACGAGACATAAGACATTTCGCATTTTTTATAATAAAATTATTCACGAATTCGTTAAATCTAACAAAATATGAGTTGCTATTGATGAATTCTGGAGTTAATGTGAAAAGTATCAACACTTAACTTAAAATATACCAATTAAAAAATGATTAATCACAGTAGCTACGCAGGTTACATTCTAAGTGCGTTAATCGTTAAAGGAGGACGCAATATAGCATCAAATTTTATTTTTCTACTTATTTAACGTAAAAGTTAAATTGTATCCGTACTATGGGAAAATGGGGTTTGTTCACAGGAATGAATTTTGGCGTTTACAAATAGATAAGGAGTGATGGATATCGGCATATGTGTTTACAAATAGGGAATATTGAAAATTTTCAAATGGTTTTTGGGAAACACAATGACATTACGGAATGATATAAAATGATAGTGATGTAGTCGTTCCGACAGTTTCCCAAAAATTGTGTGTACAATCTTCAACCCAAAACAAAAGTGTAGGGAAATTAATTACTGTAATAAAATATTTGACTACGCTTTTCAGAAAATTACGAGCGCAGAATAATAAAGGTCTCAAAATTTGCAATAAAAAAAGACCTGGAATGGAAATATAAAAATTGGAACTATGCTGATGTGTTTTCTAGAACAAAAAATTTGTATTTTATTATATTGGCAAAGGGAATTTAATGATTGTTAGAAAAAAGTTTGTAAAAAGTACTTCATGTATTTTAATAAAAATATTACCTTATTTTCACCATTGTTAATAAACAAATGGGAATATTAGATGTCTTCGATTTAACTGATGATGTAGGAAAAATATAATAGCTATAAATATATAACATAAAAAGAAAGGCAAAAAACAACAGAACACAGACAAATATCACAGAAGCGAAGACTACTCCAAGGAAAGCATAAGGCAGGAAAAGAAGTCAAAACCAATATCAAAGGGCCAAAGATCTACATATGAGAAGCAAAGGAAAATATGTCTCCAGAAGGCTGCTGTATTTAATGCATACCCCATTTGTATATTTTCATTATATTTTTTAAAGGGATCAAATTAAGGAAAAGACACCAGTTGCAGCCATTTCAAGTACAGAAATAAAATAGTTGGATGCTTCTCATTCTCATCAAACTTATAGAACGTGAAACATGGAGTATAATGGTGAAGACTAGATCGAAGATTATTTGTTTAATCTTCTTTCATATTAAAGAATAAGGTGAAAATAGCCTTTTGATACTGACATTGCAACAATGTTACATGAACTAGTACTATTGTTTGGATTGAAATATCTCAAATACGTTTAGATGACAAAATATTTAGTGGCCTTACTGATGCCATTTTTACCTTTACCAAAATGTTGCAATTTTCAAGTAGTCATTATTAGATCAAAATCAGGTTAAGAAATAAATTAATAAAATTATAACTAATTGAAAATTGGCCATTTCAGGTAGGGTTAAATTTTATTGGAATTTTAGCATTAAATTTCAATTTGCCAACATTCATACATCAATGTTATTTTCTATATTAAAATAGATTGAAAAGTACATACCAACTCAATATTTGTTTATACTTCTAAATACTTAATCCTACATGTTCAAGTGCTCAAGAATATTTATTTACTTATAAATATTGAGTTATTCATTACAAACAAGAACTCAATACTTGTTTTGGTTGTGCAACAGTTTACAGAGAAGTGGCCTCAGAAAAATGTCACTTGTCTCAACTGCCCTAGCCTACATCTCAAAATCAAGGCAAACTGCTTATAAGAGACATGATTCTACAACATTAAATTGATATTGTATTCTTTGATTTTTTCACCTGTAGGATTTTAAAAGCACCCTGTAGTACTCCACAATGTAATTTCCAATCTTGCAGCCACCATCGTCATCGGGTTCTGTCCATTCAAGACTAACTGCACGACCTTGTGTAGCAACCACCTTAGCACGTCCGGGTGGCATGGGTCGATCTGAAAATTACCATTATATTTATTTTTCAATCATATTATTTTGAAATATGAAAATGTAAATATAATTATATTACGCAAGTAACCTTGCGTTGCTTGGAGGTATTTATTTTGCGAATTTCAGGGTGTACCTAAGTTCGATGGCTTTGGGTCGCGCCTTCTCTTTTTCTCAGGGTTTTTCAAAATGTTTCGTGCAAAATTTGGAGTAATCGCTTCCAGTGGTTCAAACGTTAATGCGTAAAACACATTTACTTATCTATATTTGTATGCATTAAGATTCTGGCAAAAATATTATATGACCAGAATCGTATTTTAAAGAAAAAAAGAAATTTGCACCTTTCACACAAATAAGATAGACTGGAATCAACGGGATAGGGTTTTTAAAAATTCTGTTACTTCTTTCGTAACAACGTCCTCTTAACCGTTTACCGTCGAACTTGGGTAATCCTCCTTTAAGTCGTCGTCAGTCGTGACGTCATTTTCTTTATTCCTTTAGCCAGGGCTCGGCGCAAGTACAATCCCAGGGTTCTCAGACTGTCACCCATTTAGGAACTCGGGGTGTGTCGAGTTACTTATCGTAATGACTTCATGGGCGTAGTTAAGCTATTCGGCTATCGGCGCCGGCTTTAAAGTTTATATTATACAAATAGCAAATGTATTAATCTTCTAATTTTTTCCCCTATTATATAAATTAGAAAAAACAGCTCGTACGAGAAGAGAATAAAAGGGAAAGGGTCTGTCAAGGACATCACTCAGTTGCGCTTTTACAAAATATTCCATGAGATGGAACAATGATTGATATCAGAAAATTTATCTCTTGGTTTTCGAATACAAATATGATGAAAATTACTCGTACCCATCAATGCAGAATAAAGAGCAAATTATTGAAACAGGAGTGAGGTAAAATTTTCTACTATACACAAATTTTGTGGCAAAAACACCCAAGACCGGTAAACTAAAATTAAGCATATTCAGATGATGATCAAAATATATTTGGGATGATCAAAATTTGTTTTGGGCTAAGGATGCTTCATGGTATGCATGAAAAATTGTTTGTAGGAAGAAACAAATGCATTTTTATAAAATTCTTGTGATAATAGTTCAGACAGAATAAATTTACGCGAATATGAGATGTTGACCAACGTACAGGAGGCCTTCTGGTAAAAAAGTAATGAAGGGCTAACAGGAGAACTGTACGTATTCATTTTCCAAGTAGCGTTCAGGCCTATCCTAGTGCGAGCGCGGAAAAGCACAGGACAGCGAAAATATAAATTCTCAGGGCTTTTAGTTCTGATGGGTGATTCCTTTTAGCCAATAATTAAAAGGTCTAAAATCCATTTTATTTCATGTACGCCTTTTCTGTATTGTAATAAAGAAAAGACGGGTAAACAAAACACTTGCGTCAGTCGTAGTTCGACAGCGTTAGAGGCAACAACTACTGCTGCGCTCTATCAGCTTACCGATACACTGTATATCCGAACCAAAACACTCAGTATTAATATTACCTAACAGTGTTATTTAAGTGCTATCAGTGTTCCAAGCAGTGTACAGCGTTTCTCTGGCCGGCCTGCCGGCTGGCTCAACGTATCCACATGAATAAAGCAGTACCAGCAAACTCAGATGAATCCGTCACTTAACCTCCAGAGCAACCCACGAAGTCGTACGCCGGGGCTACAAATACTGTGAGTTTTCCAGCAAAGAACAATCTATACTACTGGACGCATGCGAAAATCTAACTGTCAAAGACTATATAAGTAAACTAACTGAAATTGTTCCCCCCAGTGCCATTACTTTCATATCAAGAATATCCAATAACAGAATATGTGTGTTTCTGAACTCGAAGGTCAATGCTGATCTTATAACTGACAAAAACCTACTCTAATCATTAAAATACTACTGTTAATGTAGGACCCCCAATTAACAAACTCAAGAGAATCATAATATCAAATGTATACCCTTTTATTCCAAACAGGAAATCACAAATATTTTCAAGAATCATGACATCAAAACTACCTCAGTATATCTTTCATCAGAGCTGGTCTGTCTGACCCTAACTTCAGTCACATTATAGGCTTCAGAGGCAAACATTTATCCAACCTGAGGAACTTCACAAACTCCCTCAGTCATCAGTGATTGTACATGAAGGTACACCATATAGAATCTTTTTCTCTGCTGAAAACATTACTTGTTTCAATTGCAAAATGGAAGGCCATACTGCTAGTAACTGCCCACAAAATATCCCCAAAGAAATTGCCTTCTGGACACTCCCAGTACAAATATACCAACTATCCCCTTTTAATAATATGGAAGTACAGCCTACCATAACTGAAACTCCACTGCCCCCTCCACCAGTGACCCTAGAAATTTCCTCCCTTCTTAAAGCCTCCCCAATGAACCCTCTTCCCCATCTGAAGCAACAAATAATGTTAAAGATAATAATCAAGATAATAATGTTAAAAAAAACTAAAAGAAAGAAACAGAAAAAGAATTCTTAAAACATGAAGAACTGGACCAAGATAGCAATCCTAATAAAACCTTGAAGACATGCTTAGCCCAACTAAAGATCTGATTGAAAGGACCAAAACTCCTTCCCTCTGTCACGAATCAATTACACTTACTACTAGAAAATACTCTGGGCTCTGCTGATCCTCTAACCATAGTAAAGGACTATTCAATGATATTCCAGCTGTTATAAAAATGCTCACTGACATTTACCCTGTATTGAAGGATAGAATTATCAAAGGCAGAGTTACAGAATAAGAAACAAACTGCAAAACACCTACTGGAATCAGACACAGCTGACTCTGAATCCAGTATGGAAACTATCTGACACTAAATCTTTTAATTCAGGTCTCTTAAAAACACCATTCCTTGCTAAATAAATTTCAAGCAAACAAATGAAGATACTCCCAAAGGAATATTAATGGATACTATTGTCATCTTGAGTATCTGCAACTATACAGATATCATTTGTTTGCAAGAATCCAATTCCCAAAGGGTAATCACTCAGCTAATATTAAAATTATCAATGTTTCCTTAAAAATAGAACCAGTGATCATGCTTCTGGTGGAGTAGCCATATTTTTAAAAGCTGCAATTTTGGCTGATAACCTTATGATAAAATCTAATCACATCCTCTAGAAATGTTCCCAATTCAATTCTGTGAGACCTTAATTCTTTGATAAGAAAAGATTTAGTACCATTTTAAGGGATAATTCTTACCCAAGTAATGTTTTAAAATTTTGTAATGAAATAGGTATTTCAGTAAATATTTAACTGTATTAGAATAACGTAATTTTCCATTCCTTTTTGTAGTAATTAACAGTTATGTAATTTTCACGTTTAAGTTTTATGTTTTATATCCATATCATCTCTGTACTGTAACCTCAATTGTAACCTCAATATTGTAAAAACTAAAAATTGACAATGTAAAATAGAATGTATTCATTTAGTCGCTAATGACCTAGCCGTTGATGCGACTTAAAATAAATTAAATAAAAAAAACTCTTGATTTATGAAAGTTTCAAGAAACACGTTACGTGAGGAAATATCACTGATGAAAGCAGATGGAGAAGTCTCATCTGCAATCAAAACAAATGAGAATAATATAAAAGAAAAAACAAATAGTTGAAATAGGGAACTCACAAAAATTTGATTAATTAAATTAAAAAAATTCCAAAAAAATTATTCATTGCATTCAGAAGAAAAAATTCAATAGAATTATGTTAAAATCATAATAGGCATTGGGTACTGAATTAATGAGATCAACCAGTAAATTCAATATTGAAGTATATCAAAAATTAAAAGTACTTATAAAAATAGTAATTACTCCTTGGTACTTAGCATATATAGTAATGCTCATATAACTGCAAATGGTATTTCTTTGCAAAAGTAAGAGAAGGTGAAATGCATCCCTGATTTAGAAATAAGAATTTCAAACTTGTAACAATAATTATGATTCCAAGATCCGATTTCTCAATGCCTTTGCTACATGTTACCTTTGAAATATTTACTAATTGATCTCATCAGAACAAACTGTAAATAAAAGTGGACATAAAAAAGAGACAAGGTGCGTTAACATATGTAGATGGGAGTGTACAACTGAAGATATGCAAATTAGGAAGTCCAATTTCGAAGCCCTTAACCCAGCGAATATTTAATCTAAGACGAATAAGAAGGAAAAGAGAAAAGAATTAACTTCTATCAAACCCCATTCTGTCCTTTTGCCTGTATTCCTCGATCACGAATGTCTTAAGTCTGCCTCTTTGGATAAAAGCTGCCCAGACAACAAACTCCAAGTATTTCAAAGAAAATTTCTTCAAAATTTGATAAACGCTCCCCTGAGTGCCTCTTACGAATTATCTACGAGTAATACAACCTTTCTCAGGAATCCTTAACAAGTCACATTACAAGATCACAACTCACATTTCATTTTAATCTTCCCTGCGTGTCTGGAGCAAGCTTACGAATTAGGTTACATAGCAATATTAGCGATAAGTTAGCTAGCATGTTAGATACAATTAAACACAAAATAGATAAAGATACATCAAGATTCAAGATCAAGGTTACAGATAACTCGTATCTTGATATTTCATTCTTTCCACGCATACGTCATTATGTCCTAATCTGAACATTCTTTCATAATTTTTAAAGAAATAAAATAACCCATAACCCATTGTCCCAATATATATATATATATAGATATATATATATATATATATATATATATATATATATCCAACGATTTCGGCTCGGCTGCTCAAATCGGTAGTTTTCCGTGGTTACTCTGATCAGTACAAGGCGAATGCCAGGACAATACCCGAACAAACAGGCCACGGACCGTGCACGATCTTTCCTTACTTTCCTCGGCATATACTGTACTTTCACACATACACACATTTACATGCACAACACTACCACACATGGCGGGGTCCAGTAGGGAGCTTAATCATGTGGTGGTGAGGCGGTGTCCCGCTGGTTGGAGACACCTGGACGGGGAATCCCGGCACGCCTACGTGTAGGTCGGCGCCGGGTCTCACCATTCAGCGGAGGAACATCACCGCCACCTCCCATGATAAAATATGCACTACACTTACAGGAATAATGGCTTTAGTCGTTGACGAGCCAGAAAACAAAATTATAAATCAATTATTGATGAGATTTGCTGTTAGTGAGAGAGTAGACTGGATTGGTAAAGCGGGAGCACTTTGTCTCAGTTTGAATTGTTGCAGGTTCTAATTCTGTCTTGAATATAGGTGGTTGTTATGGTTTTGTGACACGGCGGGGTACATCTAACCATCACGCATGACCTTTTAACCCTCTTCCTTCCATTCCTTGCCGACCTGATGTCGCTGGGGCTTGAGGCAGTAACGTAAAGGTACGCGTTACATCAAGACCCTGAGTTTGAATCTCCGTAAGGCATGAATGTTGTGTGTTATGGCATAATGGGGCTCATCTACTCCTTACACATAATCTCTAAACCTTCTTCTATCCACTCCTTGCCTGCCTGGTGGCGCAGGAGGGTGGAGCAGCAACTTCTAAGAACGCCTTCCGTGAAGACTTTGTGATTTCATCCTGCGTAAGACACGCATCTTACGGCAAGTTCGAACTGATTCAAGCATCATGTGTCGACCTCCAAAGCCACTTCCTTTCCGTTCCAGACCGTGATATCCTGCTCAAATCGACTTTCCTTTGACAAGATGGGGTTATAGGGAGTCTTGGGAGTTCTCTCAACGTGTGATTGATATTTTTAACGATTTCAAACCTAGTTTAATCACACTACATAATTTTCAATAGAGTAGTGGGGAGAATACGACAATCAAGACGTGGCTAACTTTTCGAGGGTAAAGTGTCCCTCTATCTAGGATCAATTGGCATGGGAAGATGTCCAGACATTACTTCATGGAGCTATGCAAGTGTCAGTTGACATTTTCCATTTGGTACCTAACGCAAACTTGAAAAGTATCAAGTACATCCAATATCGCATGCGTGGCGATATCACGTTGAACAGTGGAGGAGGAATTGTCTAGTGGGATCCGATGAGCAAGGAAGAGGCACATGCCAGTCAAAATTTAAACGAACCCGCAGTGGACTTTTTTTCCGTTTCAAATTTTCTGAAAAAAGTGATCTTTAATGTATTTTTCATGTTCATTTCATATCTGATTTTACTTTTTCGCTTAAAAATGGTGAGGTCTCATTTTCCTTGTACTTGCTGAATTTTCGAAAAGTGTAAAAGTTAGAAATAATGATGCTCATTTGCCAGAAATCCGGTGCCAAAATCGAGAATCTATTCGTGACAGACATTTTTATGAATCTATCAATACTCTGTCCTCGCTTAGCAAATTATGGATCTACCACAAATACAGGATGCCTACTCAAGATCTGTGCGAATGCTGTTTCTCGGATTTCCAAGCGATGGGCCTTCGATTCCGTAGAATATGCCCGCATGCGACGGCCACCTCACATCGCACGCTCCATTCAACTTCCCGGGCAGGGGATTTCGAAAATTTCCTCTGCATATCTCCACGATTCAAGCATGTACAAATCATGTTCAGGATTATTTATTGAAACCGTTATATATTAGCAATTTATTATAAGTTATGCTTCTGTAACGCCGTTTTATGCGTGTTTTTTCGCATAATCTGTTGTTTCAATGCATCTCACAAAACACAAAGGGTGACAACATATCGGAAAATCTCGCCGGCCTCAGACTCATCACTATTTTTTCTTTAGTTTCCAATAGTTGAAAAAAGTCATAAAAACTTTGTTTGGAATTGACGCTATCTGCTCAAAGTGATGTAGTGATCTATCTGCACATTTGCGATTTTAATCCTAAGATATTCTTTTCCATTTATGGCTTGATCGGTCGAGAGACAACTCTCTGAAACGCACTTACAAAAGAACTAATTTGGGTTTTTAAATTGTTGGGTGAACTCATTTCTAAAGACATTGGATTACTTAATTATTACAGCCCAATATTACCTCGCAACATTACAGCACGTTAAAAATGAACTACTGTTCCTCTTAAAAGCCAACTGTGTTACAAGTGTAACTAACTACTGCCTCCTACCAAAATAAAATCTCACTTCATTACAATGAAATTTCACTCTGTGGAAAATAATTTTTAAGTGAATAATGAGATTATTTCATTTGCAAAAAACCAGTACGCGATAGAAAAAAACACCTCAGTCGGTACCTCAATAGTTCTTATCAGAAAAAATGAGAAGAGATCAAAAATAAAAATTGGCCCATCCGGATAGCCGAGAAGGCAGTAGTTCCGTGGCGATCTCGGACGGAAGGATCGTGGGTTCGAGTCCCGCCTCTTGTGTGTAATTAGGTCTGTATGTTTGTGATTGTCCATTCACCCTTCATCATTACCACCATCTCATACTTCATCCCCCTAGAGCCAGTGTGAAAATGGATTCCCCCAATAGGTTATCCCCTCCAATAGGTCACGTGCACTTGCCCCCGGGAGAATGCGACTCTGCCACAATGGGTACAAGTGGGTACAAGTGAGTCCAAGAACGGCTAATTCGCGTAAAAAAAACAATAAAATAAACTAAAAAATTGCAACGGCAAGGACGAAAAGACGGGAAAAACCCGCGTGCGTGCGACTTGCCTCACCTGTGACGGTGACGAGAAAGGAGGCGGCGTCCTCGCCCAGGCGGCTGGTGGCGCGCACCTGGTACTCGCCGGCTCGGCGCGGCACGCGCCGCATTCTCCCCCGTGACGCGCGGCAGCGGCCGCCCGGCCACCGACACCTTCAGGCGGATCACCTCGCCCATCTCGAACAGCAGCCCGTCCTCGTACTGGCGCGGCAGGCGCACGCGCGGCGGGGCTGCGGACAGCGCAGGAGGGTCAGCAGTCAAGCAAACCACCACCACCACCACCACCACCACCACAACGACAACAACAACAATAATAATAATAATAATAATAATAATAATAATAATAATAAAGTCATCCCTAGGAGTCTGATGTGGGCCTTAAGCAACTGGGTTTGAATGAAGACCTGTACAAACCCATGCAGAAGGCAGTTGTTATTTCAACAACAAGGATAGTGCGAAAATTCATGGGAAACAATGTATTATAAATTCCATTTAAAAAATAGATGTATTGTGCTTTGATTCTGTATATCTGTGCAATTAATTCAAATGTGTCAATAAGATGAGAAAATAAAAACAACAACAACAATAATAATAATAATAATAATAATAATAATAATAATAATAATAATAATAAATTCATCATGGGTCAGCAAATGTCAGCCGATGTCGCCTATGTAAATCCACCAACGAGTCAATCCACCATATTTGCTGTGGATGCCCCGCATTAGCACAAACAGAATACCTTAAGAGACATAACTGCGTCGCCAAAGTAATCCACCAAGCTCTTGCCAAAAGATACGACCTCGTAGAGAGTGAACAACCATATAATAAGTGCAAACCTAAGCAAGTAATCAGCAATGATCGAGCTCGAATTCTGTGGGATAGTATAATCTTCACTGACCGAACAGTGGAAGCAAATAGACCGGATATTGTTCTCTTTGATAAAATATCTAAAACAAAATGCATCATTGATGTTGCGGTTCCTACAGATGACCGGTTTGTAACAACTGTTGGTGAGAAAAAGAGGAAATACCAACCCCTGGCTGTTGAATTGAAGGACATGTATGGATTGCGCGCAGTGGAAGTGCTTCCAGTGATAGTCTCAGCGAATGGATTGGTCACCAAGGAATGGCAAGAGATCGCGAAGAAGTTGGAATTGACTGAAAAGCATATACGGACAATTCAAAAAGCCGCATTATTGGAAACAGCCGCTTATGTCTGACTTGACTGATATAAAAAACAAAATATATTCTTGTTCCACTTTACGTGCAAACCATTGTTGTCTTGGGTGATTTTGAGAACCCCGGCATCAGTGTATATCTACAGAAATTGGGAAATAATAATAATAATGATAATAATAATAATAATAAATAATCCCCCTAAGACCAGCCCTACGTCCGAGCAAAGAACATCTATGCCACGTGGGGGACGGGCAACGTTACTAATTTATAGGTAACGGCAAAAAGGGCAATGACAACTCATAGCTATATGGAGAGTCGAATTAACAGGCGAAAGGCCTCAGAAAATAAGCCGCCGCCTGGAGAGCGCCAGACCAGAGCTAGCGCTGGTCGTCACAGTTTGCAAGCCGCTAGTGGTGTGTTGTTGAACAGGCGGGCACACACCGGGTCACCCGAAGCTACTACAGCCGATGAACGCAGCACCCAAATACAATCAGCTGCACCTGCCAACAGTGTGTTCTGGACATCACTCGGGACCACTCAGGCAGGCCTGCCACAACGGGGATTACATTGGACTACTGACGTGAATGACAATATTGTAAGGATATTCCAGCGCACTACCCGTTGCGAAACAGTCTATTTAGGTTACCGGCAGGAATTATATAAACTTTTATGGAACTGTACCCACACTTAACTCAAATTACAGAACAGAATGTAGCAGACCGAAAAGCATTAAGTCTGGAAAGGAAATTAAAGCTGAAGTCTAGACAGCGATGCGACGGAATGAAGGGCGGGAAGAAACAATAGAGTCCTTTGTAGAATTAATACTTCAAATATCTGCACCGGACGCGATAATCCGGCAAGTAGATGCTTACCCAAATTAACACCAACACTCTGAAAATTCTATTGAAATTCCACTGCTCGAACAACTGCGCCAGCAATATCAGACAACAAAAACAGAATACTGGGGATTTGCATATCAAACAAGACCAAGAATACCAAGACAACACAGTTCCAAAAAATTGGCACAGTTGATAAAATTGGCAAATAAAAATATACTCCCTACTGAAATAGAACAAGTAAATATATAACACACGGCCAAATTGATTCAATCATTTATTGCATGGCAATGGCAATTGTAAAGGAAAATGGTGGGGAAATTATTGAAAGTCGAGAACAATCGCACGGACAACTGCATGAACCACCCTGGAAGATAAGGCTGGAGAGGAGAATAAAGTGGCTCACAGCAGATATAGCAGTTCTGGAAGCCTATCTGAAGGGAAATAAAGGCAAAAAGATGAGGAAAAAAGCATAAAAAATTATGAGAATGCATCGCAAACACGCAGTATACAATCCTGAAAATGAGTATATCCTAGAATATATAGATACTTTGAAACAAAAACTTAGCCTTTACAGCCAAAGTCTGAAACGCTATAATAAGAGTTTAAAGCGAAAAAATGACAACCAAACTTTCAATAGAAATCAAAAAGTGTTTTATTGGAGATTGAACGGAGAAATTCAAAGCATTGAGCTGCCAGGGAAGTCAGCTGTAGAAAAATTCTGGGGGAGAATATGGTCAACAGAAGGCCACTTTCAAGACAACACATCATGGATGATGTTACGAAACCTACTGCTACTACCAGACACATGGAAACCAGTGAAATTTCGATGGATATCTTACGGGCTACTATTCGTAAGCTGGCTAACTGGAAATGCTCTGGTCCCGATGAGCTTCATAACATCTGGTTCAAGAGATTCACATGTCTCCATGAAAAGATCTTGACACTTGTAAATCATTACCTGAAAAAACCGGAAGAAACTCCAGACATCTTGAGTGAAGGTGTTACATATTTAAAACCAAAAACAAATGACACTACACATCCAGGGAATTACCGACCAATCACATGCCTTAATGCATTGTACAAGATCATGACTGGCTGTCTACATACGATCATCGAACAACATTGTACACAAAATAACATCATATCGAAGACCCAAAAAAGCAGCTGCAAGGGCTCATTGGGAAGTAGAGAACAGTTAATAATAGACAGTGTTATCATGTCTCAGGCATGTGGAAAAAAGCGTAACCTGTATACTTGTTTTATTGATTATAAAAAAGCATTCGACTGGTCCTCACGATTGGCTCATCCATGTCCTTAGAATATATGGTATAAACCCTATGACTGTGGAATTCCTCAACTCTGTAATGAACCACTGGTGTACGAGAAGACTGAAGGAGACTGAAGAGACTGAAGGATTCATGATAGCAATCCAGGACTAGGTAATTGCAACACGAAATTATCTCAAGCACATTATTAAAGACCCTGAAGTGCCTTCTGATATCTGCCGGGCTTGTGGTGTAGGCCAAGAAACGATCCAGGACATTACTACGGGTTGCAGTATACTGGCCCCAACGGATTATAAACAGAGGCACAATATGGTAGCACGAATCATCAACGCCAAACATGCAAGGAAATGTGGAATCGCTAGTGAATTTGATACACCCTACTACAAGTACCATCCACAAAATGTCATCGAGAATAACATCTATCCGTCAGAACAGTTCGTCATAACAGGCCGGATGTAATTATCTGGGATAAATCTAAATGAAAAGTATGGCTGATAGACATAGAAGTTGTAGATACCAGCAACCTCGACACAACACACAAAAAGAAAACTCAAAAGTACAGGGAACTTACACAAGTTATAAAGGAGCAGTGATATGTATTGGAGGTGGAGATTGTGCCGATCGTCCTCTCAGCAACAGGTGTGATACCTACCGTCCTGAAGCACTCTGAAAAAAACTGGGGATCGAGACGAACATTATCATCAATCGAAAGCTGTGATCCTAAGCACGTGTTCTTTAGTCAGCAGATTTATGGGTTCCTCAATAAAATTGTGTTAAAAATTTTTAAATTTATATTTGTAGAAATGTTCACCTTCTAATTAGTTCTTAAAATAAATATATTTTTGTTAAAATTAATGTACTACGGAAATCTGCTTTGATAGAAATATCTGTATGACTCCTCAAACATGTACCAGAAAGCTGTGAATAAATAAATAAATAAATTATTATTATTATATTAATAATAATAATAATAATAATAACAACAACACAAATTACGTTTCACTATTTAAAGGATTGACTCCTCTATCTGGAAATCGAACCCTAACCCTCAATTAATTCAGGCAAGTAAAACTGCGCCCGTACGAGCTACTTGCCCGCTTGAGAAGTGGGCAACTTCCCCCGACTTCGACCTTATTTCTCCTCCAAATCCAGAAAGGGGTGTACAAGCGCAAACTATGCTTCTAAGGAAAGCATGTTGGCCGAATGTTTTCTGTCAATCCTGATTTTAATTTTATTTATACATTTTCGTAATTATTACTTTATTTCTCGTTTATTTTATATTACATTTTTGCCTTGTATAATAATTTTGTAAAAGTCAGAAATATATTTGAATGCTATATTTTTGCCCGTTTTCGTATTGTGTTGTTATATTAAATAGTTTTGTTATTTGTATGTATCAATAATATTAAATAAAAGAACAAATCTCTATGTAGCCTAGAACCTCCACATAGATTTATTACATCACTCTTGCGGACGGAAAGCTCTTTTAAGAGACAAGAATCTTTATTCTTAAGTTGAACATAGGAATTTGATGCCAATATTGCACTATTTAAATAATGGGATTACGAAGTCAAGATCCTTCGACTCAAAATATTCAATTTTATTCGCAATTGATAAGTTCAAGTTTAGTGATGTATTTCATTTATAAAATTATAAATTTAAAATTAATATCACTAAGTTTGAAGTAATAACTGTCAAATTTCTTCTCTAAAAGAGTGTCATGGGCCAGGAATCCAGTGATGTACCGCCACCCCGTAGAAATTTGTACAACCTTTACCTTTAAATCTCCCACAAGTTTCTCTGGACTCAGTGCCCGCGAAATCTAGTGTGCTAGTTACCACGACCTTGACATGTCTGAGCTAAGTAAACTGTTTAATATCATTATAAAAATGTATACAACATTTATTCTTTAATATTTTTTAAGAGAACGTTTTTAACTCTAGTTGAAAAATAATTAACCTTAAAAGGTATATCGGGAAAACATTTTCTCTATATAATGAATCGAAAGTACTATCTTGCGGTACGCGCACAGCAAATAAATCATGGTCACATAAAACAACTGAGTACTGAAAAATAAATAAAACATTGGGGAAACATGAATTAACATGACTGCCACTTCGCATGTTAAGAAAAATCTCAAGATATATTTGTTTCCATAAATTCGTATTAAAATACAATGTACTCAACTTGTACGAAAGTGTCTGTGGCGTATTCATTTAAAAATTCCGGAATCATTTACTATCGCCACCTTAACCGCCAACGTTTAATTGGTACGCCAAAGACTAGTTTTTTAACTAATTACGTAAATATCTATTGTATTTCACATTACCATACACAGATCCCTATATTTTATATCGATACATTAAACACTAGAATATAGCACAACCTTCCACCAATATTATAAAATTTCATGCTTCTACATTTTTGTGAAAGGAAAATAGTTGCCATAAAATTTGCGGTGACTTTCGCGTATAATTTATTTATTCTTCTAAGAAATATAGAGGAAGACTCAAGTTAGCGTACCTAAAATAAGAGAGGAGGATATTTAAATGTTATAGTATGGGAACATAAAATGAAATTCTTTACAGCGAACGGGTAAGAGAATGATGCTAACCAATCTGAAAGATTCAAAGAAGTCTCCCAACATATACTCTATTTTTCCACATTTACAAAAGTGATCTTTTTTCCTTCACCTTTATACGTTACTTCAAACCGAACAAGAACATACAATACTACTATCCTTACTGCTACATATACGTATTACTAATAATAGTCACTATTATGGTTGTTTAATTTGAAGTTGCATACGATTCGTTTATCAGAAATCGTCTGTTTAAAAATAATTTTGCTACAAAAGGCGGTTTTTGCTACAAAAGGTTTTTGACGGTCAAAAATAACTTACCTTCATATTTTCTGGAACCGAAGTCAGAGGAAAGGGTATGAAAATATCCCAAACTCTTAGTTAAATAATGTAATCAGATTCAACTTATTACATATAGAAATAACTCCTTTTAACAGTATTTTATATTTTCTTTATAGGTGCAGGTATAATTGGGTACATTGTGGTAATATTCACGACCATCTAAGAATACTGAGTAATGTTCCGGATCATGGGATTCGTTCACAGTTAATTTCGAAATATTAAAATATTGTAGTTCGCCGATATTTCAGAATATTTTAATTCCATCTGTAGTGCTTACTTTTAAAATAATTCTATAATGTGTCATTACAAATGCCATACTTGGTTACGTGAGAAATGTCTGTTTTGCACAGCTGCACTGTGGGCCAAGACATCGTGGAAAATGATGATGGAAGTAAAACAATCCGAAACGTTGGCAAAATTATATATGCTAATGTTTTGAAATTAACTGTGACAAAATGCCGTGATTCGAAACAATCTTCAGTTTACCTTGTTATAATTCACGGTGAATTTTAATACATGCATTGACATGCATTTATTCCAGTTATTAATGCATTATACATGAAATAATTCATGAAAAACACTTTTTTATCTAATAATTACGTCAGTTTTTACAATTATGACCATACAATTTGGAACGCCCAATTCAATGCACCACGACGTGGAGTTGAACGCGCGTCTAACCATCTTGGCAATTCAGCCGGGAAATTTTTTACAGTCTAACCCGCGTCACTGATAGCAAGTTCAAGGTCAATTTTTCAAGGTCATAAACTCCTCTGTGTGCCGTGCTACCCGTTTGGCACAAAGCCCAACAAAATTAAATCCTCCGCCAACTCCCGCCCTAATCGTATTCAATTTTCTATCTGGCAACGAATGACGCAGGTAACGGATGTATATGACTGAGTCTGTTGTGAATGCCCCTGGTGGTGAACATGGAAATAAAAACCAGTTAATAGCGTTGAGAGGTCATGCGGTGTCAAATTCGTAAGTGCTCAACAATTCAGCCTATGAAGCGGGTGAGCAGAGTATGAGTTTCCGGAGCCCGGACATTATTTTATTTCTAGGGCTTTTATCCAGCCAACAGACGGTTACCCTTTACGTCCCGATGGGACGCATATTCAGTCATACACTAGACCAACACACTTGCGGGCTCCTCTGATTTGGGGTCAGCAGAACGCGAGGCCCTCCGCGACAGCACATACAAAGTCAAGGGACAAACAACCATGCCCAAGGCGGGACTCGAACCCGCGACCCTTCGGATGGAAGCGCTGAGTCGGTACTCACTCTTAGCCACCTCGGTCATCCAGGTCGGCCCGGACATTATACTCCGATTTAAATGCAGTGTCTCCTCGAGGTCATGGACTGGAAGGAGAGGGAGACATTGCCATAATAACAGCAGCTTTGTTACGATTTTTTTAAATTAAAGCTCCTGATTGGTTAACTGTGCCCCCCTCTTCTTCCAGCGCGAGTCCTTGAGGAGACACTACATATAAATCGGCGACAATAACGACAATGACCACAGTAACAACGACAATGACAACAATGACAACGGCTATGACAACAATGACCACGACTATGACGACAACTACACTCTTCAACCTTCCTATTTGGTATGTTTCATCGTTTCCGCAGATACCTTCCAGGCGCAGTTTGGCCTTGGTGACGACGTGGCCGACGCGGTTGGTGGCCGTGCACTTGATGTCGCCCTCGTCGCTGAAGCCCGTCTGGTAGATGATGAGCGAGCTCTGGTCGCCTTCGGTGACCACGCGCATGCGCCGACTGCTGAAGATCTCGAAGCCGTCCTTGTACCAGGCTACCTTCGGGGCTGGTGTGCCCCGGAACACCACGCGGAACTCCGCCTGCAAGCAGCAATACGAGTCACATTTCCGTCTCTGCACACGTCGGCGAGTTGGGGATTCAGTGGTTCACTTGCTGGCATGGCAACCCCTGGAATGGATTCCGGATGAGGGGCATGGACTTGCGAACATATGGGAAATTATACCGAGGAATATGATAACCTATGTGGAAGTAATAAAAATACAGATAAGGGACTCGTTATTTTGCTTCATTCCGGACATCGCACTTCGTAAGCAACCTGTTGATGAAAACGTTATAAAACAATGATTTATAGACCTATAACCTACATTTGCCGTTACAAAACTAACACAAACTAAAACTATAAATTAAAAGAGTGTAAAGGGTATCACTTTCTTTATAATATGTTATCCAGACGGACATCCCGGCATGTAATATCAGACAGCGAATGAGTATTATTTATAACCATAAAATGAAAACGTTTCTGAGTTGTACATGGATGGCATGAACTCTGATATGCTTCTCCTTTTATGTCGAATTGTACATTAGTAATATCAGTCAACATGTGCTAGGGATGATCTGGGCTGTCCGGGTGACGCCGCGTCGAAGGCTGAGGTGCCGACGTTTCGACCGACATATCGCGGTCCTCTTCAGGGCTGTACTGCCCTGAAGGGACTGTACTGCCTTCAGGGCTGTACTGCCCTGCCTTTAAGAGGACCGCGATATGTCGGTCGAAACGTCGGCACCTCAGCCTTCGACGCGGCGTCACCCGGACAGCCCAGATCATAATTCTGGCCGCGGAAGCCTACGATATCATGTGCTAGGGAGTTTCACTAACCATTAGATATCTTTCAAAAATCCGACTATCCCTAATATATTCAATTTGTTGCGATACGTCCGCTCGACGGCAAATAAAAAATAATTCAATATTTTCCGAGATCAACCTGCTCGCTTTAACTTTAGATTTTATCTTTATTAAGGGATAGATACTTCGAATTCACATCAGTTTTTATAAATGTTCTGCTACCTGCTGATTTTTTTCGAAAACGATTATATCCGACGCCCGCCAGTAATTTATAAGATGAAACATCGTAAAAGCTTCGAAATTACCTATCTAACTTGCTGAACCTTTACTATAAGCAAATTAGTAAATAAAATATCCACATTAGCTCATCCATCACAAGGCACATATTGTACAGTCACTAGACAACAAATTGGGAATATCTGTTTTTACTCCCATTTCAGAACGTTTTAGCAAGCTCATACTCAAATTATTTGTCTGAGTGAAAATGAATGTAGGGCTCTTCCTTTGCCTTGAATAAGGTGGTAATTCAGTTCACCACCGCTAGATAACTTAGAAGTCTGACTTTTTTCTGGTATGTGGTGTAAGTGCTACCATTCGTGGTGAGTGTTTTGTTTTGTCCGTCTTTGCTTACTCACATTGTTGAGAAAGTAAGTTGTTTTGTTGAACTTAATAAAGTAGGTTAGTAATTATCAGAGTTTTTCCAGTGAACCTTGTATGAATTGAGTTTTACATATGTGATCAATAAGGAAGCAATAGCAAGGAAAGTGAGGTTTTATTGAAGTTTTCGAACTTGAGAGCGCGTGAAATAGCCAGGAAATAAAATGTTTCACCACAGAGAGTTGGAATTATTAAAAGAAAGGGGAAATTAGGTGAACCACTTACATCAACAAAGCGGCAAAACTACAAGGAACTGAGGAAGACCACACCAAGGCAGGAACGAATGTTGAAAAAATTGCTTTGTGTAACCTAAAGGCTAGTTTTCAGAAAAATCGCTATTTTTTAAATAATTCAGGTTGTAATTTAAGCACAAAAGACTTCACAGATCTGATTTACGATGCCACCGACCAATAAAAATGCCGAAGTTAAAACCAGCCATGACGAGAAAGAGTTTATCTGAGACTTCGAGACAAATATTGGACCGCAAGTGATTGGTCATTGATAAGATTATTTGTTCTTATGCTTTCTGAATTAATTATGATCATTGACCATCCTTTGTTATAAGCTTTATCAAAATTTAAAAATATTTTCATTTACTGAATTTTCATATTTTTTACTCCATTCTTTTGCTTGTTGCTAAATTGCTTCTCAGATGAGTCGATAGTGGAAATTATGCAATATTGGCAGCAGCAAGTATAGACACTATCTGAAGAACAGTTAAGTCTGAGTGCGTTAAGGAAATTATTTAGTATTCCGGTAAACTTATGGTACGGAGTGTGATATCTCTCTATGGCACTGGACCATTGTATTTTGTTGAGGGTATCATGAGGAGGGAGCAATGCAACCTTGCTCTATTTACTTGTCTAATTCCTCAAATGAGTGAGTGGTATACAAAAAGTATGGAAATGTCATGCATACTGCGGCATTCTGCATAATTCAAAATTTATCATGAGACATTTGCAGTAATTAGGCATCAAAGTGTCCAGGGAACTTACCAGACTTAAATCCCATAGAAGGCATATGAAATATTATGAATAATAAGGTCAGTAGTCTCATGATCACTAATATTCTTGAACTTAAAGCATCTAGAACGACTATGGCAACGTGATGCGGTTATTGTAGAATTTATGGCACTAAGTGTCAACATGTCAAGAAGCATTATGGATGTTATTAAAGAAAAATACGGTACTATAACATTTTAATTTTTGAAAAATTGAAAGGAAAAAAAAGGAGATATTTGTAAATGTAATATACAAACTGAAATAAAGCAAGAAAGTATAATAATGTATGGAAATTTCTAATTTGTTGTCTACCCACTGTAATATCTCGAAAGTATCAAGACCGTATATCAAATCTCGGAAGCACGTCGGATATTTTCTAAAGCAATAGAGAACATGAGATGAAGTCATCACCCGTGAGAGAGAGAACTAGATGGGGAGGTATCCCGCACGGTTCATGATCAGTTCTTTAATGTATTGTTTCGCCATCCAACCGGAAGAGATCGGTGAATGCAGATCAGTGCAGAAAACGCGGATCAGTACATCCGTCCTCTAAATATCTCAATCATATTACAGTAGTCATTGTAAGGTAGAGGTATCCTCAGGATATTTAAAGACAATCAAAACACTCATTAACTCAAAACAAATACTTTATTATAATCAAATGCATCATATACAAATATTTCTGTTTTATATGAAGGAATGTTTTGATTGACTTTAAATGTCCTGAGGATACCACATACACATACCTTATACACATACATTACGTCTTATACACAACATATTGTATACACAATAATTGATTTGCTTTAATTACAGGGGCCGTCTGTGACGCTACTTATCAGTTGGTATGGAAACCCCGGACACTGGCAGAACTGGAAACTACAACCTCTCGGTCTGCATAGCTTCAGATGAGTCGTTAGTACATGGGTTATCACAACAAGTGAGCGTTGACAAGTTAAGCGATGCTGAGATATAGATAAGTCCGTAGCAATGATATGGAGGGCACACTTAGTGCAATACTCAGTGCCATAAATTCTGCAGGGACGACGATGTCAGCGACGACGCTACTCTTATGCAGACGAGTATCACACGAGCTCGCTACAATGAAGGAATAAAAAAGACACTTTTTATTGACTGACAACGACTCAAAGCAAGTCGTACTTAAGCATTTGCAAAGTTGTTATGTTCTCTGTACATACTGTCAATGTTTCTTTTCAAAGACCAATTAAACTTTAAATCTGATATAAAGTTGCATGCGACTTTAAACTTTAAGAGGGTGGATCTGTAAAAAAATAAATAATTACATATGTAAACAAATAAGTAAATATGTAAATAAATAATTAAATATCTAAACAAATAATTAAATATGTAAACAAATAATTAAATATGTAAATAAATAATTAAATATGTAAACAAATAATTTAATATGTAAATAACATGCAAATAAAAGTGTGCGAAAATGTCCCCATTCGCATTCTTAATGACAACCCACTGCCCACCTACCGTCTCATTCTCGAGCGCCACGACGTCTCGCAGCTCCTGGATGAAGTGCGGAGCGGCGGTGGTGGATCGGTTGAGCGTGACGGTGAGCGGCTCGGAGACATCGCCGGGCTCCGACAGCCCCACGGCGTTCTGCGCGCCCGGGAACTGGTACCGCCAGCCGGGCTCCAGCCCCGACAGCGTCAGCTCCGGCAGCGGCACGAGCGCCGGCGTGGCGCGCACCCAGTGAGGCGAGCCCGTGCGCCGGTGCTCCACCAAGTACCCTACGCAAGAGACAGCGTTAGCGCCGGTGCATTTGATGACGCTTCGTTCATGCACTAGCGTTTCCGGGTACGTCAAGTCCGACGTTCGTTATTTCCGATAGTGTAGTGAATGTTTTATCCCGGAAAGTGGCGGTGTACCCCCCCCCGCTAGTGAGAGAGATCTGTCGCCGCCCTACACATCGGTTTGCGGTGGATTTCCTCTAGCGAGACACTCCCCTAGCAGGGACAAGCTCTAAGCTCCTGACTGGTCTCCCGACATGTGTGGTAGTGAAATGCTGTTCATGAAGGACAAGGGTGGAAGGCAAGTTCACACGCGGTTCATGGCCCGTTTCTAGGGTACAGCTCCGCCACTCGCCTGGCATTGATCGGAAATCACAAAAAAACTACCGATCAAAGCATCCGGTCGCTAGAATTTTCGTCCCGACATCGACCTCGCTTTCTACCTAGTATTGAAAATCGGTCACGGGCGGGACGGGAACCCTCGGACCTCCTGTTCCGAGTGGCTGCTGAGACTGGGGTAACTCCACCGGTAGCAAGGCCTCGAAGTTCGGAAACGTATGGAAGGGAATATAGTTTAACTCATTTCCAGTCGTCACGTAGAGTTTGTGAATATTGATTTCGGGAGCGTCGTCTACTAAGGTCATTAGTCCCGGTGGTCCTATTCGCTGATTACTTACACCTTTATCTTGTATTGTTCTTAAGTATCTTGATTTTGTAATTATGTTTACTTAAGAGTGATTTAAAAGCATTAACGTTCTATTGTTCAAGTTAGAATATTTAACAACGATTCTTGTCTGTCAATAGCACTGTCCGTCAACAAGCGAGAATTGTTAACTTATAGAGGCTTGTTGATTTATTTCACACTATTGCTATATGCAACAAATAATTGAATGAATGATTTAATAACAAAAAAAAAAAAAAAATGAATTCGCCATTGAAATAGTCTTACCAAACAGTCTTGTCAAAAATGTTAATACAAGTCAAAATTTAAAAAGGAAGCAAACATGAAATGGTAATAAATAGTAAAGAATATACCCATAATTCAAATCTCGATTCCATTCTCTCGTCGACTGTCGTGCTGTGCGGATCGCTCCGCACCGTACAGCTCAACTAGCGCCGACTAGCGAAGTTTCTTTACTCAGTGTTGTTCCTGCGCCGACCGCAGACGTGCTTGCACAACTGCGCGACGAACAGTCAGTCTCTATCAACTCGTGCAGTGCAGTGGTTATTTCTACTCGTGCTCAAAAGTTTTCACAGTGCTACATAGTGCTCAAATCCAGGCCCCCGTAGGGGGGCAGCCCTTCCCAGATGTCTCTGCAATGTATCACCATCAACTCTATCAGAACTCAACCGCCAACAACAACATTCAAGTACTAAGGTCAGACCCGAGGAAACGCAGCCTTGACAACCTCCAGGTAACCGGCGCAAAACGCAAGGCAAATTCTCTCCCCGGCGTAATGGATCTACCTTTAAATAACAGATTTGCCCCGCTCGGCCTCTGACTGACGACGACCGCGAGGAAAATCCCCAAATCTCGTCTCACCCAAAAGAGCCTGTGATCAAAAAGCCACCTCCAATATTCATTCACGAAATTTCAAACTATAAAGAACTCATCAGTAAATTAACCTCCGAGATAGGAGAAAAACTTTATCACTCAAATAAAAGGAAATTCTGTTAAAACTATTCTTAATTCAATAGAAGATTTCAGAAAAACAATTCACTTTCTAGATCAAAATAAGTGTCAGTATCACACGTTCAAAGACCCTTCAGCTAACACCTTTAGTGCAGTTATTCGTGGAGTGCCGATTGATTACGATGAAGATGAAATTACTGAAGAACTTAGCAAGGTTGACATTCTGAACGTCAAAGTAACCCGCTTGTTAAGATTTGATAAATCTCCCATGCCATTATGTGCAGTGTTAATGAATGACAGATCAACCTTTGAAAAACTATTTAGCATCAATAGACTTTTCAGTGCCGTGGTTTCAGTAGAACTCAGACGCCGTAATGCATTTATTGTGAGATGCAAAAGATGTCAGGACTTCGGACATACTAAAAACTACTGTAAAAAAACTTCAAAATGTGTAAGATGCGCTAACTCCCATGAACCGGGTAAATGCAACTTAAACCCCAACTTAATCCCACTTGCGTTAACTGTAATCAAGCTCATCTAGCATCGTCACGCAAATGTGAATATTTCAAAGACGACAAGTAGCATTCATAAAAAGAAGTTCTTCTAACTATCTTTATTCACAGGCAGTAAACACTTTCCCCCCGCCTCCTCAACCAACATATTACCTCCTCTTCACCAAAAACATTCCCCCTCCCCCGCCTCCTCAACAAAATATTTTTCCATCTTATTCACAATACCCATCAACAAACTCTGCACACCACTTCCCCCCTCCCACCATAGCACCTCTCTACATCCTGATATAATTTCAGAAATAATAAACCAGGTAATCAAAGCCCTCATTCCCATAATCAAATATTTGTCCCAAATCCATAATACTCAAAATAACCAAGAAAATGTCCCAAAATAAATTTTCGTCTCTCACTCTCCTAAACTGGAATATAAACGGAATCATCCCCAAAATCAATTTTATAAAATATCTTCTGAATAATTATAATATAGATATTGCTTTCATCACCGAAACGCACCTCACATCCAAAGATAAGGTTAATGTTCCGGTTACTTGACGTACAGATCCGACCGACCTTCTCGAACTGCAGCAGGAGGAGTTGCTATTTTCATTAAAAACGGATTCGACACGATCCGCTGCCACCGTTATCACCCCAGGACTTGAAAATATATCAATAGCGCTACATCAGGCACACGGTACGCCAATTACATTAACTGCAGTATATAAGCCTCCTAATATCCCCCTGAAACAAACACACCTTAATACTCTGTTTTCTAACCAACTACAACCATAGCCATAGGCGATTTCAACGCCAAACATTCCGCATGGGGATGCAGAACATGCACCCCGAATGGAAATTTCTTACTCAGATATGCTATCAATAATAATTTAATTATCTCTGCACCACCGGAACCCTCACATTATCCGTATAATCGCCGCATCCCCGGATATCCTAGATATTGCAGTCTGCAAAATTTTACGAAACCGCTATTTCAATCAGTTCTAGCAGAATCAAACTCGGATCACTGCCCGGTGCTTCTATCCTGCGATGCTAATCTCGTAGTATCTAATCACCCCAATCAACGTATTCATAAGAATATCAATTGGAATTTATTCGAAAGTATCTTTCGACATCCACCCCATACCACCTTTCTTAAAACCCCAGATCAAGTGGATTCAGCTATTCTCTTCTTCGGCAACACCATCTGCACGGCAATAAGTACGCTACACCCAATTACAACCACCAGAGGCACCCCCATCAAATCCGCTTCACCCAACATCCTAAATCTTATTAGACATAAGCGATATATAAGACGACAATGGCAAACTCTCCGGCTACCCCAATTAAAACCGCCTTAAATCAGATGACCCAGAAAGTTCACGAAGAGTTAAGTAAGTTTCGCTATCAGAACTTCAAAACCTTCTTCAAAATATTGATAAAACTCCAATACTTTGTGGAAACTCTGTCGTCATTTCTCCCACCCCAACCAAGCAATCCCCATTATCAGCCAACTCTGAAATCGCTTACTCGAGTAGACAAATTAGAAATGCTTGCCAATTATTTCAAAGATGCTTTTTATCCCAATACTTCTACTGATTTGAATTTCCAAAACGTGGTAGAGGAATTTGTAAGATCCCCATTCCATACAGCTCCATCACCAATTAGTTATATCTCTCCCGCTAATGTCAAACAAATAATTAAGAATACAAAACAAATCTTCTCCAGGAATAGAGGTATCCCCAACATAATTCTAAAACATTTACCTCCTCATTCCATTGCTTACTTAACTGCCATCTTCAACAGTTGCCTCAGACTAGGCTACTTCCCGGCAAGCTGGAAAAAATCCATTGTAATTCCAATATTAAAACCTAAAAAATCTCCGAAACATCCCTCCAGCTATAGACCCATAAGCCTTTTACCACTCTGTCCAAAATCTTCGAGAAACTAATCCTAATCAGACTTAACAAATTTCTTCAAATTACAAGCTATTCCTCCTTTTCAATTCAGATTCCGCCTCTTCATTCGACCACCCACCAGCTTCTCAGAATAGTAGAAAACATAGGACAAGCATTTCAAAATAAGCAGTACTGCGCTGCAGTCTTTTTAGACTTCGCTAATGCCTTTGACAAAGTCTGGCACACAGGTCTGCTCTACAAATTAAGGAACCAAGGCACTCCCGATTATCTTTTCAAAATCATTAGCAGCTTTCTCGAAAATAGAAGCTTCTCGGTGCGAATAAATTCCTCACTCTCCGCCCCTAAAATAATCCAAGACCTGCTATTCTCTTTTAGCAGATATACCATCTACCACAACTTGTTCCACAGCTTTATATGCAGATGACACCGCGATATTCTCTATACACCATGATCTTTCAATAGCAATCAACAATTTACAATTAGACATCAACACTTTCTATGACTGGGCAGCAAAATGGCGCCTGCACTTAAACGCAGCAAAATGCGAAGCTAAAATCTTTGCACTCAAAAGAATAGCCAACCCTCCTACACTCACTATAGGAAGTTCACCTGTTCCCTGGCTCCCATCCAACAAACCCATAAAATACCTAGGAGCAATCCTAGACACCCGTCTCACGTGGAAACCCACATTACCCATAGGCTGAACAAAACTTATGCTGCTCTCTTCAACCTATATCCACTCATTAACCGTAAATCAGCGCTACAAACTGATATAACCCTCCATATTTATAAAACTGCACTTAGACCATCACTAACATATGCCTGCCCTGTTTGGGGAGGTGCTGCACAACAAACCTAAAGGGCTTCAAGTTTTCCAAAACAAAATCCTCCGAACATCGGTTAACGCACCGTGGTATGTATCCAATAATCAGCTCCATAGAGAATTGAACATCGATACCATTACCCACCATATTTCATCATTATCAAAAAAATTCTTCTCCAACCTAAACCTAGTCCCCGGTGCCAGACTCTACCAACTAGGAAAATCCAGTAACGGTCCAACCAGAATCAAATCCCGCCTTCCCAAAGATCAATTCAGACCTCCGTAAGCATCATAAACGCGTAATCCTAAGCTCGCTCCCCGCCCCCTTTCCCACTCCCTTCACTCCACTGCCCTGTGCATAAGATCCTTATAAATGAGGTTCCCAGAGGGGATTCCCTCTCACAAATAAGCTGGGTTGAGTTGGTTTATTTTGCAAGTACCTCGGTGCTTTTTCAGTTATTATGTTAGTGTTTATTAGGTATTAGTTAGTGTTTGTATTAGGTTAGTGTTTGTATTCAATTTCAGACCTGTAAAGTGGTTTATCCGCTGTTCGGGTCGTATAATAAAAAAAAAAATAAAAAATCTCGATTGATAGAACAAATCTGGCAAACATATTTTCGTATGAAGTCACGATTTCGCGCCTCGCACCGCTTCAACGTGCGTGTTAGCCCTCTTTCTGGATTTGGTGGTGAAATGAGAGAGGATTCAAGGGAGGTTGCTCGTGCTGCCAGGAGCGCCGGGTTTACCAGACGGAAAGTAGCTTATTCGGGCGCGGTTTGACGTGCCTGATGTAGGGGATCGTAAGGGGAATGACATACGGGACGGGAAGGGAAAAAAGGGGGAAAGCATTTGCAAGAAATGTATCGGGAAGCATGTAGGAAAACATGCAAAGCAAAGCAAAGCAAAGTGGAGCGAAGAATTGAGTGATAACCCATACTCCGCAGCAGAATGGTCATAAAGGAGCAGAAGCTAAAATTCTCTGTAACATTAAATTGACGTCATTATATCAAGGTCATAACGGGTCTAACTTCAGTTCACGTTCTGACGTGAATTTGGTATTTAGAATGAAATTATTTTCACTTTTAAAATAATGATTTGCAAAGGGTGGAATATTCGCACTAGTTGTTGTTGTTGTTATTATTGTTATTATTATTATTATTATTGTTGTTGTTAGTATTACAATTTATTGGTGTGAAAAATCTGTCAATATTTTAAACTATTTTATTTGAGAAAATTACTATTAAAGCTTTTCTAATTTCCAAAAATTCAATTTCAAGTTTAATTACTTCGGAAATGACTGCATGAAGCTGTCGCATTTGCTTTCTTCTATCCTTCACTGAAGGGAGAAAACAAATGCAACCCACTTAACGATGTCGTCTGGCGGGCTGCATCAAGAAGGGCATCATTCATTCGTTTTTCCTGGATGAGAAATACCAAAACCACGAACGAGTGAAGTCACCCGATTTCTTGATTTTGCAATGCTTCATTTATGTTTATTACTGTAAAATGTTATTGTAGTTTAATTGATGTGTTACAAACGTCAATAATTTATTATTTTCCTCAATATTGTTTAATGATTTCAAAAATACCTTACAGCGATATATTAAAAACAAGCACTTGACTGTATACCAAAAACCATTGAGGAAAATACATGTTTAATTGAATTAATTATTATTTAGGTATTTAACTAATCCATTAATTTAAGCCCGAAACTGCATGCAGATGCTTGCACTTTTGCTTTAATAGGTCTCTCGTGAAGACACGACTCGTCGACTCACTACCGCGAGAAAACGATTATTTGACAAGCTCTAACATTAACTAAACCCATCAAAGGGCTCGAGAAAATGTGCGCATAAACTGAATCGAAGTTTACTGTTTAGAAGAAAAAAGGAAGCGTCTCACCATGTGCTCAATGGCAAAAGGGAAAGTGCATGAAAAACATGATCAACATATCCGATAATCACATCCAGAAATTGAAGTGCAATACTGTTACAGAAATATTTAATCTTCGAGAAGTTTACTTGTCATTAAATTATAGACCAGAAAGTAAGAGGGTCAGGGACAGAACGAGAAGATGGAACACTTAAACAGATGAAGTCATGCCGGATTATTGTCCAGTATTAGGACTGGTACGACGTTCCTCAACCGACTGAGATGAAGATGATAAATATTCTGTTCATATGCGTTCGGTAGTAACGCGTTAATATCATGGTTGAAATAATGATTATTTTCATTTGTAATGCTCAGTGCAGTCTCTATAAGTATAGTTTGTATAGAAAAGCTCAGAATACATTATAATTTCTAGAATATTGAGGGTTCGGAATCGAAGATAAATCACTTTTTGTGAAAGAAAATATGTTGGTAAATTTTGTTGAAGCTACACAGAAGAGAAGTTACACGCGACATTTGTACCTGATTTGTATGCAACTCTTCTTACACTGGTGATGGGAAGGCATCGGTGTTCTGATTAAAAAAAGTCACAATTTGAAGGTGGGGGCTGGATCGAAGATAATCACTTTCTGCGAAAGAATTTAAGGGTGGGAAATCTCATATAACGAAGTCACGCGTGAATATGCGCCTGATTGGTAGGCAACTCATCTTGCACTCGTGTTTGGCAGGCACACGTAATGACTCAGTCAAAAAGATTAAGTTAGTGTACCGGCGAAACACTAATACAAAATATATTGTCTACAAATAAAAGGAAAATGACACATGTGTAAGTTCGTTATGAGAATTCTCACATGTACATTGGCAAAAAATATCATTTTTGACGCCTTTACATACCATAGAAGAGAAAGGGGAACGGTATTGCCCTCTCGGACAATCGTATTCATGTCCCAGTTCCGGCGAATACCGCTACTCAAGATCACAGCTGTGGCAGGCAATCGCGATAATTTTAGGGAGATAACTTGGTGAGCAACTCGATGTATAAATGGCCAAAGATTAAAGAATAATTACATAAAATTTCTTTTAAAGAAAACGTACTAAACGATACAAAAACGCATATTAAAGAGAAAAAGGTGAATTCGTAATGAAAATTTGTTATAAACAGAATTATATGGAAACAATTGTCATATTTTCATTTCCAATTTACTGAAACAATAATTTCAGTATCGCTCACCATGAGAGAACATATCAAGTTTCATATGCTGAATGATTTCAACAGTTTCAAATGACTCTCCACGGAGGAAGAAACAAGTATTGTTGGAAAACGTAAGTTGACCCTAACATACATCATGCTATTAGCTGAAGATCTGAACAAATGTAGAAAGCGACAAAGAGTGTAGTCTTTTTATTTTGTAAAATACAATGGATCTTTCGACTCTCTATTACATCTGAGATCAAAAAATTTTATTTGGAAATCATTAGGTTCTGTATCAATGTCTACTGCATACAGAGAAGCAAATATGCAAAATTCCATCACTAACATTATCAAATGTCAAAAACGAGATTCCATTTCTTAAAAATCAAAATTTAAAATAACTATCACTTTTTTAATTGGTTGGTTTATTTTATGTCAAAAAACAGTTAAAACTGTTGTGACATAGTATGGGGAGAACTGTATTTTGTAAAAGGTTTTTTTTATTCTAGAACATCAATCCTAACCTATATAGAAGTTGAATTATGAATTGTCGTGAAAACCAGCATTTTTTGCAAAAATGATTAGAAAATATTAGTTACCGTGTAATAGAAACTGTTTGCAAAGGAAACTAGCGGTTCTACAACAGCACATACTTTCCAGCATTATTGTAATTTTGCAGTTTTCGAAAATGCGGAGTTCAACGAAAATTATACCTGTGCCATTCTTTTAATCGTTTCTTGTCCTATCCGTGTAAAAATGTGAATAAAAATTTGGAGAGGATTATGAAAAATTATTCTTTACAAATGGCATAAATTTCAAGCACAAATTACACAAAACTACTCGATTTTTCAAAAAATTGTAGATGATTTTTTAAATTGAATCGATGCCTTTTACGTGGCGAAGCGCAGGTCATGAGGCCTGTTCTTCCGTCTGACCGTGCAAATTTCGCTACGCTCCTTTCACCAACTAGGGGAGAAATAAGATAATTACTTGGGCGAGGAAACAAGCAATTTGAATTAAGCTCAGAGGCTTAATTTAGGCATGAGGATCTTTAACGTGCAGTAAATCTACTAACATGGGACAGACGGCTTTTCTTCCCTTCCGAAGGAGGACGCTCAAAGGATTTTTCGCCCTTAAAAATCCACGGATTCGATCGTGTTTGAACCGGCAAACTTGGGTATTACAATCCAATCGGGTTTGATTCCCCTAACTTGGCTATAACAGTCCGATACGCTAACCGTTACACATCGCCGCCGCAATTTATTTTTTTTACTTTTTCGAACAGATTTTGTTCAAGACACAAATATCTTCAATTCTGTATTTTTTAAATGTTACAATTTTGCAAGTTTCAAAAATACGGAGATTTCGCTGGAAATAAGTCTAGCAACATTTTGGTCTTCCTTTGATACATACGAGGAGAAAACATGGGAGAAAATACGAAAAAATTGGAGTCGTTTTTGAGAAAGTAATTATTTAAAAAAAATAAAAAGTGCCTATTTCTTACACAAAATTGCGTGTAAAACTACTCATATTTTCGAAAATATGTACTATATTACTTTTCTTAAAGATCTGATTTTAATGAACAGGTTTCATTAAAGACAAAATCTTTACCTTGAATATTGTTGTTGAAGGAAGACGCCGAAAAATTATTGAACTTTTGCAATTTTCGAAAAATCAGGGATTTCAACGAAAATTACATCTGATCTCTTAAGTGTCCTTTTTGCTTTCCCAGGATAAATATTACTCAAACAATTTGCGCCATTTTTCAGAATTTTTTGAAAATGTTGCTGAGACTTCATTTCCAAAGTAAAGTACCTTCAAAAATCATAATATCCATTTCTAACTCGCAAATCTCTCGCTCGATGAGATCGATTGAGGAATAACAATTTTGGAGCAAATCGGCTGAAAGGTTTAGACGCTAGTATTGATCACAGACGGACGGTCAGAAAAATAGACAAACGGACGGACAGAGACGGACGAACAGACAGACGTTTTGCTGTCAATCGATTTTTCGGTACCAAGGAACCACAAAACGGATTTAGACTATACTACGTGTTAGAGGAAGCAATTTACGATACATAGAAATAACAGTCATCCACTTTCTCGTTACCAGGCCACGGAAATAAGAATATGGCTGCCGAAAATTCGCGGTTTTCCGGCGCACGATTACAATTCTTCCCTTTCTTACGAAATAAGGGCGAGAATGTGAAAAACTACAGATTTTAGCTATAACTCCTCATCATACCAGCGTCTTTGCTTCGTTTTTCCAAAGGTGTAATGAGCGTATTTGCTGAGTGACATGTATTTGAAACATAATCTGTTCTATGAGGGGTTAAAGCACAACACTTCTTACTGACCGATTTACATAAAGTATCTCTTCAAGGTGATGAGCTGGAAGGAGTGGGGGACACTGTCATGCAATCGAGAGCTTCAATTCCAAAAATTTAAGTCGTAACGAAACTCCCGATGTAATGACAATGTCCTTCACTTCCAGTTCGTGAATTTGACAGGACATTTAATTTGAACAATATGTGGGAGTGAAACTTCGCTGTTGAGCTTCCATAACATATCGTCGTGTCTACATTACGTTGCCGCCATGAAAGGTTAGAGAGTCAAAAACATCAGATGCAGCTTTAGCAAATTTTCGTCCCACCGCTTCGCCTTACCCAGTCGTTGCACTGATGCATCCCATGACTTTTCATCGATACCCTAGGTTCTGCCCTCCGTTTTGCTCACGGGAAAATCTGTGCCATGCCTGCCATTTCCGTTTGTATCCAACTCTACCATAAAAGTTTGTAACATTAATTCTGAGAAATCTGCAAAATATTGTGTTCTTGTAGCAAAAAGACGGTCTAGACTTTCCGGTTTCGAATTATGGATTGAATGAATGCCATGATGTATGCCTGTGGTGCTAATGAAATAAGGAGGAAAAATTATAACGATACATCGTTTTAACTGTTCTATAGCTATACACAATGACGTTTCTAATTCCAGTACAAAAATATAAGCATTTCCTAATATTTACGATTAAAATTGGCGATTAAACTAAGGTAAATTGTATGAATCCACGGATATCCCTGTCATAACGTAAAAGAACTCGATAAACGTCAAACCGAGATTTTATACAGCCAATAACCCCGTATATGCTTGGTATCACAGTGGATAAACAGCACGGCAAACAGATCGGAAAAAATGCAACCGAAATTTTGCATAGATAAATTGTGAGTCAGTGTAAGATTTTTATTACAGTAGATAAAACGTAGGCGTTTTCTGCCACTGAAATCAGCGCATGAGAACTGGATTCTAAGACCAATTAATTGATCTTTATTGACCACTTCGTTATTTTTAAACTCTCTTCTCACATTGTAAGAAGAGAATGTATTGCAATCATGCGCCAAGAAATTGCAATTTTTCAACAGAAAAACTCGTATTGCCGGACCCTGGTAACACAGTAATAATAATAATAATAATAATAATAATAATAATAATAATAATAATAATAATAATAATAATAATAATAATAATAATGACAGTTGGAGATTAAAGCTGGATGGCGTTCAGGTTCCTACAACTTAAAACTGCCTCGTACCTTCCATAAGTTCGAGCTTTGTGAAATGTATCTTTCACAACCCAATAATATTTCAACTGAAGCTACAGTATGATCAGTGCAACGCTGGTGGAAAGATAACCTGAAATGTGATTTAGAGCTTGGAATGTAATATTTTCATAATTCACTGATTGCTGTAATACTATTGCGAAAGAAATATTTCGAATCTCTCTTTCTCAGCTGAAACCTTCAATCAAGCTCTGGAGATTCGTGTTTTAGTTTTTAGTTCCCTTGTCACCACCGTGGCCATATTTAATAAAAAATCCTGTTCGGGATTGGTTGGCACTTCTTGACTGGGGATGTTTGACACAACGCCAACCAACCCCATTCTCTTTCAACGAAATCAACAAATTGAAACTATTTTTCTGCTTTCTTATTCATATCTACTACCTACTATTCTGTTAATATATATTTTCGTGTTATATTTTATATATTTTTAAAAGGAGAAACATGTATACATCAAAAGTACCAAACATTTTATCGGTGTGTTGTGCTCTCGACTTGCTCATTCAGCTCATTCAGCTCACTCAACGACGACACTGTAGGCTGATATGAGCTCTTCCGCCACTCGAGAGATTACCCATTGTTCCTCTCCTGCCGTTCGTCTTACGATAAGGACACTTTGTACTTAGGGGACTTGGAAAAGTTCTAACGTTCTGCCATCAACCGGTGACGGTTAGTTTTCTAAAGAGTTTTTGTTTTTTTGAAGTTTTTTTCCTTCCTTTCAAAAATTCAAAATTTAAGTAGTATATGACTTAGTGTAGGGATCACAGAATTTTGAAAATGTGTACACAATTCACTTTTCCCCATAGCACGTCATACGCAGTTTTTAACTTTTTTCTTTTGACGTAAAATAAAATAAATAAAAAAGAGTTATTGCTCAACCGTGTTCAGTTTTGTTTTTAGCTTAAACCTGTAATTTTGCCTCGTTCGTTTTCTTTAGCTTTAAGTTAAAGCAATGAAATGGATGAACGTTCTCAATATGCCAAAAAATAGACAAGCATTTTTTATTAAAAAGCGACGATTTTAATTAGACAATTTTGAAGTTATAGAGACTGCTGTGGTTACTAATCTGAGGCTGTTCTGCTAGTTCAAAAAAAGATAAATTGTTTGTATTTATTTGTGTATATAAAACACTGAAAATGATTTGTATTGCACGGAAGTATTGTGCCCATCGACCCCAAGCTAGTGCTACCCTATCCCAAGGTCGGTGGATGCAACAAGTGTTGGTTGGTTTATCTTAGCCTAAGGTTATAACAACTACAAGTTCGAATAAAAATACCACAAGGAAGCCTAATAAATGTAGTTTTTATAGATACAATCAAACTTGTCGTAACAAAGTAAAAGTTGCGTAAAAAATTAAAACTGTCACTGATGACAAGCCCCGGCCTATAGAATGTACACCGTGTTTTGATTACCCGTGAACAATGGAAACTAATACGATCTTTCCGAAAAAAAAGTACACATTACTGTATTTTAGTAGAAATTGCAGACGGAAAAATTCACTCTCTATTTTTTAATATTATTGATATTAGTAATAAAAGCATATTCTCTATATTTTACAACAATCATTTATTTAAGGGAAGCATTTACAACGTTTCGTAACTACGTTCTTTACGACATCAAGAATACAAAAACACATTTTTACGTAATGTTATATTAAATCAATCTTGTCATGTGAAAATCTTTCAGTGTTGTTTTATATTTCTGTTTTAGTATATCTGACGAGGCTACGAAACGAAAAGTTACGAAATGTTGTGTTTCTCTTCAATAAATGTCGTAAAATATGAAGGATACGGTTTGTAATACTAATATTCTATATTTGATACCTAAAATATTAACACTCACCTGTAACTGGGGCTCCTCCATCATTGACTGGTGCTTCCCATCGAATAGTGACTACATCTGGTTGTGAGTGTGGGGTTCCAGGAACTAAGTGTGGTTTGCCGGGAGGGGCCGGTGTCACTGCAACAGAGTAAGCGTTTACATTGAAACTGAGATATTGATATCCAATTAAAATGATTTTATGAAACGGACTTGAAAGGTCTTGACGGACATTGCCTAATACACCTTTCATTATATCGCATGGTTAAAATTAGCTTTATTTAAGAGGAAAGATAGTTATTTGTTGTATCATTCATTAGGTATTCTTTGAGATTTCTTGACATTTCATCTCGAAAATCACAAAAATTAAGCTCTCTATTTACACATAACTTCGTGAAGAATTCTTGTTATTTAACTACATTGAATTAAATTCCATTCGAGTTGTGAACCAGAGAAAAACATATTCTAAACAAAATTAGTACTTTATTTCTCTTTAAAACATCATGTCCGTAATTATGGGTTCGATTTTGGTTCCAGTTTTTCCCCGTCTTACGTAATTATGCTATCTTTACTAAGAACCTCTCTCACCTGGAAAGACACCATTATTCTCATGGCATTTTTTAGAGGGTTGTAATTTCAAATTTGTTTCATATTAAATTATAATAACAATGAGGTTATTAATAAAAAAGGCAACAATTGCTTTGATAATTTTTTGACTCTTAAAAGTAGAATAGATACCAACACAATAAACTGTCTGAATCTGGCAAAGGTGAAACATACCATTATTTTAAGCTTTCCGATTCATCTCAAACATTCCAATTATCTTAACAACTTAACCCTCTTAAAGATCATAATCAAGTTTATTTGATCATAAAGTCCGGATTCTTGTATAATAACATCTCTTCTTTGGTCACGAAACTGGATGAAACCTTGACATAAAATTTGAATCATGAAACGGACGTTATTTTAATACTTTTGTGCACGAAATTTCACGTTTTGGGGTTAGTGCACAAAATTGCAGGTTTTTGATAATCCTGCCTGAAAATTGCACATTTGGGGGTTTTACTAGAAGAATATGCTAGATTCATAGTTTTGTTGCATAAAATATAAGTCTTATATTATCAACTTGTTTTAATTTACTTTTTAGAGGATTCATTTAACAGAAAAGTTTCCATGACTTAACCCGGCATTGTATTCGGGTGCACTGTGAAACCCGACTGCCGTTTAATATGTGTCAATTCTGTATTTTGTTGCCAAATGAAGTGAGCGTCTATACCCTTCATGATGCCTATTATGTGATTGAAATATCTTAGGGATTGCATTTGGGAGTTAGGGATATGCGGTGTTGCCACGAACTCAGTCCGCGACCCTTGGTTGCGGCCGCTCAGACAACGCGATGTTCAGGGTCTCCATACATAAGTGAAGTAATCGCCCGACACACATCACCTCCCGTAAGACAACGTCATAATATAAGAATAATATTGAACGGAAAAATTGTTTCAATGCAGTTTTATATTTTAAATAAATATTTGTACACTTCATTGAAAATCAAGGATGTGCAATAGAATAGCAACATATTTAGGTTTAAATAGAGCAATATTTTTGGGATATTCAGTTCATTCAAATCTCAAATGGAACGTCCGAATAAAAGAAATGATCACGTAATTAAGTTAATTATCTGATGCACTCACAATTCTTACAAATTCAATTAGCCTTTGAGTATATTTTGCGATTGTGGTACATTCCCGACTAAGATATGGCATAATACACAAACAATAGTTCCCAAACTGAAAATAAACAACCGTAGGAATAAGAAACGAATAAGAAAATCGACGCGTTTCTTGCAAGCTTCCATTTGTTTAGCTTTAAGTATTAACAATGCTTTTCATTGTTATAAAGCGACCTTAAATAAATAAATTTAAAAAAATGCTTTTCTTCTTCATTTGCGTATCAACGCCTTTTATGAAACCGACTTACTCAAGGATGGGAATATATTTTCATTCAGAATATATATTTATAATTTCAACACACAACGTACGAATAATTTTTTCACGTATCAGTATCACAAATAACTACAAATTTTCACGTATAATATACGTAAGTTATTTTAGAACACATTGCCAGAGGACATTGAACAATTAAAATCGATTTGCAATCAATCCACAAAAATAAAGTTGTTGTTATTATTCTTAATTTAATTCCTCAAATATTATTTATTATAATAATGATACTGATTCATTAGTTACCATTTGCACTGTATAATTTTAATAAACCAAAAAATACCTACAACAAATATTGTACTTCAGCTTCTTTGGGTTAACGACACCATCTCAGTGAGGTTTTCCTCCAGTTTTCCTTGATTCATAGAGAAAACGCTGAGGTGGCATTTGTTTGCGTCTGGAAAGTAAATGTAGTACTTGTAATTTCACATGTGCGCGCGTATTCTTGAGAACTGATTACACTGGATGTGTGAAGAGTGATCCTCCCCCACTCCCTTACACACTCCTCGAAGTTCATTTTTGTTTTTGTATTTTTATTTTTTGTCAGAAGTAGTATCAAATAAAATCTGGAATTAATTTTTCTATCCAAATTTTGTATTATACAGGAAATAATATTTCTTTTTATCAAATCAATGGAATCGAATGACAAGGTTTCAACTAACATTTCAGTTATTTCGAGTAAATTAATTTCAAATTTTCATCTTTCACCTGTTCAAACATCTTCCCATCAGCAGATACGTTTTTACAGTAGACATTTGCAGACATATTGCAATATGAGCATATTCTATTTCTAGCAGAAGTCAAGTGGAATCTTATCACTCTAATTTTTTTGTAATTTTGTCATTTGGAACTTTCGCATTCCAAAAGGTCAAAATTTTCCCTAAAACTCTCGTTGCTACCTTTATTCATAATTCAATTTCGTAAAGTAAAAGAGGAAGAGGAAGTGTTCGAGTGTTCAGGAAAACATGTGCAAAATATATTAATCATCCTTTTATACTGTTTTTGACTGAGTAAAACGTGTAAAGGAAAATATTATCTGAGCCTTATTCGAAATTACGAATACTGTGAACTGATAATTCTAGAAAAAATTATTGAGTCTTAACACAGATTTGTGGTATTTTATACTAATTTATTCATTTTCATTTTAAATACGATGCTGGGAAATAATTTGTTGGAAAGACATCGTACATCACATAAACGTGTAGATGACTGAAAAATACGAACTAACATACCACCCACGTAGTAGTTGTAGCCTTTTCTTCTCGTATACTATTCATGTTCCATTGCATTGCAATTCATTCATTGCATTCGTCATACTCTATTGTATTTATGAATCAATAGATTTTGTAAATTTCCTTAATGAACATTTTTCTAATCCGTTCTATCATATAATTTTATTGAATGTGAATTGAATGTGTGAATTTTTATTGATGCCAAGATATCTTGGAATCAGCAATGTAGCCACAATTAAGAAGTGTATGATTAACTGTTGTAAAATTAGGTTGTAAATACTTTAATATTTTGAAGAAGTACCATCAATTTGTGTAATGGCTCTTCTGTCAGCTCCCGTTTGAGAAGTGACCCTTCTAAAACAATGCAGAGACATGTAGAAAAGGTTGCTGGCGACTCGACACCGCGGTGACAGCAATGGAGTCTGTGGCAGTGGCAACGATGCCAACACCAGCATGTCGGCAATCGACAGTTTCTAAATCTTCGCGATAGACGTAACCGGGTTTAACAAAGAAATGATGACGTATATGGGAAGAATGAGTTGACACGAACAAAATGATGTCAGTTATGCAAAGAGTAGTAACGTAGATGTTGACTGTCCCAACAAAAATAACAATACCGGAATGAGGCAACAAAAGCAGTGATGCTATAATAGCACATACTTTCCAACAGTATTTCTAACTTAAGCAATTTTCGGAAACTCAAAGATTTCAGAAAGTAAAACCTGAGCCATATTTTGCAAATGTTCTTCGATCTATTCAAGAAAAAAATGAAAATTAGAAGACGTGTTTAAGAACATTTTTAATGCCTTCACTTGAAGCAAAAATTACGCGAAAACAACTAATTTTTCAAAACAAAATTGTACATAACCATATTAGAAATTTTATTTTGAAGAACAAATTTCGTTACGGAAAAATCTCTCTAGAAGGTAATCAGAATTGTATTTTTTAATTACTTTTTAGTTTTCGAAGATACAGAGCGTGCACCGAAAATGAGCAGTTTTTATAAGCTTACTTTGCTCCATTCGAGAAAAATATTTAAATAAATAATTTGCCGCCGTTTATGAGAAACTCTTGTTTTCTAGTTGCCTATACTTCCCCAAAATTACGCGAAAACTATTATATTGTCAAAAAAGTTTTAAAATTTTCGAAAGAACAGAGAATGCAATGAAAACGAGAACTGCTCCATTGTTAGGCGTAGTTTGCTCTATGGGATAGAGCAAACTACTCCTAAAAACGGGTAGGGTCTATCCGAAAAATAAATTAATCCAAATATTTGGAGTCATTTTTATACAATTTTGAAAATGTGTAGTATGCGGGAAATTATCAATCAGGGAAATGGCCACCCGTGTGGAGGAAGTGAATGGGATGCGTTAGAAACGCGAGGAACGAAGAGAATAGCAAGAGTGATAGAATGAACAGAAGTGAATTCGCCATTGTAATTACTAATAAGGGTTGTAATGTTTGCATGAGCGGTAAGTGCAGCGTAAGCGAAACAAATTGGTGTTAAATAAAAATGTTCTATGATCGCATAATTCCGACATACTGACAGCACGAATAGTGGCAGGAAAACAAACGCATGAAATGACTAATTTTATAATGATTGAATGGTTTGGAAGAGGGTTGCGGAGACTGACAAAGGGGCACCAGAATACACGGAAAGTTGTAGTGGGGGAATTTTGGGTGGAAGAAGCTGGCTCTCGGCAGGTTTTCTCGAGGCTTTCGAGTTTCCCTCGCTTCGAAGTCCAGAGATAGTACGAAAGGCGTCCAGTACCGAATAACCATAGGCCTTGCCTTTCTAGGTTACCTTTCTAGTTGTATCCAACGGCTTAGGTACTGGAATGGTAATTAAGAGTAAAGCAAATACTGGATATGGTTAGTACAGAAATACGTATGTAATAATAATAATAATAATAATAATAATAATAATAATAATAATAATAATAATAATAATAATAATAATAATAATTGTGTGAACAGATATTCATTATATATCATGGCTAGCGTGTTGGTTTTCCATACGAAAGAGACAGGGTGCAAAAGCAATTTTGGACCTGAAACAAATAAGTCGTACTCCGTGTAATTGTAGCAAAAAGGAAACTGTTAATGTAAGGGCGAGGGATAGGAATGGTTGTGAAAGGTATCACTCATTGGTGGGTTGGGTTTCGAGACAGTTTGGACTGGGAAAAGTTATCAATGGTAAATTGCCTCACTTCCTCCCAATTTCCCGATACGCCTTAGTGCTTCAATCAACTAGTGCATTACAGATCCTAGCAGCCATTGAAGAGAAGACTACACACAAACGTCAATGCTGTTGAGAAAGTGAAGGAATAAAATGAAGGGGGACCCAAGCACTTGTTCCCCACACATTCTCCTCGTTGTGAGTGCGGTCCCGAGAATGAGCGCTGGGAGTGACAAGCATGTTAGGTGGCAAGGCTACCAGGGCGAGAGGTAGCGCAGGAGGAGGAAGTAGGAAAGGTGCAGAGGTGGCGGTGGCGCGGGGCCGGGGGGGGCGGCGAGAGTGACGGGGCCGGTGGGGGGGCGCGGGCGGCGCGGGCGACGGTGGCCGGCGGGCGCGGTAACGGGATCGGTGGGATGGTTACGGTTGGGGGGAGTCGGTGGGGGTGCGGCGCTGGCTGAGGCGGCGCGGGCGGCGTGGGAAGAGGGCGGGCCGGCGGGTGGGGGGGGCGGGGCCGACGGTGGCGGGCGCGGAAGTGGGGCCGGTGGAGACGTTAACGGTGGTGGCGGCAGGGGCGGCAGTGACGGTGGTGGCGGCGGTGGGGCGGCGGTGGTGGAGTGGGCGGAGGCGCCGTTCGACGCGGGGGAGGCAGAGGAGACATTGGGAGCTGTGGAGGTTATTGCGGCAGCGGCGGAGACAGTGGGAGTGGGGACAAGGGTGACGACGGCGGTGGCGGCGGTGGTGGCGCGAGCGGGAGCAGCGCGGGCCGCGCTATTCTCGTCGTTGCCCGCGCGCCTCCCCCACCCCCACCCCGTGCGTCTGGCCCGCCCGACGTCCTGCTATGCGGCCGCAGGAGGCCGCTCGGAGGCGGCGCTGGCGCACTAGGACGGGCGAAGCTGCTTTCCAACATCACAACAGATAATTCTCCTACATTTACTTGTCATTTGTTTGGCTTCTTATCCCATATTCAGAAGTGAATCGCGATCATTAGAGGCGGTTCATGAGATAAGATTGGTACTGGTGTAAAGTCTGACTTGGTGAATGCACTTCTTCATTTTATTATCTTTCTCTAATAAGTGTATTATATCGAATATATTCTAAAAAAATGTGTTTGTTTAAACTTACTAGAAAGCTAAAATTAAGTTTCATTTTTTACTTAAGCTCTCCTGGACTAGCTCACCGGAAAGCGGTTACAATTTTGAGCCACCCCACTATTTAAGTGGGATGCTTTGCCCAACATTGGAATCAATAGATTTATTGCATTGTATTGCATTTTACTTTCTGGCCTCCTACGTTGTTACGTAGTAATGAGAAAGGCGTGCGGGAGCAGAAAAAGATGCTTTTTGCCAGAAAAATTTTACTGTGCAACCCTGATACCAAAAAAGGAGATTAGTCGTTTTCCTGTATGTAGTAAATCACTTTCTCTAACACGTTGTGTAACCAGAAAACGTGTTTTGTGGGTCCTTGATACTGAATAATTGGCTTACGGCAAAACACAGACTGTCCGACCGACTGTAGTGTAGTGCCTAAACCATTCAGACGATTTTCTCCAAAACTGTTATTCCTCACTCGACGCCCTATGAATTTGAAACAGTTACTTTTATTTTAGCGAGCACTGTACTACATGAATCTTCAAGGACATTTTCAAAATTTTCTCAAGCTTTTTAATTATATTTTTCCTCAAATAAAACAAAGTACACTCATAAAAATGGCACAGATTTACTTTTCGTTAAACTCAACCAGTTTTCAAAAAATTCAAAAGTTGCAAGTATTGCGAGGACGCAGTGCTGTTATAGCACCACTTATTTTCATATAATATAATTAAAAAATTAGTACGTTGGTCGTGTGGAAATCATACAAATGTGAGGCATGTCTTGTGACAGGAATAATAATTGTCACCACAGTGTTTTCCATGAGTTGCAATCTGGTGGGCGTAATCCGTAGCTCTGAGGTATCCTGAGCCCTTGTCAACAACATAAGTGAAGAGATCGCCCGTCACGTCTCGTAAGAGAACGTTATGGTAGTATTAGAATGCATCACCTGACCTCAATAAGAACAAGTTTTTTTATCACTTCAAAGTCAATTCATTCGACAAATACCTTCAAACTTTTAATCGTGCGGTACAATAGAAGGCGAGACAGTATGTTCATCCCCAGGACACCAAGACGGAAGCAAAACAATTGAAAGAAAGGGAGAGATATTATTTTCATAGAGTTTTAAAATACATAGTTTTTCGTAACTTACTTCATTATATTTTGGCATATTTACGTGTTCATTTATTAGTGGATTGCTGCTTCACCTCCTTCATCTGGCGTGTCGCCTGTGGCTTTCTTGTTGATTCAATATTTTAGCTAAGTGTATGATATTTGATTCTTGTGTATGTGTGCAAGTCATGTTTGTATCATTTCTCCCTTTCTTCTTTACGTAAATTATATGCTATATTCTTTTCAGAAATATAAAAGTTCTCTTTGAAGATGGCAAAGAATAATATTTGAAAAAATATGTAATAAAATTCCGATATATTTTATTAATTTTGAAATACCATATGGTAAGTTATACTCTTTAATATTCAACATATTTGGAGAAGAAATCAGTGATGACAGATCGTTGTCGTTCCAATTCGCTGTAAGACATGCATGTTTTAGATTCTAACTGCCAAACCGTCACATGTTTCAAATGGTCACCCTTATACTAATTGATTAAGCTATAATTGCTGGGGAGTGACGTTAAAATTCTAACCAACCAAAACGATGAAGGACAAAGAAGAAGTAATGAATACAAATAGAATTTAACGTTACCAATATGAAGATTTGTAAAGACGAGATATATTTACTATCAACAAGTGTAAAAATAATGACTCTCTCTAAGACAACTATTACATAGAAAAAAACGTTCACTTTCTATTAATCGTTGTATTGACACACAATAGGTGAAATTCTCAGAATAACACCCAAGCAGAGAGAAAGTAATTAATTCCTAGATTCATTTTCTGTCGTTGCCTTCTTCAGATGATAGTATAATTTATTTTCTATGAGGCCAGTTTATGTCTGTAATATTGACAGATGCACGCGAATCAAATGGCTTGCCGCAACAGCATACAATATTATATCATAGAAATTGAAGTTCATAATTTCAAGAATCTAACTGAGTAAATTGCATAATATATTGGATATGATAGTTTTAAAAACAAAATATAATTTTAGAAATAATGCTTTAAATTTCTCTTCCCGTCTATGCAATTTTAAGGTATTTCACATCATCGTATACCACACACTTGGTAGGCGCTCTTTGTGCATTTCCACTTCCATTGCCCCAGAGCATTTCTGCCAAGGGATGAAAAGGTGCCAGCTGGCCAGGTGTGTCCTAGCATGTAGGGTCGTATGAATGAATATGAATGAAGTGTCAATATACTGAAACATAATTAAATGTAACGAATGTCAACGTAATGCATTTTCAAGGGACGTCTAAGGAATCAAAAACTCACAATTGCTTCAAAAGTTTACTTCGTAATGTTGAAAACATGAAAAACTAGTTGCAGAAAATTCAGTTATAAATTGCTTAAAAACATAGGGGAATATTTTTTTAATGTTCTCTGTTACATATAAATCAAAAGATATTGATTTCGAAACATTGTAAAACAATGTGACCAGCATTCTCTTTCCTTCGACATAGAACTAGTTTTTTTTTTCAATTTTCGAAAATATAGGCAGTCCACTGAAAATGGGCCCTCCGCCATTTTTAAAAGCGGATTTCAGAGCAATTTTCTGAAATTCAGAGTTCACAAAAGATGAGAACTGTGCCTGTTTTTTAATTTTTTTTGCTCTATTTGAGTAAAAACTGTAATTAAAAATTATTGGATCCATTTTTTAGAAACTTGTAAAAATGTTTATTCTTCAAGTAAAGCACCCTTAAAATTCAAAATATTTGTTTCAAACTCGCAAGGCGTCGCGTTCGGTCAGATAGATTCGGAATATCAATTTTACAGAAATTTGTCTGAACGCTTTAGATGCTAGCATTGTCCACAGACGAATTTAACGCCGATTTGCTGTGAACCATATTCTTTGAACTCGTTAAATTTTCAGAAATTGCAAAAGATACAAAGAATACGAGAAAGAATGTGCTGGTGCAGCACCTCTAGTTCTGTAGAAAATGAGGCCTGTATTAATGTTTTCATCAATAGGATAAGTGTTCTTATCATATCACGCATATATTTCGACAAAATGCTTTTGCGGTCGGATTGCAACTATCATCATTGTATCATTACAAGTCTGCGGAAGTAAGTATCCAGATAAATAAACACCTGTTCATCAGATCACCGCTGTTTCAAAAAATCTTTTTTCCTAGAGCCAGAGAAAACAGCCAGTCGAGTAAGGGACTTACTCGTATTTTACTACGTACTATATTTATGATTATTAGTAATATGTATGAGCCAACTACTTATATAATATACTAGTTAAAGTATATTGCGTTGCCGAGTATTTATTAATCATAATTTTAAATCCCTTTCCACCCTGCCATGTGTTAAGATAATCGTTTCTGCTGCCATCTTTGATATATACATACGCATTATATATATTCTCGGCAAACTTACAGTAATATTTTTGACTTTCAATTACTCTGAAACTAATTGTCCTATTAGAATAAATCGAAATGCATTGAGTAAGAAATCTTACGGGCTTACAGAAGTCTTTAATTCATTTTCGTGAATTTATTCACTTTTTTCGAGATATTCGCGAAAACGCAATGTAGCGCACACTTACATAGTGTTCTAAGGGATAGGAGTAATGTTTACAAAATCTCGTACCAACAGGAACTCTTCTCTTGTTTTGAAGATCACTTGTTCAAAATGTCATTTATATTGACAGTATCAACAGCTCATTACAAAAAATTCACATACAATACATGTACATGATTTTACAACACTTTGCCAGATGACATTAAACGATTAAATTCAATAGAAAAGTTTAAATCCCAAGTGAAATCGTTTCTGCTGCATAACTGTTTCTATACAATTGGAGACTATACTGAGCATCACAAGAAAAGTAACATTAATTTTAACAATGATACATAATGCATTATTTACCATTTGGACTGTATAAATGAGTATAAACAACCTGTAACAACTATTGTACTACAGCTTCCGGGTCAATGACCCCCATGTCGATCAGGTTTTTCGTCCAGTTTCCTGATCCATTGAGCAAATGCTGAGATGGCCCCTTGTTTTGCTTCTGGACATAAATGTAACTTCATTTTCTGTGCACGTCTTCTAGAATTCAGTGGGAAATACAATTATTCAAATTATCGTTTCCATGTTGTCGCGGCAGGAAGTAATAAGAGCCAAAATTTATTGCTTATTTATCTTTGAAAATAGATTTTATTACATGGGAGTTTGTTTGTTTTTCTCCCTTTCAAAATTCAAAATTTATTGCTTGTTTATCCTTGAAAATAGATTTTATTACATGGGAGTTTTTTTTTTCTCCCTTTCAAAATTCAAAATTTAAGTAGTATATGACTTAGTGTAGGGATCACAGAATTTTGAAAATGTGCACACAATTCACTTCTCCCCATAGCACGTCATACGCAGTTTTTAACTGTTTTTTTGACGTAAAATAAATAAAAAATAAATAAATAAATAAATAAATAAATAAATAAATAAATAAATAAATAAATATTGGAATAACACTATGAAAAAAACAAACAAGCCTTTTTATATTGAGAAAATAATTTGGAAAAAGTAGCCTAAATTATGTCCAACACATCGCACATCTTCCAATGAATATCGCATGAATGTCGTTTCAGCTGTTCCAGAGATTATCCAGGACAGACATAAGAGCAGGAAGTCAGAAATTATAAAAAGAATTGAATTGGTTATTATTTCATCTTAATAATGATGTGAGGTACTACATACATGCTTTTATTTCTTGCCTAATTTTATTGATTCAGAATTAGTTATTCACTAATTAACTAGATGTTAACTTGACTGGGGTTGTCTATTTATAATTTCCTCTCATATTTCCCTCCATAAGAGAACATGAATGATTCAACTGTTTTCGTATTTCCCTCGTTACCAAGATTCTATCGATCCGAATATAAGTTATGCAATGTATATCGAGCTATGTATCTAAGACAATAACTATTAATAATGTATTAATTTTTAATAAATATTTTAAGCAATTTCACAAGTTGCATAAAGGGCAGGAACAAATTACATAATCATTTCTGAGTCGATTAACAAAAAATATTATATTTGTTCAGCATTCCTTGATAATGAAACGAAGTGAGACAAGTTTCATTGTTTGGCCATTGAACAGCTGAACTCGTGGCTCATAGCGTAGTCGCAAGCCTTTCACCACTGGGATCCGAGTTCGATTCCCGTCGAATCTCATGTGAAATTTGTTCCAACAAAACGAGTTCGGCTGCTTCACAAGGGCTAGTCCAACCCCTGCGAAGTGTTCTAAACCCTACCCCATCCTTATTCCTTCCTAATTCTGGCCGCTGGGTAGTGACGTACGAGGCGCGTACGCGGAGATGCTACCAGGCGGTCCTCTTGACAACCGACTGCGACGAGACGCGACAGACAATATTAACGGAGGATTACTCCAAAAATCAAGCGCTGTAATGGGAGGATTACTCCAAGTAGCGCAAAGCGCTCAACGCCCCCCAAGGGGCTTGGAGTCCCGTTGCGTAAAAATAGACGCAAGAAATTAAAAAAAAAACAGAAAAACGGCAGAAATAATCTCCTTTAAATTTCACATGTCTTCCTGTTTTCTATATAAATAAATACAAAATCATCTTTACATTCGCTAAACGGTACTCAATAAAATACTATTACCAAGGAATTAAGTAGTACATAATCATGAAGTAAGAAATTTGCGTGTTCCTTTGTTACCTGCTATGTTCCCTAAAGTTCCCTCTTTTTTCCAGATGCAAAGGCTGAGTATCAAACACATCTGAGGCCACACTTTTAATAGTTTACATCCTAAAACCAATGCAATATCCGTGAATATATGAGGCGAATCCTGATCGCGAGACAGTTCATATAACAGAATACCATAAAACGAATCCATAACCTTAGGTTCAGCTTTAGGACGCTTCTGTTGACTTTCCACGCCCTCGTAGGAATGAACTGCGTCATTCGCGTGCGTTAACACGCCCCCGATCCACCTTCAAGAACACGCGGCCTTTGGGAAAATAAACAGGCGTGGCGCGATGAAGCGCTTGGACTCGGACCACCGGCTGCCTTATGGTGCAATATTCAAGATGGTTTCCAGTCGATGGGGTTGCGAGAAGGGGCCTGTATTGGTTCGGGATAAAAAACAGTTTTTCTTGTACCGTTATGCTTTTATATGGTACTACGTTTTACTTTCTCGCACTTACTTCCCAAGATGATAAAGTTATGTAATCGTGCACCGGAAAACGGTAAATTTTCGGCAGAAAAACTTATTGGGGGGCCCTGGAAACGAAAAATTGGATAAATAAATTTGCTCTGTAGAGTAAATTACTTGCTCTAATTCGTGGTGTAGCCAGAATCCATGTTTTGTATGTCCGTCCGTCCATCTGTACGACCGTCTGTGGTCAGTACTAGCACCTAAATCGTTCAGCCAATTTTCAACAAAATTGATTTTCCTTCATTGATTTGAACGAACTCAAGGCTTTGGGATTTTTGAACAGGACATTATGATTTTTTAAACTACTTTATATATACCTTGAAAACGTTTTCAAATTTTTATCAAAAACGCCCCCAAATTTTTTAAAATAAATTTTACACTCGGACACCGTAAGGTCGTTTAATACAGTGGTGCAAATCTCATGTTCGCTTAAATGTGGAAATGTTTTGGGCGTCTTCCTAAAACTATAATATTCAATGTAGACATTTTTTCCTTGATGAAATCTGTTACTTAAAGAGATGAATTGGATTGAAATTTTCAATCATGGATTGAAAGAAGGTCATGTTCAATTTTTTGAAAAGAAGAGTAGTTTTGCGTAATTTTGCGCGAAATATGGGCAACTTTAAAATTGTTCCAAACAATTTTTTTCTCCAAAACAACACCAAATGTTTTCTTTAAATGTTCTCCTCGTATGTATCAAGGGACGGTACAAAATATGGTGCAAGTCCCATTTATGGCGAACTCTCCGTATTTCTGGAAATTGCAAAAGTTAACATTTCAAAACTACAAAATTGAAGATAGAGATGTTTACAAAATCAGCTCTTTAAAAGCGGCCATGTACAATTAAAAAAAAACAGGTAGATTTCGCGTAATTTGTCTGAAATGTATGCAATTTCTAAACAAAACCTGACAAAAACGCTCAAAATGTTTTCTTCAGCTCTTGACTGTATGTAGCAGGTATGTAGCAGGCATGTAGGAGGGGTGGTCAAAAATCACTTTTTGCCAATGAACACGCCGTGAAAAAATCTCGTAATAAAGTGCTTTTCTTTTACAGCATGCACCTGATGAGAGATAACTAATCATTAGCCGCCCCTGAGAGTATGGGCTAGTTATGAATATCCCTAAGCGGGCTAGTTATGAACCAGCAACCACATACACTAACCCACCTTTTCATCGAAGATCTAAAAAGGGTTATTATGAATAGAAATTAAAGTGTAAGTCATGTAAATGTCAAGTGTAGAACGAGAAGAAAAGTAAACTAAGTAAATTTAACAGGTGCTAGAGGCTGAAGTAAAAAGGTCAGCATACAAATCTACTTTCTGGAGATTCCTAAAGACCGGGGGCGGATTGAGAACGCCGTCTGAGCTGAAGGGGAGTGGGGCCAGAGGGGCGGGAGGGGCGGCAGGAGCGATCGGGGTGGGAGTGGTGGGAGGGGGTGAGGGGGTGAGGGGCGCGAGGGCGGCGAGGGGCGCGAGGGGCGCGAGGAGGCGCGAGGGCGCGAGGGGCGCGAGGGCGCGAGGGGCGCGAGGGGCGCGAGGGGCGCGAGGGGCGCGAGGGGCGCGAGGGGCGCGAGGGGCGCGAGGGGCGCGAGGGGCGCGAGGCGCGAGGGCGCGAGGGGGTGAGGGGCGGGGGCGGGAGGGGCGGGAGGGGCGGGAGGGGCGGGAGGGGCGGGAGGGGCGGGGCGGTTCCGTGCGGTTGTGGGTGTGATAGGGGGCGGTGGGTCGCGGGGAGAACGAAGGTGCCGGAAGGGTGGTGGGGCCAGATGGAGCGAAGAGGGTAGAAGAGGCTGACGGACCGGAATGGGTGGAAAAGGAGGAAGGGGCGAGGGGGGAGGAGGGGAGGGAGGAGAAGGGGGGGAACGGAGGGAGCGGAGCGCCGGAGGGGTCGGTGAAGGCGAAGGGTGAAGAGGGGTCGAAGGTGACGGTGAGGGAAGAGGTGTGCAGAGCGGGGGGCCGAGGGGCGGTGGGGGAAGAGGAGGAGAAGGGGGAGGTGGGGAAGTGCGGGCGTTCCATCAGTGCTATGTCACGCGCTCTCTCACTGCCCCCCCTCCCCGCCTTCCACTTGGCTTCCTCCACGCACGTCCTGCTGTTCACGAATTGGATTTATGATGTCGCATCGATATTGTTGGATCTAGGGAATTCAATTAAACGAATGACTCCAGCTGGAAGAACACAGGCAGTGGGGTGTGCACAACAGGAAATCTGACCAAACAGACGGTTTCTGCAACTGCATTCGGAGGCCAATTTTCCACGCGGGGTAAATAGTTCCGTGAAACGAAATCAAGTTCACGTAGTTCACATTTGTATATGTATAAAATTGGATGAACTTAGTTTTATTACAGATACTTCAAAAATTGCTACCGTTAACGCCATAAGGTACACATTGCAAAAGATGCCGAAAATAATAGAACGGATTAACAGAGAGGATTGTTGATTTTACAACTGGGAAACTTCGCTTTATTGCGCTTTCGATCAATTGAGTTAATTATATATGCCCCTTATCTGAACGTCCAGTGACATTCCGATAACGGCAAGCAACTACAAATGACTCCTGTATAAATCCGAAGAAGTATTGGTACTTGCCTTCGATCGGCGCAGTAGCTTGGAGGCACGTTCACATTGGACTTCGCGGTTTTAGGCAAATGCCTATTTTACTCTTTTGGCTTCGATTCTCAAAATTTCAAATGAACAGGTTTCAATTGTTTAATACATTTAGGTATAAAATTTATTGGATTTTTGTTTGCTTATTTCCCAATCGATGCCTAAACGTTTCCAAGTAATACGGAATAAACTCGAAAGCGTTCTTGTACAGAAATCTCCATTAAATAATAATTTCAAGGAGAGACAAATAATAAATATGTATTATTATAATACAAAAAATAACCAGTTGCAAGTATTGAAAAAGTTTTCGGCGTTGAAAATGATTCGAATTTTAATACAGTAATAGCTTATTTTAGAATATACATTTTTGTCTCCCTGCTCTTTTTCATTGCAAAGTCTTGTTACAATCATCGTTCGGATTTTCGTCTCTAAATTGCAGACTCGCGTCCAAGCACGTGATTTGATTATCTTTGAATTGGACAAGAATGAACCTTCTAATCATTTAAAATTACGTTTGTGGGAGATTTTTTGTTCTATCAAGATTTTTGCCGATTAAATGATTGCTTTCCAATTAATACGGTTTTTAAGTTATAGCATACAGCTGATACAGAATATATTAAGTTACGTTATGCCGTTACGTTATAAAGGTAATTTTCCGATAAAAAAAATTGATACCGAAAAAGTATATACTTCTTGTTATTGTATGTAGTAAAGTGCTACCTCTAACATGTTGTGTAGTCAAAATCCACATATTATAGGATCATGATACCGAAAAATAGGTTTACGGCAAAACGTCTGCCCGTCCGTATGTCCCACAATCCGTTTAAGAACAACGCGAAATAATTGGCAGAATTTTCCCATAAATTGACATTCCATGATCGATCGGTCCCACTGAAATTGAAACCTATATATATATATATATATATATATATATATATATATATATATATATATATATGATTTTTGGGGCACTTTACGTAAAACCTCAAGGATATTATCAACATGTTCTCAAAAAATTCTTCTACAAATTTTTCGTTAATTTTTTCTCAGATAAAGAAATATTTTTTGAAAGCATGGTCACATTTTTGATAACATTTACGGTGCGTAACATACTACTTCCTACGTAATTGCCACTCCAATAACAATGTCAATTCAGATTCATTTCTAAGTTATGACACATATCTCGTCAGGAACCGATAAATACCAACATGTTTTGTTTTGTTTTTTAAGTCGTTGCGCCCTTAATCTAACTTATCAAGGCAACGCGTCTCTTCGCCCCTGGTGGAGCGTTGAGCGTGGAGTAATCCTCCATTATCTATCCCTCTATTACAGAGGACGCTGTATTTTTATATGTCTCGTCTCGTCAGTTGTCAAAGAGGACTGCCAGGTAGCATCTCCGCGTACGCGTTACTTCGCGCGCCCTTGTGTCACTACCCAGCGGCCAGAATTGGGAAGGAATTAGGAAAGGAGTAGGGTTTAGGACACTTCACAGTGGTTGGACTAGCCCTTGTAAAGCGGCCACACTCGTTTTGTTGGAACAAATTTCACACGAGATTGATGTGAATCGAACCCGGGCCTCAGTGGAGAAAGGCTAGCGACTTCGCTATGTGCCACGAGCGAATTAATTAATATTTATTTATTAAATATAATAATTATATATTAATTAATAATTAATATATAATTAATTAAAAATACTAAAATGCATCCAATTTCACAGCACAGTTCAAATTGAAACTGAGTGAGTTGGCTCAGGGTATCAACTGATGTTACTGCAGGCCTTCTGACCGGGAGGTCTTAGTTTCGAGTCCCGACCGCAGGATTTTCGACACGAGCTTGTCAGCTAGGTAGGTCGTGATTCAATCACTGTCTGGAGGAGAATTCTAGCGGCCGACTGCTCTGATCGATAGTTTTCCGTGGTTTCTCGGATCAACACAAGGTGGATGCCGGAACAGTATTCTAACAAACGGGCCACTTAGAGCTTGTTCTGGGCCGGGAGCTTAGAGCTTGTTCTGGCTGATCTGGCTTGTTCTGGCTGCGTCAGCGGTGCTCCGATGATGGAAGAATTTGAAATGGAATGATTGGTTGGGGAAAACCCGCTAGCGCGCGGTAGATCGGCGCCTGATCTCACCATACAGCGGGGTAAACCACCGCCACTTCCTGAGCAAAAACACGCTCTACACTTACGGGACTTATGACCATAGTAGTTGACGCACCCGGAATTGCTCTTAGCCACCTCGGCCATCCAGGTCGGCAATTTTGAAATATTATTGGAAAAATAAAAAAAATGTCTAAAAATCAACAACATAAATAAACAATTTTTCCTAATAAAATTTATGTATGGTTACTGATTTAGTTATGATCCCTTGAACTTATTAACGGCCAGCAATAATGTTGCATTTAACATAAATACCTCCTCATACTTCTGTACTAACGAATTACTTCAAATCTAACATGACAAATAGTTAATCAATACGCGACCTTCCAAGCCTGTCGACCTATCCACGCTAGTTGGTTTGAAAACCAATGAAGAGCCGCTATATCTGGTTCACGTAGTCTATTTTCACTGTCACTTTTACATCACTCGACAACAATCAGAAGTATATTTATACTCTGGCATACACGGAAAGAGCTGCCTGGCGTTCCGACCGCCAGCCAAATCTGTTTCCGACCCCCGCTGCCACAGTCACTCGCCTAGGCGAGCGAGGCTGCTGCCATCTGTTGCACAGCATGGCCTGTGGCTCCTGCTTAGGGTGCAAGACATGCGTTTGCAGACGTCACCTTTCAATCACTATTAACGATAACAATGATAACGATCGTACCATTTATCGTGCAACCCAGTCCTCCAAGATGATGGATGCCGAAAGCACAAATAACAAGGGTGATCAATTTGTTCAGCATTTCGTAACGAGAAAGTAAACTACTATACGAGAATGTGATATACTTACGAGAAAGTAAAATCTGTACGAAAAAGAAAAATGTCAAATGAAGATATTTTGGTTGAATCATGTTTTGTAAACTGTTGATCCATTGTAAACTATCACGTGAATTAATAAATCACGTTATTGAGTAAAATGCAATATTTGTTGAACCTCTCGGAATATTCGAATCTTAATGTCGCTACATCAGTGGATTAAGAAAGATCTAAAAATGATCGTGTGTTGGCCATTACTACCCCAAACATTTGTACTTCTATTCGCAGACTATTGGGATTGTTTCCCATAACTTTTGAATTATTTGTACAGTATTTTTTTTCATTTCCACAGACCAGCGTAACTGCTTTACAGAGATTGTTTACATACAGTAAATTTGGTAATGTTAAATAGCAAATCACGATGAATTGAGTGAATTAGAAACATTCAATATGCAATTAAAGTAAAAAAGAAGTTACGCGACTCTTCAGACCGAAAATATACGTTTCTTTAAGTAGTTTAAATTCAACACTTTTGAGGGCATAAACGTCACCGGTGTTTGCCATTTATGACGGTAAATGTACGGTATTTCCTAATACCTCCCACCAAGGCTTCATTGTGGATTGGCAGAGATTCTGAGAGGGAAAGAGTGTATGCAGTGCGTGAATAGGATACTGATACAGCATTCCCATGGACGTGCTCACGGAATCACCATCTGGGCAACTCCACCTACGATCTCCATTCCTGCAGGCGTCGCAAACTAGACGATGCTCGACACATCCAGCAAATTTCTGGCACCTGACGGGTTAAAACTTGCGATCTCTCATCCGTCGGCACGATGTATCATCAAATACAAAGCGTTGCATTTACAATCGGCGCGTTGTGAACACCCTAATATTGAACTTTGAAATATTTGCATAAAAAATAATATTCTAAAAGACAAACGAGTATGTTGTTTCTTCGTACAAGGTACTATGTTTACAAAATAATGTCTTGTAATGCTGTAACCTGATACAAAGCAAAATGTTAAGGGAGAACCACTGAAAAAAATGTAAGTTCTATTCCGTCTATCACGTAAGACAAAACAGCACTTAATTTTTGAATTAATTTATAATTGGTAGGACATGCAGAGTTTGATAAATCGCGCGCGAACTGAATGCCAGTGTTGCCAAGTGGCCTTAAGCATTTTCCACTAGATATCGCGAAGCATTTACCGACAGATTCCCATCAGCGTTGCAAAAACCATCAAAATGTCAATAACAAAAAAACATGATTATCTCATGTGAAAAAATGATTATCTCATGTGTAAAATACTCGAGCAGTAATAGAAAGTAAAGAAATGCAAAAAATATTATTAGTGTATATATATATATATATATATATATATATATATATATATATATATATATATATTAATATTTATAGTTTACAGTAAATACATATTTGTAATACATTAAAAATATGTATAACAAGTATAGCGCACCAGGAAAGCCTCTCCATAGCGGCACCTTGCTGGTGAGTGTGTTTGGCATCAGAAAATATCTTGGTAGGACGAGCTGTGGCTTACAACAAAAACCAGGAGCGGTAGCTCAGTGCATCAAATATTGTCACTGCAGCGCCTTTGACAAGAAGGTCCTATGTTCGAGTCCTGACGGCGGCAGGATTTTCGACACTAGCTTTTCAGCTAGTTCAAATTCAGTCGCTGTCTTGAGAATTCTAGCGGCCGGCTGCTCTGATCGGTAGTTCTTGGTTGTTTCTCCGATCAACACGAGGCGAATACCGGAGCAGTACCCTAACAAAGGGGCCACGGACCGCACACGAGCTTTCCTCCTATCTTCTCCCCTTACACACACACACTAACATGCACTACATATAACATGTACCACATATTCCGGAAGACCAGTCGGGAGCTTAAAGCTTGTCCCGGCTGGGGCGGTGCCCCGCTGGTGGGAGAGTCCTGGTTAGGGGGAAACCCCTCTAGCCGGCAGTAAGTCGGCGCCGAATCTCACCATCCAGCAGGGAAGATCACCGCCATCTTTCGAGAAAAAAACCTGCCCTACACTTATGGGACTAATGACCTAAGCTTTTGATGCGGCTGGAATCACTGACAGCCAACCTTGTAACAAAAGAAAACGTAAATTTCATACTCACCACAACTATAAAACATACTTGAATTGTTGTCCCTTTCACTTGCTTTCCAGTGATCGGTTTGCTACCAAGATAAATGCAATTTTTAATGGGATATCCTTATTCCGCTCAGTGCGCAGAGACTTTCCTGGCGCACTGTATTGATATAATAATGTACCTACATACATTGTATAAGTTTCATTTTAAGGAGTTTCACACTGTGTACGAGTTACAAAACGTAAGAGGTATCTTTATCTCACTCATTGTGATGACTGAAAACGAGAAATGTCAAGCGGCGCTACTAAGATCAGTACTCAGCAAACTGCCAGCGATGCACCGCAAGGCGTAACAAAAACAGTGAGTGAAAACCAAGAAACTGTGGACAGTTGAGCCAATAGCGGTAAGAAAACATTCAATGACTCTGATGAAAATGAACATCTTCCTAAAAAATCAGTCAAGAGTGCTAATAGTGTGTATTCAGTGCCAGTTGGTAATAGATATGCCCTTAGAAATACTAAAAGACCCTGACTCCAGATTTCATTATGTAAACTCCACCCCAATACAAGATGAGAATGTCAAGATTCCACCAGTTTATGTGAATAATATAACAAACTTATCCGAGTTTAATACAGAAGTAAAAACGATATTTCTAATCAGTTCACCTCGAATATAATAAATAATCAAATAATACTAATGTTCAAAACAATAACTGACTTTAGAGAAAATGAAACATCTGTTAAATACTAAAAGTAATGTTCACACCTACAAATATCCCGCTAATAAAAAATTCTCCTAAGTATTTAAAATAGTTCATCAATCATTATCACTACAGGAAATCTCCGAGGACGTCAAAGAGAAATGCTCTTCGCTAATCAGTGTCACTAGACTGCAAAAGGAAAACATTCCAATCCCAGTAGTAGCTGCCGAGTTTAACGGCCAGCAGAGCATTGACATAGTATTACAAATATCGGAAAATTGCAATCTGAAAGTGAAAGCCGAAAAAAGATGAATAATCAAAGGTCCAATATAATGCTTAAGGTGTTTAGACTTTGGTCATACCCGCAATATTTGTAACCACAACTTGGTCTGTATTCACTGCTCAAAAGATCATTATTCCGTAAATTGTTCAAATAAAATGCTCATCCCTTTTTGTAAGAACTGCAACGGGTCACTTAGTGCAAATGTTCGTACCGACGAATGCCCGTACTACAAAAAACAAACTGAACCCCACCACCCTAACGGAGCTCATAGTGGAGACCTACGCTGAGTAAAAAACACTTCTCACAGCAAAAATGTAGAACCCTCATCCAAAATTTCACAACCATCCAACCCCAGAACCAGATCCAACAATAACACCCCACCTCGATTATCTTCCTACAATTTCCAATAACTCCCACTCACAGACGGCATCCCCAATTTCACCTTCGACCCAACAGCAACCTCCAACTCAAATCCACCTTATTAACTCAACCAAAACCCTCCAGTACCAAACAATAGAAATCTAAGTAATAATAAAAATAATAATCAAGCATTCATATAATCTCTAATAAATTTCATTACAACTCATATCGTAAACATAATCAACTCAATCATCCCAGTAATTATGAGTAACATACACACCTCATTGTCATCATACTTTAATAGCAATCATGATTCTACAACACACTAACCAACTAAATCGACTAAATTGGAATACCAACGGCATCAAAAACGAGAAAACAGAATTATTGTACTTCCTAAAAGCCAATGACATCAAATTAGCATGCATTACAGAAACACACTTAAAACCAAACGAAATATTCAAATTATCTGGATATAATAATCACAGATCAGACAGAATAAACTCAAATGGAGGCGGTGTTATAATTCTAAGAGAAAAGTCAGTACCATATATTCAACTAGACAATAGAATAATAACTCTCATAGTACCCTACAAACCTTAACCGAGGCTGCAGAACTTCTAACCCCGCAAGTCTTCAGCTGTCTAAAATAATAACACATTTAAAATTGCAAGTAAGCTCTCCCCCTGAACCAACATACTACCCCCAGGACCAAAACAAATTCCCGGATATATTGGATATTGCAGTCACCAACACACGAGTCAAATTTCACAGTTCTCCCATATCCGAATTGGATTCAGATCATCTTTCTGTCATCATTTCAACCCAACAAATTTCCCCCACATTTCCCACACAACCCCACCCCACATTAAACACACGCAGTAATTATAAAACATTTAAAAATATAATTACTAAATAATTTTTTCAAGACAACATCCCTACATCACAAAAACATCCAACGCGAAACTAACCAAGTCCATTCTGAGCTTAATCAAAATTAAAAACAAAACTAGAAGACTTTGGAGTATAACAAAATTGCCTCACATTAAAACTGAACTGAACTTACTAACTACAATAATTAAAAAATAATAGATTTTCACTACTCAACTTGTAATAAACTAATACATTCATTGAGCACATCAAACAATTCGCTTTGGCAATTCACCAACAATATCCTCAAAAAGAAAACAACCATACCACTTTTAAACACACCATCAGGTAAAAAATGTTCACCAATAGAGAAAGCAGAAGCCTCGGCTGATTACTTGGCGCAATCGTTCACTCCTAACAGCAGTCGCGCACTCCGCTCACATGGATATATCACAAATAGCATCAGCACCCAGTTATTATATTCCACATAGAATAAAATACAGTTCCCCAAATGAAATTAAAAACTTAATCCAAAACGTCCCTCTTAAGAAGCTTATAATGTTTTTAAAAAGAAACAAGACCAGCAGACGGAAATTGGGAAAATTCCTTTGAATCCGCCTTGTCTAAGAATCGATGGTCGATAATCAAGCTTTTAATTCTGAGTGTGGAGGTGATTCGGATGTCGATTATGTATTGCCAATACTTATCTCACTAACACTCTAAGGGGAGATTATTCATTTCATCCAACTTCCATAACTGGCAGGGAAGTAATTATCGCGTGCGATCTGTGGCCCGTTGCTTCAAACATTCCTCTGGCGTCTGCCTGGAAGTCATCAATGAAAGCCATTGTTCAGAGCGGTCAGACTACAATTCTCATTCAAGAAGTGGCATCGTCCAACTCAACGATTACCGATTGAGTCCACTGCCTTCCTGCCTACGAAGCTTCTGGTCAGGACTTGGAACTACTTAAGTCAATGCACTAGATATCTGCGTCAATACCAATCGTTAAGGAAATGACAATTTTAGCATCTTCTTTATGTGCAGAGTGAACGGCAGAAATTTAAAATTAACTTCTCGACCTGTTAACGTAGGGCGTTTACTTAGTGTCACATAATCGAGAATTAAATTCCCAATAAAAGCTTTACGATTTTTGTTAATGATGAGAATAGTCTGGTGCTATTATTAAAATCAGAATGTAATTCATTCTTTTATATTAATGTCCCTAATTCACCTAGAGGATCATTTTATGTATTCACCGGCAGAAGAACTTGAAACTTCAATTTATTAATTCTAAATGCAGGTCTTCATTGTTAAAACAGGGGATCATTATTTACTTCAACATCATTATAAACTACTTTGCATTGTGTAAGCTATTCATAAGTGTGATTAGTTTGTGGGGAATATATAGAAATAGTAATTCAGTATGTTGAGTCGGATTGTACAGCAACAGTGACTGAATATTTTGAGTGTCTTGAAAATAATTACTACAGCCAAAAAATTAATACAGTGTATTATACGGGTAAGAATAAAGTTACAAACCCAGAAAAATTAATGTAAATTGTGGTCATGTTATCAATTATATTTATGTAAGTTTTTTATACAAATACATTAATCTGAAAAAATTATCGTGGGCAATACCAAGACTACTTTGGAAATTATTGATAAATCCCCAACTCTCAAGGGCGAGATTTATCTGAGAATCACGTTTCTTTCGTGTCTTTCTCGGCCGTGCCGCTAAAGTCGCTTCATCTGCAGCACTGCTTGATATGGTCGCGAGCATGCGACACCTAGCGGCACGACTGAGAAAGACGCGAAAAACCGTGTCATAATGCCCCCGTGGTGACGGGCCTTAGGTGCAATTGAGAGGCAGCTCTCTAAAAACCACAGTATATTGTATATCAATACAGCGATCGATACACACCGCCTCCTAAGACAGATATGTCGCAGCTGATCATTGGCCAGTAGGCATTAGTAGGGTAAGAAAAATTGGAGAGAAAAGCGATCAATTCTTTAAGATACACCGACCTCAATTTTATATGTATAGTGAAACACTGTCGGTTTTAATTTCACGAGAGAGAGGAATAGACAATACAAACTTTTCAAGAAATCTTAAATCATGGTTCAGGGATATACCCACGCATAGTAACGAAGTTGCGAGTAAATATAAAAGATCTCTTCAGAAGATTTTTTTACTGAAACCGAGGATCAGATGATATAAATAAGCCAACGTTTGAGCTGTTGCTAGTAAGCGGTCCTCGTGCCCATCTTTACGCATTACCTCACATCTGACAGTGTGGAAAAGTACTTGAAAGATTTATATATTTTTTTTTCGGTGATTAATTTAAAATTGGAAGGAGTAATGATTCGGGATATAAAAACGATCCTAATGATAACATTCAGGAAAATAAACCTAAATTTATTTTCATTATCATTATATTAGAATGGTTGAATTATTCCTGTTGATCCCGTTTTATATAGTAGAAAGATGGATCTTTTTAAACTTATAGGACCAAATAGGATCAATCAATGAAGATATCAGGAATTAAGACGTATAATTCATATAAGACATATACATTGACATATTGCTAAACGTTTCACACATTCAGCATGTGCCTTTTCAAAAGCATTTGAAAAGGCACATGCTAAATGTGCGAAACGTTAAGCAATAAATAAATGTGTATGTCTTATATGAATTATACGTCTTAATTCCTGATACCTTCATTGATTGATCCTGTTTGGTCCAATAAGTTTAAAAAGATCCATCTTTCTACTACATTATCATTATAATTATTAATTATACCTCTAAGTCACGAGTAATGATATTATGAGTCGGTTGAATATAAAATCCACTACGGGTTGCAACCAGCTTCCTAAGGAGCTGATCTAGGGACTGTCGGTGGCTCTACAATACTTTGTGCAAAATGTGGGCGGTTTCCAATAAAGCAATTTTTCTGCGAATCGGCCATCACTGACCCACGCGATACGTGCATCCTACCGGGGCTCAGACTGATATCGGGGTAGGTGCACGTTACTTTCTATAGGGGGAATCTGCATTAATTCTTGCAATTTAATACAGATTCCATTTTTACACCCCAGGGTAGTTAGCCCTGGAGGATGGGATGAAGTGATGATGATGATGATGATGATGATGATGTATGATGAAATAGACATACACAAACGTACAAAGACACACACAACATAATAATTTTATTTCGAGTCCCGCCGCGGGTGGGACTCGAAGTAAAATTTTCAGGAGAATCAAAAAGTGTCTGACATGATTTGTAGAGAAAATGGACTTCCGTTCCTTAAGAAGTAACAGAAAGCAATAAAAACTTGATTTTCCGAAATAAATATTTGTTTATAAAAGGAGGTAATCGTGGATAAATATTGTACTTTTATATGTATAGTTTCCTTGAAACCAGATTACACAAAACATATTCTTATGTATTATATTTAGTAGTTTGATTATACCCTAGTCGCGTCATTTTTATAAGTACAGAAACAATATAAAATTACGAACTATAATTGTATTTTGTATCTGAATTTTTCAGGGAGTAATGGAATTATTATTACAAACCAATTAATTAGCTTAAATACTTTAAATTTATCAACATTAATAATAACCATACTGCTATCAACCATTTATTTTTTAACATATTTATTTACTATCTGCTCAATCATACAGATTTTTCAGTGTTTTGCTGCAAAATATATCAATATTGTATGGAATGGTGTTTGTATTTTCATTTAAATTAAATTTGTATGTTAGATACATTGTATCTAAGCTAGGTGTAATTTGTTCTTTGACAACTTTGAATTAATTTTGTTTTTTACTAAGTGACCTAGACATTTCGGCACAATCCTCTATTTTTAAGTCTTCATAAATGTTTTCTGATAACTTTCTAATATTATTATTTAAGTTTTCTACTTGCAGTACATTTCTAATTTGTTTATTTAAAACGTACCAAGGAACTCGTACGACATGCGTTAAACATTGTTTTGCACCCTTTGTATTTTATTAATATTACTTTCACATTAACAAAATCACTAGACTATTAACTATTTACTGAAGAACTCAATATACTTCCCCACTGACCACGTCTTCGTCTTTCCTTCATCTTTCCTTCATCTTTCACAGAAGGGTATAAAAGAGTTTTCGTTAAATGCTGTGATTATTTTTCCAAAACATCTTTCATTTATAAAAGCGTGTAATATTCGTAAATATTTTATCATCACATACGATATATTTTGATGGTCAAGAAACGCAACGATTTTTACAGAGTCGTTATTTTCATGTACCACATATGATATCCTCATATTTAATTAATTTATCTAAAATATGTGTTAACATGGATACTTTTATATCATAGACACCTACATATGTTGGTCACATTCAGGAGAGTTTGGCCAAACCTCTCTATTTTAAATATGTTCAAGTTACTCTGAATGTTGAATATACTTCGTTCATAAGTAAGTGTTCGTAAGTTAGACAGATTCTTCGTTCTAATTTGAATTCATATTGAGTAGAAAAGAGAAGTGAAAGGAAGGACTTTTTTTACACCAATTTCCGAATTCTCCATCTGGCTTTGTGTCCGGAATGTCTCTTGGGATTAATCTGTCGGGACAAATAAGAGAAATTCCCATACGTGAATGTGTTATTCAGAAAGGCATGGTGATGGCATGATCTGCCTGTATCATCAGTGTTTTTAATTGTGGCATGGGAGTAAGCTGTAAATGTGAGGCAGTTAAGCAGTTAACATGAAACGGACGAAGTTGTCAATTGGAAAGAAGAAAACACTTCATGAAATGAATAGTCGGATAAGTTTCAGAAAAAGTACATAAAAAAGAGATTGAAATGACAGATACTATCAATAACTAGTGATGTTACAACAGCACATACTTTCTCGTTTTAATAGTAAGAGTGGCATAATAGTCTATTGTAACTTTTATCCTATTAACACTTCAGCCACCTCTTGAAAAACTCTTAAGCAAATGAAGAGTGAGAAATGCGAAACACAATATATACCTTTAATTTTTCAAAACTCTTTTAATGAAAATTGCACTTCTGCCATAGAACTCTTTGTACAGGCGACTCCGGTTATGGTGAACTGGAGACTAATATTTCTGGTTCATTATACCAGAGGTTCACTATATCTGAAGATGTCAAAATTAAATAGAATTTCTCCACAATTATTGATTTATGAATGTATAGATACATCAAAATACGTTAATAGCACGAACTGAAAATTTTAATAGCTTTATTTGACCTTAGAAAACAATAATTTTCAATTTTTTGCTTCGTATACTAGTTTTCATTCGTTATTTCCCCAGATCCTTCTCCCCAGTTCATGCATCTCATCGAGTATCTCAGACTTGACAGCGTTCAATGCCACTTACACTGTTGTAACACCGTCCCACTCTCCGAAGGGCCTTTTATTCGCCTAATAACATACGGGATCCTTTCTTGCGAAATGGCACAAGCGGCTAATGAAACTCATCGCTTTTCCGCACAGCGCGGCGGGTGTCGCTAAGCTGTGGGGCTGTGGCAGTCGCGCACTTCCTGTCGCCTACGTAGAACACCTCGCGTTTGTCTTGCGGGATCTCAAGTAACGTCAGGCTTGAAACTGAAGAAAGCAGTCGCCACCGCTAGTTGTAGTCCACGCAGGTCATAGCCTTTGTATACGCAGTGAGAGTGGCACAAGTTCATAGGTAAGTTTTACATTTCTGATCCGCTACTTCCTCATCAGGGGAGACTTTATCCATTATTACCTTTGGCTGACGATATTTTTTCGATGCTGCCTACTGTTGGAATTGGTGGTACTGAAGGGATATATTATTTTCCAAGAGAAAATTAATTTCCACGAGGTTGTATTTTTCTACATTCACTAGAGCCGAGGTTCGATGTTCACTATAACTGAATCTTATTGGGCTTCTTTGTAATGTAAGTGAAATGGGATCAGTGACTTAAGTTCTCCATAACGAAAATTTACTACATCCGGGTTCACTAAAACCGGAGTCGACTGTATTAGGCTTTAACCTAAAACAGTTGACAGAAATAAAAATAAAATTAGTTACCCCAAGAATGATTCGAAACTCAACGTTTAGACTTCTGTGGATTGTAGGAATGCTCATTAGGTGTTGTTGACGTAATTAAATGAAATAATTGAAGTCATCTTCGGGATCTTAAGTAAATTTATTTAGAACAAAGACTCTTTTGCCGGGTTTTGTTCAGGCTTTAGAAAGACGTGCTCGTACCGCACGTATTCTAACACCTGATCGCAGACTTTACGAGTCATTCTTCAGACTTCTTAGTACCTGCGGATCCTGGCAAAATTCTCAAACGTTTACACAAAATTAATCGAAAACTAATATTATTTCGACAACAGTGTATATGACGTAGTTTAAAAATCTAAAACTGAGAAATAGTTTGCAATAAGAAAGAAATATTTAGCTTGAACATTTCAAAAACTAAGAGAGAAATTGGATTTTTTGTACTTTTTGACATTTGAGAGGTTTTAATAGAAATTGTAATACATATGAGCGCACTTGGCTCTATTTGATAAAAAAAATAAGAAAACATTTTGAACAATATTTAGAAACCTTTGCTTAGATATTTTTAAAAAATTCTCATGATTTGATTTAAAAATACTCTTAACCTCCATTTACATTTCTGGTCTTTGACAAGGATGGGGGCTTCCGCCTTTGTTTTCCCTTTTCCTGCACAGGAAACTTTGCTTTCCACCATCTATTGTCTGAATGGCAGCAGGAAGATCAAGAGGCGTAAAAATAGACGAACGATCAGATGAGATCGCATGGCGTCAAGCACAACACATAGACAACGTAAACACACCCACGACTTTCGCGGGACGCAAACTCAAGGTGATCCTTGGTCAGAACCGCTGCAGAGACAGCGACACAGACGGCGGCTGGGCCAAACTCAACTGGTCTACACCTCCGAGATCGGTGCTTTCCCATGGATGTAAAACCGACCTGCTCAAATGCAAAAATTGGGGCCCGGTAGCCCGCGATGATCCGGTGTACGCCACTTGCCTTTCACTGGGCGAGAGCCGATTGCGCCCGATTCCCTTCCCCTTTCTTGATGACTCAACCAGCAGCGGGCACGCCGGTTCCCCGCAGATAATCCCGGGCCAGAGCACGCCAAGTGGGCCGCCCACCCGACCAGCCCTGTTCTAAAGGATAATGCATGGGTTTTCCGCGAGGGTTACAGGTAGGGTTGCCAACCGACCTCCATTTAAGACGCCAGTCCTGCATTGATGTAAATTCTCCTCTCGTCCTACTTTGTATTTTCAATGTCGTCCTTTTAGAAAGTTTAAACATTTGTTGTCATTTCTTTTATCACGTGACTTACATTTGCCACGTTGTATCGTTTAATTTAGAATAGAAAACATGAAAATATTTTTTTCTGAACGCTGACACACGCATATGACACACGCATGCATGAAAATGTCTCTGTCTAGCGACTAAAATCTTCCATTTTTCTGAGACGCTCAGATCATCTTCATGTGCATTATAAAAAGAAATGTATTGATGCGCTTTTTTGTGCTTATCGATTGATTGTTAGTGATTCCAGACGCGCGAACAACAATGATCATTAGTCCCGTAAGTGTAGTGTGTGTTTGCTCGGGAGATGGCGGTGGTCTTCCGAGTTGGATGGTGAGACCCGGCGCCGACCTACCGTCGGCTAACAGGGTTTTCCCTAACCAGGTATCTTCCACCAGCGGGGCACCGCACCAGCCGGGACAAGTTCTAAGTTCCCGACCGGTCTCCCAGCATATGTGGTAGTGTAGTGCATGTTAGTGTAAGTGTACGTGTAAGAGGTGAGGATAGGAGAAGAGGAAGGAAAGATCGCGCGCGGTCCGTGGCCCGTTTGTTAGGACACTGTTCCGGCATTCGCCTGGTGTTGATTGTAGAAACCACGGAAAACTACCGAGTCAGGGCAGCCGGCCGCTAGAATGCTCCTCCCGACAGCGACTGAATTCGACCTAGCTGAAAAGCTAGTGTCGAAAATCCTGCCGCCGTCGGGACTGGAACTGAGAACCTCCCGGTCGGAGGCGCTGCAGTGACATCAGTTGATGCACTGAGGAACTGCCGCTCCCGGTTTGTGCTTATCGAGTGTCTTCCCTTTTACATGAACATTGTTGGCACCCCTAGTTACAGGCCCCCCGTCGCAGCGAGCGGAGCGCGCAGTCGGGCCGGGTGCATGCGCGAAGAGGGGCTGGGAGCGGCGTGCAGGGGCTGGCAGCACCGCAAGGCTGCGCGGCGCGGCATCCGCGCGGCCGCGGGAGCAGGGCGGAGGGACGGGGCGGGGGGCGGGAGGCAGGGTGGCTGCCGGAGCGAGTCGGCCAGCGGGCACACGGAGCTCGCCCGCCGACGTCGCGCCGTCACCGTGCGCCTCCTTGCTTGGGGTATTTTTAGCACGTGAGCTCCAATGTTTAGTTTTGTTTCCAACACGTAGCACATGGGACAGCGGCCGCTGCGCGGTGATGGCGGGGGCGGGGGAGCGCGGGGCGGCACGGTAAGGGACGGCGCGAAGCGGGCGGGGCGGGGGCGGGGGCGGGGGCGGGCGGGGCGGCGCGGGGCGGCGCGGGGCGGCGCGGGCGGCGCGGGGCGGCGCGGGGCGGCGCGGGGGCGGCGGGACGTGGCACGGAGCACAGGGCGGGGAGCGGAGAGCGGGCGTATTGCAGGTGACAGTGAAGCGTCCGCTGCAATCCGAAACCGATGCGAGCTTGTGATGATTTCCACTGTTGACAGCCGCGCCCACTCCGCCACCGCCGTCGGCAGGAAGCTTAAACGCGGGTAAAAAGGGAATGCAGATATTCACCGACAGATACTACAGGAAGGCGCCGAAAGTGTAACACCTCAAATAACACGTTGCTCTGTGCGCTTATACACACGTACTCAAGAATCTGTTAAAGCTATTTTGTTTTCAAAGTTATTTGTGGCACTAATTGCCAGTAATGTAATGAAATAATCGTAAGTGGTAGTATCATTATGAATGATAGTGATAATTTCCTTTAGCTTTAGTGACTGAAGTGCTTTATAGTGACTTTATGAAAGAAAAATAATAAATGATCAGTCGTCGTGAAAATAAAAAATTAATTTGGACCCTAATAAGTGTTTCTGCATTATTTTCAATATATCTCACACACTATCAATAAAACTTAATTGAAATATGACGTTTGTGCAGAGCCACAAGATAATTCTACGCGGATTATTCCTATCCCTTTTAAGAGTAGTTGAAGTATAACACGAGTAATGCGATCTTACCTATTACGCATTGACGCGTGTGCTCTCAATTTTCGGTACTTACAACAACCCAGAAGAGCGAAGGCGTGTAATGAAATAGTTGCAGCGTGGGATTTTGCCACCCGGTACGCTCAATCACAGACGGAAATGGCAATCAGAGATGCATCCGGGATTGATGTTCTCCAGATGACGCCAAAATCGTGCGTGGCGATTCGGTGGCTGAGATCGCTAAGGCAGTAGTGTCGTAGTGATCTCGGACAAAAGGGTCGCGTGTTTGAGTTCCTCCTCGTGCGTGGTTATATTTTTGTTCGCCCTTTCACCCCTTATTATCATCATATTGTTTCATCTTCGTAGTTACCATAGCGAAAAAATTCGAAAGTGGTCCCTAATGACCTAAATGTTGATGCGACCTGAAATAACACACAAAAAAGAGAAGAAAAGCTTCATGGACAACCAGCAGCCTCCGCGAGCGGCAGCGAATAAACAAACAGTTCAAACGGGAGAGCTGCAGGGTGGGTACCGGATATGTGTTCACCTCCACGCTTTTTCACAAAGGTACAAACCTATTCTTTTACCCAGCGACCAACGAAAGGGAGGACGAAATTTCACACGGAAAGAAGAAATTCAAATGAATTGATAGTCATGATTAATCTACGTAGTCTTTATTATCAAACTTATTTTGATTGATCGCATTTCTAATTCATATGAAGACAGATTTTTTAAAAGCGATGTGTTTCTCGCCATTTACGTTCTTTGCTGACAGTAGTCTGATTTGAGAATATACGCGTAATTCGACAAGAATAACAGACTTCTGCGTCAATTTTCAAGTGTCTTGATGGGATATCGATTTTCTGGACATTTTGTAGTATTGTATTGTAGACTTAAGCAAATGAAAAGAAATCATCTGATTTAACTGCCATGAGCATTTTGATTTGTTGCATCAAATCTTTGGATTAGAATTGAAACTCCTGAGAGTCACTTGTCGTGTATATTTAAAAAAAATTCGTGTGAATACTCGATCACCTGATCTCATAGAAAATACAATGTGATTGATTCTATATTCTAGACTTTATTCCGATTATACTATTAATAATTCGTAGATAGTTTTTGTTTCACCGACATCTTAAAGATGCATAAATGATAGAAAATTTCATTTATGTGTTCGAGTAAGCTAAATAAGACCAAAAAAAGAACAAAATACCAATACAAAATTCACGAAAGAAAGAATGAAAAACACTGGGATCGTTTTAATGTAGAGAAACGGAAATATCGCATACGATTGACATGTACCCCTCCTCCTCTTGATGAGAGCTTCTGATCTTTTGAATTATCTTAATAAATTAATTAATATTTGAATATCACGCTTACTGAAAAATCTCTGGATGTTTTCGTATGAGTTAAGTCATCTTTATTATGTTGTGTTGCATTGTTTCAATTATAGGTGAAGAATACATGGCGTAGAAGTACTAGGAATTACATAATTCAGATTAAAAAAGGCGCTTAAATATTCATGTTCTTTATATATCGCAAAGAAAAGTTTTCCACAACGTCGAATATCCCACAACACGAAACTAAAGTGTGACCCGCTGCCGTCAAAGGCAGGTATTGAATGGGAGTTTATTTTCTTTTCGCGAAAGGTCAGAGTGGCGCGCTCCGTCTGGTTGGCAAGAGATTGTCCATCGCCTCTTCAAGTACCGAAATACTCGAACTCACTCTCCGATGAGTCCATGAACACTGTGGACGACAGACAACAAAAGAATACGACCTCTTGCGACTGTTTATGTAATGATTTTTATTGGTCCATACTTTTTAGCTTTTTTCATTACACTTTTGTGCGATGTCAATGGTTTTGTCCTGAGAGTTACATAATACTCGAAGTCCGACTCTCAACTGAGATAATACAGTGCCATTCACTAAATTCATACGTTCACGGCTGCATCAATCCAATATTACTCTGTCCTCATAATATGTTTTACTGTCGTTGAATCATGCATTACGCATCAAATTTTTCACCATTTATTCTCCATTACTTGGGTTTGTACTAATTGCATGTTTTCATTGAAAAACTAGTCATATTTTTATTTTCTCGCACTTCTTAAGAGGAAAAAGTTATGTAATCGTGCGCCGAAAAAAGGCGAATTTTCCTCAGAAAAACTCTTATTGCCGGGCCCTGGTATCAAGAAAGAGGATAAATCGTATTCCATATATAGTCAATTACATCCTCTAACACTTAGTGTAGCCAGAATCCATGTTTTGTGGTTCATACCGAAAAATCGATTGGAGGCAAAACGGTTGTCTGTCAGTCTATGGGTTAACACAAACACCTAAACCGTTCAGCCTATTTTCTCCAGAATTATTGTTCCCCGATCGATCTGAACGAATTCGAGGCTTTGGAAGTTTCAATAGAACATTTTGATTTTTGAGGCCACTTTACATGGAGTCTCAAAAATATTTTCAATACTTTCTCCAAAATGGCACCAAATTTTTGGATTAAACTATGACCTCGGATAGCGTAAACAATGCTTAAGAGATTGTTGCAGAGCTCCTGTTCGTTGAAATCTCAGTTTCCTCGAAAATTGTAAAAGTGCAATTTTGTTGGGGCATCTTCCTACATCTATAATATTAAAGATAGATATATTGCCCGCAATAAAATATGTTCCTTAAAGATAGATCTTACAATATGAGTAGTTTGATATGAAAATATGAGTAGTTTTCGTGAAATTTTGCTCAAAATATAGGTATTTTTAATTTTTTTAAACAATTTTTTTCTCAAAATCCTGTCCAATTTTTTTCGAAAATCGTAAGATTTTAACATTTTCAAACTACAAAATGGACGATAGACTTTTTGTCTTATTATTATTATTATTATTATTATTATTATTATTATTATTATTATTATATTATTAATTTTTAATTTAGCAGTAGAAGCTTAGTGAAGTTGCAGCAACTTGCTGAATGACACTGCACAAGGCAGATTATAAATCTTGAAGGCTTCGGATTTTTTTGTCTTACACAAAATCTGTTAAAATCAGCTATTTAAAAACGTTTATGTACAATTTCTTGAAAAAACGAATAGATTTCGTGTAATTTGTCTGAAATATATGCAATTTCTAAAAAAACCTTTTCTCAAAAACAGCTCCCTAGTTTTTCTTCAATTTTTCCCCTACGGATAGAAGAAGAGACTCTTAAAAGAACCGCGCGGGTCTCATTTTCGTTGATCTCTCTGAATATTCGCAAATTGAAAATTTAGAAATAATGCAAGAAAGTAGGTGCTATTGTCCCACTTGTGTAATGTTCTTAGTACAGTGTCGGAACGAGTAAATATGATTAAATATGTCGAATTTCAATAACCTTTATTCAAATTGTTTAAAGAACACAAACACATTAATAAATATTCACTTTTCTAAACGTTTGAACACACTCTTGTAATAGAATATGAAATGCGTCAACATTCATTACAAAAAGGAGAATGACACACGCTCTTTTTTCACCGTATCTTTTTCTGACACAATTCCTGTTAATCTGATCAACTCCGATACAAAACTCAAATTTCGAATTCTCTTCCAAACAGCTGATTCGTTCAAACAAGATCTCGCTCCAAAAAAGGTGTCCCAAAAACTCACTGTCCTCACCATTGTCCGAGTGTTTTTATGACATTTACTCCAATGGCACTTTGCCCGAAGAGAACAAAAATTCCAATCAACGATGACACAGAAAAAATCTTTCCGGAATCACATATTAGTTTTCCTACTGCATAATACAAGTAATTTAAAAACGCGCAACTGCATAATAATCTAAAATGGTTGTTTTTGTTATCAATTAATAATGTCATCAATGGCGACAATGCACTATTGTCGCTACTTTAGAGATTACGCTAAATACGGGGAAATCTTGGATTTTAGTAAATGTAAATATGGTAAGAATAATGAAAAGTAATGAAAACATAATACCCACGGGGAATAAAGTTATCTGAAATCAAATTCAGTAAAATTGAGAAATATGAAATATAAATATTAATGAGAATTCTTCAAATATTCATGGCATTAATTCTTAACATAATGCAAAGAAAGAACACGTGAAAGATAAGAAGCAAAAACCTAAAGCAATGTGCAATATCGAAAAAATATGACCCCCTTTTAAAAGTTTTCTTATTTTAATTCGTAACAATGTTCTCCTTATAACCAAGTACTGGTGTTCAACGTTAAGTGCGGTAATCCTCTTTAAAGCTAATCAGTTATCGTCAGTCGTAGTCAGGGTCTCGGTTCTATTAGATCCTCGGCGATTCCAGATTATCATCCTTCCAGGAACTATGGATGGTCACCCATCCAGGACTAAGGGCACGTTTTGTTGAACTGTCCTTTTGCTTGTAGTGGTAAGAGTAGATCTGGGGGTGAGTTACTATTTTGTTAGCAATGCAGAAAAATCAAATCTGAAGTACGTTTACCAATGCAAATAAGTTTTCTATAACTCGGTAACGAAAATGTCTAGTTTTTCAAATGTTGCTAATCTCACGCTTTTTAAAGGTTACTATTATTATTTTATTTTTTAAACTTTCATTCATCCTTCAACTATTTATAGTTAAATGCTGGGAAGCGATTCTGGTACTCAAGAAAACGTGCCCAGATCTTCTCCCCATACGTCACATACAGTTTTTACTGTTTTTGCCTAAATAAATAAATAAATAAATAAATAAATAAATAAATATACGTTCCCCAAAAATGTTCGACACGATGTTTCTTTCCGAAACGTCTTTTAGTGGGATCCTCAGAATAGTTAGTACACTAAAAAATAAATATTCAGCTGGTTTAGATAAATATCCGAATTGTTTATTAAAAACTTGTGTGCCCGTCTTATTATTTCAGACAAGCCACTTTTCAAAAAAGGCAACAAAAATTAAATTCAAAAATATCAGCCAGCTTCTCTTTCGTCAATTTACGTCTGTATTTTTGTCAATATATGAAAGGAAACATTTCTCAGGAGAAACGAAGCGTGAAATGAATTTAGAAAGCTTGAAATGAATTTAGAAAACTAAATCTACGAAAAACAACAATTTTTCTTTTCTTAAAAATGTTGCATGTTCAATGGATCAAGATTACATATAACGTTTGGAACATTTTTAGATCTTTCGAAAGCTTTAGACGTCGACTGTGATATTTTGCTTCAAAGCTAACGTTATATGATATTCATTGTATTACCCTAAATTGGATGTCCTCGTACCTCAAACATCGGTTGCAAAGAGTAGAAATGCAATACTGGCACGAAAGACGATTATTTACTCGTCATTCCAATTCTTTGTCAATTAAGCGCGTGGTTCCACAGGTTTCGGTCAAAGAACCAAACTAGTTTCTTCTATACGTAAACAATATGCCCTCGATGATTAGAAACGGAAGGACCGTTTTGTTTGATAACATGAATATTCTTTGCAAAAAAGGAAAAATAAGTAGTACGATATCAGATGTTTCAAATTCACAGTAAACGAAGGAAAAACTTTGCGGTATCGTATTTCCAACGACAGTCAATCTCATCCGTCATTGAAAATTGAACATTATGCAACTGGCTGATTTTAAGGTATCCAAATTTCTGGTTTCTCAATTCAGTCCAACCTCAAATGGAATATCCATAAAACTGAATTAAACACTAAGATAAGTTTGTTTTGCTACACATTCAGAATTATTTCAAATTCAGTCTTTATGCAACATGTTTGACGTATTTTGCAAAAACTACATACTACAATCCCGCCTGAGATTTGGCATAACATTCTCAGGTAATAAATTCTATAGTTCCGAGACTTTTAGATTTTGGAAAACATAGTACGTATAATAAACAAATGACATTCACGTGATTTGTGAAAATCTCTCTTCATTAACCTTGGAATCATGCCATTGCTTTGCTTATTTATTTATGAATCTGTATCAGAATGGCATACTTAACGGTGGGAACATATTTTCATGCAATGCAGATATTTATAATTACAACATACGTCACAAAGATCATATTCATCAGTTGTCAATATCAACAGCTCGTTCCAAAAAATCCATATTTAATACGTGTACTACGTTACTTTATAATATATTCATTGCCAGATATCATAAAAACAATTAAAATCGATACACAAGTATAAGTATCAAGTAAAAATATTTCTGCGTGTTGCTATTTTGTGAACAATACTATAAATTAAATTCTGTAGTGTTTTTGACGATGCAAATAAGTTTTCTAGAAGAGGGAACGAAAAATGTCTAGGTTTTCAAATGTTGCTAACCCCACTTTGTTGGTAACTTAATTCATCATTTAAAAGTGTAAAAAAAGGGAAAAGATGTCAAGAAAATGTGCGTAGATTCTAGTTCACCTCCATACGTCACATAATATTTCGTATTTTTTAAAGAAACAAATAAATTAATGAAACGTTTCTGAAAACAAAGATTTAGTAAAAAGCCTACCTAATTAAAATACTCGGCAATAGCAGAAGTACATTTGGGACTGGAAGAGGTGATGATTTGCAATAGAGGCGACATAAGATGACAAATATAGAATGACTGGAGAAAATATCTGTCACTTGTGTGAATTAATGTCAACATGTCCTATTTGATTCTTAATGAGTAAATAAAGATATACAATATACTACTCCTTCAGAGATCGTTTTATAATTTCTCCCTTTCTATGTTTTGAATGTTTTTTTGCAGATTCCACAAAACGCTGGCTTTTGTTTATATTGTCTATATTTTGATCGCCAAATAGTATAAGTAGTATACCCAGGAAACACGTACAACACAAACCTCACACATTGTCACTCATAGGAAACAGACACATTGGGCCCTTGGGCAATTTCAAAGCCTCTATCCAATAAGACACTCCAAATATCAATTCCTGGAGATAATTCTTCATCCAAAAACTTCAACCATTTCGCCAAAATTGTATTCATTCCCCACATTATTGCAAATATGGGAATCCCTAATAAATTACAAACATATTTATCTTTTTTTAAATTGGTTATTTAAGGGCGCATCAACATCTAGGTCAATAGCGACCACTATTGGAGTTAACGGTATGGTAACTACGAAGATGAAACTAAATGGTGATGATAAGGGGTGAAAGGACGCACACAAATATGTCCCAAACAACCATGTCCGCGGCGGGACTCGAACCCGCAACCCTTCGGTCCGCGATCTCGGCCACCGGGCCGACATATTTCTCTTTATTGTAGCTTATTTTAAACAGATGCGTGTTATGAGAAGGGGATCGTTTGTCCGATCATAGTCCAGTATACGCGGCCTCTAAGGGGATGGATCCACACAAATTATTAAGACAGACCCTCCGCGACAAAATGTAAGGAAGGTAAGGGACGAATGACATGATCACGAGAGATTCATTCACACGATGTGATCCGGCAGAGGCACTTAGATGATTCAAATACAGGGGTCGGCTCTAAGGATATTGCAAATAACGATCCCACAATCAGATTTTTCCGATTTTAGTGGAGAGATTATTGTTTTCATAAGTCAAGTCTGAAGCATTTAATAAAATGTATTTAACGTAAATACCTTGGCATTTCCACTAATTCAACACCGAAAGAAACTGAACAATTTATTTATTTAACGTCAAAAACGTGCTACAGGAAGAAGTGTATTCTGTGGACGTTTTCTTAATACTGGGATCCATTTCCTAAGCCATATACAATTTGAATTCTGAATACAGAAAGAAATGAGTGAAATACTTTCTAGAAGAGTGCATTCAAGGGTTATTACTACATGGATAAGATTACTAAATGTGCATTAGGATCACCATCAATACATATTGGATAATATACGTTGAATTAAAATAAAATAAAATCGATTTTGTCGACATGCTTAATTCAAAAATACTTTCTTAAAATAACTAAAGGGTATATGAAAGAAATTAGGCGAATTTTAATGAAGAATGTATTAGAAAAAAATAATTTCACAAGTAAAGCAAACAAAAAAGTAAACGAAAGACAACGTATGAATAAAGAGAAACAGATGTGGAAAATTATACGGATATATTACACTTAGATCTTTTGACACTTGAAAATTTAATTGAAATATACTTGATAGTCACATTTTACTACCGTATAAAGGAAATACAATTTATTTCTTGGAAACTACTTTAGTTCAACAACGGCCTAAATAGGAAACTTCCCAAAACATACACTATTGCATACAATTTACTGGAGGTTGAACCTATTTTTCACACCTTCCATCGACAAAAGAGCCGATTTTGTTAACAGTCTTATAGTATTTCCACTTCAAGAGAGACAGAGAAAGTACAGCATACGTGTTCAGACGTCGCTTTTGGAAACAACGCGAGGATGAGCAGAAGTATTCATTTCCTCAAAGGGCCTGACTTTCTGTAAAATATACGAGAAAAGGTAGCAAGTAGAGTTTGTCTTTGAAGGTCCCTGCTATTATGTTAACCATTGTGTTTCATGAATGTTCTTCGTTCTAATTTCTAGTTTGGCATTCCCACTAGGCACCAAAAACGTTTTTGTTCCTTCAAGTTTTGTTCACAAGTATAAGTTTTGTTCACAAAACGCGAGACGACCTCACCATTGTTCGGTGACCCAAACATGTTCAAATACGTCACAGCCCTACCGCTTTACCTATCCGGGTAAACACGTGCGTCTGTAGGCACAACACCTCATATAAAAATATCAGAAACGCAATCCGTCGGCAACTACATTCCTTCAGGATACGAGTCCGAGTCCTGATTGTCCGCGTGCGAAAACTATCACCAGGTACGATTTTGTTAATGTTGTGACGGTGGGAGTTGTTCCATTAGGCACGGGACAAACCCTTCCAGGCGAGGCCGCCCGGACGTGCATGGATCTGTTTCCGGCCGCAGCTCCTGGAGCAGTGAGATGCTGGGGGGCGTGGCGGGCGGCGGGCGAGGGGCGGCGGGCGCGGGCGGTGGCGGAGGCGAGAGGTGGGAGCGCGCGGCGTCGCCTCGTCGGCGAGAGAGCTCGCACTCACCTGCGGTGTCCCAGTGCACGTACTTCCGGCCGTGTTGCTTGCCCGGTTGGTTGCCCATGGTGCTGCAGGGTGGAGGGCCGAGGGCGGAGCGGGCCCTGCCACCGCGTTACCGTCCCGTCCCCAGCGGGGTGCGTTGGGAGTCCCGGAGCCGCAGCCGCACCCGCCTCCGCCTCGCGCGCGGCCTTCTCCCGGTCGGCGCTGCCCCGCCGCCGCCGACGTTGTCGTGGACGTCGCCGCCGGCGCCGCCGCCGCCGCCGCCGCCCCCGCCGCCACCGTCTCGCCGCCTCGATATAGCCCTGCGGCCCTCTGTAGTTCGCGGGGCGCCCACCGGGACCGCTCATTTTCTTCATTAACGACTTCATTTCTTTTTGACTCGCGACTTTCTTCTTTTTTTCTCCCCGGGATGGCGCCACCGCGGCCGCGGGCTGCACACACAAACGTTGCGCTCCAGGAATGGAAGTATTTTGCTCGCGCCCAAATTCATTCCCCTTTTAGTTTTTCTCTTATTTGCTCATAATTAAATTGTTCTTTTTCTGCAATTTCATTTTCTTCATTAACGACTTCATTTCTTTTTGACTCGCGACTTTCTTCTTTTTTTCTTCAGCGTTCTTTCTCGTATTTCTCTACGATATTCTTTTCCATATATTTACTGTTGATTCAATACTTACAAAAATAAAGATTTTTAAATAATTGTAATAATATAAACATTCCCCTCCCATGTTTAAACGAATCCTTTAGAACAATAGTAACGTCAATAAAATCGGAAATCAATGCAAGTATTAATTTATACAATTCATTTTCTAAAATTAAATTGTGCAGATTTTACATAAAATAAGACACCAACGAAAATCATTACCTCATTATGAAGATTAAATTAAAAAATGTAATACCTACAACTACAAAATTAAAGAAACACTTAAAAGTAAAAATTAAAAATGTTTAACCTAAATGTCAACCATCGATTTGCCAATGATATTAAGCGCTACATTCTTGCTTTATGAAGTCATTGCTGAATCAGAATACTAAATAAATATTGAAAAATTAATTTTAATCGCCTATTATTTTCTGTATACTACTAACAGTATACTACTACTAGTCTATACTATTCTTTATAACTATAAGTATAGAGAAAGTAATGTAATGGGGAAGAAGAGAAGTGCACTTAATAGTTGTGTTCAATTCTACCAATATCTGGAAGAGAATTCTAGCGCCCGGCTGTTCTTATCCATGGTTTTACATGTTTTTTCATCAGTACCAGGTGATTGCCGGAGTAGTTCACGGGAAGTAGTAACAAACTGGACATGGATCGCACGATCTTTCCTCATCATCCCCTTCTCTCCCCTTGCACTCAAACACACTGACACTTACATGCACTACACACGCATACATTGCGGCGGAGCTTGCGGCTGGGGCGGTGCCCGCTAGGAGAGATATCTGGAGGTGAGAAACACCGCAAGACCACGCGCAGATCGGCGCCAGATTTCATATTCCATCGGGGGAGAAATACAAACTCTCACCTTGGACAAAACAATAACTAAACATAAAAGACTTAAGTCTAAAACGTTTGATGCGCTATGAGAAACAAAACAATCAATCTTAATATCTTCGTCTAACACTCCTCTACAGTACTCTGCGCAAATCATGATTGGGGCCAATTGCGCCAGCACTTGTTGAGGACAGATGGTCTATAGCAGGCTGTTCCAACTCAGCTGACCGTGGGCGGGCACGCGGGCGCCCGCGAGCCACCTCGGCATTGGCAGAGACCGGTGGGTGCAAACTGCAGTCAAACCTCGCTGCTGGCGCCTGGCGAAATAGAAGCTCTCCGGCAGAGGCGGGATTTCGGATCCATTGTGGGGGGCAAAGGGTTCCCCCACATAAGATATTAAAAGGTTCTCCTAAACCAAATGACATACTTACACTATAACTCTAACATTAAAATAAAATTTTTGAAAGTCAATGCGTCCCACCACCCACATCCTCTACAGCGAGAAACGTGTCTTTTTTACTTTTAATTTTTTTGTCAACTTAACATTATTTTATCTAATTGAAAAAATGAAAAATAAGAAAATAATTTATACTATCAGAAATATATTTTTACTTTCTCGCTACCACTTACGCAGTAGAGAGAAAGAATGTAATGCTGCGCAAAAAGACGGTGAATTTTCGACAGGAAAAGTCTTTTTGCTGGGCCCTCATAACGAAAAAGTGCATTAATCCAGTTTCTAAATTTACAAAAAAACTGTCACGTGGTGTAGCCAGAATCTCTATTTTGTGGGTCATTGGTGCCGAAAAATTGATTGACGGTAAAACGTCCGTCCGTCCTTCCGTCTGGTGTATGTAAACAACACTAGCACCTAAACCATGCGTAGGATTTTTTCAAAATTAAAGAAACCCTTGCTGACCTGGCCTGAGTCGAAGCTCTGCGGTTTTGAAAAACCTTTATTAATTTGGAGGAAGTACTTTACATTAAGCCCCTGCTACATTTTAAAAAAGTTTCTCCAAAAAATGGCTCCAAATTTTTTTTCTAAATTTCTTGTAAGAATAGTGTAAAATATACTTATAAAGGTGACATAGGTCCAATTTTCACTGGTAACCCTGAATTTTCGATAATTATGAAGTTTGAATTTCTTTCGACTGGCGACTTCCTACGACTACAAAAATGAAGATAGCGATTTTTCCTGCAAATGGAATTTGTTGTCCTTAATTAGTTCTTTGAGTAAAGTCATGCACAATTTTTAAACTTTTCGTAGTTTTCTCGCAATATTGCGTGCAATATGAGCGTGCTATATATGTCTGCAATTTTAAACTAGTGATGCTACAGAATGACACAGGCTATCTCGTTGTATAGTTTTCTAATTTCCTTGCTGTGAACTGCCTTATGGTCTTGACCCTTCCTCTGACCAGCTGGCAATTATCGCCGCCCAAGGTACATTTTTTGACATTTTCTCAACTTTTCGGTTTCCGAATAGTAGACCCGAAATATTACGTTAAGAATATTAAAAAAGAGTATTCCTTCTAAATAGAAATTTTTATTGAAAAATTTGAAGCCGTTTTTAAGAAAATGGTGTTTAACGGTTCCTGTAAATGCAAAATGTGAAGCTCTATTCACAGGAAACTATTGAGTTTATGAAAAATTTCATTTGAAGCCATTTAAAGCACTTCCACTCACAAATGCAATAATGTATACAAATTGCTGGAAATGCGCATACTAACGGGGTGAGAGATTTAAAAAAATCACATTCGTTTAAATTTTGAAAAATCATAAGAATACACCAAAATGAACTTCCCGTCATATTAAACAGTGCAATTATTATCCGTTGAAAAACTTGATAAAAAGTTTGTAGTCGTTTTTGAGAAAATTACGTGTGAGCTTTTCTGAAAATGCGCAAATTTCAGCTCATTTTCCCAAAAAACTGTTGAGTTTTCGAGGAACTTAATTCCACATTATTTAAAGCTCATGTACTCATAAATTAAATAATGTAAACTAATCGCCTCTAATGTAAAAATTAACCACGTGAGAGACAAATAAAAAATACATTTTTTAAAAATTTTGGAAAAACAATAGAATAGAGCAATATGGCGTTTTTGTCATCTTATAGAGTGCATTTCGCACCATCCATATAGAAAATGTAATGAAAAAATTTAGAGCCGTTTTTTAGAAAATCTTGTTTTTGTTATATTTTAAAATTGCACATATTGGGCTAGAACTACAAATTTCAAAAACATAAACTTGACCTCAATAAAAGAACTAAACAAGGAGAACAAATTTTACTTGAAGAAAATATCTCTATCATCAATTTTGTAGATGTAGGAAGACATCTAAAAAATTCAAACTTTCAACATTTTCGAAAATTCAGTTATCCGTGTAAATCAGACCTAGGCCACGCTCATCAGTGTAATTTGCTTTATTCTTACAATAAATTTAAAGGAAACATTTGGAGTCGGTTTTGAGCAAATTTTGAAAATGTCCGGTGGGCTTCATGTAAAGTACCCTCAATTTTTTTAAAAAAATTGTTTTCAAGCTCTTAAAGCTTCAACTACAACCAGATGGACAGGGGTTTCTTTAAGTTGAAATATATCGTACGTGTCGTTTAAGCGCTAGGTTTGTTCACATACGACAGACTGACGGACTGAGACGAACGGACGGACGTTTTGGAAATAAACCAACGCATTTCGGTATCAGGGGGCGTGTTTTTCGTGTATAAAACGTGTGTTTCCGATGAAATCTCGAAATCGATATTCCGCAGCATTACATAACGTTCTATATACTACATATATTAATCCGTTTATACGTATGTATACGAGAAAGTTATAATAACAAAAACAAGAGTTTCTAAACAACGGCTCCAAATTTTTTCTTGAAACTTCTGGTAGAGATGAAATCACACATACTCTATGAAATGACATAAACGCCATTGTTCTCAATTCTTTTGTTTTTTAAAATATTTTTTTACTTGTCTGTCACGCCAATAATATTTTCATTAGCTGCGATTTGTTCACGTTATTATATTTACGCGTAAACATGCTTTAAATGAAGTCAAATAAAGTTTCACGGAAACTCAAAAGTTTTCTGTGAAAACGAGCTTAAAAATCCGCATTTTCAGAAATTTTTAAATGCCATTTTCTCAAAAACGGCTCCAATTTTTTTATTCAGGCGTTACGCACGGCGCACGGGTAGTACTAAATACACCGATTAAGATGACATAAAATTTATTGTGTTGTATACTTCTTTTTTTGAATATGAGTTGGAACAGTGTGGTCTATAGTCTTGAAGGTCTTTCTTTTAAGTAAAAGTTCGGCGCTCATCTTGGACCTCCCACTGGCCAAGATGGCTCAGGGCATCAACTGATATCGCTACAGTGCCTCTGACATGGAGTTCCTAGGGTTCGAGCTCCAACGGTGACAGGATTTTCGACACGAGCTACATAGCAAGGTCGGATTCAGCCGCTTCCTGCTTAAGAATTCTAGCGGTCGGTGCCTCTGAACCGTAGTTTTCCGTGGTTTCTCCGATAAACACCAGACGAATACTTAAACAGTATTCTAACATATAGGCCACGTACCGCGCCCGATCTTTCCTTGCTATTCCTTGTCGTTTCCTCTCCCCTAACTTACACACCCGTACCCGCACCATTACCACGCATGTCGGGAGACTTGTCAAGATCTGAAAGCTTCTCCCGACCGGGGCGGTGCTATACCTGCAAGACGACGTAAGTTGGCGCTGTTTCTCACCCTCCAGCCTTCCGTGATAAAAAAAAACATGTACTGCACTAACAATGACCGTACGAGTTGACGCATCCGGAATCACTAATTACGCAAATATTGCTGTTTATTTTAAAAAATTTATTTTAATAAATGTATTTAAAAACTCTATACTTTAGAAGAGATTACATTGAGAACAATTTCTATCTTCAATATTTTACTTTGGCCATGTTAATTTTTTGTAATATTCGAAACAATATTTGATAAACCGAAAATGGGACTTGTGCCACTTTTAGAAGCGTCCTTTTCTCTATTCGACAAGAAATTTAAAGAAAAGGTTTCAAACCTTTTTAAGAAAATAAATGTTTAAACATGTTTTTCACGCACAATTTCGCAAAAACGACACATAATTTTGAAAATTGAACCAGACCTTATTTAAAGATTTGCCTTCGAGGAACAGATTTCTATATGGAAAAGAACACTATCCTGAATATAATAGTTGTAGGAAGGCGAAGAAAATTATTTCAACTTTCCCAATTTTCGAAAATTCAAAAAGCTCAACGAATATTATACCTGCGCCACATTTAAGCCTTCTTTCCTTTATCCTTCGAAAAAATCATATCAAAAAAAATCGGAGCCCTTTTTTGGTAATAATCAAAATATTGTTAGTTCGCGTAAAGTATCCCACAAATTAAAAAATCGATTTCAAACTCGCAAGACGTTGATTTCGGTCAGTTCGATCGGGAAATATAAATTTGGGAGAAAATTTAAAACTGTTTTTATGAAAACAAATGATAAATCTAGAAATTAAATTATAAATCAACCCTAAATATTGCACATGCTTGAAGTAGATGCAAACATTCGAACTCCTCGATGCGATTTATTGTAGAATCATGTACAATTCCTATTCCCTTCTATAAATCTCCCAAAAAAGAAGTTTTTCTATTAAAAGGAAATGACAATTTAACAGTGATAATTACAAAGCAGTAGTACAACAATAGCACAAAATTTCTCGTATTACTGATCAAGTTGATTGATAAATTGCTGGTTCCAGACACGTCAATTGCTAATGTCATTAGTCTCGTAAGCGGAGTACATGTTTTTGTATCTGGAGATGACGGTGATCTAGCCCCGGTGATTGGCGAGATCCGGCGCCGACCTACGTCGGCTTGCGGGGATTTTATCCATTCGGGTATCTCCCACCGGCGCGCTGCGGTGTGACACTGCCCCAACCGGGACAAGCTCTAAGTTCCCGACAGGTCTACAGAAATGTGTGGCAGGGTAGTGCACGTGAGTGTACGTGTGTGTACGTAAGGGGGAGGAAAGGACAAGGAAGACGAAAGAAATATTGTGCTCGGTCTATGGCCCGTTTGTTGGGATACTGCTCCGGTTTTTGCCTGGTGTTGATCGGTGAAACCACGGAAAACTACCGATCAGAGCATCCTGCAGTTAGAATTCTCCTGTAGACAGCGGCAGGATTCGACCTAGCTCATAACCTAGTCTCGAAAATCCTGGCATTGACGGGACACACATCCTACGACCTCCCGGTCAGAGGCACTGCAGTGACATTAGTTGATATCCTGAACCACCTTTGCCGGTATTGATAAGGGTTACGTGACATTATCATATTACACCTATCCTTCTAACACTGAGCACTATTGGGAAACCTCTAACGACATACCTCATACTCTCACGAAAACTACTAATATATTCAAAATAATGTAGTACATGTATTAAAGGTCTAATATCAAGGAATAAATTGAATTAAGACTCTGTATCTTCACTAATGTAGTCGATGAAAGGTGTCGATTTTTTTATCGTTTTCATTATTCAAAAATTAATAGGGAACTACTATTCTTTTCCAAAAAATCTACATCACCTTAAAATATCTTATTTGACTTACTTGCCTTTGCTTCGTAAGAAGAGAAAGTATAGAAATCGTGCTCCAGGAATGTTTCCACAGAAAAACTCTTATTGCCGGGCCCTACTACAGAAAAAGTGGATATATCTTCTTCCTTCATAATGTCGACTGGCGATAGTCCGAATCCCACTTTAGACTTCGATGAACTTGAGCAGTATAAACTTCCCGGTTTATATATATGAACTGCCTGAATGCCATGAGGTATTCCTGTCGTGCTAATAAAATGAAGATAAAAAGTTACAGCGATATCCTATCTCGTCCATTACGATCCATGATGACGTTTCTAGTCACAGTGTAAAAACAAACATTTCCCTATATTTACAATCGATTCTGAGAAATGTGGCGATTAAACTGTTAAATTGTATGAATCAATAGGCATATGCTTGATATACAGGAAAACTTATCGAAAAAAGTCAAACCGAGATTTTACACTGATAACAAATGATCCCATATACGTTTATTTATCACAGTAAATAAATAACACGGAAAATAAATCGGAAAGTTTCCAACCGAGATTTTGCACAGATAAGTAAGTACTCGTTTTTTATTACAGCTATTAAAACATACTTGTTCTGTCATTGAAATCAGATCGGGTTTCTAAACTTTATTGGCCTCTTGGCACCTTTTACTTTCTTATCTTACTTGGTAAGAAGAGAAAGTATTGTAATTGTGCGCCGGAAAACGACGGTTTTCTCGGCAGAAAAACTCTCATTGCCAGGCACTGGTAGCGAAAAAGTGAATAAATATTGTTCATATATACAGTAATCTACTTCCTATAACACGTTGCGTAGTCAAAATCTCTATTTTGTGAGCCCTTTATACAGAAAAATCGATTGATGGTAAAACGCCTGACTCTCCGTTTTTCCGTCAGAACGTTGGTTCGTTCGTCCGTCCGTGGTCAATGCCTAAACCGTTCAGACGATTTTCTCCAAAATTGATATTCTTCGATCTATTTGAAGAAACTTGGGACTTTCTGAGTTTGAAACGGATATTTTGATTTTTGAGGAGTACTTTACGTGAAGCCTTAACATTTTCAAATTTCTCTCAAAAATGGTTCCATTTTTTAAATTAAACTTTGCTTTTGGATAGCGTAAAGAACACTTAAGAGAATGATGAAGGACTCATTTTCGTTTAAATCCCTGATTTTTCAAAAAGTTCAAAAGTGCAAAATTTTTTCGGCGCCTGCCTACAACTACAATGGAGATGATAGATGTTTTTTCTTAATAAAATCAGTTTTTAACAGACATCTTCAAATAATATGATGTATAATTTTTCGAAAATGTGAGTAATTTTTCTCCGCGTATGTATCAAAGGACGGTAGAAATATTCGTGCTGATCTCATTTTCGGCGAACACTGTATTTTCAAAAATGCAAATAATTTACATTGCAAAAGTTCAATATTGAAGGCAGATCTAACCTACAAGTAATCGGTTTACATATCAAATATTTAAGAAAAGTATGTAATTTTCGTGATAAAACGAGTTTTCACGAAATTTGTCGAAACCTAATGCAATTTATAAAAGAAATATTTCCGCAAAAACAGAGCCACATTTTAATTAATTATGCTATTAATTGGCATTGTAATGCTGCGGCAAAAAATGGCGATTTAACGACAAAAAAACTAATATTGTAGGGCCCTGACAGCGAAAAACTGGATAAATCATGCTACTACATGCAGTAAATTATTCCTTCTAACAGTCTGAGAAGTCAAAATCCACGTTTTGTGGAACCTTAATACCGAAAAACTGGTTGATGGCAAATCGTTTGTATTTCCATGGGTGAGCCTTGCGGGACGCCAGCTTTGATAATGTGTGGTGTGGAGAGAAGATTGTTGGCTACTACTGAGAATGTGCGATCTGTTAGGAAACGTTTGATGATGTGAATAATGTAGGGTGGAGTTCCAGCTTTTATTACTTTGTAATAGTCCCGGGTGCCAGATTCTGTCAAATGCTTGAGTGATGTCAAGAAATGCAGATATTGTGTGTTGTTTTTTCTGAAATGCAGAGTGGATGTGATCTGTTAATCTAAGTAGTTGGTGGGCAGTTCAGTGATGAGCAGTGAAACCGAATTGATGTTTGGGAATTATGTTAATGTTTTTGAGCTGCTGGTTTAGTCTGGCAAGGATTAGTTTTTCGAATATTTTGGCAATAACGGGTAGTAAACTGATGGACCGGTAACTGTCTATTTTGGAATGATTTTTGTTGGGGGGGGGTGGATGATTGAATGTTTCCAAGGGTGGGGGAAGTATCCTGTTCTTAAAATTGAATTGTAAATATTGTTTAGGAAGGCTAAGGCTGACGATGGGAGATTTTTTAAGATTATTGAACTGATTTTATCGTGTTCTTATTTGGAAGTTTCTGAATTAGTGTTTTTATTTCGCGTGGAAAAATGTATTTTATTCTGTGGGGTATGTTAAAGATGGGGGAAGACGCTATTTGAAGGATTTCATGGTGATTAGTGTGAAAAGGAGAATTATTTGGCGTAAAAGTATTTTGGAAATATTCTGCTAATGCTTCTTCATTGGCGCTAGGAGAGTGTATTTTGCCTGTGTTTGTTGATAGAGGTGGAATTGTAGTATTGTTTTTCAGATTTTTTTCTTAATTGCCATAGAAAGTTATTTCTTACGTTTAGAGGTTGTAATAAGGTTGAGTATTTCTGCGGTCTGTAAGTGTAAAAGTCGTTTTTGCAAGTGTTATTTAAACGATTGTATTCTTTTTTGATCGATGGTATACTTATGAGTGCCCAGTCTTCTGGTTTTATTTTTAATTTAACTATTTGGATTATTTTAGTAGATAGAGGTCTGCTAAGATTAATATGAGGGCTTGGAATGTTGTTTTTTTGTACTTTTAGTTTGTTTATTTCATTAATTATTGTGTCATTGAATACTGATATTGCGTCGTCAATGTCTGTTGGAGATTTTCATGTTTTAAATGAAGGTATTGAGAGGTTGATATTTCTGTTAAATATTTTCTAATTTATATTAAGTGTGTTTAGGGATGTCGAAGAGGGGGAAGTTGGAGGGGAAACGGGTAGAGATAATGACTGGGATGTGATTAGAATCCAATTCATGGTATGTAAGCGACTTTAATTGGGAACTAAAATGTGTGAGTGCTATGTCGAGGATGTTTGGATTTTTCTGGGAATCGAAGGGATAGTATGTGGGATCTGGTGGAGCAATAACAAAGAAGGGTATTTGATATTGTAAGTTACGTAAGAAATTGCCTTCCGGGTTGGTGACTCGGCATCCCAATGATTGGTGCTTAGCAGTGAGTTCTCCCATTATGATTGTTGGGGTGGGTAATTGCAACAATGTAGATAAATTGTTATTGTTTATTTTAATTTTGGGAGGTTTGTATGCTGTTATTATGTTGAGATCAATGATGTTATTTAATGGAATTTTAATTGCTATTGTTTCGTGGCCAGGGGTGGGTGGTGGGATGAACTGATAGTGGGGAACGTTTTATTTAATTAAGATTAGGACTCCTCCCCCTTGATCATTTTCTCTGTTAGATCTGTACATTTTGAAAACTCAGATTGAAAAGTTAATTGAACTGTTGAGGTGAGTTTCTGTTATGAAAGCTATATCAACTGATTTTTGTTCGATGAAATTAATTAGTTCAGTTTTTTTGTTTGAGATACTGTGCGAGTTCCAATTGAGAATGATAAAGTTTTTAAGGGGATGGTTGGCCATAATTGATGCTTAAGTAAGAGGTTATTGCGTTCTATATATTTTGTGTTATTGTTTGAAATTATTGAGGATATAATACTTGATATGTAGTTTTTTTTTTTGTGGTGGTTTTGTTGGAAGGGAAGTTTGTGAGATTTAATGGAGGTGATGGTGTTGGTAAAGAATTTTTTATGACTCTCTGAGACAAAATAATTTTCCTTTTTTCGGTTAGTTTATTTTAGTATGAGCATTCATATGCTCGAAGGTCTCCCCTATGTGCTCCATTGCGGAGTTTACATTTTAGATTATTATGATTATGATTATTATTATTATTATTATTATTATTATTATTTTGAGTGAGGCATTGAGCAGTGAAGTGCTCTTCGGCACAAATCGCGCACGTAACTATGTAATTACAGTGGTTATGGGTATGACCGAAATCTGAGCATCTCACGCATTGAATTGGACCTTTTGATTTTTTCTTTTTTCTGATTTAACTATTGAGTTGCTGACGTTATTGATTTGGAGGACTGATTCTATTTTGTCTTTACCATTAAAGTCTATTGTTATTACTGGAATTGGTACATTGTTTTTCATTAATCTGGTTACTTTGATAACTGACTGAAACTGGGATTTTATGTCTGCTAATATTTCTTCTTCGGAGATTGATGGGTTAATATTTCTTATCACTATTGAACATTTTTTACTCGAGGGTTCACTGTAGGTATGCAATTGTTTGTTAGTTTCAAAAAAATACTTTACAGCACCACAGAAATCTTGTACGGTCCGGAATAGAATTTTAATTTTGGTGTTCATGAATTCTGTGGTAAAGTTATTAGATATTCCATTTTAATTTCACAAATAAGTTCGGCGTGACTGCTTGTGGCGGTAACAAAAATTGGTGGAATTGTTTTTGGTTTGGGTGTTTCTTCTTCGTTGAGAAAACTAAATCTATTGGAAACTATTACGTTATACTGTTTCTGTAGGTCTGCGTTAATATTATGTTGAGTGTTACCTTGCGTTGCAGTGCGTTTGCGATCACCTTCATCGCAGGTCTCTATCGATCTTTTACCGGACAGGGTCCCGGCGGCCGCTTGGTTGAAGGTTGGTGGGATGCCTGATGATGGAGCCGGGGGGCTAATGTCCATCGGTGACGTTGAAGGGGCGTGTAATTCCCCCCATTGAAAGTTGCTAGAATGACCTGCTGCGTAAGCTTCCATATTGCTGGCTGGCGATGATGGTGCTTCACCGTTCAATGTGGTTAGGATTAACTCATGCGATGGCATTGTTTTCGTTGCTCATAAATTAGAGTAACGAGCGATTAATGGACGCACTGCACTCACTAGTTTAAAGTAACTTCAGTGCGCAGATTGTGTAGCACTTTGAATAGTTTTGATACAATTTATACTTCACAAAACACTAGACAAATACTGAAGTCCGACCGAGACTGGTCGGCCTTACTCGGCACGGAACGATAGTAGCTGCAGATAACGGAGCGACTACTCTGGTCCGCAGCTCAAGCGAGAATGATTATGCTTTGTATTCAGGTAGTGTAAAAGGCGCTGAAGAAAATGGTACAGGTTTGATTTTAGTGGAAATCTCTGTTGTGTGCGGCGAGAATTTCATTCCGCCGCGCATGCGCCGTGAACAGCGCGCACACTAGAAATCAAACGGAGTGTGCGGCAGGCGCAGGACTCGTCCCAGATACCCCGTTGCAGGGGAACAAGTCTCGGCCAATAGCCGTGGCCACTATTTAACGAACCCGCAAACTCGGTCTGTCAGTCATAGGCGGCCTTACCCAGGGATTGAGGCTCGAGTAGAGGAGCTTGGACGAGGTGTCCACACCGCTCCCCCGGGCTCTAGGGCGCTCAGGGCGACTGGGACAAGAGTGGAGACGTAAGATAGTGTCCAAAGCGTACAGAGCAAAGGGAATGTTGTAGTCACAGATTGTTTAGAGATATAGTTGTTTTTAGAAATTAAACTTGGTTGAGTTTCCACGTGACGTTTATTTTACAAATACAACAATCTGAATTTTCGAAAATTTAAAAGTCCATTTTTTTTATCATTTTCCGGCAACTAAAATATTGAAGATACAGGTATTTTCCGAATGAAATACGTTCAAGACAATTAATGAAATATAACTATTAATATTTTTTTCGAAAATATGAGTACTTTTCTCGTAACAGTGCGTGAATTATAGTAATTTTTAAAGAATTATTTTCTTAATAACGGCTCCAACTTTCCAATTTTTTTCACCGATAGAGCACTAGGCAGTAGTAGATAGTGTTAGAAAGTTATTAGATACTATTAGAAAGCAGGTTCCGTTTTATGTAAACTTTCTGCATTTTCGAAAATTGCAAACAATTAATATTTTAAAATTACAATATTCATAATAAAGATTTTTTCTAATTAAATCTGTTCTAAAAATATATATTTAAACAAGATCGTATATATTTTTTAAAAGGCAGTATTTTACGCGAAAGTTTTGCTTGAAATTAATGCAATTCATAAAAAAAATATCCAAAAGACTTCAAATTTTTTTCTCTCATGTTTTTCCCTCGGATAGAGCAAAAGACGTATAAGATTGGGGCAGATTTTCGCTATCGCTGAACTATGAGTTCTCGAAAATTACTCCCAAAATTAACATCGAAAAGTATATTAATGTCATAGAGTTTTCTCGTAAGTAATTTGTTCTTTAAAACTAATATTATAAAACTATTTATAATTTTTATTAAAAATATTATAAAATTATAATATTATTAATAAAAGTATATACACATCTGTAATTTTTTTTGTAAATTATAAATTCAAATGCAACTTTTCTAAGCATCGGGAAGATCAAAGTAAAGCTGTGGGGCTGGTGGTATAAGAGTAATATTCCTGGCGTGATCTTTCTAAGGACTCGAGTTCAAGTTTCGCCGAGGAAAAATAATTTTTGTTGGTCAGAAGTCCTTTTTCATGTTTATGAAGTATTATAATATTGTGTGGCTATTAAAATGCAAGAAAGTATGCAGTTGTAGTACCACATTTTTAAGCGTCGGTGTGATCAAGTAAAACTGTGAGGCTAGTGGTGTAGGGGAAAGCGACTGGCGTGTTAACTGTGAGGCCGCATGTTCTCGAGGGGGAAACATCTTTGCTGGTTAGAAACACTTTTGCATGTTCATGTTGCATTATAATATTGCTTTGTCGTTATAAATAACGCGAGAAAGTGTGTGATGTTGAAGCACCAATAATGTTCTATTTACACAACTGATTAACAGTAAAGAGCACAATAACAGCTTTTCTACCCATTCAATCAATTAATAACTAAAATCGCTGAAATAGTTCACATGTCAACACATATTTTATAATATATCATTCACAAAAATAATAAAATTGAATTCTACAAAAAGAGTATATGCTTGAATATTCGAAGTAGAGAAATCCCAACGTCATTAATGATGTGTAATAAAAAGAGGTTGTTTCAATAAACTTCTAATTGAAATTGACATGTAACTCAATCCTGCTCCAATATGGCCCCATTACTTTTTAGAGCACTTCAAACGAAATTTGTAATAAAGTCTCTTGAGAACGATATTGTCTGCAAACCCGACATAACATTCAATCATAACAATGGTGCTGATTGACTGGGCTTTGCCACGCACACTCATGGTCAAGTAAAACCTATAAAAGAGTTCCGTAAAGATATGATGCCCTCCATGACCCACGGCCTCCATGATCGACATAACTCTATATTAATTTCAATTTTATGGGATCCCTACTTTCGAAAAACGTATTTTTTTTACTCCTGCATGTAGTTAATTACTTTCTCATATGTATAGAGTAGTCGGAAGGCACATTTGTGACTTCTTAATACCGAAAACGTGTTTTACCCAAGTGTCTGTTACCGCGTCTGTCAATAACACTAGCGCGAAAACTATATCGCATTTTCACCTAAATTGATATTTTATATCAATCTGACTGATGTAGCTGCCACTCGATCTTCAAATGTATAAATTAATTTTGGGGGTACTTTACGTGAAATCCTTTGACATTCTTAAAAATGTTTCTCACGATTTTAATGAGTGTCTGTCTACATTTATTATAAAAATATTGTGTATAAATAATTAAAATCATTTTACCAATAAATTCTTAGAATGATTCTCATTTTTACTGTTTCGCATTACTACGGACGAAGTAAAGAGATTTATTGTTAGTGGTTTCGGGCGCGTCAACTAATGTCATTATCCTGTAAGTGTCGTGCATGTTTTTTCCTGGTGGTGTGATCTTGGCGGTGGTCTTCCCCCGCTTGATGGCGAGAATCGACGCCGACGTACCATCGACCAGCGGGTTTCTCCGCATCCAGGTATCTTCCACCAGCGGGGCACCGCCCCAGCCGAGACAAGCTCTAAGCTTCCGACCGGTCTTCCGGCTTGTGTGGTAGTGTACTTCATGTGTGTATGGGTGTACGTGAGGGAAGGAGGGGAGGAAAGACAAGGAAGACGAAGGAAATATTGTGCTTGGTCCGTGGCCCATTTGTTAGGATATTGCACCGGCATTCCTCCGTTGTTGATCTGGAAAACCATGGAAAACTGCCGACCAGAACAGCCGGCCGCTAGATTTCTCCTCCACACAGCGAGTGAATTCTACCTAGCTGACAAGCTGGTGTCGAAAATCCTCCCACCAGCGGGACTCGAACCTAGGACTTCCCGGCCAGAGGCACTGCCGTGACATTAGAAGATGCTCTGAGCCACCTCTCCCGATGCGTAATAAAGAGAAAATATTGTGAGATTGCGGAAGAAATCGACGATTTTTGGAAAGAAAAAATCGTATTGCGAGGTTCTGGTATCGAAAAAGCATATAGATCTTGTTCCTTTGTGATAATTCTTTATTTTGTTCGGTAAAATTTGGAGAGGAAGATTTTCCTTCACTTTTTCAGATGAAACCTTCAACCAAGCTCTTGGTTTTCGAATATCAGTGTTTACTTTCTCGCCGTACAACACACTTATCTAGAAAAGATAAAGTATTGGAGTGCTGCAGCAAAATCCGGTGTTTTTTGTCAGAAAAACACATGTTGTTTTGTTTCAATACTAAAAAGAAGATATATCAAGTTCCTATACTAGTGCAATCTAAATTACATTCTCTATCACGTGTAATCAGAATCCACGTTTAGTAACTCCTTGATATCGAAAAATCGATTGCCGGCAAAAAGATTATGTCAGTCTATCTATCTGTCCTGCGCCCAAACTGTTCAGGCGATCATGTCCAACATTCATTTCCCGATATAAACGACCTCAAGGCGCCTCGCGCTTGAAACGGATATTTTTAATCCAAGTGCTTTTTTTGGCGGGAGGAGGATACTTTACTTGAAGCCTTAACGATATTGCCTAAATTGTATCAAAAACAACTCGAAATATTTTCAATAAACCTTTCCTGATATAGTGCAAAGGACACTTAAGAAACGACGTAGGTGTCATTTTAGCTGAAATCTCTGAATTTTCGAAAATTGAGAAATATCAAAATTTTTTGTGTCCATCTACAACTATACTATTGAAGATTGTTTTTTTTCTTAATGAAATCTGTTCTTCAAAGACTTTTTGAAATAAGGTGATGTAAAATTTTTCGGTGTTTTCCATGATATTTTGCATGAAATATGGATAAGTTTAAACATTTTTCTCAAAAGCAGTTCCAATGTTAATAATATTTTCGTAGTTGTATCAAAATGCTTTGGCTTTAATACTAAATTTGTTAAGTGAAACTCAATGGTCAATTGGCATCTTTCCTGAATAATGACTTGCCAGAAATGCCCATTTTTTAAATTGTTTCTTAACACCGATTTTGAACCAGGAGTAGGTACCGACTGATGTGTCTCAGGGCATCAATTTACGTCAATGCAGTGTTTTGAACGGGAGGTCCTAGGGTTCGAATCCCGACAGCGACCGGATTTTCGAGACTAGCTAGATACCTAGGTCGAGTTCAGCTCTGTCTGGAGAATTCTAGCGGCCGGCTGCACTGATCGGTAGGATTCCCTAGTTTTTCCAATTGATAGCAGGTGAATGCTGGAGCAGTACCCTGACAAACGTGTGACAGAACGCGCGTGATCTTTACTTTCCTTATCTTCCTCCACCCCTACACACGCACTTTCATTTATATGCACTACACTTCCACACATGACGGGAGAGTAGTCGGGAGCCGTGAGCTTGCGCCACTGGGGGAGATACCTGGGACAAAACATCCTGCAATCCTGATGTGTAGGTCAGTGCTGGTTTTCACCATCCAACGGGGTAGGATCAGCGCCACCTCCCGCGACAAAAAAACATTACACTAACGTGGCTAATGACCAAAGCAGCTGCGCTCAGGAATACGAAATAATCAATCAATATAACATTCGAGTAGCAGTCTCTTGAAAATAGCAACTTTGGTAAGAGTTAGGTACTTGCCCCAACAATGTCCACTTATGATTGAAAACTCTGAACGAGCTTGAGATACCAAGTCCTAATTTATGTTGCCCTTTTACATCGCCAATGTAATGCCAATGTTTCCAACCTACTCTTTATAAAAAAAAAGGGAGACGAAATCAAATGTTTCGTTCAAATCCCGGCCACTAGAAGAAATGAGCTCCACTAGTTCGAAGTTAAAGCTTCTAAATATTATTTTTCGAATTTTGTGCATGAAGTGTTCACATCTGACGCAGCAGCCACTAATTGTGTTCTGCCACCTATCATTTTCATAAAATAAAATATCTTGTCTTTTCTGATACATTTTGTAAGTAGAAACACGACTTTTCAAAAAATACCAATCTTTACACAATATCTCTGGTTAGTTGCTGTATTTTGGGCCCGTGATGAGGTGGCGGAGCTTCAGTTGGTGTTACCGCGGGAAAACCAATGGTGTGTGTGTATATAATTTTTAATTAGACCATTAAACTCATATAATTCTGTATTGATTTTGTAGCGGCAATACCACCAGCTGCTGTACCACCACCTACCTTATAGCTAATAATAAAAGCAAGAATTCCTTGAAATGAATCCTTTGTATTGTTGTGAAGAATGGCAACTGACATGTGAAGTATGATTGTTGAATTTGTGTTAATGTATTAGCATTAAAAAAATTAGTTTTTGAACCTAATGCGCTAGTACTGGTAATGAGTTTAACGAATGATGGCTGAGATGTCTAAATATGGACAGAAATAGCAGAATTATAAAGTGATGGTAACCGTAATGAGTAGAAAGTTAGTGCTATTGTGGAGCCACTAGGTTATCGTAACGTCAAAGAAGACACTCAAACCTGGTATACAATTTTACAAACATGATTTAACAGTTACCTTGCCATCATATAAAAGATTTATGTAACATCCAGCAGAACTAGCTTTGAACCTACTGAAAAACGATCAGCAAGAAAGACGAACTTGGAGGATTTCTATCACACATTTCGCCTATGCACCACGAATGTTTCCAAAAACAGCAATATGAAACTCCCAGAAACGGTTATGCAGCTTCACAAGTGTAAAATTTGAAAACGAATATTTTTTATTTCATTTATTTTATAACAATTTCTTTTTCAAATATTTGTTAAAACAGGAATGTGGGAATAAAAAATGCAAGAGTTCAGTACACAAAATATTTTTTACAATTCTCTCAGTATAACAAAAGATAATAACTAAGAATATTACAAAATTTTCAATTCTTAAAATAATTAAGTTCCACAATTTTATATTGCATTAAAAGTATCACACGAAAGCATCTGACCTTTTTAATACTAGGATAAATTATAAGAAGTATTTTCTATTATTCTGAAGTTTTCAAACAGTACAAACTTTTCCCTGTAATCAAATATTCCGTACAAAATTTGTGCCTATTTTTGTAAATATTGATGGAAAAAATCTTCTACAACTGATTGTCTGTATTACTTGAATGGAAAAGTAATAGCATCATTTTTGTAATTAAAGAAATCACTTCTTAATACTTTTTTCTTTTTTGAAAACATATTTATCTATTGGGATTTTACTCTTCAATTACTAGAAGAATAAGTCAAAAATATGTTTCGCAACCTCGTTGGTTACATTTTCAGGTACTCTAAAATACAATACAACATTAATCAGAATATTTTTTTCAAATTATTATTTTAAAACAATATGACAAAAATAACAATTTTTTAAAACAAAAACAAGATCATTATTAACAACGAAACATTTTTAATAACATACGATAAAAGACCTTTGTCATTTATCCTACAAGGAAGTCCGTAAAAGCCATGAGACACATTGAGACAGTCCAAATAAATATTTTGACAATTAAACTTAATGCGTAAAATGTAAAGGTAATACGCAATAAGCAATTCGCACAAAACATTCAAAATCTCTAGAGCTCATCTGGGAACTTGTCACCACATCAATTACATTCCTCAAAATCAAAGCAGTGAAGATAAAATTGGCGTAAATAATGGATTGGAAGGCATCGATGCAGAGAGAGTGCAACCAAATGTGAAGGGATTTTACTTTTAACTGTAATATGCTCTATAGCCCTAATATTGTAAAGGACATTGTCATATGCGTTAGTAAAAACGTTAGTTTCTACAGTTGTGTTTAGAGTCTGATGATTTTTAACAGTAATAATTAAAGTTTTTGTTTTGCCTATCATACTACAATTACAAGGCATACTACATTTGCTCCTTGGGTGGTATTTTAATTTATAACCATCGCTCTGAACCGACTCTCCCCTCTTCGCATCGTCTTAATCTATGAGATCGCGATTCATATGAGCAGCTAGGGTTCTCTCCATCAGGGTTGCCGGTGGTGTGCCGAATCGTCGCGTCTGCTCAAAAGTGTGTTTTTGAATTTATTTCGCTCCAGTTCTTAGCACATACTATATTTATTTATTACTATAGAATAAACAAATACAGCACAAAATGAAAGTAAAATTTATTTAACATTTATTCTATTTTTTACGTTTATTTACATATTTATTAAGTTTCTTATTAATATTATTTTACGTTTATTTATTTATGCTGTTAAATAATTCATATACTGTATGTACTGGTTCTAATTACTTCTGCCTGTTGTCTAACAATCTTAAGCTTTTATTTGGATCTTATTATAAAAGATTCTGAAGATGGCATTGTATCAAATCTTGAAAAGTCATTAAACTAAATATTGTATATAGATGTCAATTTTTTAACACAAGAAAGAATTATCCTTGATTGTCCTTTAATTCATGTGTGTGAACTCACATTGTTTTCTTATTAATCAGATTTTTAATTCTTTGAATTAAATTATATTTAATGCTGGAAAATACTTCCCCCCAAAAAATGAAAGATTCTTACATGTTTTTCTTCTTGAAAAAAGAAGAATTTTTAGTATGTTTTAATACATTTACACAAATATTGAACGGTAGGTCATGAAATTTTCCATGTATCAGTTGTTTCAGCTGAACTTAAAGACAAATGTGCCGACTTAAATCAAACACGACACGAAAACGTGCACCAGGCAGTATTTGGTTATCGGCAATTATTACAGAAACGTAATGGCACTGTACATTCGCATCAATTTGTGAGCAAACACGTATCTTTACGATGGCTGTATATTTCTGTACCCTTTCCCTAAGGATGGATTCTTTATCCTAACAAGGATGTATAACCAGGTTGCTATTTTACTTAAGAGATTATATGGCAATGAATTATGCACCCTTCTCACTTTCACAAGAAATGTTTGATTTATACTGAATATACACAATTTCCTTCAAGGAAGAAGGAAAACTTCATAGGATGAAAAGGAATTTCGACATTTACATTCATTATCCCAAGACTCGTCTACTTGTGCCTCAAGGCTTCAATACACTTTTATTTCACATTTTCTCATTCGATTGCAATTTCTCATTTATACGTAAAGTGACCAAAAGTCTATTTCTACAAATAAACATTCAAGATATTTTGAACACTTGAAGCTCAGTTCGTAGGTTTTAATATTTCTCTGCATAAATTGATATAAAATAATCACACATGAAATGTCTGCCATAAAGGCAACTGTTATTGCTCAGGTTGATTGCATTGTTCGTTAAAACTCTTAAATTGTTTCCATGTCATCGTGATGTCCGTGCATTCTTTCAGGAATAATTTATTATGTCGATTTACTTATTACTTCGGAACTTTTTACTTATGACTTTGGATCTGGGCAGCAGAGATCGCTAAGATACACGTGCCTTAGCCACCGCGACTCGAAAGGTCGCGGGTTGGAATTTCGCCACGGAACGAATGTAAGCTTTTACGTAGAGACATGGTCGGTGCTTTTCTAAACCACCATGAATCACCTTAAAGAAATAACCCTTCCTTCCCTCTCACCGCCGCCCTGGTAAGAAACTAGGTAGAGTGTTTGCAGGAGATGGTGGTCTGCGTGCCGACAGGGGAGGAAAGCGCTGGGGCCACATTGGGCCTCGGGCCTCGGTTCTCGCCACCTGTCCACTACCTTTCCACCGCAGCTCTAAAAACTTCTCAGTGTCGCGGCGGATCTGTGGGCTATAGCCGGCAGTGTAAACACTAACCGCTCTCACCTTCAGCGGTGCGAAGGAGAGGGAAGCTGTGCAGGTGCATCAGGGTGTCAATGGGCAGTGATGAATACTGGGTGAAGGACTTCGGTGAATTCCTAACGGAAATACCGACGTCCAAGCCCGTTGATGATAACTCGGGACCTATAAATCCGGAACTTGTCAAAACGCTCGAACTTTGGAATGGTCTTTATTGAGTTCAAACACTGGCGCTGGAGGCTTGAAAGCGGACAGGACAAGTGGTAAAGCAGCTTTTGGAGCAGCCGCTGGCACAGCTGGAGCTGGAGCTGCAGGAGATGGCTTTGGCTTGTTTTGCACTACGATGTTGTACTTCCCTCGAGCGTACTTGTTGAGCAAGTCCAGCGGGTCACGGTCGTACCGCACTGCTACTTCCCGTAAGAAGCCTGCGAATCGTCGGGCGTTAGTGCGCGCTTGTCTATGCCGCCATGGCGGTCTGGATTCCACCTTCTGGAAGCCCCAATGCACCAAGAAGGCGTTGTTCAGCACAGAAAACTGCCAACCAGCTAAAAACATCTCGTACGCCTGTGTAAAACAAATATTATTATTATTATTATTATTATTATTATTATTATTATTATTATTATTATTATTATTATTGTTATTATCATCAGCCATCTTCAGTAATTTTCGATGATTGCGTGTTAGTGATTCCGGGCACGTCAACTACTGAGGTCATTAGTCCCATAAGTGTAGTGCATGTTTTTTCATCGGGAGGTGGCAGTGACCTTCCTCCGCTGGATGGCCGTCGGCCAGCGGAGTTTCCCTCAACCAAGTATCTCCAACCAGCGGGGCACCGCCCCAGCCGAGACAAGCTCTCAGCTTCCGACCGGTCTCCCGGCATGTGTGCTAGTGTAGTGCATATTAGTGCAGGTGTGTAAGGGGTGCGGATAGCACAAGGAATAGAAAGGAAAGACCGCGCGCTGTCCGTGGCCCGTTTGTTCGGGTACTGCTCCGACATGCGCCTGGTGTTGATCGGAGAAACCACGGAAAACTACCAATCAGAGCAACCGGCCTCTAGCCGGCTCTCCGAATTCTCCTCCAGACAGCAACTGAATTCGACCTAGCTAGTGCTAGAGCCAAATATCTTGCCACTATCGGAACTCGAACCTAGAATCTCCCGATCAGAAGCTCTGCAGTGGCATCAGTTGATGCACTGAGCCACTTCTTCCGGTACTACTTTTTAAATGTGGACCTGTTCCCAGCCACCACATGCCACTTAAAATAGGGGAAGAGGTTCCTCTATTCCATGACGTCCCACTCTGAATTGAATTGGGGGAGATAGATGGGAAGGCAAAGGAATAGAAAGGGAAGAATGCACGCGGTCCTTGATGTGTTTTTCAGGTTGTTGCTTCGCCATTTGCCTTGAAGAGATTAAGGAGACCACATCAATCACCGATCAGAACAGTGAACCTACCCAATTGATCCTCCAGATTGTGGCTGAATCAAAGTGGATAGGACCTTTGCTCTGATCGGTGGTTGGTCAGGCACAGGCTGGAATCAATCTCGTAAATTTCCAGTCAACACCACCCTCCATCAGTCATGTCGCAACGGTTTCAATAATGCTGGTGTTGGAAGAACCCCTATTTTCTTCTCTAATTATGAACAATGCTCCATCCTTAAGCAATTTATTCATATTATGTTGAAACTAGCGTACCCATGCGAGAACTCTCACGTGTTAAAACCCAACCTCTTCCCTATTATTCTATTTCTATATTAAGGCCATAACATTTCTTTTTGATCAAGTCTCATGACCTCCGTCACTTCTTCTACACGGAAAACTATCGATCAGGGCCGCCGGCCGCTAGAATTCTCCTCCAAACAGCGACTGAATTCGACCTAGCTGACAAGCTAGTGTCCAAAATCCTGCCACTGTCGGGACTCGAATCTAGGACCTCCCGGTCAGAAGGACTGCAGTGACATCAACTGATGTCCTGAGCTATCTCTCCCGGTACATACAGTTGCAGAATCTGCATGTATCTGAACGGGTGAGGTAGCATCGAGAAGCACTGAACCATGAAAAATGTAATGGAATGTCCATTCTGAAGATAGGGTGATTCTCATAGAATACATAACTGATATATAGACTACAGCGTGTGCAACGTTTTTCTAGACATTTGGCGTCAAAATTGCAGATTTTAATGTGCTAGAACTCTTCGTTTTGGATTCATATAACTATACAGATTTCAACAACACTGCCCGATTATTGCGAGTTGCATCTGACACGAATATTTTAGTGTTCTTTTGTGTCAACAAATCCTTCATATTTTTAAAGTTAAAGTGCAATTTGTAAAAATTTCCATGAAATTATCTTTCTTTAGAGATCCTATTTATTAAGCTTGGTTGCGTTGCAGAGTCCCAAAACTCTCCTCTACTACTGAAATAATATAGGAGAGGATCGTTTCGATTGGTTAAAAGGACAGAAATGTAACAATAGAATAGCGTATTTTAATGTTGTTGAATAGGATATCAGGAGAGACTCAGTTTTTAACTGGTTAATGTGCAATACAAAATTAAATATTATTTTCACGCGGCTGATAAAAAGTGACGAAATGAAGAATCTTGCAAACAAGTCTTACTTAGGATATGGGAAACTAATTGAGAAATCTCATTAAGTTTTCATTTCATACGGCTGGTTAAAGCTTCGCAATAGCTTTTTATTGTCATTCTTCCTCTACTACACTTTTCCTTTACAAAGCATTGATTCCTTTATAATGCACTAGGCACCCTAAATTTCTAGTTCTAGGCAAAGAAAACAATGTAAGTGTATTATGTTATGCACTTAAAATTATTTCAAATTCAGTCTCCATACCGATCGTTACATCTATTTTCCCGGCTGAGAGATGGCATAATTTTCTGGGGAAATACATCGTACAGTACCCAGATGTAAAGACTGCCAAAACTATTGTACGAATAATCAGCAAACCCCGTGATATTTACAAGCCTTTCTTCATTGAGCTTGGAATATTACCACTGCCGTTTGAAGGTTTCGGTGACGTAACAGTTAGCGTATCCGGTTGTCACACCCAGCGCGTTCAAACGCGATCGAAGTTATGGATTTTTATGGGTGAAAAAATACTTCATACACAGTCCTTCGGAGGGAAGTAAAGTCGGTAGTCCGATGTTGTAGATTTACTCCATAGAAAATATGCTCAAACCTAAAAAACCCTGAGGTAAATATAAATCGCCTGTTTCATCGCCCGAATGTGCTCAGGCCTGTTTCGTCGCCGCACTGGTGCCCAGAAGCGGGGGAGGACAGGTGGGGCCCCAATTCTTTTTTATCCAAAACAAATAAAAATACCTTTTCCTTTAATTGAAATGAACCACTACAAGTTACTTCTGTTGCATGCAGAAACGAATTCTATTTATGTGGAGGGGGGAACTTTAGTATGAAATATGGAGCCCCTGTGGAACTACTGCCCAAAGCCTCTTGTTTTTTCTAAACGCCCTTGCGTATAGGTGGTCACTATTTACTTCTTTGAGCACTTCGTTTAAGTAAAGTCAAACTTAATGACTTTATATTCAGTTTCGTAAATAGGACTTTTACCGCACTACTGCGGAAAAGTGAAGGCGAGTACTACTAAAACGCAAGTGTCTCCTTATTAAAAGTATTCTAGACTTATTTGTCATGTAGCATTCACTTTTTCTTCAAAGCTAAAAACTGCGTAAACTTACTAATACCAATAATGTCATTCAATGAAATTGTACTTTTTAATATTGAGTAATGTGTCCAAAGACTACTCCCTTTTTCTTTCTCAGCTTTACCAGAGAAGTAAGCTATCGGATTTGGGGGAATTTGTTTTCTATCACATTAACTTTAAATATACCCTACTCACACTCATTAAGTTTTCGTGATTTTTCTAGAATTAATGTTTGCAATGAAGCATCTGCTGTAATTTCCATATCTGTCGCTCATTTAGAAAATATCTGTCATCATCAACATCTGACAATTGTCGCACCACATCTGTCACACATTTAGAAAACAATGCGCAAACATGTAGAAAATAAATATGCGCAGTCACAACTGACGCATATTCAGAAAAAAATGTAGTAAGTGTATAACAACTATTCTTGTTTAGAACAGTGTCGTCTCTTACATAAATATGAAGACTAAATGAACGCCTAGAACAAAATTTCAGATTAAATGTAACTAATTTTTACAATGTATATAAAAGATTGTACGATATAGGTATCGTAGCATATTACAATATGTCGTAGCATATTACTATATTTTATATAATATGTCGTAGCATAATGTATCGTAGCATATTACAATATTACAGTCTCTCGCCAGTCGCAGAGCCGAGCGGACGTGTTTTACTAAGCGCTCTACCTGCTGCAGGATGGTGTCGACGGAGCAGTGGCGCGCGGCTATCGGCCGCTGGGTGAGGCTACCTGCCGCGCGTGGCGGTGCCCGGGGACAGCGCAGGGGCTGGGGCTCCTTGCGAGCGTGTTGGGCGCGGCGGTGATGGCGGTGCTATTGGCGATCGGTGGGGTGGAGCTGAATCCCGGCCCCCCTACTAACGTCGATATCATCGAGACTATCAATAGGAACCATAAGGAACTTATTGATAGAATCGATGTGTTGCAAACCAGGGTTACGTCGGCAGAGACTTCAGTGCAGTCGCTGCAGACAGCCAACGAGCGGCTGGTTCGCAAGGTGGATTACCTTGAGAACCAGTCGCGACGTAACAATATCATTGTTACTGGCATCCCAGAGAAGCGGAACGAGTCTTGGGCGGACTCGGAGAGGTGTATCCTGGATCTTGCGGACAGCTGGAGAGTCAGGTTGGAGCTCCAGGATATCGAGCGCCGCACCGGACCGGGCGGCGGCGCGAGGGACAGCCACGTATGATTGTGGCCAAGCTGGCCTCTTTCAGGAAGCGGGAGGAGCTGCTGCGTGCAGCCGGGAGTATCTCTCCCGGAATGGCAGGGTGCGCGTCCGTGAGGACTTCAGCTGGGCAGTGCGGCAAACGCGTAAGGCGTTAATTCCGCATTTGCAGGAGGCGAAAGCGAGCGGAAAGCAGGCGTCGATTCGTTTCGACAAGCTTGTTGTGTCAGGGCGCAGCTACGTGTTGGCTGAGCTGGCGGCCCGTCCGCGGGCGTGGGAGGGCGGGCGACGGGGTCCGTGAACTCGGCGAGGGGCAGAACCCAGTAGGGCGGAAACCCCTTCCGGGCAAGCGGGCGCCTCTTCGCGGCCGCCCCCGCCCGCGCCTTCGGCCGTGGCCGCGGCCGCGCCTGCGGCTGCGCCTCGTGCTGGGGCGGCGCGGACGACCTCTGACCCCGCGGCATCGCGGCGGAGGCGGTCTCGTTCGCGTTCGCGTCGGCGGTCGCGTTCACGTTCCCGCCGGAGCCCGGCCTCGGCGAGTCCCGGACGCTTTGCGGCTGACAGCCTGGGCGAGGACCTCTTACGAGGGCGATGGCTGCGGCAAACGTGCAGCAGCAGGAAGCTCGCGGTGAGTCGGGACCCAGCAGGTCGCCAAATAGGCAGGAATAGGCTTTAAGAATAGGATGTTGGAACATCAAAGGTCTAGGCTCTAAGCTCGGAAATCAAGACTTCCATGGGTACATAAACACATTTGATATTGTCGGTCTCGTAGAAACTTGGTGGAAGGAGGGTGAGACTTTAAATGTGTCTGGTTTTACAGCTATATGCAAAACTAAAAAACGTAGAGGGGAAAGGGGTAGGTACCCGAGGTGTTGCGTGCATATTTCAGGATAGGTTAGTGCAATTTATTTATGAAATTACAACAAACTCCGACAATTTTCTTTGTATTAGACTAGTAATGCAAAATACAGACCTCGCAATTGTATTTATATACCGTCACCCACAGGGCTCGCGTTATTATTCTCCAGAAGCTTTTGGTGAAATCAATAATTTCTTAGACTCGTTGAAGCAAAGGTATCCGAATACTGATTTACTAGTCTTAGGTGACATGAATGCTAGAATTGGTCATGAGCAGGAAGTATTTTCGGAGTTCGATCGGCAAGAAGCGAGAGCTAATTCTAGAAAAAGCAAAGACTCAGTCATCAATAATGAGGGTCAGGAATTGTTAGAATTATGCGAGAGATTTAATCTCGAAATCTTAAATGGCAACTATGGACAGGATACTGAAGGGAACTAACTTTTATTAGTGGGAATGGAGGTAGTGTAATAGATTATGCTCTGTTGTCTCATGAAATAATAAACAATTTATTAGATTTTGGAATCGAATTACGGGCAGAATCCGACCATTTGCCTGTGTGCGTTCATTCTAGCAGTAAATGCTACTGAACTGCTACAGGCAGTGGCACAGGCAGACAACAAACTTACAATAGCAAGACGACGGTTTATATGGAAAGGGAAAAGCGACAGGAATTTGCAGGAGGCTATTCTTAACTCGGTAGGGTGGGCACGAGAGAGCGGTCACCGGAAAGGCAAGCAAGAATTTAGAAAGGAGACTCTTTCGCGCAGGGAGGGCATGCGAATGTGGGGAGAGGAGGAAGGGTACTGACCCAAGGATGGTTTAGCGAGAGTGTCGGGTGAGCAGGCGTGAAGCAATGTAGCCTTAAGAATGTTCAGAAACAGTGGAACTGCGGAAGCGAGAAATAGTTACTTGTTACTACGTAGGCAATACGAGGCCACAATTAAGAAATCGAAGAAATCTTGGCAGGAGAGTGAGACAGCAAGAATAGAGCAATTTTAAGAAACAATCATAATAAATCAATTTGGGACGTTATAAGATCACTGCGTAATAAAAGAAATGTAAGTAATGCAATTTCATCAGACGCGTGGGAGCAGTACTTTTCACGGGCGCTCGAAATAGCGAATATTGGAAACAGGGATATATTATCACGGACCGGGATGTCCTGAATTAGACGAACCGATAACCTGGAATGAAGTGAATAGGCTATGCTAGCCATGAATAATAAGAAGGCAGGCGGCGCGGACGGCATTCCTCAAATTTATTTCGAATTGTGGACATAGACCAGAGAGTATTCTAAATTTATTTAATGCAATAGTTGATTCTGGATCGTATCCAGAAACGTGAGTAGCGATCCTCCAACCAGTCTTTAAGAATAAAGGTAATACGAATTGCCCACAAAATTATCGCGGAATTAGTCTTTTACCAGCGCTGAGCAAGCTATTTTGTAAAATACTCAACGGGCGACTGAGTGAATGGGCGGAAAAGCACAATAAAATATCAGAATTGCAAGCAGGCTTTAGGAGGCTTCGCGACTACCGACAATATCTTTGTGTTAGATACCTAGTAAAGCAGGCGCTTGCGCGTAAGCGGGCCACTTATATTGCAGTTTTGTAGATTTCGAAATGGCTTTTGACTCTATCAATAGGAAAGCTTTATGGCAAAAACTTAATGAGCTAGGCGTCTCACGTAAAGTTTTAAAAGTGTTGCAGAGCATATACGAAGACGTAAATTTCTGTGTCAGGTGCGGTGATGGAAGTACAACGCGAAAAATAAAATCGACAGTAGAAGTAAGACAGGGCTGTCCTCTCTCACCGCTATTGTTTATCTTGTTTATAAACGATTTATTGACGTGGTTACAGGATGCGGATACATCTGCCGGAAATTGAGGGCCTGAACATTCCCGGACTACTATATGCTGATGATTTAGTTTTATGTTCGGAGACTATTGACGGCTTACAAAAAAGTTTAAATATCCTAGAAACGTATAGTGAAACATGGGGATTAAAAGTAAATATTCAAAAAACCAAAGTAGTTGTCTTCAAGAATGGATTTATCTGGGGTAACAAGGAGAAATGGTTTTACGCTCAGGAGGAGATTGACCGGGTAAAAACATTTACATATCTTGGGCAAAATTTTCCATGAATGGTGGATGGAGTAATCACATAGTGGCGGCGCACGTAAAGGAATATTACAATATTCGACTGTTGCCAAACTCGGTCTTATAGCTTCATTTTTTTTTTTTGCTTATTGCAATACGGAAATTTTCAATCTCGTATTTTAAAAGATACATTAAACCTCATATTGTAAATAACCATTATTTATTTAACGTCGAAAACAGTTTAAAGGTGATTAGTGCATACTACGGGAGACAAGTGCAATCTGTGCGTCTTTCAGGCTGATTGAGAGAAGGCAGCACTTAATTCTGTAAACATTGCAGTAGATGTCGTTAAAAAGCGTCACGGTTTAGGAGAAGAGAACAGATGAGAAAACAATTCGTTTAATTATTAAAACTTTAGTGTTACATTGCGAAATGTTGTGCGAAGTTTACAGAAACATATCAAAAGTAAACGCTATGAAATATTTCTTCAAAGTAAGGAATCGAAAACGATGAATATGAAACAACTGGCACCCTTTGCAGAATTAAAAAACGGAGTAATATTTTAGAACCAATTTATTGTTACCACAGAAATGTATTTTACATTAGGTTATGAAAAACACGCACCGTTGTATTTAAAATTGACTATTTTATATATTGTGTAACGTTTATATTGTATTTTTACTTGATAGCATCTTCACGGCAATGAAAAAAATGAAAAATGGCAAAATAGCAAGAGACGCAGTCGATGGGAAGCGACAGGCGCCGTCAAACGACGTCGTTCGGCAAGAGCAGTAATTCCCAACCTTTTCATTCATAGACCCCCTTGTTTAAAAACATTTGGGTTCATCAACATCCGACAGACATTATCCTTTGTAATATATCATTTACAATCATAACAGAGAATTGCACTTACATATCTTAAAGAAAAAATTACGTACACCAATGTTTGGATAATTATCTATATTTTCAATAATCTATGACGCTTCCGCTTCTGAGGAGCTGAGTTTCTTTTTTTCAGTGTTGCGCAATGGTTACAAAATGTTGAATGCTTTTTAACTGGCTCTAAGATTTATCTAGTGCGTATTGCTACAATATTTTCTTACACTATAGAATGTGAATATGTAATTATAATTTGTTGAGATTTTTAAACGTCCAAACCAATTACGTGGCAAGCTTCATCTTATTAATTAATAGATTTATGATAAAAAGCAAATCGCGTTCAGAAGAGACCTTTAAAGTGCGGTCAGTTAGACCAGGGCTGCTCAAGCAGAGCGAATCCGGAGCGCGGAGCCCTGTTGGTTACCAAGAGCACGACAACGAAGCCCGAGCGTTGCTCGGCATGCAGCAAAGAGTATATGGCAAAGAGTATGGGCATGCAGTAACATCTGCCAGTGTCCCGATAACTCCAGTCGCGGAAACTTGGAAGTAGATTCGAGCACTTCGCAAACCGAAGTGTCCTCACCGCCAAATGTCAATAGAGCATGGGAAGAAAAGTATATTTTCGCAGATGGCGGCAGCTACGCCAAATGTTTAATTTGCAAAAAAGTACTTAACCACATGAAGTTTAATTTGCAACGACATTATACGGTTAATCATGATTTTGAATATGACGAGTACTCCAAAGAAGAACGTAAGGAAGTTTGCAGTGCTATGAGAAACAAGAAGTATGTTTTGAATATAGTGTAATGTTCCTATATTGTTTTAACATTAACAAATAACACAATATACAATTAATTTTATTTATTTTAAAACTGTTCCCTTGTGAAACAAGAACTCCTCATTCTTCTCAAAATTAGTTTCTCAAACTCTTAATTCTCAAACATTCACGAGACATCGAATTTTGGAGTGTGTAGATGTATTCAGAACATTGCGTTCGGAATTTGAAATCCGATTTAAGAATTTGTTTGATTTGCAATTAGAATTTAAAATATTTTCTACGGCTTTTCTACTTGATATAGGCTTTTTTCCTTGTGATTTTCAATTATAAATAACTTATGCAGTTGTGACCCTCAATTAAGAGAAACATTTAAAAAAAACATTTTAGAATTTTATGAGAACTCATACAAAAACGTTTTCCGAAACTCGGATGCTGCTCGTATGTAACATAATATGTCTGGATCAACGTACGAATGTGAGCGGTATTTTTTCTTTGAAAATTTGTAAATCTCAAATAAGATGAAGCACTGCATTTTACAATGTGAAATGCAAGAAGAAAAATAATTGATTACGTAATTAGTTTGATTTTTTAATTTTAATCTCATTTACTGTCAGTATTTCTTTTATTAGTTTATTCAGTAAACTTTTTCGGCAACCTTTAGAATACTTTTCATAATCAGCAGCTTGATAAACTGTAATACCGCAGCAATTAAATTTCTTCTCAGGAAATTATCAACATCATAAGAACGCTCCCAAATAAAAAAGCACCCGATCATGACAATATTAACGATATCATTTTAGAAAACTTACCCAAAACTAATGTCACCTATATCACCAATATTTTCAATACATCCTGAAGAACAGGATATTATCCCTCAACTTGGAAACACTCCTTAATCCTTCCCATCTCCAATCCGAATAAAACCACAGCAACCCAGATAACTATAGGCCCATTAGTCTCCCTCCATCATTATCAAAAATATTCGAAAAACTCATCCTTCCAAGACAAAATAATTACCTGAACAAAATAAATCTCATACCTCCTTATCAGTTTGGCTTGATCAATGAAGTATTAACAGAGCAACAGCTCCTACGAATCGTTGAATATATTCAAACATCATTCCAAAAAAACATCACTCACTAGCATCGACATCATTGAAGCCTTCGATCGAGTCTGACAATAAGGGCAAATATACAAACTATCATCAATTGGTACCCCAGTATACCTCTTCAAAATCATTAAATGCTCTCTCTCAAACAGTACATTTGCAGTCGTAATAGATAATCACATCTGAACGCTCCATAAGAACAGATCTCCCACAACAATCCCCACTCTCCCCACTGCTATTCAACATCTTCACAGCGGACATTCCTACCTCGAGATTAACGCAAATAGCCCAATTTTGAGGCTGACACTGTAATCTACATGTCTCATCCATCATTAAACTTCATAGCGAATGAAATCCAAATACATCATTCATTAGAAAGTTGGTCCTCAAAATGGAAGATAAAAATCACTCCCACCAAAAAAAGGCCCCTAAAATATTCACATTCAAACCATACTCTCATCCCATCCAACTAAGAATAAATAATAATATCATTCCATGGACTCCAAACAATACGGCAGTTAAATACTTAGGAATTTATCTGGATACCACCTTCAACTGGAAAATTCGCATAGATAACAAAGTTCAGCAAGCCAAAATCAAAATTCTTCAACTGAAATCGCTCATAAACAAAACTAGTAAACTGTCTTTAAAGAATGCCATAATCATATATAAATCCATCATCAGACCCCTCCACTTGTACGTGTATCCAATGGACAAATGCTGCCGAATATAACTTACAAAAATTGCAAGTCATCCAAACCAAATTCTTAAGATCCATTACCCAAGCTCTCTACTTCATCAACAAGCAACTACACACCGAATTAAACATCAAACCAAATCACTCCTATTTCCTACCTCGCCAATAACTTTTATCAAACCTTCAGTAACAAACAATCTCAACCAAAACCAATCTTATACTGGGAAGATACACAGAACGCCAAATTCGACTTAAAAAACAGATATCCGTTACATGCATTCTTGGACATTTTCAGCAAAATTGAATAAACCAATTGAGGTGCCCTGTGAGTCCCCTCGTCAGATGTAGGTTAGTGTTAGTAGTAAACTAGATTAAGTTAGATTGTAAGTCAGCAAATACAAATGTAGTACAGTTAAATATAAAATGGCCTTTGTAATATTATCCAAAATATAAATAAATAAATAAATAAATATGTAAATAAGTAAATAAGTAAATAAGTAATATGGTTTGTGGAGTAATGGAAATAAATGAGTAATGGGGGAGTGGGTGGATGGGTAGATGAATGGAGTGGAGTGGATGGTAGATGGTGGAGTAGTAGATGGGTGGAAGTGGTATGGGAGTAATTGAATGAGTGGATGGAGTAGATGGTGGAGTAGTGATGAAGAGTGGAGTAGGTAATGGGGGGATGAAAAAGAATTAGTGGGTTAAGGGAGTGGGTGGGGGGGTTGGGGGGGTTGGGGGGAGTGTTAGATGGGTTTAGATGGGGGGAGTGGAGGTGGGGGGGTGGTGGGGGGGTGGGTGGATGAATTAGTGGGTGGAGTGGGTGGATGGGTGGGAGTGGAATGATTGATGGGTGGAGAGGGGGAGTGGGTAGTGGGTAGTGGGTTTGATGGGTGATGGGGAAATTAGATGGGGGGTGGGTGGGTGGATGGGTAGATGGGTGGGTGGTGGGTGGGTGGGTGGGTGGGTGGGTGGGTGGGGGGGTGGGTGGTCGGTGGGTGGGTGGGTGGGTGGGTGGGGGGTGGGTAATGGGTGGGTGGGTAGATGGGGGATGGGTGGGTGGGTAAAATTGGGTGGATTTGATGGGTAGATGGGTGATGGAGTGGGGTAGTTTGGGTGGTGTGGGTAGTGGAATTAGATGGGTGGGTGGGTGATGGGTGGTGGGTTGATGGGTAGATGGGTGGAGTGGGTGATGGGTAGATGGGTGGTGGGTAAATGGGGGAAATTTGTGGGTTAGATGGGTGGTGGGGGATGGGTGATGGGGGAGTGGTGATGGGTGATGGTTAGTGGGTCAGATGGGTGGATGGGTGGGTGGGTAGTGGGTGATGATGATGGGTGATGGGGAGTGGATGGTTAGATGAGTCAGATGGGTGATGGGGGGATGGTGGTGGGGGGAGAGTGGGTGAATTAGATGGGTGGGTGGAATTAGATGAATTGATGGGTGGGGTGGTGGTGGGTAGTGGGTGGTGGGTAGATGAATTAATGGGAGTGGGTGGGTGGGTGGATGGGGGATGGGTAAGTGGGTAGAGGGGGGGATGTTTGTGGGTAGTGAGTGGTGGAGTAAAAAGTGGGTATGGTGGGTGGGATTAGATGGGTGGGTGGGGGAAATGAATTGTGGGGTAATGGGTGTGAATTAGATGGGTGATGGGTGGATGGGGAATGGGTGGGTGGAGTGGGTGGGTGAAATTTATAATTGATGATAGTGGTGATGGGTGGGGGGGTGATGGGTGGGGTAGATTAGTGGAGTAGTGGATTGGGTGATAGAGGTGGAATGGGTAGATTTGGGGGGTCAGATGGGTTAGATGGGTGGTGGGTGGATGGGTGGGTGAATTAGATGGGTAATTAAAAGGGGTGGGTAGTGGGGTAGTGGGTGGATGGGGGGGTGGGGAGATGGGTGTGGGTGGGTGGTGATGGATAGATGGGTGGATGGGAAAATGGGTGGGTGGGTGGGTGGTGTGGAATAGGGGGGGTGGGTTGATGGGTGGGTGGGTGGGTGGGTGGTGGGGGGTGGTAATGGGTGGGTGGTGGGTGATGGGTGGGGTTTAATTGGGTGGGTCAGATAGTGGGTGGAGTGGGTGGGTGGGGGGTGGGTGGTGGGTGGTGGGGGGGTGGGTGGGTGGGTGGGTGGGTGGGTGAGGGTGAGTGGTAGATGGGGGTGGTCAGATGTAATGAAAAAAAATTGTATAAAAAAAATATGTAATTTTGGGGAAAAAAATTAAAAATAAATAAATAAATAAATAAAAAAATAAAAAAAAAAAATTAAATAAAAAAAAAAAATAAAAAAATTAAATGTAAAAAAATAAATAAATTAAATAAAAAAAAAAGTAAATAAAAAAAAAAAATAATGTATCTAACCCAATATAATCCCTCTTTGCTGGGAGGGTGATAAATAAAGAAAAACTTTTATGGCTGAGACAAGATGTACCTTTGACGGGACTGCCGAGTAAAAATACAGGTTCTGATACAATGATTGATTATTTCGTGTTTCCCAAGCGCGTCAACAGCTATCATCGCTAGTCCCGTTAGGTAGGTGAAGTTTTCAGGGGAATGCTTCACCCTTGATCGTGACATTTGGCGCCAACCTACACGTCGTCTAACCGTTTTTCTTCAACCAGGTATCTCCCTCCAGAGTGGCACAGCCTCAGCCGAGACAAGCTCTAAGCTCCCAACTGGCCTCCCCATATGCATGGTAGTGTAGTGCGTGAACGTAATGGTTGAGGAGACGACAAAGAAGCGGAGGGAAAGATCATGCACCCGTTTGTTAGGGTACTGCTCCGGCACTCGTCTGGTGTTGACCGGAGAAACCATGGAAAACTATCGATCAGAGCAGACGGCTATGATCGATAAAATTGGTCGCTAGAATTGTCCTCCAGATAGTGGCTGAATTCGACCTACCCCCATGAAGTGTCGAAAACCCTGCCATCGTCGGGGAATCGAACTCTAGGATCTCCCGGTCAGAGGCACTGCAATAACATCAGTTGATGCCTTGAGTCAACTATGCCGGTAGGGCCATAACACAAAAAGTAGAATGTGGACCCTTGAAACATATTTTACAGACATGGATGTGTGTGTATTATTATTTCTTAAAATTAATTTGATTTGATTAATTTTGTCGAAAGAAACATAAAAAATGTTTTCTGATGTATGATGTGGGAAGTATAAATCTGCGCACTTTTCTTGAGTTACACAATCCATTCCCAATTCTTTTTACAATTGAATGATGAATAAAAGGGGCCAACAAATCCATATAAGCAAACTAGACGTTTTTACTCCCGAGTTATACAAGAAAAGGTATTTGAATCGGTTAATGAACTACAGCTTTGATTTTAAAATATTGCAAACAAAATAATAACCCCAGCGCTATTCCCACCACAACTAGCAAAAGAAGAGCTCTACAAAACGTGGGTATAATGAAACTAAATATATGCCCAAAAGAAAAACAAGGGACCATCTCGGGATTTGCTCAATGAATCAGGGAAACGAATCGAGATGGCGGTTATTGACCCGGAAACTGAAGTACAGAATTTGTTACAGATTGATTTAGTTTTTTTTTTTAAATTATAGTGTGCAAATGTAAATTCAATACAAATCATTCTTAAAATTATTATTATTTTCCTTTTTGATGGTCAGTATATAGTATTTGATTAAAACACTACAGTGAAGTCACTATGGTGACGTTCAAGTTCCCAATAGGATGACAGCGTCACAGCTGACCAATGTCAAGGGACTTAATGTTTTAATCCAAGTAAGTCTCTAATAGTATATAAACATTTGTGGAAAGAACAGGTTTCACTTGTCATTTTAACGTGTATATCGATATGTATTCATTGTAGACACAATATATAATATTAATAACACTTAGAGTTGACACAATATTGATATATTTAGATACGTCTTGCGTACTTCGCCACGGTAGGTTCACAATGGATCCATTCAGCGCTTACAAATTCGCGGTGGCTCAGAACGTGACATAATACGTACTGTGACCTGCACGTGACATAATAAAAATTTTGGGACGTGTTGGGCTTCATGGACATTCTTGACCTCCATGGGCCTCTTTGAGATTAATGAGCACCGGCGCTTTGTGCTGGCTGCACCACCTTCCTTGACCCGACCTTGAACACTTCAACTTTTCGGCCAGACCGTCGGCGTGCATTTATGGTGACGATTTTGAAATGAAATATGTACCAGTGCCATACTACTATCTGTTTTCCACATTGTGCCACCGAGTATTTCGTACCCTACCAACCATTTTCTGGTTCGATGTCTAATCTGTAGACTTCTAGTAATCCTTATTTGTTATTGAGACGAATCCATTAACCATCTCTTTTTTTATAAGCATTACGTGAATGCATTACTCGCCTCTACAACTCTATATCTTTGCTCGAAATTTCAAAGAAGTGCTCCCGTTTGCGATTACAGAACACTGAACGTGTTATCATGTGCCATTTCTTTCAATAGATAAACATTAATCTGACATTGACATGGGAATCTCACTAAATCTCGTTCGACTCATACTAAACACCCAACGAGATCATACTAAATTGAAGAGGTAGATTGCAAAACACTAACGCAATTTTTCAAAATTTTTCATTTTGTGGTAATCACTTATGTTAAGGAATAGATGCATTTAATAGGAAAAAATTAATAAGCTGCGAAGTATTGAGCGAAATGTTGTCATTTTATTCAAATTGTTCCTAGTCATTTACTGCTATATTTCATTACGTGCTTAGTAGGAGTCCGTTCTACTGTATATACGCAGTAGCGCTCCCGACTCACTTTCAATAAATTACAACACTACTCTCCAATCAGGAGTCACAGTGTTATGCCTTCTGACCGAGTGTTTGGAAGAACTGAAGAAGAAATAAAGGACGTCATCTCCGCCAGCTTAATATTAAGTTGACGGAGACGACCCCTTAATTTCTTCATGTAATAACGTCAACAACACTGCATCAGAATTCCCACAGAAATTGAGGAAGAATACAGGTGCAACAGATCATACATTTAGAGGTCTACCATTCTGGTCTGACTAAGGATAAACGTTCTTAGCGAAGACAGGCGATTTCTAAACTGCAAAAATTGGTTTGATAGAGTTTTGAAACCAAAGCTACAATTCCCGACGAGCCAACAAAGATTTACAATCCATATGGAAACCAAAGAAAAATATTGGAGATACACATGATACAATGTTCTGAAAAAAAGCATAAGGCCTTAGATTACAAATAAGTAGTCTAAATTACATCTGGTAATATGCTGAGTAGTCAGAATTCACTTTTTGTGGGTCCTTGATACCGAACAATCGATTAACGACAAAACGTCCTTCCTTCTGTCTGTGGTCAACGCTAGCGCCTAAATCGTGCAGATAATTTTCTCCAAAATCAATATTCTATAATCAATCTAGACTAACTCGAGGCCCTGAATGATCGAAGGAAGTATTTGTATTTTTGGGGCTATTTGTTGTATTCTCCAGTCAGATGCGCAGACCTGGTTATTTAGCTAGAGTTGAAAATCCGCCAGCGTCGGGCTAGAAACTTATGACCTACAAGTCCTACATATACACAGCGGCAATGCCGTCTCTGAGATAGTCAGCAGGTTTTAATATTCTTGTGAGACGTCGCTTTCTCTGACATAACAGTGCAATAAAAAACTTAATATACTTGATTACACTTCGCTCAAAATTCATGTCTACCAAATTTTGCCACTAGCATTGTGAAAGCAAAGAAATTTAAACTTAAAAATTAAAAAAAAGGAATGCTATGTTAAGAAAAATAATTTGCGATCAATAACAACTTCATATGCAACTTATATGATTTCAGAAGTTTATATCCAAAATAAAGAAATTTTACTTAAGAGAAATACATTGGCGTAATTTCAATGGCGATAACTATTGTACACTTAAATAGTAATTAAGCTTAAACACCAGTTAATCTTTTTATTTCTGGCCAATAACGTAGGTTATCGAAAGAGTGGCGTGTCCTATTATCTCCAAGGTTCTCTGCCAACAAGGATTATCGAAGAACCGATACAATCACACTAAATTTCTGGACTCCTAAACGACACGTAATATTCCACTCCCGGAACTCATTATTATCAATAACTCATTTTTTAAGTTTTTGCCGTTTGACGTCTAGCAATAAATATGTCTTACCTGCGTGTTTCGGGTGTGCCCAAAACCCACGAAGCGCTCGTCAAAGGGTGGCACATTCCGCGGGGCGACGTAAATGGGCTCGAAAAAGAAGGCGAACTTCTCCACTTTATGCGACACGTTCAGCGCCGCATCTTGGCCGTTATTCTCCCAAAGAGTCAGGTTGGACAGCCCCTGATTAGGCTGGAACACCTGCAAAACACGATTAGGTAGTATCGTATAATATGAATATTAGTGAGATGGGTGTTAATCACCACAACAAAATAACCCAGGAAGAAATTACAAACACGTTTTGTACATGAGATAAAATGAACGTACATCGCAAATGACATTGAATACGTGAAGTTATCTACATTGTGACAAGGTTACGGTAGTATTGAAAATAGAACAAAGTTGAAAGCAATTAATGAAAGTTGGAATGTTCAAATAATATATAATTTTAATTATATAATATAGCATTTACTACAAGACGATTAACAGCTTTCGACATTATAATAGGTGTTCACTTCATTAAACTTTCGCATTAATGTTGATATTCTTCTGTAACTATTGTTATCCTATTATCATCACCATAATTATAATCGTCATTATTATTATTATTATTATTATTATTATTATTATTATTTATATTCTTATTATTATATAATCCCTATTTATATTATACTTAAAATTTCAACTACAATGATGCATTATGTTTATACTGCTCCTATTTGAATCTTTGTTCAATTAACCAAAACGCGAAAATGAAATGCTGACAAAAAAGTTCAATACAGATGGTAAAGTTATTTAATGATTTCTATGTCAGGAATGAAAAGTTGTCTACGCCATTAATTACATTTCATTTCTTCCGTGAATGACGCAGTGTCTTAGTGGAATACGTACACCAAGGATTTCCCATATTTCGGAAATACTTCTATGTTTACGGGTACTACTAACGATTTCAAATCACTAGCAATGGCCAGAGCAATTATGGATCGAGTAACATATTTCAAGAGATATGTAACCCTTCAATGGTCGGGCTCAAAATCGTAACGGGAGTGGTCGCGTGAATTCCAACAGCAGTCCATTACAAAAATTGTAATCGACTTTGGGTTATGGACAAAACCATCTTTCCAACTAAGTCTTATGTACATATACAGGTGTCCCACCAACAATAAGTCACCCCCCATAACTTCTAAATCGTTATACAACTTCTAAACCACGATATCTAAATGCAGTTTTCGCTCAACAATTTACAATCATGGGGCAAGTAATATGCTGTAGAGATAGTGTTCAAAATATTTTTAGTTTTGGAGAAGTTTAATCACCTTTAATTTTTTAAATAATAGAAGTAATAAGAAGTAAATTTAAGTAATAGAAGATCCTCACTAAAATTTCGTCAATTCACGCTGTAACCAACGAATCAATGAGACTGGATTACAATAGTATTCCACGCGACCACTGAAGAGTTAAACTGATGTTATCACATTTAACTAGTTGGGTAACAGTATAATACATACAATTAATAATAAAACTTAGTACAGTAAACTTCAAAAAGAAAATGTAGACATACGTAGGTGTGAACATAAATTGATGTGTTAATATTTTTCCCCAAGTTTTTTTATTATTTGCAAAATATAGTTATTTTGGTAATATTCTATTTTCATACTAAAAATTGATAAGGCGATGAATCCCTTCCCAGTTTAAGGGAAAAAGTATAGAACAAAAAATAAAAAACAAAGATCATAGAATTTCATATAAAGATGTTTTTTAATTGTCCAATTAAATGTATACTTGTAATAATTCCAAACTGAAATAACTGTTGTGACATCGCTTACTCATTATTTTCACTAGGAATCTACCTTCACGAAAGATAGATGTCCTTCAAACTCGGTCAAGGTTGAAGTCTGCCGATTCAAACTATCTTGGCTGATATTTCAAAAATACAAGAACTTGATGATGATGATGATGATGGTAATAATAATAATAATAATAATAATAATAATAATATAGTAATAATAATCGTTACATCGTGCCTATCACGACCGATATATACCCATTGTAGTGACAATATTATTGCATTTCAACAGAAAGGCTGTAGCAAAGGCTCCATAGGTTGCAAAGAACAATTAATCATAGATTCAGTAGAGTGTGGCCAAGCATATGCAAAACATCGCTACTTGTACATGGCGTATGTTGATTACAAAAAAGCCTTTGATTCTGTACCACATATCTGGCTGATAGAAATACTTAAGATCTTTGAAGTTGATACAAAATATTGTTTTGTGAAACAGTATATTGAACTGGCGAACAAAAATTATCTTAAGTACTCCTATTATCTTCACTATACTCCTATTATCCACCTGTTGACAACATTCAAACTGATACGATCAATGTGCGAAAAGGCACTTTTCGGCCCCGGACTATGACCGCTATCTAATCTCTTGAATTCCACTAACGGTGGATTTAGAATTCGTATCGCATGAATCACCTTTTATATACTAATGATTTGAAGATATATGCTTCGTCATAATCTCAAATTGAACAACTACTGAGTATTGTAGAATCATTTTCAAAGAGTATTAAAATGGAGTTTGGCCTGGAAAAATGTCAAACATTGAATATTGTAAAAGGAAAGCTCCAAGAGGGAGCCTTTGAACTTGAAAATAAACAGTTGATACAAGCGGTGTCTGCTGAGGAAACGTACAGGTACCTGGGAGTGAGACAGGCAAGGCACATTGACCAAGGTAAAATGAAAGATGATCTTGCAGAGGAATTCATCCGAAGAACTCGAAAGCTCCTGAAAACGAAGTTGAATGGAAGAAATGTCATAAAAGCTATTAACACCCATGCTGTCCCAGTCTTAAACTACTGATTTGGCATTATTAAGTGGAGCAAAACTGACATTGAGAACTTACAACGGAAAATGAGTTTTAATGGCGAAAGCATGCAAGTACCATCTAAAATCTGCAGTCGAACGCATAACACTTCCGAGAGATATGGGTGGGAGAGGACTCACAGTAATTGGAAACCAACTTTGTCGGCAAGTGAAGAGCATGGGAATGTATTTCCACTCTGAGGCAAATACATCAAAACTGCATAAAGCAATTTGTGAAGCAGATTCCTATACTCCGATGGAGCTGTAGCGACAGGATGTGAACTTCTCATACAATGACGGCCAAAAGAGAGATTTACGACCAAAAGAGAGATGGCCAAAGTTTTTCATGTAAGAACATGAGATGAGCCAAGAACATTTCGATATGGAAGTATCGAATATAATATTTATTCTTAAATTCTATTTACATAGATAACGTATGGCCTAGCTTACAAACTAGATACTTACAAACTAATCTAACACTACTTTGTCTTACATCCTGACTTAATTTAACAACGAACATTATTTACATTATTTACAGTAAGCAGTACATACACACGTAACACAAAAACATACACTTATAAACATCATTTAAATCGCGTCTGCACAAGTCATCCACAGGCCATCCTCTCTCATCGATCACAGGGGTATTGTCTTTGTGTTTAGGCTCGCCTGTACTCGACTGGGATGAGGTCATCTTGGGCAGTGTGGCGAAAATAGCAGGCAGCGCTCCCTGCTATAGCCTCGGCCACAATGCGCTCACGTAGCACGCGCATCTTTTCGCCAGTGGTAAATTTACAGAGTAGCGCTGCACTTGACTCACACCACTCGCCCACAGCTCCTACCACGATGGGAAGGAAGCTGACGTCCCGAAAGTTCCTGGCTGCTAAGAAGGGGCGAATATGTTCGTATTTCGCCGCCTCCTCATCATAGCGTTCACCGAGGCGCCCCGGGTATGCTACGCAGACGGAGGCGTCGACGACGATAGCTTGATGGTCCTTAACCAGCACCAGGTCCGGACGGTTCCGCCCTCCGATGGCTTGGTCTTCGAGAAGCACCGTCCACCCACTTGCGACTGCGGCTTCTTTAACGTGTTGCAGTATTCTATTGTGGCGCAGCCGCCAGATCGCGGAGTGGGAGCGGCACTCCGAGATGACGTGGGCGATCGTTTCGGAGGCGGGGGAGTTCATGTTGTCAGCATGCTTGCAGCCGCGGCGGCAGGAGCGCTTATCCCTGGGCCGCTGGGGTAGGTGATTAAGCAGCCGGGAAGAATTGAGGCGTGCCGAATGGATGAATTTGTAAATCGACGGCCTCGTATTCACTCCCGACCTACTGGCTTATATCAGAACAGATATTTAAGAAACTGAAGGGTTTATGTTGGCTATTCAGGATCAAGTTATTCCAACGCTTAACTATTTGAAGCGGATTGTTAGAGATGGCAATGTGCAGAATGGGTTATGTAGTTATGGTTGTCCAACAGTGGAATAAATTCAACATGTTACCTCGGGTTGTATACATTTGGTGGGCACCGAGTATAAACAACGGCATGGTTCGATGGTTCGATGGAAAATTATACAACAAGCGTTGGCTCAGAAATGTCGTCTTCTGACTGAAGATAAGGTACCGTACTTTAAGTACCAACCTGTGAGTGTTCTGGAGAATGAAGAGTGGCGCTTGTGTTGGGATAGAAGTATCTTAACAGAAAGACAGTTATTCACAACAGACCGGATTTGGTTGCGATTAACAAGTGTGAGAAACATGTCATTCTTATTGATGTTTCTGTCCCAAATACTGGCAACTTTCAAAGCAAATACATCGACAAAATCTGTGAATATGCAGATCTTGTTGAACCCGTTGAGAAATAGTGGAATATGGAAACAGTCAGCATTGTTCCGAAAATTATTTCAAGCACCGGAGTCATTCCTAGAAGTCTGATATGGGGCCTTAAGCAACTGGGTTTGAATGAAGACATGTACAAACTCATGCAGGACATGTACATGCTCAAGGCAGTTGTAATTTCAACAACAAGGATAGTGTGGAAATTCATGGGAAATAATGTGTTATAAATTCTTTTAAAAAAATGATCTATTGTGCTTTGATTTTATATACCTGTACAATAATTCATTCAAATGTACCATTAAAGTGAGAAAATAAAAGAATAATAATGATGATGATGATAATAATAATAACAATAATAATAATAATAAAAATAATAATAATAATAATAATAATAATAATAATAATAATAATAATAATAATAGTGGTGACGATGAAAATTATTGCAAGAAATATATTTCCGACAGAGAACTGAAATAAACAGAAAAATATAGATCCCTGAGATTCATGTTGACTGTAAGAAAGTTCTTCAAAACGTATAAGAGGTTGGCATTTGACATACAGCGGTCTCAAAAATCAAAGTTGTATCTGATATTTATGAGTAAAATAACCTATATGTAGAGAATTGATTGATTGATTTTTTCGTGTTTTCGGGCGCGTCAACTGCTTCGGTCATTAGTCCCGTTAGTGTAGTGCATGTTTTTTCTCGGGAGATGGCGGTGACCTTCCCCCGCTGGATGGCGAGATCCGGCGCCGACCTACCGTCGGCTAGTGGGGTTTCCCTCTCACCAGGACTCTCCCACCAGCGGGGCACCGCCGCAGCCGGGACAAGCTCTAAGCTCCCGACCGGTCTCCAGGACCTATATGTAGAGAAGTACTTCTGTAAAAGTATCTCTAATTTCAGATATACAATATTTAAAATATATATTGTAGAAAACTTTCTTTGAATAAAATTATATAGATCCATTTGCAATCAAAGAATGTGTATTAAGCACCTCCAAACTTTCAAAATGCATTCCCGTAAAATTTGCGCAAAAACGTGTCAATAAACTTGTCATTCTAAAGCGTGTGTGTGTGTACATATATATATATATATATATATATATATATATATATATATATATATATGACCTAGTTTTTACAATAGAAGTTAATGCCAAGGTTTAACAAAAGCCTTTTATAACTCACAAGATGTAGCGAATGTGTGTTTACAATTTGAAAATTGATAGCGGCGATATATATATATATATATATATATATATATATATATATATATATATATATATATATATATCGCCTTTTTGTCGACCGAACCGTCCCGCCTTCCGTAAATTTTCAGTTTCCCCAAGACATTACACTCCAACACCCATCCAAGGCATCAGATTACAACATTATTATTTAAGAAAATGTCATTTTACTAAAATTTCAAGTTGCATTCCGAAAAATAATTCTACAACGAATCATCTATTAAGATTAACAGTGAACCGCTATCAATTTTCAAATTGTAAACACACATTCGCTACATCTTGTGAGTTATAAAAGGCTTTTGTTAAACCTTGGCATTAACTTCTATTGTAAAAACTAGGTCATATTATATTGCCTCAAGATTTAAAAACAATAATGAAGATTTTTATTTCATCTCGTTCAGATCCAAAGTACAAATCTACTCCATACTATTTGACGAATATCCCATTTCAGTCAGCGTACCACAAGGATCTCCACTTTCTCTTCTTTGTAATATTTTTATTTTTCAATTTTATATCTCAACTTATTTCTGAACTATCTCTACTGAGTGTATGGTTTCGTGGGATACCAAGAAACTCAGGAAAAATACAAAAAAAGTTTCCATTGCGACTGAAAAATAGAAATATTGTATTGTGATTTTCCACCTATTCGTACACTACGCCTACAGTCTGAATTCTCATATCCAGTGTGTCACTGCATACAACATAGCTGACGTCATGCGACAGTAAAATTCCAACGAAGAGGCAGTCCCCATTAAACATTTGCTATTCACGTATTGCGCTATGGAACAGCAACGTTTGTGTACTCTTGGCCAGTAAAGAGCGCTTGTACTGAGTATTTTTTGAAAATGTGTTGCATCATTGTTGATGCAACGCGTCTCTTAACCCTTGCTGAGCGCTTTTTTCTGGAGTAATCCTCCGTTACTATGTAGTTATTACACTGAATAATTACTATATTTGTCAAGTCTCGTCCCGTCGCAGTTAGTCAGTGCCTTTTAACCCTTAGGCCAGTAGCTCGACGCCGTTAGATCCCGGGGTTCCTGGCCGGTCACCCAACCAGGAACCCGCGACTCTCGAATTTGCTTAATCTTCGTGACTTCACGAAGCGTAGTAAACGAATTCGGCTAGCGCCGCCGGCCAAATTCCTTTTATGTAGTATCCTACATTATTGCAGTATTCCGAAAGTTTTTTACTTTTACCTAGACTGTTTTGTAAAAATTTTTAATTAATTAATTGTATTATTATACGAAAGTATTTTATTTCCATTCTTGAGCTGTGTACTTGCTACTTTATTGAATACCATTTTGTATGGTTTTCATTAGCATTACTGTACTACATGCCATCAGTCAATACTACCAATTTCGAAAGAGTGCAAAAATTCAAAGACATCTCTGCAGACTCCCACCGTATGAGAGGTGTCAAACGGTTTCATCAAGTACTCAGAAACTCCGGAAGAATCCAAAAACAATGAAAAAGTTTTGCTCTTGACAACTGAAAGTATTTGATGTTCTGATTGGTAGTTTTTCGTGTTTTCTCTGCTGAATGCCAGGCGAATGCAGAAGCAGTACCCTTACAAACGGGCCACAGACCGCGCGCAATCTTTCCTCCCACTTCCTTGTCCAGTTCTCACCCATTACTTACACTTACATGCACTAAACTACCACAGATGTCGTGAGACCAGCCAGGAACTTCGAGCTTGTTCCGGCTGAAACGGTGCCCCGCTGGGGCGATATACTTGGATGGCGAAAACCCCACAAGCCAACGTGTAGGTCGACACCGGATCTCCAGGAACTCAAAAAATTTATTTTAGCAATTTGTAATGCGCGCAGAAATTGACGGTAAACTGCAACATCGGGCCTTGGGATTTGCTATTCACGTGTTTATTACGGAACAACTTGTTAGATATTCATGACATGTAAAGAACTGTTTTACTTTGTGTACGTAATTTCTATACTTGTTATTACAGTCTTCATGAAGGCTGTTTTGTTAGAATCTTTAAATGAAGCTTTATACGAGAGAAGTTTATTTCTTGTTCTTGCGCCTAAGTATTAGTACTACTTTAACCATTGTAGTTTGTTTTATTAGCATTTTTTGCTACAACAGATTTTAACACATTACATAACTGTTTCATTAAGTGAAATGTATCGCAACCTACAGGGATCATCGACTCACTTGTTGACATTGCAACAATATGATTAAGATCTTTTAGTTTTAACTCATCAACTTTATAGCACTACATGTTTTCTGATATACAATATATAAATGGTAATATAAATAAGTAACTAAATAATACAGAAAAATATTCAAAAATCAATGTTTATAATGTATCAAGAACCGTCAATTGCTATTCTTAAAGAAATTTTTATCTGTAAACTTCAATTAATTAGTCTTAGATTCCATTATTTGCGGATAATCAGATCAGTAAGCTATTATGATTAAGTGATTTTTACGAAAGATCTATACCTAAGTTCTTATTTTATTCTACACAACGTTTCAGATTCGCCAATAGAGTGACCCTGCCACTGTAATTGCCAACCCCACCCCATTCCGATCCGTCTTTTTCCGCCCGTCCACCCACCTCCGCTCACCCCTTCAAGGCTCACCCCGCCCCTTCCCGTTCAGGCAGACCTGGTCCGCCTGCCCAGCTCCATTCACCCACCCTGCTTTCCCCGCCTCGCCTACCTCGCCGCATTCACCAGCCCTGCCTTCCCTGCCCCGCCACGTTCTCCCCGTTCCGCCCGGATCCGACTCTTCCCACCCGCACCTCGCACCTGACCGCACCGCACCGCCGCCCTGCGAGCCGCCCCGCTCCGCACCGCACAGCCTCAACACCGTCCGCCCCCGCTCCGCCACCACACTGCCCTGCACCGCCCTCGCCCCGCCCCCGCTCCGCCGCCGCCCCGCCCCTGCACCGCCCCCGCCCCGCTCCCGCCCCGCCCCGCACCACCCCGCACCACCCCGCACCGCTCCGCCCGCACCGCACCGCCCCGCACCGCTCCCGCCCGCCCTGCACCGCCCTTGCACCGCCCCGCACAGCCCCTGCACCGCTCCGCCCGCCCCGCACCGCCCTTGCACCGCCCCGCACAGCCCCCGCACTACCCTGTACCGCATCGCTCTGCAACACCCCACCCCGCCACACCTCGCCTCCCCCTGACCATGCAGCGCATCTCAAGAAAGTAAAGACAACAACCTGTAGGTGAAACTGGCGAGCCTTCTTCTGCCGGACGAGATGCAGCAGCTCCGTTTTATTGGCCGGGGACCTCTGGTCTTCGCGTACTTCATACACCGGCACCACGTACGCGCATTGCGCGCACTTTCGCTGCTCGGGCCGCTCCAGGAACTCAGCGAGCTGGCCGTCGAGGCCCTGCAGCGTCACCACCATGTCCACGTCGGGACACAGCAGGTACTTGCCGGGGCACGTGAAGCGCGCCAGGTTGCGCATCACGTTCTGCGGGTAAGGCAGCTCGTTGCGCCACTGCTTCAGCATCTCCGGCGGGCGGCGGGCCAGCAGGGCGAGCAGCGTGGCGTGGGGCGTCGTCTCGCAGCCCGCGATGGGCTGCGCCATCGGCCCGTCCTCCCAGCGCGCCGGCCACTCCACGGGGTGCACGAAGTGGAAACTCACCTGCGCACGCACGCCGCTCTCACTGGGGGGTTCGCACAGCAACTGTTAGGGTTTCACTCATTGATTATTTCGTATTTGCAGGCGGGTCAACTGCTAAAGTCATTAGTTCAGTTAGTGTAGTGCATGCTCCTTTCCTCGGGAGGAGGGCAGTGATCTTCCCCTGACAAATGGTAGAATCTGCCGCCGACCTACAAGTCGACTAGTGGGATTTTCCTTAACCAGGTATCTCCCTCCAGCGGGGCAAGCTCTAAGTTCCCGACTGGTCTCCAGACATGCGTGATACAGTGGTGCGTTTAATTCTAGGTGTAAGTTAGGGGTGAGGTTAGGACAAGGAATAGGAAGGAAATATCGCGAGATCGCGCGCGGTCCATGGTGCGTTTGTAAGGTTGGTCGGTTGGTTTTTTCGTGTTTCCGAGCGCGTAAACTGCTTTGGTCACTAGTCCCGTAAGTGTAGTGAATGTTGTTCTTGGGAGATGGCGGTTATCTTCCCCCACTGGATGGCGAGATACGGCGCCGACCTACCGTCGGCTAGTGGAGTTTCCCCCTAACCAGGACTCTCCCACCAGCGGGGCACCGCCCCGTCCGGGACATGCCCTAAGCTCCCGACCGGTCTCCCGGAATATATGGTAGTGTAGTGCATGTTAGTGAAAGTGTGTGTGTAAGGGGAGAGGAGAGAACAAGGAAGAGGAAGGAAAGATCGCGCTCGGTCCGTGCCCTGTTTGTTAGGGTATTGCTCCGACATTCGCCTGGTGTTGATCGGAGAAACCACGGAAAACTACCGATCAAAGTAGCCAGCCACTAGAATTCTCCTCCAGACAGCGACTGGATTCGACATCGCTGAAAAGCTAGTGTCGAAAATCGATTCGACATAGACCTTCGACAATCGACCTAGCTGACGAAGTCGATTTGACATAGTGTCGATAGTCGATTCGAAAGTGTCAGTGTAGTGTCGAAAATCTGCCACCGTCGGGACGCGAATCTAGGACCTCCCGGTCAGAGGCACTGCAGTGATATCATTTGATGCCCTGAGCCACCTATGCCGGTTCTGCTGTGGCCATGAGTCCCATCAGTGTTATGTATGTTATATCCCGGGAGGTAGTGATGTTCATCTTCCACTGCAGTGTCAGCCGGGACAAGCTCTAAGCTCCTAGTTGATTTCCCGGCATATGTGGTACTGAGTACCCGTAGGTATAGGTTTGTGAATTAGGTAGTGGAAAAGGAACGATCTCTCCTATGTTTCTTTCAGTCGGTCCTAAAATTTAGCACAAATTGATTGAAACTGCTCCACGCTTTTAGTTATGCCAGAACAAGCACGCACGCGCACGCACACACACACACACACACACACACACACTATATTTACACATGCACATTCATCGAGTTTTATTTTTTATAATAACTGAACATTAAAATATAACTCCAAAATCACGAAGATAATAAATTTGTATTTCAAAGGAAGGGAGGCTCTGGTGGCTCATAGTCACCGTCCTAGCTCTCCGTTGTGCAATCCCGGGCTCCATTCCCGGTCGAGTCAAAAATAGAATTATAGCTTTCCTTTACAATCGCCCCAGTTTCTGTAGCTGGAGAAAGAAAAAGTTCGGGCAGGTCATGTATGCTGGATACGTTGAAGGGAATACGTCAAGCTCGCCACTAATCTTCCTTGCACCCAGGAGTGAGTAATAAATAAAAACAGGTCTAGGAACATCTCTAGCAGGCAAAAGTCAGATTCATCCGACTCTAAAATGCTAAATACATACATACATTTAATACTGAATGGTGCAAATAATCTTTTTCGAAATGCATGATGTTTCCCAATATTTCATCATATGCAGACATCACCATAGTGTGTCTCTTCAACATACGGGGGAACTCGTTTTCAAAATTGTTCCCAAAAATAACTAGAAAATATTTGAAAATATTAATTTATTGGGGTGCATAATATGGTGGTATGAGGTTGAACAGAGCTTAACGTATTCACTCAGACGATGTATAACCTCCGCGCTGTCGCGTTTGAGGCTTCACCTTTCTCACTCCTGAATAAAGTGGAGGTGAAGTTTGGATTAATTTAATCCTCAATTGCTGTGCAACGGAAACATGGATGAGAATATATGAGAATAGATTATAACACTTGCCAACCGTAAAACGAGTTTTCCCCCACAAATTACTATGTGATAAGAGGGCTATATAAGGAACTAGGAACACTATGTAAGGAAAATAGAAAAAATATGAAGAAAGTGTCCCAGATAAGCGGTGACTAATGGAGTAAAAAAGATTGCAGGTTAGTTGTAAGAGAATTCCTGTATGTGTGTGTGTGTGTGTGTGTGTGTGTGTGTGTGTGTGTGTGTGTGTGTGTGTGTGTGTGTGTGTGCGCGAGCGAGCGAGAGAGAGAGAGAGAGAGAGAGAGAGAGAGAGAGAGAGAGAGAGGGGTAGGTTCTTAAATGAAGCTTAGGGGGGGTAGGGGGGCGAGTTTCTGTGGCGTTTCGTCTAAGGTCCTGGTCATTGTTCGCAACGTGGAAGGAGAGACCACATGACGTAACATTAATTGAAAGGCTTGAGGCAATAACAAGATTGGCCACACCAACCACACAAAGTCTCCCGCTATTAGTAAGTGTTAATATCTCGATTTTGTTTCTAGTATGGCTTATTTAGTTACTACATATCAATTGTTAATATATATCAAGGACTTGGGACAGTAACATTAGTCACGATCATGGTTTATGGTGGACATTTCTCCGACCTCGTTTTACAACCTACATTAACTTTGGACTTAGAAAGGCAAGTAGAGTTTCGTCGGCTCAACTTCACATTTTTAACCTTTATATTATTTTTATCGAGACTGCAAGTAATTATAATATATATATATATATATATATATATATATATATATATATATATATATAAATCGGGATGGGAAAACACAAATCCAGATCTTCACAACATTTTTTACGCATGAAAAGTATTTGTGAGTTATTGAATATAATGATTTCTAGAGATTTTGCTTCGTTCTAGGGTTCCGCTACGCAAAAATTATGAGAAATACTACTAGATAAGATTCTTACGTTTCACGCTGTCGTTCAAATAGAAATAACTATAGTGGACACAATCGTTTGTACTATACTACTGCTACATCTGTAGCACTGCTTGATACGATCGCGAGCATGCGACACCTAGCGGCACGACTGAGAAAGACGCGAAAAATCGTGCCATAATGCAACCCTGGTGACAGGCCTTGAGTGAAATTGAGAGGCAGCTCTGTAAAAACCGTAGTATAGTACAAACAATTTTGTCCACTATAGTTATTTCTAGTGGACACTAAGTATGGATTATTTCTACTAAGTTGACCTATTGAACTACGCCATTCACTTGAATTAATAGAGCAGAGTCCTGAGTGTCGGGGCGTCCCGCGTTATCCGGCGGCTAAATGTGTATTTGTTAATGTGGGGAGGGAAAATATAGGAGAATGGAAGTAGAAGCTGAATGAACGACAACTCGAAACTATATAATTGAGCCTCAGGAAATATAAAATTTATTAGAGATTTTGCAAGTCGTGGATTTTTCAAAGACGTAACACAATTCTGGGGAGAACTGTACTGCGCATGCGCCGGCATCAAATGACGGGATTTCGATTGTCGGGTCCCGTCATTCTCCCTGTTTTTTCGTCTACGACTAACTTAAACTTAACATAGTTTTTGCCGCCAACACTAAACACCAATTCAATACTAACACACAATGAGCATGGAAGTAATGAAAAATACAATACGCAGATTACCAATATAATATGACAGGAACGTAATGGTTATTTTTTTTCTCAAGTGAATTCAAATATGTCACGTATAAAGTAATGTTACTGTTTAGGATTTGGAGGTTATGTATATAGTGAGTCTACATTTCCTATTCCTAGTATAAACAATATAAATACGTTATAGTAAAATAGCGGGGTTATCTAGAAGCTATAGTTTTCTTTGGAGATAGACAAGCATTACATATTCGTATGATACAATGTTATTTCGTGTATTATTATTTATTTACTATCTTGTAAACCTAATAAAAGCAAAAATAGAGTCAGATATACCCAGATATTTCATAAAAGCTTTTAGATCCTAATAGAGGTATTCAGTTGCAATTCGTTCTTAGTGTTAACGTACGTTTTCGATTGTACGACATGCAAACACTCTTTTTCTGAAGATACGTTATTTCCTTTCGACGATAATGTTTACGTACTACGACACTTGATTTCCCGTCTAGCAAAAACTCTCTATTAGTGAGAAAATAACGCTGAATAACTAATTACAAATACCTAAACAAAACGTGCCAAGCGCCATCACTTGCCAAAACGTACCAAGCGGCATCATTTGTAATAAATGCCTTTAATATAGCAATTTCCTTTTGTCATTTGAAAAGAAATCAAATTTTGTAAAACGAATCAACAAATCACATAAATTAGCTAGAGACTTTTTACGGTAAGGTGGCACTTGATAACACAGAACATGCTATCCACGTGGTTTCTGTGAACCTCTCATACAGAGTTTGGAAATGGAACTGCCATGGAATGGAACAATACAATGGAAGCTCCATTAAGCGATAACTATTGGTTCTAGCAAAAAAGAGCCCTTTAGGGAGGTGGTTACTTAATATGATGAATATTGATTGTTTGTTTTTAACAAAAAATGGTCTATTATTTCTACTCGTCGAATGTAAAAAAAGTGCTTACTTTCACCTAATGAACATTTTAACGGCTTTTAGTGTATGTGGACGATTTATGAAAAATAAAAACTTTTGGCAAAGTTTTATTTTGCGTTCTTTTGTACATTTTGTCAGTATCTCTTCTGTCAATTTTTTCAAAAATATTAGATTTTTTTACGTACGAATGGAAACCTTTCTCAGTAAACACGACGTGCGTTATCTCTGAATTTTCTCTGGCACGTCTCATTCAACAGTTTTAGTAAATGGTGAACGAGAGACGTACTTCAATCTTATCATTCGAAACGGCACGATGAAATAACCACTTAAATGCCAAGTGGTATGATAAACCGTCAGAAATCCTTATATTATATAAATAGTAAGCTCCAATAAACTCGTATTAATTTACATGCCTCTGTAGTATTAATACAATGGGGCTACAACAGCCCATCCTTTCTTACATTAATTGTATTTTCTGCATTTTTTGAAAATTCAAAGAGTTCAACGAAAATGGAGCTTGCGACCTTTTTAAGCGTACTTTGCAATACCTGAAATAGTTAAAGAAAACGTTTGCAGGTGTTTTTGACAAAAAAATGTTTCTAAAGCTGCCTTTTCCTGTTACATACTTCTGCAAAAACTACTCATATTTTCAAAAAAATTGAACGTGGTCTCATTTAAATATCTAATTTTAAAAAACATATTTCTTTAAAAGAAAAATGTCTTTAATATTATAGTGGTAGAAAGACGCCAAAAAATTAAACATCTGAAATTTTCTAAAATTCAGGGGGTTCAACAAAAATGAGATCTGCGTCATTTTTATATGCTGATACGCGCCGCGTTTCCAGACGAAACACAAAGTATTTACGACAATTCGAATAGCGCGTCAGTTGGCAGTTCCCGCCTAGTACGAGAAAAAACCCGCGACGCGCGAGTGTCAACGGACGGGGAGGCGCGAGAAGAGACAGTGAGAACAAGGCAGTGGAGGGAAGCGCACGTATCGCGCAGGAAGTGGCCGAATGTGTAATACCGAATGCTTAATATGTGATGTAAGAAACTCGTAAGTGATAGTGATGATGTAATAGTGAATGAATAGTAATGATGTGATAGTGAAGGTACTAGTAAAGTGTGGGTGATACATTCGCGAGAGATTCGACAGGAATAGTTGTAGCAAGGACTAGGTATGTAACGTGATCGGTGCGTGGAAGCCCAAGACTGTGGATGGCGACGTGAGAGCCGGTGGGAGAACCGTGTGGTGTGACAGTAATACGAAGTGAGAAGTGATGTTGTAATTTTGGCATGGTGAGTGAAATCCATCTTTGAGGGGACCAGACGACGCAGTAGGTGTGATCAGGAGACGAGCAGCACCGAACCGAGAGCGGTTGGACACGCGTTGTGGATGGGGCAGCGCCGTAACGGTCGCTCCACGGCCACGCCGAAGCATCAGCCGATCAACGCCGAGGGGCGCCGAACGACTGGGGCACGAGCCGGACGCGAAGAACAAGCCGCCTGGCGACCAACAGGTTTCATTTCGTATTACATTCGAATATTTTAGTCACAATTTAATGAGGTAAGGTAGTGATTTGTAGCATAAGGACCTAAAAGTTAGGAGAATTACAAGATGACTGTATAATAATAGAAATAAAGTTGTATATGATAATTATATTGGGAAGTTGCTGTATCAATATTTACCCTACCCCAGAGCCCATTCGCAAAAAATAAGACCTGATCCCTTTAATAAATTTACTGATGCACTGGATCGGAACCCCTGTCCGTCACAATGCATAATTTGCTAAAAAATATTAGAGGAGGAATTTGGATCCATTTTTCAGAAACTTTTGAAAACGTCATTGTGGCTTCATGCAAAGTACCCCAAACCTAAAAAATATCCATTAGGAATTGAAGAGACGCGACACCAATTAGTCTGATCAGTGAATATCAATTTTGATCCTATCTACGGTTTAGTCACTACCGTTATTCACAGACGAACTGACAGGTTTGCCGTCAACCAATTTTCCCCATAAAGGACACGGATTCTGACTATCCAACGAGTTAGAGTAAGTAATGTATAACATAAAGGGACAAGATTTATCCACTTATTCGATACTAAGTTGCAACAATACGAGTTTCTTTCTAGAAATATCTTCATTGCTAGAAATATCTCAGATTTACAATACTTTCTCATTATTACATAAGTACTTAGCGTGGCGAGAAATTAAAAAGGGGATGAAGTATTAGGAGGTCCCGTCATGTGGGTGTATTAAAGGACAAAATATTTCTCTCCCGTATTACAGACATCTTCAATGCAAACGTATGGCGGTTGGAGGCCAGGTAGAAAAAAACAGCAGTCACACGATTGCATTAAGTAACGCCGTAATGCGATCGAAAGAGCTTTTTTTTTTCAATAAACCTACATGTTGGGTTTACGTTTTAGCTCTCTAATGATTCTTTCAAATAACCTACACCACTTCCTCTTACCACAGAAACGTATTACGGTTTCATTTGGTTTGGATTTGCTGGTGCTTTCACGATAGCGCGTGAACAACTTTACCTTTCGACGCATCTCCGGAAAACACGTCCGTAAGTACCGGATGTAAATACGCGCCAGTTGGTACTCCCGTCCGGCGTGAAGACTGCTACAGATATGGGCCCTGTCCACGCGTGGACGGAGTCCGCGAGATGGTGCAGGTGGTCGACTGTGGCGTGTGTGGCCAGGCCGACGAGCGACCGGGATACGTTCTTCCACTCGGTGGCCACCACCACGAACGGATGCTTCACGTAGTGCTGCGACTGGTCCCGCTCGCCCAGGCTCGTGTCGAAGGGACGCACCTCCTCCGCGGGCTCGGCCGTCAGCAACTGGACGTACTCAGGAGCATTCTCCGTCGGATCCTACGGCCCAGCCCACAATCAAGGGTGCCATCCGCAGAGTGCGAGTGAATGAGTGAGTATTTAGGGTTTCCGGGTGCGTTAACTATTGTGGTAATTAGTTTAAATAATATAGTGCATGTTATAACCCTGGAGGTGACGGTGTTCCTCCCCTACTACACGTGAGGTCCGGCGCCGACCTGCCTCACGTAGGATTACGTGTTATTCGTTTCTCATGTTATCTCCCCCTAGCGAAACACAGCCTCAGCCGGGACAAGCTCTAAGCTCCAGAGTGGTCGCCGACGGCTGTGGTTGTATAATGTTCGTAAGTGCAAGTGTAACAGTGTGTGCGTGTATGTGTGTATGCAAGAGGGGACGACGGATCAGAGATAAGGAAGGAAGGCGGTTATTGGCCCGTTTTAGGGTACTTCTCCGGCATTCGCCTGCTATTAATCGGAGAAACTACGGAATAACACCTATCAGAGTAACCTGCCTACAGGAATTCTCCTACAGGCGGTGGTCCATTCAACTTTGTAGCTAATCTCGCAGACGACTCCAAAAATCCGCCACGATCGAAACTCGAACCCTAGGATATCCAAATTAGCGACGCTGCAGATAAAGCGGATGTTGTTACTAAGTCATCGCAGCCAGCGATGTACTACAACGATGCATTGAAAGTATTAACACAAGATAAGTCGTTTCTAGGGGAACAATCATTTTGTATAATTCACTTTATACTATTACAAATAAAAGACACATTTGCCTATTTGGCCCGAGAATCACGGATACTCAAAAAACGCGTTTTTGAGTTATTTTTTACATTTATCGAAATTTTCGCTCATGATAATCAATCAGAGAATTCTCCGTGCACGTAATAAAGAGACTATCATGCTTCGAACTCTAGTTCCATCATTTCACAAATTTGCGTTTCTGATAGTTCGTATCAGAACTAGTGGTGCTACAAGAGCATATAATTGCTCACTTTATTTGCAACGGCTTCACAATATTATACTACTACATGAACTTACAAAAGGGTTTCCAGTCAGCAAAAATATTTTCTCTGCGCCAAAATACAAACGCAGGTTAATGGTATTAACTCGTCATGCGCATTACCGTTACACCACGTAGTCACAAGTTACACCCACAAGAACTTCACCGGGGAAATCTAGCCTATCAGCTTCTCAGTCGATGGCAGTTGGTAGAGAATTATATTCTCTAATTATATGAAAGAACGAAATGTCGTTATCTTCATTACAGCGCTGCCAGAACGAGCAGAAGGACTGGTACTTCAGAATTTGGCCGTTGCCCATTCTTCGGGTCGGCGTCTGTACATAAGTACAAAAGGGAAAGTATTGAAATGCTGCAGCTAGTGCGACTAGTGCTGCTACAATGTACTGTACATACTTCTTTAAGTTATTTTTAACGACTATGCAATTTTATAATTATAGATAGGGATAATCATCTACAATAATAAATAAATTATTGTTATGGATGATTATCCCTATCTCTCATTATGGATTACCACAAGATATCTGTTACCACTAAGGAATTTAATCAATTTTATAATACTCTGCGCCATTCTCTCCGCGCTAGGATTCGAATTCAGGTTCTAGCCCCTGTATTAAAAAAGTTTGGAGCCGTTTTTTAGAACATTTTGAAAATGTGGAACATTCATAAAAAGTAGCCCCAAAAATTAATATATCCTTTCCAAACTTGCAAGGCCTTGATTTCCTTTAAATTAATTGGGGAGTGTCTGTTTTAGAGAAAATCACCTAAAGGGTTTAAGCGCTAGCCTTCAGACACACGGACCTACAGACGTTTTTTAGATATTTATTATTATTCTGCAGATAGGTATATACAACCTGGTGGCAGAACTCTACAATTAACATATTACTACTATTAACTTTAAATTACTTAACAACGTAACATTATATTTGTCATCTATCTTTCGGTATCAAGGACTCACAAAACATGGAGTCTCATTGTGCAACGTGTTAAAGGAAGAAATTATTGCGTATTTTATTAAGATTTACATTTATCATTAAGATTGATAACTTTTTCGTTACCAGGAATCGGATATAATTTTTTTGTGTGGAAATTCTTCCTCGCTTTTCAAAAAAATGTATATGACCTTTTAAAAGACCCGAACTTTCAGAATGATTTTATTTAAGACAAAAATTTCTATCTTCTATGTTCTGGTTTTGCAATTAAAACTTTTTGCAATTTTGGAAAACACATATTTCGACGGAAATAGGATTAGCAACAGTTTTTAATCATTCCTTGACACATTCGAAGAGTAAATTTAAAGATAAAATTTGAAACCGTTTTCGAGAAAATGATTGTTTAAAACTACTTCACGTAAAATTATGGGAAGACTAATTTTCGAAAAATTGTGTATTACCATATTTCAAGATCTGTCTTTCAACAAATTTGGTTACGGAAAGCATCTCTATCTTCAATATTGTAGTTGTAGGTAGAAAGCGCAGAAAAAATTGAATCTCTGCAATTTGAAAAATAAGTGATTTAAACACAAATGATACCTGTGCCGTTCTTTTAAGAATATTTTGCGATATTCGAGAATATGTTTATTAAAAAGCTTGACGACATTTTTGATAAAATTTTGAAACTTTTGCTGAGACTTCATGCAAAGTATCCTCAAAAATTAAAATATCAATTTTTAAACTCGCAGGGCCTTGAGTTAATGTTCATCGACTGAGGAATATCAATTTTGGAGAAAATCCTCTACACGATTCAGGCACTAGCATTGCAGGCAGACACACGTAAGCACAGTCAGGCAGACAGACGTACAAACGTTTTAACGTCATTCGATTTTGTCGATATCCCAAAGTCCACAAAATATGGATTCTGGTTATATCACATTTTAGGGGAAGTTATTTCCTATACAGGGGAACAATATTTATTCCCTTCTTCTATACCACGGTCCGGTAATTATAGTGTTTTTTGTCGAAAAATTGCCGTTCTCCGGCGCAGCATTACAGTACTTTCTGTTTACTACGTAAGTACTAATAGAACGAGGTCGTAAAAAATCTCCATCATGAATATTGTTCTTTAAAATGTCGATTGCAATTGCAATTTTTGACAATATAGATAGTTCGCTGATAATTGCACTATTTAATAAAAACGAGTAGTTTTCGTCTAATTTCTGCCTAAAATTAATACAATTTATGAAAACTAAATTCTCGCAGACGACTCCAAATTACTATTTAAACAGTTTCCTGTGAAAGGGCACAGGACGTGTAAAACAATGGCGCAGGTTGCATTATCGTTGAACTCTCCGAATTTTTCAAAAATTGCAAAAGTTACAAATAATACTGGAAAGAAAGTGCCCCGTTACTACTTCTCCATAAGGATACGCAGTGTCTCATTTTACGGCATTTTTCTAGGCAGCCTATGACCAGAATATCTCAAAATTTTTAACCTCATCGTCCTGTAAATTGTGATGTCATAGCATTTGGCTCGGCTCTTACGCGCAAAGACGCGCCGCCACCGGAGAGAAAGGGCTAATTCCGTCGGCGCCAGGGTGGCGGCGCCCAAAGCAAGGTCCGCCTTTGAAAGCGTCTGAACAAAAGGCTGGCAAGCCACGTGCAAAAGGCGCAGGCAGTGCAGACGCGGGAGAGCGCAGGCGAGTCTGAGTGTGATTACCAGCAAGCAGGCTCGAAATGCAGCTAGCCGGCGGGCTCTGCGTTGCACATCGCTCGGAAACGAGTTGAGTGTATGTCCTCACCAGCAAGCCTTGGAGCGGAGGAGGCATTGCTACGTAATTCCCTGGTATATAAGACAGCGGAGAAATCCGATTGACAGGATTAGATTACCAGTGCATTCTCCGTGCTCATGCACATGTTCTCCATCGGTCCGGGTATGATCGCAAGCTTCGGCTTTGCGAGGTGTGCCTCTCGCCATGGGACTTACAGGCCAGGGGGAGGTGGGTAGTCGCACGCTAGGGTCCTCGGGAGTCTAAAACTGGGGCGAATTTTTTTCAGGGGTTAGAGGCTTGAGAGGGCAACGCAAAGGTTCCGTAGGAGTGGTACAAATTGTGTCGAAGAGTCATAATTATACATCTGTAAATAGCAACTTCGTATATCTTAACTTAATCAATTCCGACGACATTCACAAAATCTACTACCCCATGAGCGAAAACTGTACCAGAAGTCCTTGGTCGGTGCCTCTGAATCCTGTATTGAACAGAGATCGGAGAATGTCAATTTTGGAGAAAACCTAATGATTTAAGAGCTAGCGTTTAACAGAGACAAACGGACGGAAAGACAAACGTCAATCAATCGTTCGGTATCAAGGACCCACAAAACGTTGTTTCTGACTACATAACATGATAGAGGATGTAATTAACTTTATATAGGAACAACATTTATCCAACTTTTGAGTATCAGGTTTCCAAGATACGAGTTTTTCAGAAAAAAGAATCGCCGAATTTTGACGCAGCATTACAAAACTCTCTCTTTACTATGTAAAAACATATTACGCAAGAAATTGGAAATTAAGGGCTCAGTTGTTGTTGTTTTGTTTTTTTTTTTGTATTTTTAAAACCAACGAATGTACTCTAATGCTAAGCGTTTGGCATCGTTTTCTATATTATTTCAGTAGTATACATACCTTTTGCGACTCTCACAGGCAATCAAACATTATATATGAAAGAGAATTAAAGAAAGAGAATTTCACGGAGTCGTGACGAATTGCTCTTTGACTTTAAAAATATGAAGGATTTGTTTAAAAACGCATCTAAATATTCATATCAAATGCAACCCGCAACATTCAAATGTAGTTTTAAATTATATCGTTAAATAACTCCTAAACGAAATGTTTTAGGGCCTTAAAACTAAAATGGGGAGGACAAAGGCTTGAAAGAAATGTTCTTCACACCGTGATCTATATGATGAGATCGTCTTGGACATTCTATTACATTTTTGCTGGTTCGACGCTTTTCGATTCTACCCCACCTGTTCAGAGTCTGTAGAATCTGTAACTGTATGTGAAATTAAACTAATTACTTGATATTCTACACGAATGAATTACACGGATATACATCACTGCACCGTAATAACGTTAAATAAGAGTAGTTTGTATTGACAAGGGTTTATTATATTGTATTATATTGTTATCAGTTACAAGAAGACACATAGAACCTGTGACGGAGGATAACAGGGTCTTGGAGGCTTGGATATAACAGGCTTAATATGGAAATGGAAAAATAGGGAAGAGGTTGGTGTTTAATATGCGAGAGTTCTCCCACACCTCTAGTTTCGATATAATGTTGCTCCATCACGTATGACCAACGAAACTCCATATGACACTTCATCGCTCATGGTAACCACTGACGGACAATTTGGAATTTTACACATTTCGTCTTGAATCACATCTGGACCTCCGAGACGTATTTTTTTTTGTGCCGAGAGATAGAAACATTGACGAGAGTGCGAGATATATAGTTTAGTTAGTTTAGTTTAGGCCTTATTTTCCGTGGCGAGACTGAGGCCATCCGGCCCGCTCTTTCGTCTAGCCATGCAAATTTTGTTATGCTCCTTTCACCACCTAGCGGGGAAAAGAGGTATTATCTTGGTCGACGAAACAGGCGGATCTCAATTTTGCTCAGAGGCTTCTTTTAGGCTTGAGGATCTTTCACATGCAGTAAATCTACTACATGGGACAGCCGGCTTTACTTCCCCCGAAGGAAAGCGTACGAAGGATTTTTCGCCCTTAAAAATTCACGGCTTCGATCGGGTTTGAACCCGCAAACTCGGGTACAACAGTCCAGTACGCTGATACCACCGAATCCGTTAATCGAGTGCGGAGCAGAGTGTAAATCGAGTGCGGACTAGAAATAATTCCATTGCTTTGCATTCGAATTCACAAGTCTACTGGGCCATATTTATTGTATTTCTTTGTATTATGCCCGTAACTCTTTAGCAAGAATCAAAGACGATGAGGAAAGACGAGTAGATATTTGACGAAACAATTATGAAAATAAATCTAGGAGTAACGACAGTTCTAGTAAAGCTGATCTGTATTTACTTCATCTAACATGACTTCTCAACAGAGAGGTCGAAATTTTAACATCGAATATTACCAATGCAAAGCTACCACACAGAGTAAATAAAATCGTGAGTCGCCTTGTTTCACACTTGAAACGTATTTTCTTCCTTCAGTATTAATCCGAATTGGTGATATTGATGACATTTTTGTAATCATCATAAATATTAACAATCAAACCAAGTGAAAAAATTTGTAATTCGATCGGTTCACAGAAAAACACATTTGTTTTCAATTAGATATTTAATTGGAAACATTTTTTCTCCTCAAATTAGATATTGCTCTCATATTTGTTTCGTTTCACAAAGAAGAATTCATTTGAATTAAACTAATGAGAAAGATATTTTTCAATAAGAATTGATAATAGTTACTTATGTAACAAGTCGTTAAAGACTAATAGGGGACGTGTTAAATATAATAATTTTTGTTATTTTTATTTATTCAAGTTATTCAAAATAAACATTTCACACTTGCATGAGTTAAGAATTGTCATTACCCTCGATGTTCTGTAGCAAGGGTTGTTGGTGCAGGGTCTTGGTACCGATTTGAAATAACAATCGCAGTGCACGTGCGGACCAAAAGGACAAAGGCGGACAAGTGGGACAAAGTGGAGAAAGGGGACGAAGGGAAGGGGAAAAAAAAGGAAAACAAATTAGACAATGGAAACAGGGACAAGGGGACAAAATGGGTCAATGGGACAAAATAGGACAAGGAGTCAGCATGGCACAATGGCACAAAATGAGACAAGGGGACAAAATTAGCCAAGGGAAACAAATGGGACAGGGCGGACAAAAAGGGACGACATGGAAGAAAAGGACAAGGAGAACATGTGGGACAAAAGGGACAAAGTTCCGAAAATATAGAACTCATAGAGCCCCCAATTGATGTTCCTGTTAATTGTCTATATATAACATTGTCAAAAATGAATTCTATGTTATTCAGTAAACACTTAGTAACTATTAAAATCTCTTCTAACGGAAACGTGAAATCAGGCAGTCTTAAAATAAATTATCGTATAGCTTTCATTATCAGGTAATGTGGAATACTTGAAAACATATCAACATCTATTGAAAATATCTTATGATCTTGAGGTACAGTCAGATTATGCCACAATTCTGTTAAATCAAAGCAACTCTTGACAACATGCGATACTTCAATTTTTATCATTAACGAATTTAAAAATTTGCAAAGATTGTATTAAGGTGTGCCTTTTGATGATACTACAAGTATACTTGGAAAGTTATCTTTATGCACTTTTATTAAATTATACGCCCTTGAAATTCTGCCAGTTGTCGGATAAATGGTATTATAAGTTTTTTGTGTAATTAATTTCTTGGATTTCCATCTCTTGATAATTTCTTGAAGTGATTTCATAAACGTAGGAAGTTTACTTTTCTTAAGTGGTAAATACTTATTAGCGTCAGTTATTACAGATTTAACTTTTACTAAATAATCAAAATAGTCAATAGCGACAATTCCTCCTCCTTTATCTGATCTAATAAATAATACTTGCGGGTTATCTTTTGTGACGTGATTTGTTTAATGTAAATGTAATAAAAATAGTTTACCTTTGTTATTAAAGTTTTTAGGACAAGTTATGTATGAATTAAGAGCATCTACTAGAGATCGTCTCATGTCACATTTATCCGGCTTGCTCATACTATATAAGGATGACTCTACGTCTTTGATGGTATTGACCACTACCTTAATCTTATCGTTGTTCTCAAGTGGGAAATTAAAGATTTCTCCCAATATTTTGTGTTTACTACTACATCAAGTATTTCCCTCGATGATAAATTGCAGAAAACTTTCTTACTGCATGACAAATGATCAAACATTAAGCACTCTCTGCCACTATATCGTTTAGACTTCAATCTCATAAATTGGAGTGTCGGTCGTCAACTGTTAGTTATCTGATATCACCTGTAGTGAGCGTGAGTTGATTTCGTAATGTTTCCTCGATTGTTCTACTGCTGAGGAAATTCGATGGGAGAGCAGTTCCCTCATAAAGGTGAGCGTCTATTTGGTATTGTATTGATTTTGTTTTGTTGTGTTGTTGTTTTGTATAAAAAATTATAAGTTTAAAAGGCGCTCTTTTGTAGTAGATATGTTTGATTTTGAGATAATTTCACTCAATAGACTTTTAATTTTGAGACAATTGAAGTAGTTTATAAACCCTACTAGTAATTACACTAATTTGATATGTAGAATAACGGTTTCTGTATTCCATTATTTTAGCACCTGATGATGTAACAAAACTAGTTACGAAACGTTGTGCAATTGCTGGAATAAATGATTGTCATACAAAACTTTGGATACTTTTATTTGCAAACATATACTGACAATCAAGAACAAATATTGATTTGCAAAACGAAATATTTTCAGTGAAACATTAGTGGTGCAGCGAAAGCTTTATGTTCCCAACAAGACCCCCCAGTTTCGGTGGTCAATTAATATCAGCTGTCCATGTTCTAAATGATGACACGCCGAATCAGTTCACAGTAATGAATGGAGGTGTTGTCTCATTCTCACAGCTACAGATGGAAGATATTCACCCCCAGGAGCAATTTCACACATCAGCTATCAGCCCGACAACTGGATGAAGATAACGCAAAGGATACTGACCAGTCAGTAAGCACTAGCGATGCTGACAGGTATGGTGTTGCCCTGCAACAGGCAACTTGTGATAATAACGAAAAGAGTAAAGGGCTAAAACGTATGTATATGTTGATCTGCCAGAGGAAAAGAGTGGTTCTAAAAGGATAGTGTTCAATATGCCAATACAGAATATATACGAAGGTTTTCAAAAAATGCTCGAAGAAAATTCGCAAAATAAAAAGGAAGAAAGTGAAGAAACAATCATTGAAATACTATAATATTATAATTGTTTATGCTCATAAATCTCTCGACTGCCCCTCATTTATCAATGAACTGAAATTTATTGCATTTTAAACTGGCATGCAAAAAGCGTTGAGAGAACGAGTTACGATACTTTCGACATGCCCGTGCATAGACGTTGCGTGCATTTCAGAAACACATTTAAAACCGTGAGAAATATTTTCGATCCCCAAATATTTATCCTATTTATCCTCATGGGAATACATATTACCTTTTACCCTAGACACTGACACACTTCCTGGCTCCTCGGTCTGTTGGTCAGCAGATTCACAATGCCTTCTGCGATAACACACATGAAATGCAAGGGACACACAACCATCCCCACAGGGGGACTCGAACCCGCAACCCTTAGTCTATAATGCGTTTTATCCATCTTTAAAACGACAATACGTCCCTCATTACCTTATGCCAGTCAAATTAGAAGCACTAAAGCAAACACACACCTGAAAAAATATAAATGTTTCAAGGCAAATTCTTGAGAAAAGCCGTACATGCCACATGGTTTATTCCTAATATCCAAATTCACAAAGAGCTAAAAATACCATCCATTAACGAAGATAGACAAAAGATCAGCAACACATTTTTCATCCTCCTTCCGTCATGTATAAGTGCATAGATATTAAATCTACGCAAAAATGCTAGCATTCCAAATATCATTAACTCTCGATACCCCAAAGACTCCCACCGGAAGAGGTGGCTCAAGGCAATAAATGATGTCACTGTAGTGCCTCTGACCGGGAGGTCTTGGAGTTCGAGTCCCGACGGGGGCAAGATTTTCTACATTAGTCAGATAACTAAGTCGAGTTCTGTCGCTATCGGGAGGAGAATTCCAGCGGCCGACTACACTGATCGGTTTTCCGTGGTTTCTCCGATCAATACCAGGCGAATGCCAGGGCAGTACCCTACCAAACGTGCCAAACAAACCGCACGGGATCGTTCCTTCCCTTTCTTTGTCCTATCCTCACCCCTTACACACACACACACACACTAACATGTACTACATTACCGTACATGCCGGGAGACCGGTCGGAAGCTCAGAGCTTGTCCCGGCTGGGGCGATGGCCCGCTGGTGGGAGATACCCAGTTGGATAAAACCCCGCTAACCGACGGTAGGTCGGCCCCGGATATCGCCATCCAGCGGGGAAACATCACTACCACCTCCCGAGCAAAAATGCTTTACACTTACGGGTCTGTTGGTCTGAGCTGTTAACGTGCCTGGAACCACTCAACCAAAGACTCTCTGAAACCACCGGAGATTAGAATCCTTCCAATCACCGCATTAACCAGTTCCGATGACGAAAACTTTAAATTAAAGGCTTAAAAAGAATCACTTTTGAATTTCTGCTCTGCATCATTTTTCACGAAGTAGCCGTGTGGCCCTCCTCTGTTAGCCGAAAGGTAAGCATTATGTAAATATAAAATTTACATTAAAACTCCTGAAATGCATATTATGCCGAACAGGCAGTAAATAAATTTGTTAAAAAGATAAAAGGCATTAAAGTTAACATAATTTTCTTCTTTACGAAATTCATCGTGAGACCAACGGTGCGAACATTCCAGTCAAAATTGAAGATACCACCATAGATGATGTTAACGAGTACCACTAATAACACTAATAATTTGGGCAAATAGTATCTTTCAAAAATAGACAAGACAAAGAAATAAACATTACAATCCATAAAGTTTGGAAACAATTTTGGAGTTTAATACTGGCAAATAAAAAACCGCCCTGGATGGCCGAGGGGGCTAGAGTAGGTTCTAGTCCCGCCATGGGCATGGTTGTTTGTCCCTTGCCTTTATGTGCATGTATGTGTGCCGTCGCTGAAGGCCTTGTGAGTCAGCTGTCTACAGACCGAGGACCCCGCATGTGTCTTGTGTAAAGGTTAATATGTGTCCCCATGAGGGGCATAGTGGGTACCCGGCGCGGATAGCCGAAAACCTTGAAAGGTGGAAAAAGCCCCCGAAAGAAAAAAAAGAATACTAACTAATAAACAGGAAAATATGACATTAAAAAAGTCGTCTTTCATTCACGTATACTTCCTGTACACTTAACGTATTCTTCAAGGACTACGTGCAAATTATAAAGTGTAAAAAGCCCCGGTTATCTGTCCAGAAACGATCACTGAACGCCAATGCAAAGAATATGGGAAAGAAAAGTAGAAAGAAACATACCTGGCGTAGCAGTCCGAGACAGAAGAAGAAATGAAGATCGTAGGAAGAAAACTAAAGTAATAGATGCAAACAGAGGCGCTAGAAGAATAAAACAGACGGGGGCAGAACACGTCATGCGGGATGGACCACGGTGTAAGAAATTCTCTTACATCGTGAGATGAACGCTCACAGAGTATGCACAGGACAATAGCATGGTATCTCAGGACTAGAAAAAGGAATGCTAGTCACCAAACAAAAAACAACAAAAAACGATTGAATGACGAATTTAGAATAGGTACCAGTAATTAATGACCAAGGTTAGAGAAGTGCAGGATGACTAAGGCGGTATTAAGCAATAAATCGACAGTGACTGATAAACAATGGTTTAATAAGCAGAGTGTAATGAAAAATGTTTAATGAACAGTGATTAAATTAACAATTGTAAAGGAAACAGAATCGTAAGGTATTAATACCATAGTTTTCGCTGAAGTATTTCAGAGATTTTTTGCTCTTTAGGACTGGCTCACCTGGAAGCGTTTCTGTATGAGCCACATCCCCATCGTGTGAGAAGCCTTGCCCTGGAATGGGATGTATGGCTAATATATTATAATATAATATAATATAATATAATATAATATAATATAATATAATATAATATATGCAGTTATTTCCGCTGCATGGTTCATCATGCTGAACACTAAATATTGTTCAAAATAATTATCAGACAAAACTATTAAATATTTTTTAAATAGAAATAACTAATTTGATGTTCCCTTATTCCATATGCATGCAGCAGCCATAGTTGTGATTCCCATGAGCATCATTCTTACTATTCGCGTTCAGAAACTGCCTAGCGCGTTAAAAATAATTATATTCTAAAATATAGCTCCCAGCTGCTCCGTTAGACTTACCGCTTCAACAGAAGAATTCTCGCTGCTCGACGGTGCAAAGCGGTCGATTCGGAGACCGCTGGACCACCCAATGATAACCAGTGTCAGGAGCGCCAATGTCGTAGAAGTTGTCACCATCAGCACACAAGGAAGAAGTCGAAATCGCATCGTTGAGGATCTCTGTGCAAATCCACAAAACTTATTCAAAAGTGTGAGCTCAACAACGCTGAAAATGCGATTACTATGGGGTGTGGATCAGACTAGATAAATATTCGTTAATGTACTGTAAAATTGTTACATGATTAAATATTGCTTATCCTCAACTTTCTTAGAAGTTCTAAAAAAATTATAGAGAAAGTTTATAAAATATTAATGTGAATGAGAAAAAAATGTGTATAAACTTTTAGAAAAGGTTTTCTAAATGCACATATTACTTAAAACAAACATAACTATTATCCTTCATTTGTAATGTGGAAAAAACTAAAATGAAATTTTAATAGAGGCTGGCAGGACGACTTTCATGAAAATATTCCTCAAAAGAATGCTAAAACTCATCTTTTGATAAATAATAACTTTTCGCGTAAATTTGCTTCTCATATCTACGATATCAAAATACTCATATATTGAATAATCATTGCGGAAGTACCATAATATTACTCATGACTACTCTAAGTTATGTTTATTCCTTAAAACAGCAAATTCGCTGATATTATAATATTCTTATGACTCACACTAGAGAAGAATGTATATATTGGCGGCAGATAATTAATTTGGCTATATCGTTTAAAATAGACTTGATTTATTTGGTCAAAAAATAGTAAAATCTGAATATGACGTATGGGTGAGAAGAATATTTGCGCACGTTTTCCTGAGCAGCACATCCCATCCCAACATTTTACCGAAAATAGTTGAAATATGAATGAAAATTAAAACAATAAGAAGAGGAAGAAGAATTTTTTTAAAAAGCGCGAGATTGGCAGCACTTGAAAACCTAGACATTTACGTTACCGAGTTATAGAAAAATTATTTTCAAAGGTAAACGAACTGCAGATTTTTTTAAATTTTTCATGCATTGTTAACTATACAGTAACTCACCATCAGCTCTACTCCTACCACTACAACCAAAAGGAGCGCTCATCAAAACGTGCGCAGAGCGAAGCTACATTTATGCCCAGAAGCCAAACAAAGGGCCATCTCAGCATTTGCTCAATGGATCAGAAAACTGGAGAAAAACCTGATCGAGATGGGGTCATTGACCAGGACGATGAAGTACATTACTTGTTACAGACATATTCGGTCTTTTTTTAATGATACAATACAAATGTATCATTAAAAGTCAGTTTTGACAAATATTACAGATTCGGAAATAAATATGCAAGACAATGGTAAGATTCCAAGCTCAATGAAAAGAGATTTGCAGGGATCACATGGATGACTTTTTTTCATTATTCGCATTATTTTATTTTGTTTGGGTACCATAGGATGAACTTCCCCAAAATATTATGCATCTATTAAATTATGTTACATCTTAGGCAGGAATGTAGTACATATTTGAGAATCATGTAGCCTTTACTCATCACGACGCTACAGGTGGCGAGACCCGAAGCCGGCCTAACGTCGGCTAGCGTGATTTTCCATAACCATGTATTGCTTACTAATGAGAAAATGCTCCAGCCGGGATAAGCCCTAAGCGCCTGACCGCTTTCCCAGCACATGTGGTAGTGTAGTGCATGTAAGTGTAAGTAGGGGGTGATGACAGAACAAGGAAGCGGAAGGAAAGATCGCGCGCGGTCCATGGCCCATTAGAGTACTGCTCCGGCATTCGCCTGGCGATGATCGAAGAAACTACAAAATACTTCCAATCAGAGCAACGGGCCGCTAGAATTCTCCCCCCAGACGACAGAACTCAACCTAGCTATCTGGCTAGTGTCTAAAATCCTTCCACCGTCGGGATTTGAATCTAGAAGAACCCGGTCAGAATCACAAATACCTCAAAATCTGTGCTGTAATGTGTTCTTTTATAAACGATTTCTTGTAACGAAAAAGATCGCTTATAATGCTGGAATACCAAACAAAATCAACATTTCTTTTAATAATATACTACAATCCATCTTATCACAGGGAAAACCGCTGTTATAGGTAAGGTGTGTAATTTTTCTGTGCATATTAACCATCTTTTCTGTGCCCCATGTTTTGAGACAGACCGAACGCGCCATGGTGTGAATAACGACGTGTCAAGAGTACTAAAGGACAGAGAACAATGCAGTCGTTTTCTCAATTTTCTGACGTTCTCTGGTTAATAATGTGTTATGAGTGTCCCCATCCTAAGTGTCATAACATTTCATGTACAGAAATAATAATGTTATTGTGTAGATGTCGCTAATATTTTTTATTGATACGACATGAAATAAAGTATGTATGTATGTGTGTATGTTTGGGTTAATTTTGGCGTTATTGGGTCGGTAGTCTTCGCCGTCCAGCTACCGCTGTCCCCCATGCCTGAGCCTACTTAAATTCCCTTGCTTGGGGGTAAGAGCGACATGAGGTGAACATGACGTATTCTCTTCGCCGTAACCAGCAAGATCCGACTGCTTGAGCTTTTCTTAGTCACACAGCTACAGAAACTGGAACGATTTTAAAGGAAAGCTACAACTATATTTTTGCCTCGGCAGGGAATCGAACCCTGAACCAGAGCACGGGAAGCTAGTTCGCTACCCATGAGTCGTCCCAGAGGCACATAAAATATATTTTTTTTAATGTGCTACAACACACGGACAATATTTTTCCAAGAAAGCACGCGTTTTGAGCCGAAGCTTTCGACGCCAGAAGAGAAGCAGGGTGGAAGGATGGGGAGGGGCGCCGCTGGCACGCCAGACGTGGGGGGGGGGTGAAAAACAGCCCGCGGGCGCAGAGGCGTTTGGGGTCTTCGTCGCGCGGCGGCGCAAGCGGCTAATTAGTTTGAGTCTAGAGGAAGCGACATGCCCACGTCTTAATGCTGGGCGTCACCGCTCTTGAAAGTTCCGCCGTGGGCGTGTGCTGCTTGCATTCCCGCTGCTCCTCGCCACGCAATATTGAGGCGGAAGTACGTGTGAAACGGCCGTGTACATCAAACAAGGGCGCGCTATTAAATTTACGCAGCACCTGTTATTTTCACAAAGGGCTGGGTGATGTTTAAAAATGTTATTAGGATAGCAGATGAGAAGTTTCAGAGTTAGAATGAAAACGAAGCGTCAGAAAATAATGTACTCGTTATACTTAATTATGTACTAATAGAGTAAAAGAGTTAAATTTGATTTTAATTGATTAAACTAATATCAATATCACTAATATTGGCCGTACAAGGACGCGAATACCTATTATGACATTTTTCGTATATTTTCCTAGTTTTCTCGTCTTCATATTTTTCTTAGTTCAAACGCTTAGACGGAAAGTGCTTTCTGCCATTGAATTAAGTGTATACATGTTTCTCATAAATGTACCAACGAATTATGGACAACACATTATCTCATCGCAGAGAGGAACTAATAATCAAATATGCTCTAAAAGCAGCCACAACCATGAATCCAATTATAGTACAAGACATATATCCTAAAGAACAAGAGTATGTAGAGCATTCGCGTTTTATACCTTTGTACGCAAGAGCTAGAAAAGTACTTAGTGATCTTAATTTTGATCACAGAAAAGAAGAGAAATTATAAAATTCCTCCTTGGATAATACCGGATATTTCAGTAGACCTATCCTCAGGCACTCATCAAGGTAATGAAACATCTGAGATAAATTCTGGACCGACAAACAATTATGATGTGTTTTATCCAGTTTACGCAAAAGCAATTAAAAATACACAAGGAACAGAGTCAACAGTGGTAACGAAAGAGGCATTGGTCAAACATCAACTTAGCTTCTATGCTAGCCATCTTACTGCCGAATTATGTGCCATCTTGTCTGCCATGAAACTCATTAAAAAAAATTAACCATTCAAAGTTCAGTTTAGACTCAAATTCCCGCACTGCAATAAATAGCATCAACAAGAATGAAACTTGTAATGAAATGAGTATTATAATCCAATAACTGTATAATGACATTACCAAATCAGGTAAAGAAGTAATATTGATTTGGGATATGAATCAAGAAACAGAAAAGCAGAGGGAAACAGACAGAGTAGTTAGTGGAAGCACAACAGATAACCCAAAAACTGTACTGGCAATCTCGAATACACTCCAAGATCTAGTGAAATATGCTGGAAAAATAATGAAAGAAAAATTGTCCTCCATCTGTACAACGCTTAAAAGTGACCTCCATAAGAAAGTAACTGAATATCAAAGCAGTAAACACAATAAATTGATAATCAACAAAAAACTAAGCCGAAGAGAGCAAGTGATCATCACAAGAATCCGGACGGGACACTTAAAATTGACTCACCTTCACTTATTAAAAAATAATCCCCCCTGAACTTGTGATCTTTGTTGTTGTATCCTAACCCTGGACCACATCATTGTGTCATGTCCCAAGTTCACCTTACAGCGAATAAATGTTTTGCGGGCACAGGACATTGAAGCAATTTTATATTCCTCTGACTTTCAAAACCAAGTGGTCAAATTGTGTCAAATTATTGGCATTAAAACAGAAATTTGAGGTCAAAACATGTTAACTTCTGTGAACGGTGTATATTGTAATAACGTAGAAATAAGGTATTAAAGCAATGTAACTATTATTAGAGATATAAATGTTACCTGTGTACTCAGATAATGTAATTTGATGCGGTCGCTAATGACCTTGTAATTGATGCGACCAAAAATAAACTTAAAAAAATATCTCGGAGTGATTATTAGAACAGGGGGATCTAATAATAATGACTTTATTAAAAAAATAAGCAAGGGAAGGCCAATTATTAGTAGACTTCATAATATTTCATAAAACAAGAATTTTCGAAAGAAAACTATGAGAAACTATACAAGACAATGGTGAAGAGCTGTGTTACGTATGGATAAGAAATTTGGATTAAAAATTATGCAATAAACTCGCGGTTAAATGCTATGAAAATGAATTTTTGGAGACGATGTTGTCAGTATACTGTTTGATAGAATACCAAACGAAGAGATTAGACAGATAATAATGATTGAGAGACAAGTGATCGTAAATGTAGAATCCAAACAACTCCAATGGTATGCTGCAGAATGCATGCTGACAGAATATCAAAAATTATCTTTGGATGAATCCCTTTCGAAAGAAGAAAACGAGGAAGGCCAAGGAAATCTTGTAAGTACGTCATCGATTTGACAATGAAGAGCAGAAGAATAGAGGAAGATGCCTGACGGAATAAAAAACATTGGTGTGTAGATTGCAAAAAATGGTCATTAGAACTGTAAAATACTCGCTTAAGAATTAATAATAATTACCTTAAACCCGAAGTGGAAGATACCGGATGAAGAAGCCTTGTTATTATGTGCTGGCACAAGTAAGCGGGGCAAGATCTGTACAGATCTTGCCGGAATACCAAACCAAAAGAAAAGTAACGTTCTTATTTGAAAAGATTAAATGAAAACAAAGAAAATTTGATTATTTTCTAGAGGGGAGTCCTTTAGATAACAAAAATCAGATATTACTCTATTTGCTATTTATAATATTTGTAAAATTGTCCATTTATCGGCATGATCGCTTTTTCAATGGGAATAACTATTCTTCGAATTTACAGGTCGAAAAGTAAATATAGTATTTAGGTAAAAAAAAGATGATTGAATTATGTTTTCGAAAAATTTACGGGACTGAAGTAAAAGAGAAAATATCACAAATAGTAAATTCACATTTCTTGTATGTTGCACCAATGAATAGTGTCAATTCCGCAATTAAATTCTATTTTCGACCCACCAATAACATATGTGGGTCTCTTTAACCTGGAAATTGTTCGCTTTAGCGGCGATAACATAATTCACTGAAAAGTGTACGGCATTTTATCGACGAATGACAGAAAATATAATTACAATAGCCAGTAGGACTTCTGATGCGTTATTCCAAAGGCAGATTTTTTTTAAAACTCCAGACTTTTTTTCATCATTTCTCTCTCATGGTATGCTACATGTATTCTCAAGTTATGTTGAAATATCTAGTATCACTTTCGGAATCCTAAGACTTAAGTAAAAGGAACGCAATGGTGACCCTGAAGATTTGGTTACGAACCCAACAGCGATAGCGCAGATTTCTCCTTCTTCCCGACCTTGCATTAAAGTGGTCGCCGGTGAGTGCAACCAAATGTGAATGAATAATGAATTTGAGGTAATTTCGTTATTATTTAGATTTTCTTTGTAAAATAGTCTCTGCGTGAGATATACTATATACGAACACTATCAATCAATGGGCAGTACATTTTAAAGCGTTACATTGTAATATAGTAGCAATGCGTTTCAACAATAACAAATATTTTAGTTATAATTTTAAAATTCAACCTTAATTCATATTATAGTACTTTAATTAAATTACTTATAAATATTTAAAAAAAATTTTTAAAAAAAAAAATTAATTTTTTTTTTTATTTATTAACAATTCATTTAAAATTATGAAAATGAAAGTGAACACATATCCAATAAATTGGCAATTTTGTATGAAATGTAAAAAATGTATGAAAATAGACAAAATTCTATTTTGCAACAATATTTTACAGAAGAGGAACCCTATTCATTTTCTAGCGATTATCGCGATACAGATTTCCGAAGTTTGACAAAATTTTGAAACATTATTAACAATTACAATTTTGAAATAATTTATGACAGGAGAATATCTAGTGATTCTTAATGGATTAGCGAAAACAATGTTTGCATAGGTCTGCTTATCTAGAAGTGGGTGCAACATTCTGATGACGTGTAAAAAACGTTGTGTGCATTGCTCGTCTCTCGAAAATAAAAATATCGTAATGTAAAAATATACTTGCTATAATAATATAATTAAATTAATTTCATTGCGTTGGATTGGAAATCATACATAAATTACATGTAAGTAATATATTGATATGAGTGTGTGTGGGTGTTCCTCCAAAGTTCACGCAATAGACAAAAGCTGGTGTTTCTACCTTTGCAAACATTAAGTATAAAATGTTATATAAGAGTCATATTCGTTTTTATTAAAAATCCACAAAGACTAGGTATCACATATGATTTTTAATATTTGCGGTAAAGAACTCCATGTAAAATGCAATCATCCTAACGTTAGATTGAAGAGGTAATTAATTGTGATCCCCAAAACAAAAGATCAAAAATTATTCATTTGCTTACAGCTGCACTTACTAATCATAATGTCTGCAGTAGAAAACTTTCATTGTGACTAAATGAACTTTAAATACTTTTAGTTTATTTAGTATTTTACAAATCAAAACTATTTTATTACAATATTAATGTCCGTGACCATATAGTATTCTTCGTATAGTATTCTTCGTATAGTATTTTATAGTATTCGGTCATCTGAGAAATTGATGATGAAGTATTTCACAACTGAAGGCTGCTATCTCGGAGACGTGTTTGTGCAACTGACTCTAAAACGTATTTCTTTAAGTTATTAATTTTTCTAATAAAATAACTAGGTTAGACAATGCATACAATGCAAATTATTTGCATTTTATATTAAATATTACAATAATAAACGACGAAATGTAGACATGGAGCTTAATACTCGTTGTCCAGTGTTATTTTTGGCAAAAAACCCGTTTTATAACAGTTTTAAAATATGTTTTTACTGGGAAATTATGTAATTATTAATGTATATATAAATTATATACAAAAATTTATGTAAAACTGTTGGTTGATTTAATATTTATATTCAAATATTTACTATAATATAACTCGCCATCACCGCCATTTTGTAATGTTCAAGATGAATAGTCCCGCCTCCCTGAAATGAAGCTAAAACGGATTGGTCAGCTCGATATCGCAGGGCGGGGCAGGGGTCGGAAAACTCTGGTAAAGTTCGGCTCAGGACATCGCCCATTTTTTGTGCAAGCGACGGTACAATGTCTAAGAGTGAGGACGCTATCTTAACATAAAGTCAACATCCGCACCCAGGAAAAGCTAAAACAAAACAAACTATGAATACCAGAATTTTGTTACAATTAGGAAACAATTACATTAATTCCTGGATTGAAATATATTGAAAGATATAATGATATAGAACCGATAATATTGATGGAGATCTTATTTACATGGCTACTCATAAGTAGCTCGTTAACAGCCAGTCAATAAATTTCAAGAACGTCAAAGTAAATTTGGGCATAATATTCAACTGATATAACCACAGGGATGAGAATAAGTCACTTCTGTACGTTGTAAAGGGCACCGCGGCATGGTAAGCGATAATTTGCCCAAACGTTATGGCAACCATCATCCGTTAAAGAAGCGTGACCGGCTTACGTTGTGTCGCACAGACTTTCTTCCATAGGTTTTTGAGTTTGGTATAGAAACCTGCCAACGTCAAATAAAATAAAGAACACTATTCCTGAACTTGCTACAGATGACACTGAAAATGAAGTTTCAGACAGTGTTCGTGCAGATTTTTTTAAAGGCTTTTATTTTTGTTAAAAAATGGAAATAAACTATCTCTTAGAACTATAATGTGACTACTGCTAAACGTTGTCTACGAAAAACACCTCACTTCAGTTTCCACACACCATGATAAAATTGAAATGTTGTAATCTATTTAAGAAATACGAATCTTGACTAATACTATTTATTACAAAGAATTCATAATTATGTTGATGTAATAAAAATAATTCTTTCGAATGATTTTGATTTTTTAGAGACCTTCAAACTGAAATATATCAAAAGTAAGCTTTGAATAGTCAGCGGGTTTTCTTTGTGAGCATTTTTATCCTTTTAGAATTCATTTGAATCGTTTTTCTACGCGACTTAAGGTTACAGATCTCGAGAGAAAAACAAATGAGAAAAATACGAGTTTTTGGGGCTCTCGGATTTAGCACGGGGTCTGAGAGGTCGAAAACTTGGGGATTGAACTAGTGCCTGAGTACATACAACAAACTCAAAGCAATTTTTTAATCATATTTTTCCAGGTAAAATGTACATACCGACTGAACTATTACGAATATTCCTAATTTGGAAAATTGTTTTACATTATTTACTTTGGGTATAAATTAGTTCTTGATTAAAAATTTATTTTCGACCGATTAAGTTACAAATCCTTTTTTAATAATAATGCAGGTCTCAATTGGACGTAATCAATTGATAATTTTCGTAATTATGATAAAACATTTTGATTTTCACGAAGAACACATCCCCGCCCCTCACAATTCATAGAATCAATACAAAAACCATTCGTAGTCAACCTAAATCATAACCCAACCCGTGAAAATAAAACATTTTCTTTGTCAGTTCTTCCGAAAATGCAGCATTTCACTTTAAAAAATCTAACAATTAAAAATATGAGTATTTAAATTCCAATACATGCTTATTATATGTGCCAAATTGAAAAATTCAATGGTTCCTATGGTAACCAATTTTCATTTTTACTTTCTTGCTTCCCCTTACGTTAATATAACTCTGCGGCAAAAACGGCGAATTTTGTGTAGAAAAACTCTTGTCGGGATCTGATAAGGAAAATGTGGATAAATCAATTTTATATTTAGAAAATAAATCCTACCGAAAAATCGAAACGTCCGTCTGTCTGCCTGTCCGTCTGTGAACACCGCTAGTGCCTAAACCATACAAAGGATTTTTTCCAAAATGGATATTCCCGGGTCGATCTGTCTCTACTAAACCATAACACAAATGAAAATATGAAAAAAGAGTTTGAAATTGAAACATATTATTCCTGCACGAATATATTATTTTGCTATGGCAAAAAGAATTATCAGAATTACATAATTAAAATTAACACCAAATAAAATAAGTAATATAAAACAAATTCTACTCTCGGCTTTTTTATAGAAAATATTATTCAGTTCTGTGAAATCGTCTTTTAATTTTCACTCTTTATTTCTTTAATAATCCGACCGTAGTTGGTAAAAAATGGATTGTGTCATTCTACATATATGTAAACTCGGATGAACCTGTAACTAATTGGAAAAACGACTTGTGTCATAATAGCTGGCAAGATGATGTTGAACTTCACATACATCATCAGAATTTTATAATATTGACAATTTTGTATAAAATGCCACCTGATTTTTTACAAAAACCAATCATGACCCGAGGTACGTATATCAATTTTTTTAAATCTTTTAAGATTATATATATATAGATAGAGAGAGAGAGATATAGGGAGAGAGATAGGGAGGGAGTAATAGGGAGAGAGATCGAGAGATGGGGATATTTATTATTTCTGTAGGTAGGTTTGTTCCAACTGGTGGCAGAACACTACTATTTACTTATTACAATCAGGAAAATTAATAGAATGAAACTTTCAATTATTTTAAGACCATAATAATAATAATAGTAATAAAAATGTTAACAATAAGAGCAATAATAACCATAATAGCATTAACTCGACATTTTATAGCTGAATAAACGTTAAGTTAACGCACCCACAATTATCCATTTTTTATTTTGATGTGCATCGGTTCAAAATTTTTAATTTGGGTAAAATTAGTTCAAAATTAGTACGCAATTGTGGTATTTTTGGTTTTTTTATTTCATGTTTTTTGTGTGGGTATGCTAACTTAACGTAAAGTTAGCGCACCCACTCCTATCCATTTTTTATTTTGATGTGCATCGGTTCAAAATTTTTAATTTGAGAATAAATTAGTTCAAAATAAGTGCAAAATTCTGGAATATCCTTTTTTGGATTTCTGATAAGTGGGTTTGCCAACTATACGGTCATAGCAAATTACTTCTAACACGTTGCAGAGCCTGAATCCTCGTTTTGTAGGCCCTCGATACAGAAAAATCGATTAACGGCAATAACGGGTCCGTCTGCCTGTGGCCAATGCTATCCCCTAAACCGTGGAGACGATTTTCTCTGAAATTTATATTTTCTGGCCGACCTAAGCGAACTCGGGGTCCTGGAAGTTTGAAACGGATATTTTGATTTTTGGGTTTACTTTGCATGGAGACTCAAAATTATTTACTAAATTTTCTTAAAAATGGCTATAATTGTTTTCATTAAACATTGTCCTCGGGTAGCGTAGAGAACGCGTAAAATAATAGCGCAGGTCTAATTTGGTTCAAATCCCTCATATTTCTAAACTTGCATAAGTTCAATTTTTTTGGCGTTTTCCTACAACTACAGTACAGATGATAAAGATTGTTTTAAGTAATGAAGTCTCTTTTTCAAGGATGGAACTTAAAATAAGGTCAGGTAGAAATTTTCAAAAAGTAGTAGTTTTTGTGTGAAGAATAGGGTATTTTGTAACTTTTCTTAAAATCCGTTCCAAATTTTTTCTTCAATTTTTCTCTTCGTATGTATTAAAGGACGACAAAAAAGGTGATACTGGTACTACCAACACCTCCCGAGCAAAAATACGTACTACACGTACGGGACAAATGACCATAGTAGTTTGCGCGCCCGGAATTACTAAGAATCTATCAATCAAATACAGTTTTGTATTCATATTGGCATTATTAGCTCATTGAGAGCAATGGCTGTGCTGACCCCTTTTGGATGTTGACATGATAATTAATGCTCCGCGGCAATTTTTATATTTTGGCCACATAAAAACGGAATGTTAGCCGCTTATTTTACGCTTATAAGCTTTGAGTTTAAATGAAATGGTTTTGTTAACTTCCTGGCCGGGTTTTATACTCGTATTTTATTTCCATATGCATGTAGATGGCATTATCTTATCATATTCAAAATGATAAGAGTTCGATTGTTGTTTGGGGAAATCTATATCAAACCTCATTTTATGCTGCACATGCATAATGTTAATAAATAAAGCGAGAAGTCAGTGGTGGGGTAAAAGTTATATTGTCTCAGAAAATATCCGGCCCGTGGTTCGTAACTACATGAAAAAATCCGGAACCATTTTTCTCTTACAAACAGTTACTCTTAATTTTTTTTATTATTTATTAATTGCGAACATTCTGTACTAAAACTAATCTAGGATAGACTTCTCGACATCACCGCTGCGAGTGGTGTACCAAAATGGCATCCCGACAATAGGCAAGGGATCCAAATGGTGCAGATAAGGATGTCGTTTTTCTTACCACAATTTATGAAATTTAAAACATAGAGTTTTGTTGTCTCAAAAAAAATTATGTTTTCTGTATGGTGAAACGTGGAAGACAGTGCAATGCATCAGCATAGGTTGTCAGATGTCCTCAATTAACAATTATATCTAAAAATTGTAGCCCATTACTAGAGAGTTTGTCCGCAAAGTGCATCTGAGATATTTTGATCAATACAATATCTAACAGACGGTAAAGATTTTAAGCAGATGAAACTAATCACCTGCATACAAATGTAAACAAGTGAATGCGAAACAGGAGACAGTTTCAAAAATATTTATTTTTTTAAATTTATTTAACGTCTAAAACACAAAAACTGTGTGTGATACTAGTATTATCTCTCACTCAATCATAGTATTTTCATATTCATTATTTCCAATATCCCATCACGAGAACCAAATGATTCATGCATAACATATTATATTGTAGTGTCTCAGGGGATTTACAGTTGGCCGCTGTATCGCGGTTGTCTAATACTTGTCGGGAAGTTTCTCGACCAATGGGGGTGAACCTTTTGAAGATGAAGGAAACGGCTCATATATCGGCCCATAAGTGTGAAATGTGTGTGAATGGGGAATATAGGATCGTGGGCAATCCGTGGCTCGCAGTTTAGGTGGTGGTGGCTCGAATTGATCAGAAGAAACAATGAGTATAGAAAATCAAAGCAGTCTTCCGACAAAATACTCAGCTGTCAGAGCATGGTCTTCATCTAAGTATTTAGCTGGTCTCAAAAATCCCGCACCGACGGGAATCGAATCCAATGTCTATCAGTCAACGAAGCTCCCTTCCTCTTCCCCCAGTTGTGGACTCGTGCGTTATATCTACATGCGTTATCACAACCTCTGACGATAACTAGTAGATATACCTGATTTTACAAAACCATATATCATACCCATAGGCATCTTATGAATCTTCTTCATTCATTCCGCCACTCCTCTTTTCTCAGAACGAAGAGTGTTTGAAAATATTATTATATGAGATATTTGCTTGCTTGTAGGAGTAAAATATTAACTTCGCACCGCTTTGTTTTATGTATTTTTTTATGTTCAATGCGCTCTTCTTTCCCGCTACCTCCCTAAACATTAAAACAAAAAACACACAGCTTCAGATTATGCTTGTGTCAATTGTTCCATCCTGCTTACTCCGGTTCTTTTGTTTCTGGAAGACACTACTTCGATCCTGTTAATTACAGAGGCACTATAAATGTCTTAATCAACAATTACCTCTGACAAAAGATTACGCTAGAAAATGAATAAAAGAATGGGGAATGAAATCCCGCCAGAGAACTACTACAATCCCGTTGTGCTCATCATTATTGTCCATAAAACGGGATCGGAATTGAACATAAACGCATCGCTAGTGTAGATCACAAATATAGATACACGATTAATAGATTGAAAAGCGAGACGCAAATGATTGGTAATCACTAATGATAAGAAGCAGTTAATTAACAAACAAAGTAAGTTCATGCAATATGTTTTAAATTTTAAACAGAAAATTAATTCGAATCACGTCTTCGCAATGTCAGATGTGTCACTTTTTTTGTAAAAATTTGAAACTCGAGAATAATATAGGTTTATCGTTTTCATCAACAAATTCATAGTAACCATGAATCTTTGCTCAAGTCTCGCACATTATAAACAGTGAACCAGTAACAAAACAACAAACATCTTACAAATAGAAAACCCTGTTAAATCTGCACATGGAAAATCAAGGTTAAACAAATCCACTCATTGTCAACGACTCCCATTTCGAGTTAGTATCGCTTTACAATGGTTCCTTGGCGACATAATAACTACCGGACACAAAGACGCTCAGTTTCTATTGTTCTCGGCGACTAGCGCGCCGAGACCGCTATGCCCGAGAATGCTAGTTCCGCTACTGTCATTTTTTATATCGAACGAAACTAGGCAGGTTATCGGGGTGCGCCCTTCGAGTGGGCGGACGAAAAGGCAACGGTAGATTTCGAATGCAAGAGGCGCCGGATCTCTCGACTCCGCTTATTATTCGAGAGTTTCTATTGAACATTTTAAACACACTATTTATTTCATTTTCAGTGGAGGAGGTAACTATGTGCATATACTAGTATGGCATGCTCTTCGACGAAAACTGAATAAAAAGTTGATCGCAGAAAGCACATTGTAATCCTCTCCATACTTGTGCAATTGAAATTTGCACGGACTCGGAAGCAATGCCATTTTTTTTTCACTTTTAAATTATTATTCCTTTTTCACCTACAACGTACTTACAACGTAAAGAGACAGTATTGTAATGCTGCAGGGGAAGGTGGCCAATTTTTCGACAGAAAACGACTATTGTGTGTCCCTGACATTGAAAAAGTGGTTAATTCTTGACGCTATAATCAACTGATGTCATTGCAGCACCTCTGACCGGGAGGTCCTGGGTTCGAGTCCTGACGGCGGCAGAATTTTCGACGCTAGCTTTTCAGCTAGGTCGAATTCAGTCGCTGTCTGGAGGAGAATTCTAGCGGCCGGCTGCTCTGATCGCTAGTTTTCCGTGGTTTCTCCGATCGACACCAGGCGAATGCCGGAGCAGTACCCTAACAAACGGGCCACGGACCGCGCGCGATCTGTCCTTCCTCTTCCTTGTCCTATCCTCTCCCCTTACACACACACTTACACTAACATACACGACACTACCACATATTCTGGGAGGCTGGTCGGGAGCGTAGAGCTTGTCCAGGCTGGGGCGGTGCCCCGCTGGCGGGAGAGTCCTGGTTAGGGGGAAACCTTAGTAGTCGACGGTAGGTCGGCGCCGGTTCTCACCATCCAGCGGGGGAAGATCACCGCCATCTCCCGAGAAAAAACATGCACTTCACTAACGGGACTAATGACCAAAGCAGTTGACGCGCCCGGAAACACGAAAAATCAATCAATCAATCAATCAATCAATTGACGCTATATATAATAATAAATTAATTTTTTGAGCAAATTGTGTAGTGCAAATCCACGCTATATGGATCCTATGTACGTAAAAATTAGCTTACGGCAAAAATTTCTCGGCCCGTCTATTCGTTCGTCAATGGTCAATATTAACGCTTAAATCGTTCACAAGATTTTCAGCAAAATTGACATTCAGCTATCAATCTGCCCAAACTTGGAGCCCTTCGTGTTTGTAACGGATATTTTGATTTTTGAGAGAATTTTAAATGAGGTATTATCAACATTTCCAAAATTTTCTCAAAATTGTTCTCCAATTTTTTTACTTTTAAGGAAAGGAATTGAAATCATCTCAACAACACGAATTTTGCAATGTTGGACCGAATTCTTTATCTTCCATGAATCCAATGCTTTTAAGGAAAAATATTTGGAACCATCTCAACAATACCATCTTGAATATTCAGTCTAAAATCCATTATTAAAAGTATTTGAAGCTGTAAATTGAGGAACAATATCTGCTAATGCTGTTCCACAGATATTTAAGATTGGTGCATTTGGCGAGAAGATACATACAATGTTGTACCCGAAAACCGGAATGTCTAGATGGATAGAAATATGTGTCAGACATAACTCTGGAACATTTGAATCTATACTATAGAACCGCTATATAGACATTATAAGCTATAGATACAGATATTATAAGCTATATGGACTTTGAAGAATATTATTCTTTATTACGATATGTTTGCTAAGGAATAGTCTACAGATTAGATATACTTGTTGAAAGAAAAACAAATGCATTTCATCAAAGTTACAAAGATATCGATATATCTTCGTCAGTATAAGTTTGGGATTGGATAAATTAAATGAATACATACTGTTGATCATTTAGCACGTGAGCGGAAGAGTATAGTAAAGTAATATGTACTATAAGAGAGAAAATAATATTCAATAGATGTTTTCTGGATTTCCTATTTCACACAGGAAATAAGGAAATTTTTTAATAATTTTTGCATAAAATGATTTAGTTCAGAGCATTGGTGAATTATTTATATTAATAAAATTTCTTTAAAACTTTTGTTATAAATTTCCTATGCGATAAAATGAATGTAAGAAGAAGAGTGATCCAGACTTGTGGCTATCGGGAGTGATCGTTTGTAGTGTTCAAAAAGTCACTACAGAGACCACTTTCTAACAACCAAATTTTCCACCAATTGTTTTTGATATTTTCATTTCATACACAATTCAAAAGATTATCGTAGATTGAAAGTAGAAGAATCGAAAAATGTTGAAGGAAACGAAAGTTAATTTCCGTTATGAACTCGCTAGTAACACAAAAACATTCTATATCACAAGTTCCCTCATGCAATACAGTAACTTTGTTACACATCGTTCTCAGAAATTTGACCAGCCGAAGCCTATTAATATTATGTTCTAATGGGCTATTTCCCTACCCATATATTTGATATGAAAACTCATGTGGACTGATTTGAGCTGGAATCGACAGAAAACGAGACCTAACATTATACATTCAATTCAGAAATAATGTACAAACATTCGGGGGCCACAGGTTAGGAGTTTCGAATCTACAACCGCATTGGCGCGCAAAGTACCTTTGCCATTGAGAGCGGCTTATTTCTGACAGAGTAGAGTTATTTTCCAGTAAATTTACGGCCGCATCTTGTTTGTTCGCAATTACAACTTTATAACTATTTATAATTGTTCAAGTGCTTGACAAAGAGGAGGAAGTATGACCAGATCTGTGCTGACATGTCAGGAATAACAATATTTTCTAAAATACCAATATGTTAATTATTTTCCAGTGGACTGAACACTTACATATGTAGCATGCATTTCAGAAAATATACCAGCATTTTGACATTCACTATCTTTTAATTTTGATGACGAATGACAAAATAAAAGAAATCAATTGATGAGCAGTTTACCGCAGGTTTTCATACTTTGATGCATAGTATAGTACGTATGTCTCCACATTGAAAACACATGTATGCATGAATTACCTAATGCACCAGATAAATAAATGTCCTACTAATTATGATCGTGATCTGCGTTTCTAATTAGTTTCGTCATATACCATACTAGAACCAGTATTTTTTTCGATGCATTACAATATCTCGAAACAAATTTTCGATTTCAATATTTTGGTATATTGAAAGAGATGCCGTCATAAAGCAAAGCGACATCCTGTTGCCATCCTTCAACCTACCTTCATCCTATGAATGACGCGAGTGGCAATGTACGGCACGCGCTGTCGAGGCATTCTACCACCCCCAACGAGAAGCGACTTGCGTTTCGTCCCGTCGGAGGCGGAGCGGGCGGCGGCGTCGGCTGCCAGCAGCGCGGGACCCGCCGCCGCGTAGCAGCAGGAGCCGCAGTATGCGAATAGGAGAGCAACACACTACATATGAAACAGCCCGCGCCTGGAGGGGGGGAAGCGAGCCCCTCCCACGCCACCGCCGCCGCTGCTGCCGCCGCTGTCGCCGCCGCCGCCGCCGCCTTGGGGCCCAGGCCGCAACGTGCCACTGCCGCTGCTACCGAGGCCTCCAGCGCGAACGTGGGCGATAAGACAGGGAGGCGGTGAGCAGGGACACGGACCTAGCCCACAATATCTGAGCCCTGAGGATTAAATGTACACGTTGAGCCCCGGTATATTGATTGATTGATTTGTGATTCCGCGCGCGTCAACTGTGAAGGTCATTTGTCCCATAAACCTTGTGCATGTTCTACCGTGGGCGGTGGCAATGACTCTCCTCGCTGGCTGACAAATTTCGCGCCGACGTACGTTTTTGGCTTGCGGGCATTTTTCCTCAACCAGGTAGATCCCACCAGCAGGGTACTGTCCCAGCCGGGACAAGCTCTAAACTTCCGACAGGTCTCCCGACAAGTGTGATAGTGTAGTGCGAGTGAGTGTAAGTGTGTGTAAGTAAGAGGTGACAACAGGGGCAGATCCAGCCGATCATTTTAGAGGGGGCCATCATGATTTTTTTAAAATAATAAATATTTGTTATTATATTGTATATTATTTTTGTAAAGTATATATGATGCTATACATTATTATTTTAAAATAATTACATAATTCTTACATAAATATTTAAATTAATTTTGCCAAATAAAAGAAGGTAACAAACGAAAACTCCAAGCCTTTGGGAGGGGAAACATAGCCTCCCATGGCCCCCCCTGGATACGCCACTGGAAGAGGATAGGACAACGAACAGTAAGAAAAGAACTCGCATTATCCATACCCCGTTTGTTCGCCGGGTGTTGAACGGAGAAACCACTAGAAACTACCAATCAGAGTAGCCGTCCGCTAGAATTCTCTTTCAGACAGCGGTTGAGCCCGGGTACCTACCCCGATACCTACCCCCTCTCCTTTACTAACATTAAATTAAGAATAAATTGTAGCAACCAGTGTTTTATTGTGAACATATTTATTGGTTTTCAGATGGAATACTTTGTTCAGTATTAAACAATTTACGACTGTATTTTCAGGCTTGTGCTACTTAATAATCTAAGCTTAGTTCATCTAAACATCGAAGAGGATACTCTCAGTCATGTGCTGGGGTTGCACAACGCTGTCACACGGCCAGCACAAAGCTGTCCAGCGACGCCCGCCCCTCGCTCAGGGGTCTTACAAGTGGGACGCAACGCCCCGACAGACAGTTTGAGGTAGAGCCGCTACGAACGCCTGCGCGGAAGAGTAGGGGAGAGGTCTGGTCCCCTTTTTTAATGTGCTTTAAAATGTTATTTACTTGACATACACACATGAAATTTCGCATGATATTTCAGTGAGCCTTTCTCCTTATATTCAAGGAACAAACTTCATCATTGTGCCTTCAGTTGTAGTAATATATGGAATGTTTTATACATATGCAATAGGACCAGTTAACCTAACCGGGAAGGTTAAGAGGACCGGAAATTGAATTAAACAGTGAAAATATTGACGATTTAATTAAACAAATCTTCTACATTTTGCCATAATCTTTTTTACACATAAATGGAGAAAATGTTTAGGCTTCGCTATTGTACTCTTCCAAATTGGCGTTAAAATAAATCATGTCTTTAAATATTTCCCTGCTGTCCTTCAGCAGGCATGGAAACAATATCTACTGTTGAACCAAAAGCATTTTGGTTGGTCCGGGAGAGATAGTTCAGGGCATTAACTGATGTCACTGTTAATTGGAAATCTGCAAATAAAACTTTCGAAAACAATAAACGCAGTAACTGGACCGGTCCCGGTGGACCAGTTAATCCCACAGCACAAAGTTTCTTAATGTGCCCGAAAACATACAGGCAGCGACGTATTATTTAAAAGAAAACATACTATTATAAAGCTAAAATACTAACAATTAATCTAGGGTGAATATTTTTCTTGTAGTTGTTATTCAATCGCAATAAAATCGCACAGGAGATGGGTGGTAGAAATTACTTCTGAACTTTCAGAAAAATGCCTTATTGTACTCAGCAATCAAGGCCTGCAACTTATGAAAGTGGCTTAGATTATCAGCCCTGTCATTCTACAAATGCCATCCAGTGGAAAAAGCAGGAATCACACTACCCACCAACATTTAAAAGCATGGACCACTTACCCTAACCGGGCCAGCGAAGCTAACACTCCCTTACGGAAGAGATACGTCACTACGCCACGCAATATATGGACTTAGGCTCCTCGGTGGGTGAGGGGTGAACCCCTAGTGCGCGGGTTCGATCCCGGCCGAGGAACCCGGATTTTCGAAGGGCGGAAAATCCACAGTAGCCATGCCACTCTTGTGGCATGTAAAAGAACCCTGGCAGGATGCCCGGCAAAATTAAATCCCTCCGACAACATCCCGCCCTAACGAGATCCCACTTTCTCCCAACCAGACAGTTCGGATATAGTTAACTGAGCTCGACATCTGGAGAAAGTGAGAGTCAAATCCCAGGCGCAGACGGGGACTGCCCACGGGGCGCGCCTGCTTAGATAAAGAGTCCCCAGACCCGCGTCGGGGGTAGGCTTCGAAGGAAGCCTGGATCGAAACTCGGGTGCGGAACACTGCCTACGGGTAGTCTTCCCGCAAAAATAACCCGTACGAATATATATATATATATATATATATATATATATATATATATATATATATATATATATATATATATATATATTCTGGATTTTATCTTGGTTTACAACGGCCAGGTTTAGTATACATCTTCGGGAAGACGTGCACTGATTTCGTTAATTACGTTTGTGATTTTAGAATTTGACAAATAAAATTGTTTCATTGGAATTTCAAATTATCTATATTAATATACAACAGTTCCAAATTCCGTGTTTTTTTTTCGCGATCTGGGCTGTTTTAATTTTTTATTGCTTATAGATATATTCCATTTGAGAAACCGTTTTTGGCAGCGTATTCTTAAACCATAAGAAATAATATGAAAACTTCCATGTTTCTATCTTGCTTCAATTGCCCAAATATACGATAAAATTCTGGGAACACAATAAATTATATTGTAGATTTAATAAAAATGATATTACGAGTAAGCGGCATCAAGTCCAAATCTGCCTAGGTTAAATTCATTATTTTTATCCTATTTTTTCTTAACATGTATCGAATGTAGTTTTTTTACGTTTATACTGATTAAAACCATGGTTTACATACACTGTAACAGTTATAATATTTAGATTCTTAAAATTAACAAATTAATAAACGTCAAAAATTTGGTATAACTTTATAATTTATAAATTGGAAACCTGCATTACTTTTACTATTCATATTTCCAATCTACTGTATTAATTTCGCAATGATTCCTTGAGTAAATTATGACAAAATAAATATTTTTTACAAACGAATGTACTTTTTTCCTTAAAAAAGCTTTGAAAAATATATACGTACAAAAACAACCAGGCAACACAACTGCTCGCAAAAAATAATATATACATCAGATAACATCACTGACAGTGCATGCACCCTCTGAAATGAAACTTCCTGACAAGTATAAACAAAACCCCAGCCTTCGAGATGAATTGAAGAGTTTCTTACAAGAACCGCTATAGTCCGAATTTGAGATTTTCAAGAGATACCAAAAACGTCATAGCGTAGATGTGCATAGTAATTAATTTATAATTTTTACCGCGTTATGTTTTTTAATGTGTCTTGCCAAAAAGAAATGTCCCAGGAGATAGCGTCAGTTGTAGGAAATAACTTGATGAAATATCTCAAAATTTTGTACGTTGGGTTCTCCTAAAAAAGAACTCAATTAGTTTCAAAATTACACTCACAAAAAATTTTGAGTGTGAAACTTAGCAGTGAATCAGAGAGATCAGACACGTAAATGAATAATATAAAAACATGTTAAGTTACGCCATGCATTTCAGTGACTAACCACCCATCGCCGACGAGTGCCCCTTACCCGACTAGACATTCAGCGGAAAACATGGAAGTTGCCAGAATTTTTATGACTGATCTCAGGGGATAGTGCATCTACCGTGTACCCAAACACACTCACTAACTAAAGGTTTAAGACCTCGAGTAAAGGAAAAAAAATAAAATAATTTAGTTGGAAGCATGATAGATTTAATGCTATTAAATTGTTGATACAAAATAGGCGCTGAAAATCGTAAGGCACATTGACACTACTTTAAAGAATTTACTTATTTTCTATGCCACTGATCCATTAACTTGCTATATATCCAATTAACTTGTAACGAGCTGTTAATTTAGCAGTTCGTAAAACGATAATTATTTTGTACGGGTTAGCATTATTGCTTTCCAGATCCCCCATAACACTGCTTCCGTCGGCTCCCATCTGGAGAGAGAGAGAGAGAGAGAGAGAGAGAGAGAGAGAACAGAGAGAGAACAGAGAGGGAGAGAGAGGAGGAGACGGAAAGCGGAGAAGAGGGAGAGAGGGGGCAGGAAGAGAAAGAGAAAGGAAAAGGAAAAGGAAAGGAGAAGGAGAGAGAGAAATCCAAGGATTGCCAAAATGTACCCTCAATGTAGAAATGAAGCCCTTTTTTGCGAAGTTGACAATAAAAAAATTGAGTTAAAACTAAAAGTTGTAATTTTAAAGTTTGATATCGTAGCGATCTACTATGTAAGCAATTTTCAGATTTTTTCTGGTCCCCAATTAAAAAGTTTGGAAAAAATCGAAAATTCCAATTTTTAAGAGGATGTAATTTTCAAGGAGTACGTTACTTACCAATGATACTTTACAAAAAGTAAAAATGAGTAAAAGCACCGAAAAAATTAAGGCTGAGATTCAATTCTTTCTTTGAGAAATTACTCTCTGAAAATCGAACATGTCTCATTTGCGTTCTACAGATTTACCTGCAGATATTTCCCAAATAAAAACATTGAAGGTAGGCAAATAATATTTCGATTTGTAGGCCAGAGCATACTGAACCTAATGTCGTTTATTCTAGAATGCTAGCTAGCGATGCCAAAGTTGTAATCGGAGTCCAAATCACGATTTGAATAATAGAATAAGAATTCGACTGCAAATACGAATAGAGTGAGCATTTCGAATCTGAAAAAAATACAGATTAATATAATCTTATATCGCCTCCTCACAAATTCTAGTTATTATGAGGCCGCAGTTCTCCCTCGCCCGTACATGCTAGTGCAACGTTACCCCCTTCATTTCACCAATGATGTTCAAGATTCTTTTTCTGCGCTATAACCTTACGTTCAATTGGCTATTGAGAAACTGGGTCGCCGACCATCTCAGCACTCCGACCGCTTCGTCGTAGGTCTTACATATGTGCACCCTTGTAGCATGCATAATTTGCCCTGAAAAAAAACAACAATTCTGTAAACGTCAAATATGTTCGTGTTTGTGTGTGATTATCTAGGGAGTTTTTATCTTCCTCATAGTTTGAAGCTACCTTTCTCCACCTCCAGCCCTCTCGGAGTTGTCATTGGACACTTTCTTTCACAAAAGATCGTGACCCCACACAAATCCATCACGCTTTGTTGGAAGATGTTCATTTCTGCTCGTTTTGTTGGATGCTATCGTCTGCTTCGTCTGATTCTTTCTTCATGTTTGATGTGTGTCACATCACAATATGAAAATGTTCAGAAAATTTTAAATATGTAAATAATAGAAAAATCGAAAAATGTCATTTTTTAGATTGTTCATGTCAATTATGAGTTATTTCATGGATTCATGCATTCATTAATTGTGGGCTCAGAGGAAAATGATGCTAGGAGACATTGTGAGGGAAAATATTGAGCATATATTTGAACACTAGATGCTACACTACATTAGAGAAAAAATTAACCTATTAAGAGTGCATACAGATGTTGACAGTTTAACTAGGTCTAAGATTATTAGTTTCTGTTGGACGACAGCCTAAATTTTAGTGCTTCTAGTTGCGTTTTATTTATTACAAGACCAAGCACTATCATTCAGGATAATGAATTGAAAAAACACATTTAATTCACAGTTCTGGTAAGTGCAGAACACTGTAATGTCTACATGTAATAATCGATTAGATAATATTACAAAAGCAGATGAATCGTAACCGGTGGGAAATAACTACTCCTATTCGAGAGATAATAAATTACGAGAACTATGGTAGTAAGTTTTTATCTTTATAAATGTGTATGTTGAGTTTAGATTTATTATTTAATACGATCAATGAATTCTACTGACTTACGAATTGTTCATGAAAATCAGGTGTCACACGCGAGATCCCAAGAAACGTACTAAATAGGCGAGTAAATGAGATGTGTACACAAGTCACTTTCACAAGTCTTCTTCATCCTCCAGACTTTTCCCACTACCAAGCACCCGGTCAACGCCCCCTAAACGCCGCACTTTCCTCCCTCTTTAAATTCAAAATTCCACCCCATACCTCATTACTCAATTCTCATTTTTCATTCCCTCTCACACCATCTAAATTATTAACAACCACATATTTTCTGTGTATCCTAATGAAATTGTTCAAATAAAAATTTAAAAGTGATTAGCCACGCTCCAAATAAATGCTAAAATACTTACAGCTATCTTTGTACTGTCATCATTGTTACATATCTCCTTAAAAATAATTATAATTGATGTTTATATCATATTGTACTTTTGTATTGTTTCTTAATACTGTCAATATTATATTTTAAATTACTGGTACTATTACTTTAGAGTCTATTGTGCTTCTCTGGTGTTACAAATGTTTATATATTTATGTAAAGTGCTAATGTATACCAAACGTAACATTTCTGTACCGCTTCTGGAAAAATTTTATTTTCCACCTACTTCTTCTTCCTCCTTTTCTTTTCTTCCCCCTTCCCTTCACAGACTTCCCCATTTTGTCTTTACGACCCTTTTCCCTAAACGCCTCATCTCTTCACCTTCACTACTATCCATACCATATTCTTCTATATTAATGTTCGGCCATAAGCCGCCATCCTGATTGAGTTTTTTCTGGGTTCACTCAATTGCTTAAGGCGTACGCCAGGATGGCCCCTTGCTTTGCACTCCCAGTCATAAATGTACAGTTTGTCCCCCTTTAGTCTCTCTCCTTTCTTCTGTCTCGTTCGTATTTTCTACTTCATTTTCATTTATGATTCCCTTCTCTCATTTTTCTCTTCTCTTCCATTTCTATACATTAATGCTGCTCGGCCCTAAGCCGCCATCCTGATTGAGGTTTTCTGGGTTTACTCAATCGCTTAAGGCGTATCCCGGGATGGTCCCTAGTTTTGCACTCCCAGACGTAAATGTACAGATTTCCCTCCCCTCTTATATGTTACTACCCTGTGTTAATGTAAACTCAGTGGTTAGGCGGAAGAGCAGGCCCTATGGCCGGAGCCTCGCCATTAATAGACATTATTATTATTATTATTATTATTATTATTATTATTATTATTATTATTATTATTATTATTATTATTATTGTTGTTGTTGTTATTTTTATTATTATTATTATTAACTACTTTCTGATCAAATTGTAATACCAAACGTGATTTTATAGTAGGATTTCATCTCTCTAAATATGTGTGATTAGTTCATATTCAGAGTTTAATAATAATTGCTATTTATTTTATTTATTTATTTATTTATTTTACGTCAAAAAACAGTTAAAAATTGCGTATGACGTGATATGGTGAAAAGTGAATCGTGTGCACATTTTCAAAATTCTGTGATCCCTACACTAAGTCATATACTACTTAAATTTGAAAAAAAAACTCCCATGTAATAAAATCTATTTTCAAGGATAAAAAGGCAATAAATTTTGGCTCTTATCCATGTTGCCCTTCGGAATATTACTTCCTGCCGCGACAACATGGAAACGATAATTTGAATAATTGTATTTCCCACTGAATTCTAGAAGACGTGCACAGAAAATGAAGTTACATTTATGTCCAGAAGCAAAACAAGGGGCCATCTCAGCATTTACTCAATGGATCAAGGAAACTGGGAGAAAAACCTGATCGAAATGGGGATATTGACCCGGAGGCTGCAATACAATAATTGTTACAGGTTGTTTATACACATTTATACAGTCCAAATGGTAAATAATGCATTATGTATCATTGTTAGAATTAATGTAACTTTTCTTGTGATGCTCAGTATAGTCTCTAATTGTATAGAAATAGTTATGCAGAAGAAACGATTCCACTTGGGATTTAAACTTTTCTATCGAATTTAATCGTTTAATGTCATCTGGCAAAGTGTTGTAAAATAATGTACATGTATTGTATGTGAATTTTTTGTAATGAGCTGTTGATACGGTCACCTGATGAATATGATTTCTACGTCGAGTGTTATAGCAATAGACATCCGCATTTTCTGAAAATATATTCTCGACCTTAAGCAAGTCATTTTTGACAAAAACCACTGATTCGTAAATCAACATACAAGGTAATAGTAAAATTCCTAGATTAATGAAGAGAGGCATACATGAATCACGTGGGTGGGATTTGGTTATTATTCGTACAATTCGTTTTTGTAATCTAAAAGTCTGGGAGCTGTAAGATGTATTTCCCCAGAATATTATGTCATATCTCAGGCGGGAATGAACATTCGCGAAATATACGCAATGAACAGTATGAAGGCTGAATGAATTTGCTAGAATTCTGAACGCGTAGCATAATGAACTTAATTTTATGTTCAATTCATTTAAATGGACGTTCCATTTAAGGTTTGACTGGATTGAGAGACCTATAAATTTTGTTGCCTTAACATCAGTCAATGGTACACCATTCATTTTCAATGGAGCACAGAATTATTTATTTGAAATGGAAAACTGCATCAAAACCGTTTTCTTTTCGTTTATTATTAATTTGTTATTTCGGAACCAATTTGAAACATCTGATATTGTACTATTTACGGTTTCTTTATTGCAAAGGATGTTCGTATCATCTGCAGAGAGTTCTTCCGTTCCGAATCGTCGAGGGCATATCGTTTATGTAAAGTAGGAACAAAATATGGCCTAGAATCGATCCTTGAGGAACTCCACGTGCAATGGGCAAAGAGTCGGAAAGGTGCGTACGTAATGTTCCATCAATCCAGTAAGGTATTTCCACTCTCTGAGATCGTTGTTTTTGAGATCGTTACTTTGATTTCTGACGAACTCTGTATTTTCGAATACTGGAAAATTTTAATATTTAAAAATTACAAAATTGAAGATAGATATTTTAGAAATTACATGATTAAACTGTTTTTTATTTAATTGTTCACCTGTAATATATGTGCCATTTCATTTCGATCATCTTTCAATTTTTTTCATCTTCATACAACAATATTGAAGATGGACATTTTTCCTTAATAAAATATATTCTTTGACGAGTAATCTTCAAATAAGGTCATGTACATTTTTTCACAATTATGAGTCGTTTTCGCGTCATTTTAGGTAAAATATGGGTATTTTAATTTTTTTTAAATATTTTTCTCAAAAACGGCTCCAAGTTTTTTCTATAGATTTTCTCTTCGTATGTATTAAGGAACGTTAACAAATTTGTGGTACTTTGATTTCTGACGAACTCTGTATTTTCGAATACTGGAAAATTTTAATATTTAAAAATTACAAAATTGAAGATAGATATTTTTGATTTAAATGTAATCAGTTTTAAAAAATCAACTCTTTAAAACAAGTCCTATACAATTTTTTGAAAAAAGATTAGTTTTTGCGTAATTTGTATATAAAAGTCATGCAATTTGTAAAAAAAGCATTTTCTCAAAAATAACTCCAATTTTTTTTCAATTTTTTTCTACTGATAGAACAAAAGACACATTCTAGTGCTTGACTCCGAGCCGTGCGGACCTAGTAAGCGGAGCTCCGTTAACTACTATCCCGTAGTGAGTGAACTTCGAAGTTGCTTGAAAACTTAAATGATATCGTATGATAAGTGAATGTCATTCGATATAAACTCATCAACAGAGCATGCAATAAGCACTGCTCTTTTAACCCTAACAACGGTGAATTCGACACCTCCTTCACAGACGAAGTGCATCAACACTCGGAAATGTTACCATCTTGTGAAGATATGAATTTCATCACAGACTCTGCCCTGATGCAGCACAACCCGGAAGGGAATCTCGAGGTTGGCGACTCAACAGTAAACGCGACCAACGCTTAAACCTACCCTTCAACGGCAAACCAACGGCAACGGCACCAGAAAACGGTCAGTCGGTGAACTCTCAAACTCTCACGAAAACAAAAAAATTGAGTGAAAATCCCAAGAAAGTTAGTGATACACCTGAATTGTCAAGTGAACTTGAATATAAGGTTAAAGTAGGGAACACGGTACTCCCTGAGAGAAGCATTGGAGCGGAGGGGAGGGGACGGAGGGGGGGAAGGGGGATGAGAGGGGAGAGGGGAGAGGAAGGGAGTCTCCTTAAGCCCTCCCTAAAATTACGCTAAGCGCTCTGATAGAAATGATAAAACTTACCGGTAGGCGATTTTCATGGCTTGCCTTCCTTACAGTTTGTCCCCGCCGTATTTTAATGTCAAATTACTTTCAAAGGCAATTCTTCTCGCTTCTCTCGCCCGAATCCAAGTTATGGCGAGGCTCGGGCCTTCGGCCCTCGCGTTCACTAAAATCAACCTGGAGCCTAACCACCGCATAATTACCAATTCACTTTTATACGAAAGCCCTTCAGTAAGCACTTTATAAGAAAGCCTCGAGAATTTAAACTGCGCAGTTGCAAACACGCTGTGAAGAAAGATCACTACAATGTTATCACAGAGGCACACCACCACGATCGCAGCACTATTTCGTAATGGAGCTCCGTCAAAAATCTAGGGTGAAATTGCCTCCCTTAACTTACGACATAACGTTCGTGACCAATTGAGAACCATTAACATTATTTCAGAAGTGTATTTTATACAATTTAATTATCGCCCACGGCGAAGGAGTGGGCAACGCGCACGACAGCCTCGCCGGCGAAAGCGCCCCCGCCTTGCTTTTCATAAGTATGTACTAAGTTATGTATATTGCTCACTACCTCTCCCCACCGAAAGGTTCCACTTATAATCGCCCTCCCCCTCGACCCCTCCACCGTGGATTTCCCCCTTACCAGATCGGTGCGAAAAAACGACGCGGTGGTAGAGGAAGGGAGTCTCTTTAAGCCCTCCCTCAAATTATGCTAAGCGCTCTGATAGAAATGATAAAACTTACCGATAGGCGGTTTTCATGGCTCGCCGTTCATACAGTTTGTCCCCTTCGCATTTTAATGCCAAATTCCGAAACTTTCTTAGGTTGTACCGTTTTCTAGACTTCAGACGAATATAATGTGCCTACCGGTAACAGATGTAGTGAATTAAGAAAAATCAATAGCGAAATCGAAAATATGAGTTTTGCGTACCTAAACAATCTCCCAAATAATAATCTGTCTCAAACAAGTAAAATTCCTCCAATATATGTGTCTAATATTACAAACATTAATAATTTCACAAAGAAACTTAAGCATCATGCTTCAAGAAATTTCATAATAGATGTTACATATGACAAAGTCAAGATCAGTGCCAACTCACGTCCGTAATATCATTCAATTAAAACACACAGGAGCTTCCATTCATTCAAAGACCCTTCAAACAAGACATTTTCAGTATTTTTTTAAGAATCTGCAACAATCAATAACAGTATCTGAAATAGCATTAGACTTAAAACAGCGGTACCCTTCAATTCTGAAAGTGACTAGACTCGAAAAGGACGGCAATCCCATTCCTGTAGTGGCCGCCGAATTTAACGGAACCGAACCAATCGATATAATACTATCAAAGGATCAAGTATGTAACCATCGTGTGAAGGTAGAAACACGTTAAAAACAGAAAGACTTCTTGCAATGCCAAAGATGTTTGGATTTCGGACACATCAAAAATAACTGTAATCACGTCATCAACTGCGTGTTCAGCGCAGGCAATAATTATTCAGTTAAGTGTCTCAAGAAGAATGAAACTCTGACGGGTGCTCTCTGTAAAGGAAACCATAGGGCGAACATTAGGAACCAGAACTGTATATACTTTAAAGAGATAAGTGAAAGAAAAACCGTGTATTAACGACTAATGAAACCCGGCTAATGAAAATAGTAATGTAAAGCAGTCTTTAAAAGGTCAATCCTCACAAATCAACCTTAATCAACAATTCCCATCATTGCCTCAAAGCAACACAATCCCGAACTTCATCCATAATTCAAACTTCCAAAATGAATCCAATATCGCCCCAAACAAAACACATCACCAAATTCTCAATCGCTAGACCCTCACGCCACCAACCCGATAATCAACACGATATAAATGCCATCACCTCATGCATTATTAATTTCATAAATTCTTTAATACCACCTATTATCAGCACCATACATAACTCCGTAACCGCGTATTTAACAAATAACAATGACAGATAAACCCAACAATAATTTAACGTGCTTAAACTGGAACTCCAATGGCATCAACAATAAAATGGTAGAATTAGTTCACTTTCTTCACCACTCCGACGTGAACACTGCATGCATAATTGAAACGCACTTCAATCTAAAAAACAAACTATTCATCCCAAATTACACTCTTTACAGATCTGATAGATTTGAAACCAACGGTGGAGGCGTACTAATAACAGTAAAATCATGCTACAATCACTACCAAACAAATCTTCCCAACTCCTCCGGCATTGAAGCCATCACAAACTATATAAACATAAATAATCAATTATGTAAAATAATATCAGTATACAAGCCACCAAGTACTAAAATCCAAAACGCAAACCCACAAAATTTCACCCTCCCTTTCACTCATTTCTCATCAAATTCGCCGAATTGGAACCTGATTAGATTACAAGGGATCCTTCTCCCATTGTAATAGTTGTAAGTTAATTGTAAGTTAACTGTAGGTTAACTGTAAGTTAACTGTCTGTTAATAAGAAAACAATGCATATGTAAAGTTATTAATAACTAAACAATGTACCTACCATCAAAACCAATAAATTGAAAAAAGATGAGTACGATAAAGGGTACGATAAGAGATAAAAGATGAATGAAAGGAATGATATGGAATTGGTGCGACGGTAACGAAATTTTGGGGTCTCTCAACTTAGTTAAACATCAAATGGAAGGTTCATTTAAATTAATGGAACAGAAAAATAAGTTCATCATTGCGCGTTCAGAATTACTTCAAATATATCCAGCCTTCATACTGCTCGTTGTGTATATTTCGCGAATGTTTTTTCCCGCCTGAGATATACCATAATACTGTGGGGAAGCACACCCTTTCGCTCCCAGACTTTTAGATTACAGAAAAGAATTGTATGAAAAAGCATACGCAGGCTATCCTGCCTGGAATGAAATACACCGTCGTTTAGAAAAACCTACATACTTCGGTAGAGCGGATCACGTGCATAAAATTAAGACAAGAATGCAGAAAACGGATGTCGGGAAATTTTCATTTACAAACCGAACTATTAGAGACTGGAACAGTTTGCCTGCGACAATCTTAGAACCCTTTCCTCAAAGCTTGAGCAACTTTAAAAATAAATTAGTTTTCTAGTTAATTATATATTAGGTTATTGTATCAATGTTAATTTTCCCTGTTTTGTTAGTATAAATATCAGTTGTAGTAGTATTGTTATTATTATCTTTATTATTATTATTTTATTATTATTCATGTAGTGCAGTGCAGTGCAGTGTAGTGCAGCGCAGTGTAGTGTTATGAAGTGAAGTGGAGGGAAGGGAATGCGAGAAGAAGCGAGTGTGAAAGAAATGCGTCACAGTTAAGTGTTGTGCAGTGAAGTGAAGTGGAGTAAGGTTTGCGTGGTGATTTTAATGTACTATTTATTATTATTATTATTATTATTATTATTATTATTATTATTATTATTATTATTATTATTTTTAATCAACTCCTTTTTTTGTAACTTTTTGTTAATGAATGTAAGTTTAATGTATGTAAGGTCAAGATATTCTGCCACCAAGTTACTACACTTAATTGCAGAATTAACAATAAATCTAAATCTAAAATCTAAATGAATAATAAGTAAATCCCACCCACATGATTCTTGTGTAACGTCATGGGTAGGGATCTACGCCACAAAGAAACAGACACGAGTGGGCATTTACAATTTATTTACAATAAATTATTTAGAGTAACTAAAACCTCACTCTAAGGCGTTTGTCGGAGCTACCTGCCGCAGCCCCCCTCTCCCAACACGCGCCTTGTGGCCGCGCCTGCGAGTAGCCAACTCCGCCGATTCGCAACTGGGCACCTCATGTGCCTCGGCAGACCATCTGCCCTGAAGTATAAGGTATACTTCACCGTGTCCGAACCTCGAACACCTGCTCATGCCTTCAGCACTTCCGCGCCAGACTTGGCCGGACAAGTTTTGCGGTGTTTGCCGCGAGGAAACCAGAATCGGTAGCCCCGAAAAGTCCTGCGACGCACCTTAACAGAGGCCCGAGTCACATCATCCTACGTCATCTGCCCCCCACGCACTCGTCTTGAAGCAAGTGCCACCGACGCCGCATTCTGTGCCCGGCGTCTACGAACCAGCCCCCTACCCTCTGGGATTTGCGGGAGGGGTGGCCTTCGTTCGGGAGCCTATATTTGGCTCCCTCATCCCCATACCTTGCAACTCAGGAGCAGGGAGTCAAGTCTATGACGCTACACTTGTAAGCCTCTTATTATTAAGTTTGTAATTCTACCATTGCCTTGACTCTTGATTGACGACTCAGTGGTTTCTTTCAAAAATTACTCTAAAGGGAAGGAAAATATTTGCCACCAATGCAGATGTGTTCAAATATAATACTCGACGTAATGATCAGCATAACAATGCAAGAAGCAAGCTTTCTTACGGTGTATTGTTTTTCATATTACGTATATTATAGTTTTTAAAATACAAAAAAAATTTAATGTTTGTTTTATTAATTTTTAATCACATTTTATGTCGTAAGGCGTATTACTTTGATATTTAAATTTGAAGAAGGAAAAGGAAACTCTCGGAGGTTTTATTTATTTATTTTACGTCAAAAAAACAGTTAAAAACTGCGTATGACGTCCTATGGGGAAAAGTGAATTGTGTGCACATTTTCAAAATTCTGTGATCCCTACACCAAGTCATATACTAGTTAAATTTTGAATTTTGAAAGGGAGAAAAAAAACTCCCATGTAGTAAAATCTATTTTCAAAATAAATAAGCAATAAATTTTGAATTTTGAAAGGGAGAAAAAAACAAAAACTCCCATGTAGTAAAATCTATTTTCAAAAATAAATAAGCAATACATTTTGAATTTTGAAAGGAAAAAAACAACAAAGACTCCCATGTAATAAAATCTATTTTCAAGGATAAATAAGCAATAAATTTTGGCTCTTATTACTTCCTGCCGCGACAGCATGGAAACGATAATTTGAATAATTGTATTTTCCACTGAATTCTAGAAGACGTGCACAGAAAATGAAGTTACATTTATGTCCAGAAGCAAGACAAGGGGCCATCTCAGCATTTGCTCAATGGATCAGGGAAACTGGACGAAAAACCTGATCGAGATGGGGTCATTGACCCGGAAGCTGTAGTACAATAGTTGTTACAGGTTGTTTATACTCATTTATACAGTTCAAATGGTAAATAATGCATTATGTATCATTCTTAAAATCAATGTTACTTTTCTTGTGATGCTCAGTATAGTCTCTAATTGTATAGAAACAGTTATGCAGTAGAAACGATTTCACTTGGGATTTAAACTTTTCTATTGAATTTAATCGTTTAATGTCATCTGGCAAAGTGTTGTAAAATAATGTACATGTATTGTATGTGAATTTTTGTAATGAGCTGTTGATACTGTCACCTGATGAATATGATTTCTACGTCGAGTGTTATAGTAATAGACTTCGGCATTTTCTGAAAATATATTCCCGCCCTTGAGGAAGTCATTTTTTACAAAAACCACTGATTCGTAAATAAGAAGACACGGTAATGGTAGAATTCCTAGATTAATGAAAAGAGGCTTACATGAATTACATGAATCAGAGGCTTACAATCATCAGAAATGAACTAACTTTGATTTGAGGATAAAGTTTACATATTTTTCCATACATTTTGTTTACAGCGACATGTACATGTGGTTTCTCTGTCAACTTTGTATGTAAAAAATTCAAGATATTTAATAGGCATGTGGTTTGGAGTCCCAGATAAAATTATCTCATTGATTTTCAACGATATTGGGAACTGAAACTCATTGGCCTTTCCAAATAGTTTTTGGAAATAATATGGAGGGCAAATATTTCTTGTTCACAAATTTTAAAAAACGCTTGTGATATCTTTGTTCATAATTCAACTTTAAATAGTTTAAGAACTAAGGTAGAAATTCCGGACTCTTCCCCATGCTCCACAGTTACAACTGTTTTTGACGTTAAAATAATATTTAATAATTCCACTACAAAGGTAGATTATAATCTGGGGTAAAATTAATTACACTGAAAACCCAGATCAGTTTAAATTGTTTAGTTGTAGATGGTATCGTGAAAGTCATGTTGCCGCAAGACTCCATCGGAGGGTTTCAATTTATTTATTCGTTCGGGTTATATTTGCGGGGAGACTGCCCTTAGGCAGTGTTCCGCGCCCGAGTTTCGGGTCTGGGGACTTTTTATCTAAGCAGGCGCGCCCCGTGGGCAGTCCGTCTTGCGCCTGGGATTTGACTCTCACTTTCTCCGTCAGATGTCGGGCTCAGTTAACTATATCCGAACTGTCTGGTTGGGAGAAAGTGGGATCTCGTTAGGGCGCGATGTTGTCGGAGGGATTTCATTTTGCCGGGCATCCTGCCAGGGTTCTTTTACATGCCACAAGAGTGACATGGCTACTGTGGATTTTCCGCCCTTCCTAGAAAATCCGGGTTCCTCGGCCGGGATCGAACCCGCGCACTGGGGGTTCAGAGGCCAGTAAGCTAACCCTTCACCCACCAAGGAGCCCCGGAAGGTTTCAATAATGAACTAGATAAGCAAAACCCGAGATCGTTGAGGAGGACGTGCCATAGCAGCCTGGGCTCGGAGGATCGCGGGTACGAATTCCGCTTCCGACAAGTATGTCGCTTTAATCTTGTGGCATGATGGGATTTTCCACAACTACCAAATACCTCAATTACGTATTTCTTTCCCGGTCCTTTTATGAGACTCTGACCCGCAGGTCCCAGGGTTCGAGTCTCGACGGTGGCCGAATTTTCGACACCAGCTATTAGCTAGACGGAATTCAGCCGATGTCTAGAGGGCAATTCTAGCGGCTGGCTGCTTTGATCGATAGTTTTCCAAGGTTTCCTTGATCGACACCAGGCCGTAGCAACTCCCTGACAAACCGGATATGGACCGCGCGTGATCTATCCTTCCTCTTCTTTGTGCTATCCTCATCCGTTACTTACACTTGTATCCACTACACTACCACACATGTCGAGAGAACAGTCGGGAACTTAGAGCTTGTCACGGCTGGGGCGGTGCTTCGCTGGTGGGAAATATCAGAATGGGGAAAATCCGCAAGCCGACATGTGGGTCGTCGCCAGATCTCACCATTCAGCGGGGGAAGATCACCGCCATCTCCAGCGATGAACATACATCTAACTTATTAAAGTAATGACCATAGCAGTTGACGCGCCCGGAAACAAAAAGTAATCAAAGTTTCCTAGTCCTCTCTTTTTTTCATTTTCCCTTTATTGCTTGTTCGGATTGTACATAGTTCAGTTACACTTTCTCATATGTATTGTTGACTTACCACTAACGTAAACTATGTAAGTTCTATCATTAGAGGAAGAGGTATCAATATGGAATACAATTTTGTTTTCTGTAGCCTTTATTCTACTACATAAAGAAAGAATCGATTGTCAAATGTTGCGAAAGGAGATAACAAATATTGTAATCACTGATGAGACGCCAAATACATAATACAACTCGAAGTGCTTTAAAAACATTATTTTTTATTCATGTGCATTCTTTCTTGTTTAGAAAATGAGATGGAAATATGGAATACAGCCGATACTATTCAATGAATGCTAAAGAATTTGTAAAAATTACAAACTAGCATGTTCTAATTGCTTGAAATCTGAGAACAATGGAATATATGGGATACTACTAAACAGCAGAGATTTTTATTTGCAATAATCATACAATTTAATGCCCTTTGTTATAACCGACGCAGTCTGCACGTGACCACATCTCGCATATTTCTAACATAATCCATTGTTCCCCCAATATTTGCTGAAAATGTTTCAGCGCAGACCAGACGTAATGCATCTTGATTGCAACGGCCAGTCTTGCCTCAAATACCGATGTATTCCATATTATTGACACCTCCATTTTGACACTCTGAACCTGAAAAAGAGGTAGAGCGAATGTGGAAACCAGACAATAAATACATGTTTGCTACACCCAATGACTAACTTCCAACTAAAATATATTCCACATTCATAAAGACAGTAATTTGTTTGTTACATAATAGATTGTGCTTAACTTTATACAAAACTTTATACACCTTACAAAAAATTTAATTTCTACCACAACTCACTACACTACCAACAACTTACTACAAGAAATCCACATACAATGCATGTACGTTACTTTACAACGCATTGCCAGATGACATTGAATAATTTAAGTCGGTACACAAATTTAAGTTAAAAGTAAAATATTTCCTGCTGCATAGCTGTTTCTATACAACTAGAGACTATACACATCATCAAAAGGAAAAATAATGTTTATTTTAACAAAACAACGATATATAGAGTATTAGTTTACATTTGTATTGTAAATTTTCTTTTAAAAAATACTTAATATGCCTGTAATAAGTAATGTACTTCAGCTTCCGCGTCAATCCCCCCCATCTCGGTTAGGGTTTTGTCCAGCTTCCCTGATCCATTGGGCAAATGCTGATATGGCCTCTTGTTTTGCATCTGGACATAAATGTAGATTCACTATGCGCACGTTTTGTTGAGGTCTCCTTTTGCTAATAGTGGTAGCAGTTGAGCTGAGGGTGAGTTACTATATAGTTAGAAATGGAGAAAAATCAAATCTACAGTTCGTTTATCGTTGCAAATTGTTTTTCTATAACTCGGGAGCGAAAATGTCTAGTTTTTCAAATGTTGATAATCTCCCGCTTTTGAAATTTTTATTATTATTATTATTATTATTATTATTATTATTATTATTATTATTAGTATTATTATTATTATTGTTGTTGTTGTTGTTGTTGTTTTAACTTTCAACTATTACAGAACGCCATAGACAGTTTTTTACTGTTTTTACCAAATAAATCAAATCAAATCAAATACTGCTTGTAAATCGCGGCCTTCTAAAGAAACAAAGTTGGATCGATGAAGTGCACGACGGGGCACCGTTTCGAGTGCTTTCCGCCACAGCTTTAGTGCTTAGAGTGCTTTCCGCACTTGCAAAACCAGATCATACGGTATTCCACGTTTTGACCTCTTCCTCTACTACTACATTTGGGCAGATATCTCATTTTCCCAATTGCCTGAAAAACTTTTTAGGGATAGAAGAATAAATAACAGATACTCAAAAGGGTATCTGTTATTTATCGTTTGCGTGTTGTTTCTTGAGGCAAATTGTATTGTTTTAGTTGGTCTATCAAGTTATGTTGGTGTAAAAATTATTGGAAAGGCTTGCTATTTGGTACGCGATTGAGTTCATATTTAATTCTTTATGGACTTGTTGATTTGAAATAAACCGTGGGGTGTTTGTATTTAATTTAAGGAATCTCTTTTCGTCAACTTGTATTTTATTTGTTGGATGGTGCGGCATTTGTCCAGATGAGACAAGCGTATAAATTATGGGTCTTACAATCCTTTTATAGAGTGTAATTGCATTGTTAAAGAAAGTTAGGAATTTGCGTTCAACATTGGTTTGAATTGAATTAATCTTATTTTCGCCTGTTGGATTTTAATATTTATGTCCTTTTTTTCTGTAGAGATTTGAGTCAAGATTTAGTTCTTAATATTTGATGCATTGATTTGGTTGTGTCCAGTTAATTGGACTATTATGTATTAATACCGGTTGGAGGGGGCAAGGAATGTTCTAAATGAAAATATTTTTGCTTTTGATATGAGTTTAGTTTTATCTTCCATTTCATTGCCAATTCATCTATTTTATTTAAATGTTGTTGAATCTTTGTACTGCTGTGTGTCAGAGTGCAACATGATACACATATCGTAAGCGAACTGTGCACGTTGTGTGTGATGCGTGATTAAGATATCTGCTGTGTAAATATCGAATAGCTTTAGAGATAGTGGTGAGCCTTGAGGTAATCCTGCTTCCAATGTGCGTGGATTAGAGCTATGATTTTCGACGGTTACAGTGAAAGATGTGTGATAAAAATTGTGTTGATGTTTAAAAAGTATTTAGGTGTTCGTATTGATTTGAGTTAAGAATTAATATGGGGCGGCAGACTATATCAAAAGCTCGAGATAGGTCTCGGAGTATTGCAATTGTGTGTTTCTTTCCCTGGAAGGCCGTATGAATGTTGTCCTTAGCAAGTGGTACGCAGTTGAAATGTGATTTCAAAAGGTAAATTGATCATTTGAAATGGCGTCTGACTTTTTTCGATGATTATTCGTTTTTTTTAAATTACTTTTTCAAATGTGTTTGAAGTAGTTGAGAGAAGCGTTATTGTTCTACAATTCTCTGTATGGGTATGATTTGTATTTGGTTTAGGGAGCAGGATTACATTTGATATTTTCCAAGATACTGGGAAATAACTTGCTGAGTGACGAGCAGTCCTCTCCTGCGCGAGATATGAGTGGGACTGCCTGCATCCCTTGGTGATGTCTAGGGCTGTGATTTATATAAACACAGCGAAATATGCACATATAAGTAAATATATTTGGTAATACATGCAATTAAAAAAGGAAAATATGCGAAATAGTGTAATGTAATGTGTGAGTGTAAAACTAAATAAAATGTGTAATGTTGTTATATTATGTTATATAATATGTTTACAGCAAAAAAGGATACAAAAATCATATAGATTGTTACAAGCAACAAACAGTCAAGGGCTTCATTTTGAAGAACACTCATTTCTTAGAGTGATGCAGTTAATGTACATTTCACAAAATAAAAGCAAATACAGGTACTGCAACAAAAATATGACTTCCTCTATATTATTCTAAAATCTAGTGACCACATAGCACGTGGTAAGAGTACTGTTCAGAGCTGCTTACACGCTGAAGGAACTGGAACTGTTGGGCTTCTTTTCGCTTGATTAATTTATTGATTGATTTCTGATTCCCGCCACGTCAAGTACTGAGGTCATTAGTCCCGTAAGTGTTGTGCATGCTTTTTATCGGTTATCTTCCCCCACTGGATGACGACATTCGGCGCCGACCTCTAGCGGGTTTTTATCTAACCCCTACTAGCGGTAGGGATCTCCTACAAGCGGAGCACAAGTTTTAAGACCCCGACCGCACTCCAGATCAGAGAATCTCCTGGTAGAGGCACTGCAGCAACATCAGTTGTTGTACTGAGCTACCGCTTCCGGTCTTCTTTTCGAGGATGAGGGGTGATTATGCAACACCCAGTTTGAAAATAAAACCCAAATATGCAAAACATGCAATAATGGTGATATTTGCGAAAATATGGGAAATAAAAATTGTTTAAATCGATTCTAAATGCCTCAAACATATCAATTTGTTGAAACGAGTTGTTTTAGTTAATAGAAAAAATATGCAAATGCATATAAATCATAGCCCTAGTGATGTCTACGTTCCGTAATGGGCCTACGGTCTTCTACGAGCGGGCCCCACAAGCCGACGTGTAGGTCAGCTATTGCTGGGCAATATTTGTATCATCACGAACACGGAATCGGAAGAGGTGGCTCAGGGCATCAACTGATGTCACTGCAGTGCCTCTGACTGGGAGTCCTAGGTTCGAGTACCGGCGGTGACAGGATTTTCTGCACTAACTAAATAGCTAGGTCGAAGGTCTGGAAGATAAATCTGGCGACCGGCTGCTCTGATCGTTAGTTTTCGATGATTTCTCTAATCAATACGAGGCGAATGCCGGAGCATACCATGACAAATGGGTTATGGACCGCGCGCTATCTTTCCTCAATTTTGATAGTTCTATCCTCATCCTATAATTACACTCACATGCACTACATAGCCATACATGGCTGGAGACCGGTCGGGAGCTTAGCTTGTCCCGGCTCGAGTGATGCCCCGCTGGTGGGAGATACCTGGCAGGAGAAAACTCGTTAGCCGACAGTAGGTTAGATCTCACTATCAAACGGATCTCACTATCCAACGGGAGAAGATAGCCGCCCATTCCCGAGGAAAAGTATGCAATACTGTTACGGGGCTAATGACCTTAGCTGTTGACGCGTCCGGAATCACTAATGAATGAATCAAGCAAGCAAACATGAGAGAGAACTGACTATGCCCATAAGGATTTGTGCAAAACGTTGTGTAAGCATAGGAAACAATTGTACAGGAACGTGAACATGCCAAGAAATTACTAATCTGATATACAAAACATGTACGTGTTCAGAGAGCGCACCGAACATTCGCATGAGACATAGAATATATTCGATTTGAAGCGCCATAATTTTGGAGGGACATTTGGATTGTTGAGTTGATTAGTGACATCACACCATATAAAACATTCAGGGACTTCAACCAGACAGAACTAAAGGGATGTTAACGGAGCCGAGAGTAAGTTCTACAGCTCTTCGTCCTCTTCAAACATACGCGCCAGTTCTTTAAAATTCAGGAACGTTTCCGACACTGAATTATATCGGGAGAGGGTATCCGCAGTTACAATGTCCCAATGTATGAATTATAAATGATATTTGTCGAGAATTCTGTCAAGAAAACAGTCTAATTGTTTTACATTGAAGACAACTTGTCTTGCTTTTCCTTCAACAGAAACATTAAAGATTTCTGGTAAGTATAAATGGCGAAGTTTTCCCCTTTTATCGTATACCGAAATGTTTGTAAAGTAGATGAATAAACAACAGAAAATATAATTCAATTATGATAAAGTAGAGAACCCCAGCACACGTTCTGCGCTTCATCTCCCTCTTTCTCCGTTCCTCTCCCATTCTCCTTCCGTCTCTCACCGTCTCTGTCTCTATCACTCTCTCTCTCTCTCTCTCTCTCTCTCTCTCTCTCTCTCTCTCTCTCTCTCTCTTCTGACTCGCCTTCTCTCCTTCTCTCCCTTCTCTCTGCCTCCCTATGTCCCCCTCATTCACATTTAGTTGCAGATTCAGCTCGTCTCTGAAGAGGTAGGGTAATTTCAATAAACGCCGGACCAGCAAAAATGTAATGAAATGTTCAAGAAGCTCTCATTCTATTGATGATGTGAGAAACGTTTCTTTGAGGCCTTTGGCCTCAAAATTTTAGTTTTGAATTCCCTAGAACTCTTTGTTTAAGATTTATTTCACGATATAGATTTAAAAAATGCTGCTGAGTGCTGCGGGTTGTATTTGGCATGAATATTTATTATCATTCTACAGCGCCATCTAGTAAAGTTACAATAAAATTAACAGCACATAAAACCTTTTGGGTGAAAAAAGTATATGTGTCAACCTTCATGGCGGTCGGTCACACGGTGTTGGAGTTAACAGCTCGAAGCGCTTCGCGCCCGCTATCGGGGAGCAACGTCATCCAGACGCGCCCTTAGAGGGCTCACGCGGAGCTACGCTCGTGGCACATAGCGAAGTCGCTAGCCTTTCACCACTGAGGTCCGGGTTCGATTCCCGTCGAATCTCATGTGAAATTTGTTCCAACAAAACGCGTTT